>CP114496.1:7578333-8806666 GCA_027186245.1 Coriaria nepalensis | reverse complement strand
ATTTGACGACAAGGTTGTGCAAAATCTTTGATAATAGACTGACCCAATAATGATAAACCATATACACCTGTTTCTCTAAACAAAAAAATTATCAGCTACAAACATCATTATAAAAATTAAAACCTATGAGCAAATAAATGTGAAAGTAAGATGGACAGAACAAGAACCTGATAGGAAACATTGCTTATGCTAACAAGGCAATCCCTTAAGAACTCCCTCTTTTGAAGTTGGTTCAAGAAAAACTTTTCATGATCTATACAAATCAATGCATCCAGTACATAAAGTGATATTGTTTTCCCCGGTTCACTTCCTTGGGTTGCATCCTTTACAACCTGCAAACAAATATTTAAAAGAATCAATATTACATATATATATATATATGTAGAAGACAGGAAATGGAAAATAGTTGTCAAAATCACTGTAATTAAGTAGAAAAGACTAAAATTAAAAAGAAATTCTAAGAAACTTTGAATATGGAAATCAAATGGATCAAATATAAACTTAAATGTGAAGGGCCTGTGTTATCATCAAGAAGAATGCTGTTAGTCACAGCTGAAAAGAATTATGGTGACTCTTTGAAGACTAGATCACTTAGTAATTTTAGACAAACTTAAAGTGAAAAATAGAGAGGTGTCTTTAACTGTCCACAGGAAGCCAGTAAATTTATCTGACTCATCTATAGATTATTCTTATCAAAACAGATTGAGATATAAATCCATATTGGAATGCAGAAAACTATATTTTGGTTCATAAACCATATTATTTTCCCCATTTGCCAAACCATAAAAGGTATAATTCCTCAACCAACTGCGTAAGACTAGGCATAATGTCAATGCCTTGATGAGAATTTGAATTGGTGATAATAAAAATAGCCAATAATTGTTAATTCACATATTTCATAGTTAAGCACCCACCAAATCTATGATAGATTCAGCCTCTTTCTGTAAGATAGAGAAATTTGATTGAGCAAGTTCTGCCTGTTCTCTGTCAATCTGTAAGAAATCAACATGCATGCTTAAGGCAAGCTTTTCTATCCCATCAAAAGGGATCAGCTTAAAAATATATAAAATCTATATAAAAAATAAATAAATTATATCAAACAATTAGAAAAAGAAACCTTCTGTAGATCTACATCTTCCCCATCTTGCTCATTGAGAAGTAAGGCTTGCAGAATTACCGTTGGAATGTCTGGGTTAAGTAGGTGTTGACAATACTGAAAGTAGCTAAGAAGCAAGGCATATTGGCTGTAGATTTAAAAATAAGATAAAGATCAGATGTTGTCTAACAACATTCAGAAACACAGGGAGACACATCAGCATCCCAAAATGAGGATCATACCGCCTCCTCAAGGCCTCTGATGATTCATTCCTTAGAATTGCCATAATAAGCTTAAGCAAAATGGAATGACAAGCACCATTTGATAGTTGCTTGACCATGATAACATCAAGACATGTAACACTGGAATTTACCCCACCAGCACATAAAAATCTTTCATCCCTTAGCTTTGCCATGCATGTCAGTGCAACCTAAAGAAATAACATGTACGATAAAGGAAGTCACTGAAAAATTAATAATGGATGATAAGTTATTAGGGAAATAGGTCAATGATCAATGTACCTGACACAATATGTATGCCATCTTCAAAGAACAGTCAGGAGAAGCAGAAGCACTCAGAGAGGAATCAAGAAGCCTGTCAATGATCACATGAAAAAATTAGCCTGAGCAGAAAGGAAGAATAGTGTGAGAGAGTTGAAGAACCCACTGGAATAAAATATCAGATCTATATTCAAGAGATGATATTCTTCTGGAGGCGGTGACCTAAAAGAAAAATGGATCAGAGTTAGGGACTAGTAAAGATTGAGAATAAACCTAATTAGAACACTTATTCATACATATGTTGATGTTAAACAGTACGTAAACCAAAAAATAAAAAAAGAATGTAACAAAGATGCTGCTGCATATTAAAGATGCAAGAGTTTATGAGCCATTAGTTACAAAGACAAATTCTCATTAACAAGTAAGCAACAAACTACCTCGACAATCTGTGACCAGCCAGTTAACATATGAAGTTGGGCAGCCTGTTCCTCGAGGCTTTTGTTGTACTTCCATCCCCATCTCAACAACTGTTGAACAGTCTCCTTCACCCCATTCAACTCAACCTCACCTCCAAAGTTACTCAACTGGGAATAAATAGCATCTAATGGTGTAAGAAATCATTTGATCTTGATATCAAGTTTATAGAGAAATGAAAAAATAGTGCATGAGAAAGCAAAATCTTTTTTCCAAGAACTCAACCTGAAGGAACTAACCTGCCAAAGTTTGTCGCGGAATGCTGTTAGGTCAATTAGACGATCACCACGCTCCGAATAATAATAAATACCACCCTTTCCTGAAGTTGCAGGATTCCCAAGTATGTCCTCTGCCTATGATTAGATAAGTTAAAAAATGCAGGACCCGCAAATAGAGAAGGGAAAGTGGTTAAGATGTTACCAACGAGCCATATTTGAGATTGTATACAGTCTGAGGAAGTTTAGTTGTGGTATCTGGAGGCCGAAATTGGAGAACTTCAAGAAGCTCCAACACCTGAATTTGATCCCAGAGAGGAACCCATGTTGTCAGAAAGAAAACAAAAAGAACAGTGTCACACAAAAAGTAAAATATTAAGCATACATTATTGATGTCTTTTATCACTATTTCTTCAATCTTTGTTCTTAGTGTGTTGGGTGAGCCTGGGGGAAGCAATTTGACATTGACAAAATAAACATTCCCAGAGCATCTATTTTTATTATGAGTCACACAAAGGGGGAGAAAAAAACAAAAAAATAAAAACAATTCTGCAAAATACATGCCCGATAAGAATTTTTCTTTTTTTTTCCCACATGTTACTAGCAGAGAAAAGTGACTCATGTAAAAATAGTCGCCATAAAATTCAGTGAGTATCAAAAGACAAATTGCAGAAGTCCAAGTCCAATCTATTAATCATTTGTTACATACAAGGATGCAACTATGGAATAATTAAAATTTACAAGGATTCAGTTAGCAAGAGCATCCTTCAAACAGATCAAGGACTCATGACTGAAAACTGAGAAACAGTAAAAAATAAAAAAATAAAAATTGAATTTTAGTAGATGGAAAATATCATGGAGGAGAAAAGCAACTAAGCATATTTAAGTAGTGGAGGATATGAGCCAAAACATTGATACCTTACTCTTGCTGATAGCTCTAGTTCCAAGATTTTCTGAGAAACTATGAGAAAAGGTGTGATCGGACCCATATTCAATCATTTCTCTCCCAAAAAGATGAGCAAGTATACTCTGACATGCCTCTCGGTGACTGGAGCTATTGATAACCCCAGCATGCAACTCTATTGCTAGAAGTTTTAATAGCCACGCTCTCTGGTTAAGAAAAGAAATGGAACAACTTAATCTTACACAATAGTCAAATTTCTAGTGGTCTAAACAACTACACATTTTATGAAGATTTATGCTTAGCTCTGAAACTAAAGAAACAACAGCCAACAGAAATGAATATTAACATCAATCAGCAGGCATCACCAAAAATATATTTGAATAAACTTGCAACCTTAACTTAGGAAAAACAAACCTGATGAAGGCTACTGATGCGAAGAACCTGGTTGCTGCTTCGTTTAGGAAGCGGAGCGACACCAATTGTATCTAGGTGCTACAATAACATACAAAAATTTATTTTGGCATTCAAGACACATGAAGAAATAAAGAGAACAGATACTGAATGGAAACGAAAAAAACTTTCAATGAAGTGAAGACAGCTCTAGGTGCTTATATGCAGGAGTTGTGTACCTTAACGAAAAATTGATACTTTCTATGACTCAAAAGATCCATGGTAGGTCCACTTGTTAGTGGATCAGAGCATAACTCATGAAGGAGCTGTAAGAGAAAAAGGGTGTTCAGATTTTCAGGGAAGAAAAAACCCTAGTTCAGAATTACACGACCATCTATTGTCAAACCTGAAAACCAAATTCATGAAGTAATGTATTCACATCAGGCTTTGAGAGTTTCTCCAAGATGATAAGAACAATCTTCAAGCAACTGCAAATTAGAGAAGCTGAATTGATCATACATATTGTGAAAGACATAAATGATATTGTAGAAACTAGTTGAAAGCATTACCTATAATGAAATTTAGGCTCCAAAACCGTGCATTCAATGGGCATATCAAGATCAAACTTAAGCAACAAGTGAGTAACATTTGGAGCCGATCGACTGATATTGTCAATTAAGAGCTTCAAAGGTGTAGCAGATGAGTATGAATAGTTTATATTTCATTTTACATGAAACCAAGTGGTAACAAGAAAATTTAACGAGAGCAAACCTGCATTATAAGGACTCCTGGGTCATCATTACTATTCTCTATACTCTGACACTCTTCCGACCGTAACTCCAGGCAGGATGCATAATCCTCAACCAATGAGCTTCCAGCATTGGATTTTATAAGCAACGGTACAAGCCCAACCATACGAGAACTGTCAACCAACAATGAGTTAACCAATGCCTAGTACAAGTAATGGACTGTATATCACAAAAGGAGAAAAGGAAGTGCCTTAAAATACTCATGATTTTTATAGAGAACTGCTGAATTTCTGGTTGAAAATCATATCTGACATACTCCAACAAAGCTACAATTTGATTCTGATCTTGAGAAAGTACAACATCCAAAGGCTGCAAAAAATAAGAGCAAACAATGGGAACATGGTAGAAACTCATCCATGTAATCAAAAGGAACCACTTTAGGAAGAAGAAAAGAAAGAACAGCAGTGTTCAGAATCAAACATCTATATAACCACTTCTGCTAATCACAGGGCATTGATGCTAAACATGGTATCAACTCATGCAATTTCTTTCGAGTTCAAAACCATTTAAGTCACTATAAGGTAGTAAAGCACTTGAAACACCATTGAAAAGTTACAACAAAAACTTGCAAAGCCAAGAAAACAGGTCACTAAGTTGTGGAATATTACCTGGTATAGAGGACGTAAGAAATCCGCAAGAAGTACATCTTTCTCAAATACAAGGATTATAATTTCCAGAGAAAGTTGCACAGCCTTTTCCAAAAGTTGACCATAGATTTGAGTGGTTCGCTCGGTGATGATGGAATTGACACCCGGAAGAATAATACTCATAATATTTCGGAAAATAGTTTTCCCACTCATAAAGTCCTACAAAAGTACCACTAAATCAAGAATCAAACATCCATATACAGGACATCTGAGCTTTTCTCAATGGATGAAGATAGAAAGAAGCACTTGAAGAAAACAAGCACGTAACTCATGAAACTTTAGCCTTTACATTATCATTAAAAATAAAAGGCTACAAAATAAGAATGAATCAAGCTACATATAAAACAATATCTTCTTCATAAAATAATGATCCTCAAATTCCATGTATCTCATTCAACAACAAATCTAATGTGGTGAATTGCAATACATTTCTTGTGAGTTGCAGAATCCAAATTCAACTTTATGCACCATGCATGGAAGAAGCATCCACCAACTACATCTAGTTGAATGTCGTATTCATTTATCCTTTCTAAAAGAACTATTTGAAATTGGCTGTATGAGAACAAATACTAGAAATAAATCAGTAGCCATCGGAAAGTGTATGTTTAACAACAGACCCTCTACCCCTAAGTAAAGTCATATAGAAGACTTTTTATAATGAAAACATAAAAGTATAAAGTTAGAAAATGACTAGTTAGTCAAATGGGCATACAAACAATAGCAAGAACATACTTTTAGCAGTTCAAGGACCGGTAGCTGCATTTGTAGTGGAGATGGTTGTGTTGCTAATGAAAGCTGAGATCGCTCAGAAATGCTCTCAACATCCTCATCTTTAATGTCATACATTTTCAAAATCCTGCAATGGAAAACATTTACTACCCTGATATTTCTACTTCTCCAAGTAATTAAAAAATCATAAAAATGACAATTTACACGTAACTAAGATATCAGTCAAAACAATTCCAGAGTCACATAAGATAGTAAAACCTTCTATCTTATGTCCATAGGAGGACTCACATTCGAAAATGTTGAAGGCAAGCAACAACTAATTTCCATTTCTCACAAGGATCTGCATAGGCTCTTTGAGGGAATGGTCCAAATACGTGATCATATATGAACCTAAAGATTCCAACAAATCTGAAAGTAGAAGGAAGCCTCCAATATCAAAGCGATCATACAACAAAAGAATTTAAAACAACAAGAGACAGTCACCAGGACCATTACCTAAACCCCCTATCGCTAAGATCTCTTTCTTCAGCAACAAGGGCATTTAGCAGGTTAAGAAAAGATATTGTTGAAGGATATTGCTCTCGCCTTGCTTCTATCTCATTCAACTCAAATTGCATATCATAAACCTGTCAAGATTCATATACTCAATAATACTTCATATGCTACATAGTAAGTATAACAAGATTAAATTATACTTCCAACATTTGTGCCAATGACATATGACCTATAGTTTCATAAATTACTAGGACAACTTTTTTATGGTTGACTGAATTTTGATAGCTAATTAAATGACTAGCTACATTAAACAAGTGCCACTTCCATCTAAACAAAATTCTCAAAAGTTTGATAGAATGACAAGAAAAAGCCAAGAGCAGTAAGGAAAAAAAATATGAAAATGAGGAGAAAAATGAGTGTTGGCTAATCAATTGTCTTCAGTGTACTCTTCCAGTGAAAGATGGAGTCAAGTACATAGACTAACCAACCTGAGATGTCGATGGCCGTGCGCCATTTCCAACATGGGACCCAACAACCACTGGTAGATCATACTGCTCAAGATAGCTCCAAATGGTATCTTTAAGAAACGGAGACACATGAATGAAAGCTGCTATTGCATTACGCAGTGCACCCTGTCATGGCATGCAATATGAATATTGTTGATTAAACAGCATAGAAACTTCAAGTTTATCATCTAAACTATAAATTTTGACCCCAACTATTATGTTGCAACTTTAAAAAGAGTGAGGAAAAAACTAAGCAAAGCAATGACCTTAAGATAAGGAGGTACATTCTCATAGCTAAGAAGCTTGAACAATGGTTCAATATCCGGGAACCAATTTTTTCTCTCAGTTGTGTTTCCATTCTCCACAACCTATAGCTCATTGAAAACGACCAACGAAAAGGTCAATAGGAAAAAACTAGGAAAAAGTCAATCTGTCATCGACTACATAAGAAAGAAAATACTAAGTTGTGAAATGTAGAAAGAAACAAGTAATACCTTTTGAAGAACATTCAAATATGCAACGAGTGCCTTTGCATCGGCCTCCGGAAACTCTGGTAGCAAGGCCTCAGCTGTTTGAAGTGACTGCTTGAACTTCTCATCATATATTGATACGCAATCAAAAAGGGTACTCCACCCAACAGACCGGAATGCTTTACCCTGAAGCAACTCAAAAACCTTCAACGCGCCTTCTTGACTACAAGCCTAGAATAAACATAAGAAAATGAAAAATTAGAGTACTAAAAATAAAGGATGTGATATTGTATCAAATTCTCGACATATCAGCTACCAAGGTACTCAGCATATTCAGGAAGGCCACGAGTGTTTGGAAGTTTGTATGGTCCTCGCCAGCAAAATTTACGAATGTCCACAAAGCATCATTTCCAGATAAAAGTTCTGGTTCCTTCTGAAGAAATATTATGAATTCAAAGGTTAGTGCCAAGGACATAAATATAACCCTACAGCAAAAAATTGCTGAGAACAAGTGGCAGAAAATCAAAAAGGACCAATCCCCTCTCTACAATTATAATATATGTCTAGTTATTATTATTATTTGTTGTCACTACCTATAGTTTAGGAAAATATAGTGTATTATAATTGTTTCCTTTTATTAGATAGAGAGATTTTAGGGAGATCCCTAACTATAAATTAGGAGGCTTTATTCCTATATAAACTACTGTAATTTACCCTAGTGAATATAGTGAAAATACTAGTTTTTCTTCCACGTTTTCTTCATGTAATCGTAGCAACCCTAAACGACACAAACATGACGACCAAAGATGTGGTTGCTGAAAGTCAAGACTTCACCGCTGAAGTCACCTCCAACCATGAAATCACCATTCCTAGCCATGGTGGAGGATCAGAAGGTGTCGTTATCCCAGTTACAAATCATAAACTGAGTGGGGACAACTTTGTTCAATGGTCTCAATCAGTTATGATGTATATATGTGGGAAAGGAAAAGATGACTACCTCACTGGAGTTGTGACAACACTAAATCCGGAAAATCCAAGGTTCAAAGCATGGAAGGCAGAGAACAATATGGTCATGTCATGGCTCATCAACTCCATGACTACAAGAATGGTGAAAATTTCCTTTTCTACATTACAGCAAAGGAGATTTGGGACATAGTTTGAGATCGAAAGTACTCTGCATGATATTCGTCAAGGTGAGATGAATGTGACTCAATATTTTAATGCTCAAACAAAATTGTGGCAGTAACTTGACAGATTTGAAGAGCTTCAATGGAATGACCCTAGAGACGAAGTTAATTACCGAAAGATATTGAAGGAAAAAAGAACTTTTAAGTTCCTGTTAAGACTCAACAAGAACTTGGATGAAGTTTGTGGCCGAGTTTTGGGCACTAAACCCTTACCCACTCCTCAAGAGACTTTTTCAGAAGTCAAGCGTGAGGAGAGTAGACAAAGGCTAATGCTCGAAACTCCAAGTAAGAACCCAATAGTGGACATGTTTGCTCTTGTCATCGGAAATAGTCTGGTTGATGATAAGCAAAAGAAAAGGCCTACATGTGATCACTACTGGAAATTGGAACACAACAAAGACAAGTGTTGGAAGATCTATGGGAAGCTAGCAGATTGGAAACTTAATTCCCGCACCTACAATGACAAGGAAAACAGGAGCAATGTAGCTACTATTGAAGTACATTCCCAACCAAGTGAAAATAGTCCATTCGATAGAGAACAGTTAGACATGTTGTATAAACTTCTCAACGAGCCAAATCCCAATACTTGTTCTACTTCAATAATTGGAATCAGGTCATATGCTCAAAAAAGTACTTTTTCTAGTGCACTACTTACTAGAAGTGAAAACTCATATTCATGGATAGTAGACTCGGGGGCATCAAACCATATGAATGGTAACCTAAATTTGTTCCGGCAATATCAAGCATACTCCCATAACTATACGGTTCGTATTGCTGGTGGAACAGTGTCAAAAGTGGTCGGGTCCAAAACTATAGTACTCGGAAGGAACATTATCCTAAATTTTGTCCTCTTTGTTCCCAAGTGAAATTACAACTTACTGTGTGTTAGACAAACTAACAAGAGATCTAAAGTGTATTGCAAAATTCTCACATGACCTTTGTGTTTTTCAGGACTTGGACTCGAGGAAGATGATTGGCAATGCTAGAATGTGTGCAGGGCTCTAAGAATCTTAGTAGTGGAAGAACTTCAAAAGATGCAAGCTCAAACTACAACCTTGGTTTCTACTTCCTCTAGTCAATTGAGTCAGTTTCCAGTACCTAATATTAGGACTAATAATGATAGTGCAATTTTACTTTGGCACTATCGCCTAGGTCAACCCATTTTTCCATATCTTGTAAAAATGTTTACTTCTTTATTTAATAATAATAAAAGTCCTAATTTTTTCCAATGTGAAATATATCAGTTATCAAAACACATCTGCAATTCATATCCTCATGTCCCATATAGATCATCTCATCCCTTCTTTGTGATACATAGCGATGGATGGGGACCCTCGAGGGTAAAAAACGCTATTGGCAGTAAATGGTTTGTCACCTTTGTAGATAAACACACAAGGGTCACATGGCTATTTCTCATGAGAGAAAAATATGAAGTTGGGGAAATATTCCAGAAATTCAACACCATAGTTCAAACTCAATTCCAATAAAAAAATCCAAATACTCCAGACTGATAATACTTTGATTCTACCCTCAATACTTTGATTCTACGAAGGAATACTTTGATTCTACCCTCAATAATTATCTGTCCATCCATGGAATCATCCACCAATCTTCATGTGTTGAAACCCCTCAACAGAATGGCATTGCTGAGAGGAAAAACTGACATCTCTTGGCAGTTGCCAGATCCATCTTGTTCACTACCAATGTTCCCAAACAATATTTGGGGGAAGCCATACTTACTTCCACCTATCTTATCAACTGAATGCCCTCTCGCACTCTTCAATTCAAGACCCCTAACCAAATGACACTCAAAACATTTCCAAATACCCACCGCATTTCCTCTCTTCCAATAAAAGTTTTCGGATGTATTGCCTTTGTTCACATCAATGCCCAACACTAAAGCAAGCTTGACCCCAAATCTCTCAAATATCTCTTCCTCAATTATTAACCTAATCGGAAGGGGTATAAGTGCTACCCTACATTCTTTGAAGATCAACCCTATTATCCCAAAATTTCCATTCAGGGGGAGAATAAATCACATGAATATTAGTTTTGGAATCTTGAGTCTTCGGTCAACCTAGAATTGTATGTCCAAAATCAAAGTTCAAAGTCCCAACCTAATGAGTCTAATCTTAGTCCAGAAATTGTCTTCTCTAATTCCTTGATTGAGCCTAATCCACAGGTTTTAAATCATAAGGAGTTGTGTCTAGTCAAGAAGATCAAAAGCTCAAGAAAAAGTAGAGCCTAACCCACATTCTAAGCAAATCCGAGAATCTGAACCGGAGCTCAAGACTTGTCAAACTTCTCAAGGTAATTCTAATAGTGAACCTAATGTTGTTGAAGTCGGTGATGTTGTTGAATATGAGGATCTTAGTTGGCCAATTGCATTGAGGAAAGGAGTAAGATCACGCGCTCTTCATCCCATTGCAAACTTTGTTTCCTACGACAGCTTATCTCCTAAATTTCGTGCTTTCATCACAACACTTATAGATATATAGATCCCTAGCAACATCTATGATGCCTTTAAACAACCAAAGTGGAAGGCAGCAGCGATGGAAGAAATCAAGGCACTCGAGAAGAATGAAGCTTGGGAAATAATAGCTCTTCCCAAAGGAAAAAGTCTGGTTGGTTGCAAGTGGATATTCTCGGTTAAACAAAAGGCAGACGATAGTGTGGATAGATACAAAGCGAGGTTAGTTGCTAAGGGCTTTGTTAGAAATAAAAAGATATGTTAGGATTTGGTTAGAGAAATCTTAGGAGAAATATTAGGAAGAGATATCTTAGAATATTTTCCTAATGATATGAGATTGTAAATTAGTTGTTAAGATCTTACCATAACTAATCTAGGGTTTCTAGTGTATAAATACCCTATGTATGTAATCTGAAAATTAAGAATGAGAACAGATTATTAAAAGTTTTCAGGCTTTACTCAATCCTGTGGTGTGGACTTTTAGGAAACCTTTGCACATGTGGCTAAGCTCAACACCATTAGGGTCCTCCTATCTTCAGGAGCTAATCTTGATTGGCCTCTCCATTAACTAGACATCAAGAATGTCTTTCTATATGGAAATCTAGAAGAGGAAGTTTATATGGAGATTCCTCCTGGATTTGAAACCCAGACTAACTCCAATAAAGTCTGGAGGTTGAAGAAGTTGTTGCATGGCCTTAAGCAGCCACCTAGGGCGTGGTTTGAAAGGTTTACTAAGGCTGTAAAAATTCTTGGATTTATCTAATGTCAATTAGATCACAGGCTGTTTGTCAAGCATTCTGCCTAAGGGAAGAAAGCCTTCTTGATAGTATATGTTGATGATATCATTCTTACATGTGATGATGAGGCTACTCTTGCACTAAAAAGGGTTCTATCACGAGAGTTTAAAACCAAAGACCTAGGCAGTCTCAAGTACTTTCTTGGAATAGAGGTAGCTAGGTCAAGGAAAGGTATCTCAGTCACTCAGCACAAATATATCTTAGACCAACTTAAGCAAACTGGTGTGTTAGGATGTAAACCTCCAAACACCCGTATGGATTCCACTGTTAAGATTGGAAGAAAAGATAGAGGTGTTCCGGTGGACAAGGGACGGTATCAAAGATTAGTTGGAAAGTTGATATACTTATCTCACACAAGACCAGATATTGGCTCCTCAATGAGTGTTATAAGCCAATTCATGAACAATCCAATAGAGGAGCGTCTTGAGATGGTATACCGTGTATTGAGGAATCTAAAAATGACATAGGGAAATGGACTTTTCTTCAAGCAATATCATTCACAAAGGACATAGAAGTCTTTTCTTCAAGCAATATCATACACAAAGGACATAGAAGCCTTCTCATATGCAAATTGGGATGGTTCCATCATAGATAGAAGACCCACCTCTGGATATTGTTCCTATGTATGGGGTAACTTGGTCACGTGGTGAGGTAAGAAATAGTCGGTAGTAGCTCGTAGTAATGCAGAGGCTGAGTTCAGGGCAATGGCTCATGGAATTTGTGAGGGTGTATGGCTGAAATGAGTCTTAACATAACTTAGAGTTGAACATGACAAGGCTATAAAGATGTTATGTGACAACCAAGCCACCATCAGTATTGCTAAGAATCATGTCCATCATGATAGGACCAAGCATGTGGAAACATGATAGGACCAAGCATGTGGAAATTGATCGTCACTTTATTAAGGAGAAGCTTGAAGAAGGCCTAGTCAATCTAGACTATATTCCAACCTCACTTCAAACGGTTGATATCCTAACCAAGGCATTACCAAGAAGCAGGTTTGAAGAGTTGAAATCCAAGTTGGGTTTGATCAACATCTACAACCCAGCTTGAGGAGGAGTGTAGAATTATAATATATTTCATGTTATTATTATTATTATTTGTCACTAACTATTTATTATTTGTCACTACCTATAATTTAGGAAAATATAGTGTATTATAATTGTTTCCTTTTATTAGACAGAGAGATTTTAGGGATCCCTTATCTGTAAATTAGGAGGCTTTATTCCTATATAAACTACTGTAATTTACCCTACTGAATATAGTGAAAATACCTGTTTTTCTTCCACTTTTCTTTACCATCACATATTTTGACTATTATTTTTTCACTTAATGAAAGATCCAAAACACAGTATAAGTATTGTAATCAAATGTTGCATGTTAAACCATCCACATCAAAAGACATTTGTATTTTTGTTACCGTTTTGAAGAAAAGAAAAAAGATCAAGTCGGGGGGGCGGGCGGGCCTAAGCACATTGTTATCCTATTGTAAAGACTTTTAACCTTCACAACAGTTCTTTTAATACCACACCACTAGTCTTCAAAAAAAAAAAAGTATTTTAAAAGGTCCTGAAGTGTTTCAAGTTAAATTTACCTGATAAATTTCACTCACAAACTCCAAGAGGGAAATAAATGGTACATGACTTGTTTCACTGACATTTTGAAAATTCAAATCAATATCTTGCATTAAATCTTGTGATCCAGATTGGATTTGACTGAGTATCCCCATAGCCTTCTCCTTTGATTCTTTAACCTTCATAAGATGCAAAACACGCTAAAATTAAATATCCAACCAAATGCAAGGATATACACCTCAGACACGAAGAAAAATAGTCACCTAGGGAAGAAATAGGTATCAGTTTTCCATTATTTTTCCACCGATGTCTTATATTCCTATCAAATTATATGTTTTCACACAACCGAAAACTGCCACTACGAATGGATAATAATTTTACATTCCCTAAAAATTCCACTCCCCTCCAAAACTAATGAAAGAACAAAACTCCTGCGGACTGTTTAAGCATGCATGTGCACAGTTCGACAATCCCTGTTTATTGTAAATTTCTTCTCTCCAATTAGTTGGGAGTATTTGTTTGAGGGGGTGAGGACGGAACTCACCTTGTCTCTGGCAAGTGGGTGAGACAAGAAACAAGTGATCAGCTTGTGCAGATAGGCATTGTACATGTAGATCATATCCTCATCATCATTCTACCAAAATTACAAACGAAACAAGAAAGAAACTAAATCACTTAGAATAAACTCGAAATTGAAAGGATAAAAGAGACTTATAATGATTATCATTACAGTACATCTCTTTAGTTAATAATTTTCTAGAATCTACCAACTTGTGTTGATAAACCCATCTGAATTACGAGTTAAAATACAATTTTAACAGGGATTATAACTGTAAAGGAACCGAACGTATAAAACTAATTCAAGACAGCAACAAGATAGATCATCCAGGAATAGTCGGTAGTCCCAATGATTACAGAACTGAGTAAATGTGAAAGAAATTTTTGAATGAATGATTACTTCAAAGAAATTTCCAAGTAAAAGTTCCATCTAACCAAGAACGTCCAAGAAAGAAATAAGCTACTAACACAACCACAATAGGAAATACAAATTAATTTTCATAATCTCTTCACTTTCTATATTTTAAATAAATTTCAACAAATTTTCACTTCAATTCAAAAGAGTTGTAACAAAGTGAACTAAATATTTGATCTTTTCAGCTAACTACACAACATTCTAAAAACTGGAGAAAGGTCGCCTCACAGTTTTGTAACCTTCTAAAAAAAAAACTGCGAGGCAGCATAGTCAAATATGTCTGCAGAAAAAAATGGAGCAAAAGGAAATTCTATATGGAAATTGAGTTTCATGGCCCATTAATATCTGATGACTATGACCGGAAATAGTACAAATATATTGGTTTTACAAGAATATCAAACCTGATAAGCTGGAGTCCTTAGAACCTTTTGCAGTAAAAACTGAAAAACGTTGTGTGAGAAAATGACTTCCAAGCATGAGTATAAATGCTCTAAATCTTTTGAAGAAGCACTTGAAGGATTCTCTCTTGCAGAAGTATTGTCAAGAGTTAACATGAGATGTACGGCCCAAGCAAGTCTTACAGCATCAACAACGCCCTCAACATTTAAATCAGTTCCAGCAGTCATCACCTAATGCACACAAGATCTTAATACATTACACATCTTTAAAAAAAAAATGAAAGCAAATCTATATAATCCACTATTGCTTTTATTGTTGAAAAATAAGCATTAGAGCTATATAATCAATCCACTAATAAATTTTAGAACCCACTATTTCTTCTCCTAAAAGACCTTGTAGAGGAAGAAAACTCTTTACACTTAAACCAACCAAGCTTCTTAATCTTGGTCAATATGGAACATATTCCAACACTCCCCTCACTTATGGGCTGGTCATTTTGTCAGTCCAACAAGTGGTTCTTTGCATTAGTGGCATTTTGCAAAATGAAGTGTGACCGTATCTGCTTTGGACATAGCTTCGATACTGTTAGCTGTATATTATATGTATATAGCTGTCAATTAGCTTAATTATAGTTTCCTAGTTGTATATATATATGTGTCTCACTTTTCAATAAAGAAAATAAGAAAGCATTCTCTTTCCATCTCAGATAGCAGATACCATATTAGATTTTAGAACCCATGATTTCTTTCCCTAAAAGGCCTTGTAGAGGAAGGGGGAACTTTTTACTCTTGAACCAACCATGCTTCTTATTTTCGGGCGATGTGGGACATATTCCAATATATATAATCCACTATTACTTTTATTGTTTAAAAATGAGGTTCACTCATTTTTGAAGTAACTTCTACTTCTTCATGACTTTTGATTTCTCGGACTAGATTTTCGAGCTACAAACATATATAATACTGAAATACGAATTGATAAGATAAATCACATCTCTCGGGTTCACATTGGCATTCACTGTATTATGCATCTCCTTCAGTCACATTAAATGTCATTTTCAGATTGTTCATAAGAATCAGAAAAATATAAGATTATTATGTATCTTACATTTTCCTGAAATTCATGTCTGAAAGAAAGATCTGAAGAAAGAATCGATGCTTTATCTGGAACTGCACTCAAAGCATCAGATATGAAGACGATCACGAGAGAATAAAGGAGGCTAAATGCAATCTACAGAGACACAAAAAGCAAAGTGTCAGAAAGTATTATAGCCCATAGAATGAGAAGAAGCAACTTCGAAAGAAATCAAAAGCAACAAATAGTGATGCCTAAAAAATTACAAGAGTTTGTGTTTAGACCCTCTCTTATTCCAAATCTCAACAAAAAAAAGCAAATAAGGAAGAGAGTCTGTCCAAAAGATCATGCCTGCTGTTTTAAGGGACTGTTAGTCTCACTAAGCTCGGCACCACTGTCTTTCAAAGCAGAAAAAATATCCTTGACATCCTTTGGACCTGAAAATGTTATCCAGCACGGCTTGGGTTAAAAATATCCTTAAAATTGATGGAAAGTTAGTTCTACATGGCACATTTGTTATCTAATAACAATTCTTAAAATAGAATTATAGAATTTATGCTATGTCAATGATTTTGTTATATATTCTATGATATGAAGTGAACAAGTCTTAACAAAACTAACATCAAATAAAAGCATACAACCTTGGCAGTTGACAAATGCAATTTAAGCTCCCAAATTTTGTATGAACATGAATCACAAACTGTAAAAGTCAATATTTTTATCTTCCTTTCTGGCCATACAAATATCGTTATCTAGCTACCAAAAGCAGGAGTGAGATGCCCATTCTCAAAAGAAATAATTAACTTTAATTAAATATTACTGAAATAAAAACCGTTAGCAGATTGAAAACATAAAATTGGTTATACAATTGATCCAGCCACAAAAGGTTGCAAGGAAAAGAAATGCATCAAATTCTCTCATTCATGGGACCAAATAGTGTAGTAGAAGTTAACTCAAGTCATCCAAGGAGTACGCAGGAAAACTTTAAAGGCAAACAAGAAAGCCAAACTATTCAGTCAACACAGGTACACAGTTCAAATCGCATATAAACATAAAGCACTAAGTGTAATCATTAAGCTTCACGGTTATGGATTCTTATAATCAACAAGGGATGATGTAAAACAAAAGATATCTTGTTGTTAAATGGAATATATTCCATTTACGTGAAAAAGAGATCTGCAACTTAAATGATTTTAATCCATTACAAAAAAAAAAGGGCAACTGAACAGATTAATGCAGTTTGTAGATGCATGAACTACAGATTACTGAAACTTGATCTAACACATATGACCCTGTTAATTCTGACAGCTAACTTTTGATAAGCTCAACAATGAAAGTATTCAACTAAATGGAAATGCTTTGCCCCTTACCTGCTCGTACAACAAGGATTGAAAGGACTAGACAGTGTCCAAGTATGAGTCTTTCCCTACAAACCACAGCTGGCCGCTCAACAAGAGCGCCTTTAGAATCAAGGACATAGCGCTCACAGTTAGGCCCACCCAAACCAGCAGGCTCTTCCCGATTTAATTCCTGAAATAGATAACTTTGCTCAAATTTTCAAAACAATAAAGAGAATTGGATTTATTGTGCCCTTTAATCTAGTGCCCAGATTCAGTAGATATTTGAAGAGTTTCCCAGTATCAAGTGCTAAATCAATATAGAGGGCCGGTCATATCTGGTTGGGGATCAAAACAAGTATAATAGCATAACATCCAATAAACAGACAATCTTTGCAGCCATCCTCTAAATGGATTTTTGTATGGATGGCATTTATGCCATCCAGTGGCTTTTGGGCAATATATTATTTTGTTCCAAAGACAAACAGCTAAGGTTATCCAAAATCAAATTGGAAGCCCATTTGAAATTTCCAACTGCAGTACCAAATGAAGCCTTACTATTCTCCCAACTGGCATGTCGTGTCTAGAAACTTCGATAATAAATATTATCAAGCAAATACTAGATAACAAGCTTTCTTTACGGTAAGTATTTGAGAATTATCTAAGCATGGTCTGTAAGTAAGCACCACAGGGTCAAACCTTTATTAATGTAATCAATCGCTGTCTAAGCCCAAGATTGATAAGATCTTCCAGGTGTTTCTGAATATCAGATATAATACAAGCTTCAAGTCCTTGATCAAGTACAACAGCCTGGATATGGAACAGTAAGATGAATGCACCAGGAGAAACTTAATCACGAGATAATCAAAATCAAAAAAACTAACTTACTAACTAGAAGATATTAATATGATGAGACATTAAAAAGAAGGAGGTACCCTTAGCAGCGTATAGAGTGCCATTATTACATCCCTTCTCTCAGTATACCAAAGCCCGGCTGATAGGCGTAAAATTTCTAAAGGATCACGTCCCATTAAACCCCACTGCAAAGGAAAGGGCAACAGCATTTATGAACTTCCAAGGACATAACGCCGTTGAAAGAAACAAATTACTAGCTAAATAGAAGCGGAGAGAGCAAAATTGACCTCATGATTTGTAGAAACAAGCAGGCGGACACAATCTATTTCATTGAGATGCAGATCATCACTCAATTTCAAAGCCTACAATCCAGCATGGAATGAGCACCAAGTCAGCAGTAATTAGAACTTTACAACACAACTCTTCCTACAAAACCTAGTGAGTCATAGACCACGTGTATATCCAGTATAATCAATGATGGTATTGGTATAAAGACTCTCGAATTAACACAGTGGAAAGTGGAGTTGGGAAAATTAAGTCAATGGTACAGAAAATACTACCATGATCTTTTGATTTTATTGCAAGCCGCATGGTGCATATATGCATCCATTTACACTGAGTTTTTTTTGTATTTTTTAAATTCTATTATGGTACTTGTGTAATTTTTGAAATTTCTTCTTCAAATGGACACGAAAAAATCGCCATTCTATTCTCATTCCTATTCATTCCCTGTGTAACCAAATAGATACCAAAAAATCATCATTCCCCTCGTCATTCTCATTCTCATTAACACAAAGGAATCGAACCAAACAAGCCCTAACAGCATATATAATACTCGAAGTCTGAAACATTTTGATACACCATATTCCCTAAGCGACCAATGAGAAGACAAGTGAAAAATAAGCTTACAATATTCACATCCTGATCATCAAGCTTTATAGGCAGCGAATCCGGCAGCCTGACCTCCCTTGACTGAACTTGAGTCCGATCTGATGGTTTTGGAGGCTACAAAACCCAACGGTAACAAAATTTTAAGAGTTTAAAAGACTCAAGAAAACGGCAATTCAGTTCAGCTGCCTGGTATTTCAAAGCCAAATGCAGTAAAACCAATACATTCCTTATGTTTCCTACTGTTCCCGTGCAAACATATGAAGGAAATAGAAAATTAATGAAGAACCAAATGCCGACATACAGGGAAGGAGAGGAGGGACTGGAGAGAAGGTAGAGAATTGCGAACTGCGTGAAGGAGCTCGATTCTCTGCAACGGTGTCGGAGGCGAGGGGCCGAGAAGCGCGGACTCGATCGTGCAGAGGAGCTGCTTGGGAGAAACCATGGCAGACTGGTAGTTTACTGGTGCGGAAGTTAAGCCCTAGAGAGATGGAAGGGGTTTGAACTTCCAGACTGAGAGAAATTGTTATGGCGGGGTGAAGCGGGAAATGAAATGGGCTGCTCCCTGCTGTTTCCACTTGAGACGAGAAAAAAAATAATGAAGGTAAAAGTGAAGCAGATCAAAATGGAAGACAAACTATAAAGCCGAGCCCTAAAAATAATGGGCTTGTCTGTTTAAGATGGAGCTCAGCCTTTATGACCGTTAGGCCGTGCTATAGCATCTTAACGTCCCCCACCCCAAGGGCTAAAGGCGAAGCCTTGACATAAGTCCACAACACACCCTTAATGCCGAGGCTCGAAATAGCGGGAATGAAGGACGTGTGCATACTGTTAAATTGCCCATTATTTTAGAAGTTCAAACGATTTGGAAACGGACTCAACGGTGTATATTATTAAGAATCTTTTAATGTATACAATAAGGCAGCACCCTAAAGCAATATGTTGTCATGTGCTAACCTTTCGGCACCCTTATTCCCAAGCTCTCGAGCATGAGTCAATTGTAAGAATATGCATAATTTTATATCTAATTGATTTGTAATAAATTTTAAAATCACTTGTTGCTGTTTATGTAAATTCAAAAGAAAGTGGAGATATAGAAAGCGGAAGTGTACTTGAATCCATTACCGGAAGTGAATTTTCGGGTTGTGATTTTTCAAATTAGTACGAACCTTATGACAAGAATATTGTTCATCTTCCTCTATTGATGGGGATGCAGAGAAGAAAATGTTTTTTTTTCTCTTCGTACAATTTGAGGACTATAACTACTTTGAATAACCATTGGTTATTTAAGTATTAGATATTTCTAATTTGATCCCTCATCAAATATAGAAATTTCACCAATGTATTTACACATTAATTCCATGACAATTATACCCTTAAACCTAATATTCAATTCTTAATTATATCACTTTATTTAGGCTTAATTATATGATAGCACAACACATTAAAATATATTTACATGTACGGCCCAAGAAATATGCCAACATCAGTCATTATCCATAGGGGTCATGTAACGTACCACATAACATATGACAATAAATGATATTGATCAGACATATATGCATAGAAGTCTCGTAATCTGGTACTTAGAGAGGTCCCGAATGGCCAAGGTTGCCCTTACAATGTGCACTACATCTATATAACATGTCTGACTTATGGAGGAAGATTGGAAAGTGGTGGATTTAGTTGGATTTGATAAAGGGATCAAGTAAGGTGCAAAGGGTATGGTTCGGCATGGCATTTTGCTTGAACGCATGTGGCAGCAAGCAACTAAGACAGACAAAATGACACGGACTTGGGCCCCTAATAGAGTTTTAAGCCAAGGCAAGGCAGCAACAAGTTGTGGGCAGTTAAGATGCACACAAGGGCCATGAAGGCGGCACAGGCAGCCAGAGCGTGCACTTGCTGATGTTAGGTTGTGCGCGCATGCAAGGCACAGCACACAGCGCAGGCAGAGGTTGTCCAAGTGGAACGCACGCGGATGTAGATCACGCAAGATAGTGTTAAGAGGTTGGGCACACACCTGAGGCCAAATGCAGGCGTGTGCATGTGCAAGAAATGGGCTGCTCAGTGCTGTATGCGGCAGCAACACTGCACAGGTCCATGCGCACCAGTCGATGGGTTGAGGCGTGGAGACTGCCGATGCCAACAGCAAACACTTAGTGCGACTATGGTGCCTTAGAGGCGCGTGCGCAGGCCCCCAACGGAACGAGGCAGCGAGTTGGAGGACTCATAATATGATTAGGATGCTTGTCAAGATACGCCTTCGACCGAGTAAAATAGAGGGAAGATTAGGAAGCCTCTCGCAAGTAGAAATGTTAGTTGCATAGAAATGTACAGTGTTGGACGCCATTGAGAGGCATCGAGCATTGGAGAAAATTGTCGAGTGATGTTTCCATTGCGAGTTTTGGTGATCCTCTTTTGTGCATAAAACGTTTGTAGTATTTCTTTCTTCTTATTGTGAATTGGAGTATGGTTGCCATGGTCCGTAAAGATTGTGCCTGTGTGATTACAGCCTATGCTCATCTTGGTGCGAGCACACAAGGACTATGGCCTCACTCCTATTCCAAACGGTTCGATTTGTAATCTAACACTATCTTAACCACCGCATTGGTAGTATGTATTCAAAATGCGGTTGGGTCGAATCAGCTTTATCAGTTTTCGAGGCTACTTCTGATAAAGATCCTAAAGCTTGGAATGCAATCATTTATGGGGTTGCTTTAAATGGTGACGTGAAGAAATCACTCGAGTTATTTAATTGGATGGTTCGAAACAAAAGTTTACCTACAGGCACTATCTGTCCTGACGTCTTGTACGCATGCGAAAATGGTTGATATAGGGCTTCAAATATTTGATCAGATGTCAGAGTTTATGGGGTTGAACCGAAAATAGAGCATTATGCTTGCGGGGTTGACCTTATGGCTCGAGCGGGTTTGGTAGAGGAAGCAGAGAAGTTTATAGAGGAGAAAATGATACCATTAGGAGGAGGCTTAGTTGTTGATGTGAATGTTTGGGGAGCTTTAATGGTTCTTGTAGGGTTTATGGGAAGGTTGAAGTTGGAAATCGGATTTGGAGAAAACTATGCGACTTGAGTGTTAATGATGCTGGTGCCGTGTTCTTTCATATAATATATATAAAGAAGCCGGTTGGGACAAGGAGGCGAAGAGGGTTAGAGAAGGGCTTGTGGAGGGCGGGATGAAGAAGAAACAGGGTTGTAGTGTCATAAAGGTGGATGGGATGGTTCACGAGTTTCTAGCAGGTGATCTTTGTCATCCATGGGCAAAAGAGAGGTGTAAAGTTCTTGAAGGTCTTTCCAAACATGGTGGTTTTCGTGGATTTGGTTGAGTTATTATGGGGCATGATATGGCTTAGAAATCAACTCCCAGTCACCCACCATTGTTTCTCAGTAATAACTTTCAAGTCCAAAATCTAGTTTGAGCTCGAATTATCCAATTTAAGCGCACCAACATAACTGAAACATAATGTTCTAATCGTCATTTTCGTTAAACCAAAACGTTAAAGGTT
The DNA here is from genome assembly GCA_027186245.1 of Coriaria nepalensis. Lineage (NCBI taxonomy): Eukaryota > Viridiplantae > Streptophyta > Magnoliopsida > Cucurbitales > Coriariaceae > Coriaria > Coriaria nepalensis. The sequence goes on along the minus strand of CP114496.1, from coordinate 8,784,352 downwards.
AAGTACCCAAATGAAGCCTAACGTATTAGCAACATAGTTCTATGTATACTATTAGTTGTAATGTGCAATATTGTACGAGAATACCGTATTTTTAATGGACCGATCCATTTTGTATCAGATATCTATCTCTATCTTATACAAAATTAATATTATAATATGAAATATAATAATATGAATCTATAATTGAAATAAATCAATAAAATATAATAGTGTGAAGCTATGGTTGAAGCTATCTCAATATTTCCAAGAATTTCTCTTATTGTAATGCATTAGTCAAAGCAACATCTATGTAATAATGGAAGGCTAGCTGGGTAATGTTATATTATTACTATAAATCTTTGTTATATCCAAATAATACTGAATTATTTCAATACATATAAATATAAAAATTACTATAACCTACAAAATTATTGTAATTGAATAAAAAAGAGGAAAGTAAAAAAGGCATAGCAGAAACAATGGCCTATTCTTCCCCTTCAGTTCCTATGTCTCTTTCCCTCTCCACTACCTCAGGCAGTCAATTTATATACCCTGTTATTCATTGAAACACCATGAGAAGAAAAGACTCAGTTATTCACGCGCACTGCTTGGCATGAAAATCCTCAGCTTCTAACAAACCATGAATCAAGGCCTTGAGCCTTTCCGCACCCGGGCCAACTTTAAGCTCGGTAACATTTCTCACATCATAGTTGGGCATAGTTACATTACTATCTCCAAAAGAATCAAACCATCGGCCTGGAACAAACCCGTGATCCATATCCCGGCCCAAAAGGTCGGAATCAATCTTGTCAAGGACTGGTTCATTCCGGCCAAATTTCCGAGCAAAGGGGGCATTACTATCCACCATTCTTTTATAGTCATCAGCTGTCAAAAAATGTGGGTGTTGTTTTGGAGGGTTGTCCCATGAGATGAAATGGAGGTCATGGTTGACTGTAGTGTTACGGAACTCCTCTGCATTGCATATGACTGTATGGAAATAGCCTTCGGGTGAAGAGAGAAAGTTGGCATAGTACATTAGGACTATTCTCGGGAGGTTGTCCCATCCCCATAAACAAAATTCAATGAATGGCCGAGAAAGCATCATCCAAGCTGAACCTGTTTGAAAAATACGTGCATTAGAGGTGGATCAATTAAAAGTTTAGCGACGAAATGAGCAAATGATGAAAGTTTGGGTAACTTTGTCCTTACCGGTAAATAGCTTATAGGCTGTTGGAACGCTTCTTTTCTCTGAAACCCAAAATACATCTGATTTATGGTGGCTATACAGCCCTGGATCGATTATAACGGGCTTTGCTCTTTGGGATCTGTGGAGTTTAGAGAATTCACACCTTAAAGAGATGTATGTATGTGTATTGCATATATATAGATATATGCATTGGTGTGAAACTTGTGTGGCAAGAAACGAAATTCTAAAAGTATATATATATATATATATGAAAGGATGAGTATATATACGTACTCCTTCCAGCCAATGTCACTGGTATGCTCGATGAAATTAAGGTTTCTTGGAAGAGATGACAGGGTATGAAGTAGATCTGTCATTAAAGAAGACCGAAGATATAAAAATCATATATGATTCATAAGTTCAAAGTCATTACAAATAGACATATATAATTAACAAGGTAAAAGTCAAACAATGCCATTAAATATATAACTTAACTCATCAGCTAATAAGTTGGAGAACACAAGAATTTGGTGGGTCAAATAACAAGACAGGAAACAAGAATTTAGGAGTATCCACTTAACTATTCTAAACTGCAATATAATTTACAAATCCTAACTACCTAATTGAGGCATTTCTTTCTTACATTAGAGAAGTATCCACTTGACTATTCTAAACTACCTTAAATTATAAAACCAGGTAGAGAAGCTTAAAAATGGTATCGGTTCCTGATTTCCCCTCTTATGACCCAAACCCGAGATTGCAGTTGACAAAGTAAAAGTCAAGAATGTGATTATTGAAATCAATTGTCACAAAAAAACCAAACAAACAAACAAACAAACAAACAAAAAACAAAAAACTACCTAGATTGCATTAATGTTGTAAGTTATATAACTTATAAGCAAGATTGAAAACAATAGGTGAACTGATTAAGTGAACCTATCACTCACATACAATCCTAGAGTATTTAAGGCTACCTAGCGTAAATTAAAGATTCAACAATTTCCAAGCTAAGAGATGAGTAACAAAAGAAATCGAAGTCACCAGTGTGTTAAAACTTTTTAGATCAAAACACACACTCTAAGCTGGCAATCTAAAGTTTAGACAAATCATATTTGGATTAAATGACTCACTCCAAAAGAATTGGAGCCCAGAACACAATTTTACACCCCAAACGGGAGTTTCAAACTCTTTTCCAACTTCAAATCTAAGAAAATTGATTTTTTAATTTTTTATTTTTATGATGGTCTTCTTCATGAAATTCCCTAAATCTTAAATCCCATTTCACAAAATCTAAAATTTCATACCATCTTGAGTGACCAAGGGGTAATCAGAAGCACTGAGATTGATAAACCAATCCCAATCGCCACCTTCCTTCAACAAAATCGCCGCCGCGTGTAACGTATTACTAACCATAGTGGGCCCCCTATAAGTTACCAAATTAGCTCTCACTACCATCCTCACATTCCCAATATTCTCAAACACAGCCTCATTCTTCACAAACCTCTCCAGCTCCATCCTCTCATCGGCCGACGATTCCAAATCCAAGTGAACGGCGTACTGGTTGCGAGGATGGTACAAGGCTTTGAGTGTCCGTTTCAAGGTCTCGCCATCGCCCATGGAGCCGGAGATCAGGTAGGCCAGGCGGGGAAGGCGGTCGGCGGGGGAGGTTGGAGATGGGCGTAGCTTGGATTCGACGAAGTGGGGGTGAGGATGGGTTTTGACCAGATGGGTGCTGTAGAAATGGGAAGAGGTGGAGGAGGATATGAGAGTGAGGAAGATTAGAAGGGTGGAGAGGAGGAGAGAGAAGATTAGTGGGAGGAACCATTTCTTCATCCTCTGTTGCTTGTTGCTGCTGCTGCTATTGTTGTTCATGTTGGTTTCCATGAAAAGATGAATTCACAGAGAAAAAATGGAGAAGATTTTTTCTGGGATGAGAGAGAGAGAGAGAGAGAGAGAGAGAGAGAGAGAGAGAGGAATGGCTGAATCAATCGGTGAGCGTTTAGCTTCTTCTTTTTTTTGGGGGAAGAATAAATGGAGGGTAGGAGCCTAGGAGGAATCTATGTTGGAGCAGCGGATTTGACGGAAGGGAATTTAATGGCAAGTCAGCTACTTTTCTGTGAGTAATGACTGTACTTCTCTGTGAGTATTGACTGATCACTGATGAGAGAGAGAGAGGGTCTAGAAATTTTGCATTTAGTGGAGTTTTTCTTTGGTATTTGTCCATTTACTTGTCTTAAAAGAAAGTGAAATGGAAGAGAAAGACAAGTTGTAATGAATTTCGTTCTATGTTTACTGTTACTGAATGTTATTATTACTATGCATTACTTGTAAATTTATTATCAGTCATACAAAATATGTCAATGTTCAACGATTATCTGTTCCAATATTGAATCGATGATTAATAAACAGTTTCAAAGTTTCGAATATGAAATCTTGATATGGATCTCTTGATATAAAATCTTCTTATAAGATGCAAGTCAGTCATATAGGAAATACGGATTTAAAAAGAAAGTCTTGTAAGAAATCATCATTTTTATGAATTTTTTTTTCATCATTAGAGGGGGTCAAGAACATGCCTAATATTGGATTACATGGTCCCTAGTTAATTGGTAGGTGAGCAACACACTTTTTGAAGTGTATTTGTGAACTGCTTTTTATTGGGCTTTAGTTAAATAATAACTCCTCTTCAGTTTTTTGGGCTTGAGCTTTCTTTCTATTCGGCCCAATGGGCTTTCTCACTTTTATTTTTCACTTCTTCTTGTCATGTCCATAAATCAGTGAGTTGCCGAGTTCTTTAAAGAAATTCCAATTTTGCCTTAATGCCCATAATTTTAAGCCATGACCTCCTCTGCTTCTGCTTCTGCTTCTTCTTCTTCTTCTTCTTCAGCTCCGAAACTCTATAGCGATGACCTCCTTCAGTCGCATGGAAAAACACTCCACAATCTCTCTAGTGGAATCACTAACCACAATCAAAGAACTCAAGCAAATCCACGCTCAACTACTCATCAATGGCATCCTCAATGACCCTCATCTTCTAGACCAATTTGTTGCCTCCATTGCTCTAAACAACACCACCAATATCGACTACTCCAATCACGTCTTAATCCAATGCTCACTGTTCGAACCAACCCTCTATGCTCTTAAACTCCATGATCCGAGCTTACTCTAAAAGCTCCACTCCTTACAAAAGCTTCCACTTCTACAGAAGAATTCTTCAATCCGATAACGATCTTTCACGTCCTGATAATTACACTTTCAATTTCTTAGTTCGAACTTGTGTGCAAATGTTGACGAATGAGACGGGTTCTTGTGTTCATGGTGCGGTTATAAAGCACGGGTTTGAATCGGACCCACATGTCCAAAGCGGGTTGATCTTTATGTATTCTGAATTGGGTTGTTTGCGTTCATGTCATCTTGTTTATCGATCTGTTTACGATCCGGATTTGGTTTTCCAGACCGCCATGGTTAGTGCCTATGCTAAATGTGGTGATGTTGATTTTGCACGCAAGCTGTTCGATAGCCTTGGAGAGACTGTTTCATGGAATGCGATGATTTCTGGTTCTGCACAAAGTGGGAAATCTAGAGAAGCTCTGAACTTGTTTCACGAAATGCAAATGGAAGGTGTTAAGATCAATGAAGTGTCCATGGTTTCGGTTTTATCAGCAATCACCCATTTAGGTGCCTTAGATCAAGGAAGGTCCATGCTTTTATAGATAGAAAACAAGCTTAAAATGACAGTCAAATTAGGGACTTCACTCATTGACATGTATGCAAAGTGTGGGGACATGAAGAAAGCCATGGAAGTGTTTCACTCAATGAAAGAGAAGAATGTCTTCACATGTAGTGCTATAGGCGGATTAGCCATGACTGGGTTTGGAAAGGAGTGTCTTGGGCTTTTCTCCCTTATGAACCCAGAAGGAATCGAGCTGAATGAAAACACATTCATTTCGGCCCTAAGAGGCTGAAGTGCAGTAGAATTGGTCAGAGAAGGTCAAGATCATTTTGACTCAATGAAGAACATATATGGGATTGAGCCTCAACTCGAGCATTATGGATGCATGGTTGAATTATATGGTTGGTCGGGCCGATTAAACGATGCTTTAGACTTCATAAATAAAATGCCATTAAAACCCCATGCGGGTGCTTGGGGAGCTTTCCTTAATGCTTGTAGAATGTATAAAAACATGGAAATGGATGAAATTGCATAAAGAAAAATAGTAGAGCTTGAAGGGAAAAACCATGGGGCTTATGTACTTTTATCAAACCTTTATGCGGATACTAGGAATTGGGATAGGGTTGGTAGTGTAAGGGAGAAAATGAAAGTAGTGGGTGTGCAAAAACTGCCCGGTTGTAGTGTAATAGAGGTAGAAGGAGAAGTTCATGAATTTTTTGTGGGTGATAAGTCTCATCCAAGATATGAGGAGATTGAGATTATGTGGGGAGAGATTTCTAGAAGGTTGAAAATGGCGGGTTATGTGGCCAGTACGAATCCGGTTATGTTTGATATAGAAGAAGAGAAGGAAGATGCTTTGTGTAGACATAGGGAGAAAGTTGCTATTGCTTTTGGGTTGATGAGTTTGAAAGGTGATATGCTCCTATTAGGATTGTGTAGACATGATTGTCATGACGTGACAATGATGATTTCTAGGGTTTTTAATAGGGAGATAATTGCGAGAGATAGGAATAGGTTTCACCTTTTTAAGGATGGGAAGCGTTCTTGCAAGGGTTTTTGGTGAATTATATTTATTTGTACCTCACTACATAATTCTTTAAAGCATGTTGGCTAAAAAGCATGTTGGTTAAAAATTTCTCAGATCCTTTACCAAATGATATATCTATAAGATGAAGTTAGTTAAAGTTTGCTCGCACCATCAACGAGAAAAAAATCCTCTCGCTCATTGTACAAAATCCTCCTGCATAAGAAATCCACAAGGAAATTCACTTTAAAATAAATGAAAGAAAAAATCCAACAAGACTTCATCTGGATCCACTGGTTTTCTGCTTTGCCTTCTCTATTAGAGGTTTCAACTGCTTCTTCTCAGCAAGAATCTTGAGAAAGTTGAACAAAAAGGGTATATAATTATGCTTCCTCCTAATATTCTCAGTCTTCCATTTCTCAAACTTCTCCTCCTCCATCAAAATCTTCTCAGTAGCATTCTCGATCCTAGCATTAACTTCCGAAAGAGATTTATTAAGAACTTCATAATTACTATTATCGACTAATCTTTCAGCCTGTATAGCCGCTAATTGCTGCAAAGTCCTCTCTCTCCTCTTCTGAAGCTCCTTCAACTCTGCAGTATAAACCTCTTTCCGGTTCTTAATAATCGCCATCAGATTGAACCTTATCTCACTTTTTGCATATCGTTCAATCCGTTCTTGAATCATGGGTTGGACCATCTTCAGCCAGTCCAGGTCACCCTGCCCGCCCGGGCAGGGTCCGAGGCTAATGGGCCCTTCTTTCAGCCCGTCAAGTTCATAGAGTATTCCATCAACTGGTATATAGCTTATGAAATGATACACATCATCATCTTTTCCGGCTGTCTTCTGTTCTTCAGGGACAAAAGGCTCAGGCCGAGCAAAGCTGTTGTGAGCCGTCCTTATGGGCTCACTGTTATTGATGGCTAGACCTCTCATTTCAGGCGGGAAATTTTTGGTGAATTCTTTCAGTTTTGATAGTTCCAGGCCGATATCAACTTCCGGGCAGTTCAGAAGAATAGACAGGATTGCTTGGGTAGCACAAGCATTGTTAATAACCTAACGGAGGAAATAAAAAAGAGATAAGATAAGCAATTGAATATGCATTGGTCAAGAAAACGTTTAAGGTGAAAATACTATTGTAATCCCAATACATTACCTCTTTTTTTTTTTTTGCCTCAATTTATTATGAAAAGAGATAAAAATGAGTGCTCAAATTTTACAAGGAATGGAATCGAGATGAAAAACCTATACGGATAAAATGAAAAAGAAACGGTTAAGTATGGGACTGGAATAAGGATTTGAGCAATTGTTCAAGTATGCAGGAACTAACCTGGCTTGCAAAGAACAAATTAGGGGTTTGGATCCTTGACCACAAGATGATCGTCTTTCTCTCCTGGATGCCATTTGAACAAGAAAACTAACCCATATACAGGCCTGAATATTGACCAAAAGAAAGGCAAAAAAAAAATATATATGTTCTCAATCTATCTACATCGGGCATCAAAATTTGAAAACGAGCATGACCTCAGATTATTCAGCAAGTCAAGATCCAATGAATATAATTCCTCAACCTGCAAAAACATGAAAGGACCTATAAAATCTGGCATCTCAATGTGAAGATTTAGAATTACCTTTTAGTAATGATTTCTTATACGTTTATGGTATATTCAAATAACATGAGATAATAAGTCATTGATATACTAAGCACAGGAGACATACTTTGGCCCAATTATCCCTTAAGGTCGTAGAATTGGATTTCTAAAACTGGATTTTTAGTATAAGAGTAAATTTAAATTGATGCAACATATTTATTAAAGATTCTGCAAAATTAACAAATTAATTGCAAACAGGGTTTTGAAAGCACAAAGGTGAGCTGACTTAAAAGTTGTTATGCGGGGAAAACTTACTTGCACGCCTTTAACCTGCATCTGCTGTATAAGTTCGGTAAAAACACCTGCCAAGGCAAGGCAAAAAAAAAAAAATGTTACCACACAAGAATACAATTTATATATCAAAATCCTATAACATAGATCATCTAATCCATGTCAATCTATTTAATTTTTTTTTCCCTGACATTTATCTACTCTACAGAGTATAAAATTCAACTTTCCAATTTTCCGGAAACAACCCGAAAAGGGTGCATTTGTGTAAGCGATTCAGATAGCTTCTCGGGCTCACAAAATTTGAGCTTAAAAATACACTCGTGGCCTGCACCAATTCTTAGTTCCTATCAGCTTAAACAAGTGCACATTCTTTCATTTACCACAATGAATTAAAAAGTTTTTAATCGAGAAAGATAACAGGACATGCTATAGTAAAGCCATACCGGGGTCGGACTCGATCGTGCACCAAGACATGATGAGATATATAGAAGCTGCAAGAAGAAGGAAAGAAAGAAGAAAAGAGAATGTTACATAAAATGTATTAAAACTAGAATCCAAAAAAGAAAATGGAATTTACATACAATACAAAATTTTTAGTTAGCTCAAACTGGAATCGATTTTAACATATTATAGAAACCCAACTACAGAATTAATCCACACATTTATCATGCAATCGCCATACGAAACATTGAAACAAAAATTTCTTCGAAGGGAAAATAAAAAGGTATTTGAAGCGTGCCCTTTTGAGAGGGAGCTGAAACATATAATCTTACTCGAGATATTCGAAATCTGAGATCTTTAACAGCAGCGTCTTCCTCCTATTTGTCTCTACTTTGGTTTTGTAGTTCGGATTTCTAGGGTTCTAATGACGTGAGTGGGAGAGGTACTAGAGCGTTTTTGCTTCCCTTCACGAAAGGGTAAATGAGAAAACCTCAATCAGGGGGTGTTTTTTTTTTTTTTTTTTAACTAATATATCATTTTTCAAATTCTAATTAATAATTTGATATACGAGAGATTCTAATGCATTATGTATCATCAAAATTATTATTTTTACTATAATATATAAAAATAATTATTATATTTATAATAATAATTATAATTTTTATATCATATAATAATATATATTATATAAAAAATTCATATTACATATAATTTAATATAATTTAATTTAATTTTAATAATTATAAAATTATAAATAATTAATCAGTGTAATAAGTTTTATTTACACTTTTAAAAATATAGTTAATATGTAATTTTAAAGAAATTGATATAAATACTTAATATATTATATTTTTACTTAACCTATATGCTATGTAGATAACTACGGTAAAGAGTAATGTTTTATTCTAGTTCTTAAAATCAAATGTATAAAAAATGAGTTTTAAAAGCCCTAATTTTTAATTTTTGTAATTTAAGCCACAAATGTATTTAGATATTTATTTTGTATACTACATTTACACCGGAGCGACGATGTTGGCACCGGAGTGGCAGTCGGTGATCAGAATGAGAATGTTAATTCTCAAAGATCGTGAAAATTGGGATTTGAGGTCGTTAATAATAAAATTAGAGGGTGAAATAATGAAATTTTAACATTTTATGGGTTAATAATAAAAATTAGAAGATTTTAAGAGCAAATAGATAGCAGATAATTATATTTTTTTAGCCAAAAATCATAGAGAATTAAAAACGTTAACAAAATGAAATAATTTCCTTAGAAATTAGTCAAAGAGATCATATTGAACCTGTAACTCCTTTTTACTTCCATTACAAATAATCTTCCAACGTTGGTTACTCATGATGATTTCACAGTGTGGAAGCCAAACAAACAGGGTTCTTTCTCGGGTTAAAACAGCTTGGGAAGTCATTCATTCTTCAGGTTCCCATGCAGGTACATACATGTCACTTTGGGCATTTCTTTGCCTCTGCATGTCAATGTTGTGGTAATAGCCAACAGGAATCAGGTCAGCACCTCTTGCTGATGTCAACGAGCCTTTGATTCAGAGAATTAAGTTATGGTGGAATGCTTTTAGGTCTCATTCACAACTGCATGGTATTCTTTAGATCGATTCCGATCTTGATATGTTGGGAACTTTGGACTAGCCGGAATAACGATGTTTTAATGAGATCGAGTGGATAGAGTTATCATACATAGAATAATGTTCTGGATTAATTCTATAAACATTACTTTTTACCAGGGATCCTATGCTACTAAGAGCAGATTACAATATGTTAAGGAAGCTTGGGGTGCATTCCAACATAGAATAGTGTTCAACGTAGAGCAACAGTTTGCATGAGGTCTCCTCCAATGACAGGTGTTTAAATTGAATGTTGATGGTCCTTCAAGCACAGCAAGGGAGAAGCCTCTTACTTGCTCTAATAATTCAGATTCAGAGGGACTCAAAATCAATGGTTCAAGGGAATGTCTAAATTGGCAGCTACGTACTATCAATCAAAGTAAACATAATTTTTCAAATTTCAATACTATGGTCTTGAAATAACAACAGTCAACACCGACAGTTTTCACCATCATCAACAAATGATGGAGATTATTATTTAACCAACACAACAAAAGCTCTACAATTATCAATCAAAACATGAAATCTCAAATCTTAAATTTGTGAACCAATAAAAATAAATGGGGTTCAGTGGGTTGGATTTGACCCGATGCATGCGGATGTCCAAATTTTATACTTTTTTTTTTCAACCCGATCGGATCCGCATAGGATTGGATCGGTGGGTAATCGAATATCTTTTATTTATTTATAGTATATATATATATATATATATATGTATTTTTTGTAGAAGGATTTTTTATGGTTCTGTTCGTTGGATTATTTTGTTCAAATTTAATTAAGAAAATATGGTCTTAATCAAATCAAAGAAATAGATCAAAAAAATCAATAAAATTCAACCATTAATTTCTTAATCTCAAGTTAATCTTATAAGCGAACCGAAGCGATCATTATTGCATTTTTCCGACGAAGCAATTGGGTGGCGGTGGGGTATATGGCAGAGATGTTAAACTGTAGTGAGTTGTCGTTTTGTATTTTTTTTTTTCCTTTCAGTTTGTATTCCTTTTCTTTCCGTTTACAATATTCGTGAGGGCATTTAAGGTAAATCGCAAAATCAATTTTAGGAAAATGATGACTCGTTCGATTACACATGTCCGAATATTATTAATTCTGACGTATTAAATTGTTGCCATGTCATCACATTCTAAAGAACATAGAAAAAACGAATGAGAATGTAATTTAACCCTAAAAAAATAAAAAATAAATAAATAACGGTCGAACAAAATCTTCTACTCCTCCTCAGCGCATATCGCCTTGTTCTTCGTCCTCATCCCCCCCACCATTTTCAATATAAATTCAAACCTAAACCCTAATTCCATCCTCATTTTTTCAGTTTCAACCTCTGTGATCTGATCAATCTCATAAGAAATGGGGAAAGGCGGAGCTCTCTCTCCGACCGTACTCAAGAAGGTCCTTCTCTCCTACGCCTATGTCGCGATCTGGATCTTCCTCAGCTTCACAGTCATTGTCTACAACAAGTACATCCTAGATCACAAGCTCTACAACTGGCCTTTCCCTATCTCTCTCACCATGATTCACATGGCGTTCTGCTCCTCCATCGCTTTCCTCCTCGTCCGAGTTTTCAAGCTCGTCGAGCCTGTTTCCATGTCCAGAGACCTCTACTTCAAGTCCGTGGTTCCGATCGGAGCTCTCTACTCGCTTTCGCTGTGGTTCTCTAACTCTGCGTATATCTACTTGTCTGTCTCTTTCATTCAGATGCTCAAAGCGTTGATGCCTGTCGCTGTTTACTCGATCGGAGTTCTGTTCAAGAAGGATAGCTTCAAGTCCGAAACGATGACTAACATGCTCTCGATCTCGTTTGGTGTAGCGATCGCAGCTTACGGCGAAGCAAAGTTCAATTCCTGGGGAGTGTTTCTACAGCTTTCAGCTGTTGCTTTTGAGGCGACTCGATTGGTGTTGATCCAGATCTTACTGAACGCGAAAGGAATTTCCTTGAATCCGATCACTTCTCTTTACTATGTAGCTCCATGTTGCTTGGCTTTCTTGTCTGTACCGTGGATGATCATGGAGTTTCCATTATTGAGGGATACCTCGAGTTTTCATCTGGATTACTTTATTTTCGGTACAAATTCGCTCTGTGCTTTCGCGTTGAATCTTGCGGTGTTTTTGCTCGTTGGAAAGACTTCAGCTTTAACCATGAACGTTGCCGGAGTGGTGAAGGATTGGCTTCTAATCGCTTTCTCTTGGTCCGTGATTAAGGATACTGTAACAGCTGTTAATCTGATCGGATATGGGCTTGCATTTTTGGGAGTAGCGTATTATAATCATTCCAAGTTGCAGGCTCTTAAGGCAGCTGAGGCTCAGAACAAGATTCAGCAGGCAGATATGGAAGCTGCGAATCTGTTGAAGGAGGCAGAAAAGGAGGAGAATAGGAAGAAGGGCGAAAATCAAAGTTAAGGTATTTAGCTACTCTTCCGTTATTCATTTTTTCCAGAAAAAACTGATGATGAAGAACAAGATTGAGATCAATATAATTTGAGAATGGTCATGACACCAGAGTTTAGTAGTCTATCTAGATTTTTAAGTATTGATTTAGTCGGTTTATTAAAGCTTGTTTTATATGATTCATTGTGTTATGTTTCAAACTGATCGATTTAGTTATCAGCCAATAACTAATTCTTGCCTCATGATGTATTTAGTCTGTTTATTGGATTGTTTTAGATTCTGATCTTATGACATTCTGTTTTTGACCATCTTCTCTCACCCCTTTTGAGTCTGAATTTTTGTTTGTCATACGATGGAAGTACAGAATGCACAGAAGCTTTGTTTTTCTTGTTGATCCTTGATAATGAAATCCATACGAGAATTGTGGTGCGTCTCCTATTTAGATTCATAAGAGTTGATATATATCTACATAGCCATTGGCTTTAGCGGGTCATTACTGATTTCTAGTTAGCAGTGGGAACTCTCTAGCTATTATTAGCTTGATCATTTACTATACGAACTTACACTACTACACAAATTCAAAGAAACAAAAGTACTGTTTATGAAGAAGGGACGAAACCACTAATCACTATATTGCTGTTCTTCCTTCGTTTATCACTTAGCTTAGGAGCTAATGAGCCGTGAGTATAAGGGCCGGGATCAAATTCACTGCTGTATTGGCTGACTGGTGATTACTAGCAATTCCAGCTTCTAGCACAAGGTTGTATTGAATCATTGTAAATTACATGAATTTATATCAATCAACCAATGATTGATATTTTTATACAAGTATTCCGCCTAACCAATTCGTCCATTTTAGATTCATCATCTCTGCGGGGGATAATGATTAAGAAAAAACGGAGTTCCCCCTCCCCTCAAAAAAAAAAAAAAAAAAAAAAAAAAAAACTAGATTAAGAAAAAAAGGAAGTTGTTACAAGCAACATAGGATAGGAAACCCAAAGCATATATTGCTTTATATACAACACCACCACCTTAAGACTGCCTCAGGCCCTTAATTTATCTCTCTTTAAAACCAAACTAGCACTTCTCCTCAGCATAGGACTCAGTCGCATTATTAATCTTCATCTGCAAAGCATTTTTAGGCTTTTCAACCTTATACCACTTTGCACTAACAAGAAATGCTATAAAATTCACAACACTAAGTATTGTTAGAAGCCCATAGAACCAATCTAGCCTGCCATTGTTTATGTTATCAGCAAGCCATCCTCCTCCATCTCTGCTTCCAGTCACACTCTTTATAATCGAAACCAGTAAACTGCTCATGAAAAAACCTAGTGATAGAGTTGTAAGGAAGAGACCAGTGCTCATAGTCTTCATCCCTTTAGGGGATTGTGTTATGAAGAAATCAAGCTGTCCTGTGTATATGAAAGCTTCGCCTGAACCTACTATGAAGAATTGTGGGATCAATAAGAACACACTTATAGGCAAAGTTGATGTGGTTGGATCAACAGATTTAGCTACCGATAATCTTTTTCTCTCCACTAGCGCCGCAGCCGCCATTCCTAAAATCGATAGGACTAGGCCTATTGCTATTCTCTGTAGATTTGTAAATCCTGTTTGCATAGAGTAGATATATCATGAATCATGCTTGTGCTGAAAAGGGTATTATTTTTCTTTTTCTTTTTTGATTTAATTTTACCTGGTTTGCCTTTCCATCTCTTCCATAAGGGCATGATGAAGCGATCATAGACAGCAAGAGTGATCAAAATGGCAGCCACGAAGAAAACGGTGAGAGATCCTGCTGGGATTTGGAAATCTCCGATGGATCTTTCCATGGTGGTGGCTTGCTCGACCGAAAAGGTAATCATTTGAGCATAAGTAGTCCAAAATATGATAGTCGTAGCCCATATTGGTAGTAACTTCACCATCATCTTCACCTCCTCCACCTTTGTCACCGAGCTTAGCTTCCATGGATTCCTAGCACAACCTCCACCTCCGTATCTCTCAAAATCTCCTTCCGCAACTATGGCTGCCTTGTCCAAAAACCTATATCAAACACAACAAAGAACCAAAAGTGAGTAATAGAAAAAATAAGATTCTGTGAACCTTTGATAAGTGCGTTTTAGTCAGATTCTGCGCTCCTAATCTGTGTAACATACTGGAGCTGATCGGTGTGACCGATTCTAGAACTTTCCGGAGAATCCTCATACAATATGGCAGTATCAAAAGGAGTTTCCATCTTCTTCTTTCTCATAGCAGCAGAAATGACTTGAAAGATCTGAACTATAGGGCTCCCCGAGCTTTTCTTAAATCTATATCTTCTCGTCCCACTCAAGAACACGAATATCGCTATCACCATAGAAACACAACAGATCCCATAGGCCCAACTCCGCCCCACTTCATCTTGTATGTAAACAAGCACCGTGACTGCCGTTAAAGTGCCTGTGCTAATGAAGAAGAAGAACCTGTTGAAGAAATAGGCCATTTGGGCCTTTTCTTTCTCATCTTTTTCGTCGAATTGGTCGGTTCCGAACCCGGAAACACTTGATTTTAGTCCTCCAGTTCCTAACGCGGTTAGGTATAAGGCTCCATACAGAATTCCCATTTGGAATCCATTGGCTTCTTGGCAGTTGTTGATTGGGGTATTGGGGATGCATGGAGGTGGGCGGAGTTGCGGCAGTTTCGTTGCTATAGCTAGCGCACCCGTGCCCTAACATAATTATCATCATATACAATGAAACTGGGTTACAAAACTGTAAAAGAAGCATAATAATGTTAGATATTCGAGACTGTTTTATTATGCTATTGAAATGAGAATCTGAGTAAACCGAAATGTAGATAAGATGTTATAAATATTGCGGTGGGCTCTCATGTGGTGACCCACACGGAGTTCACCCGGAAGGGACATGTGATAATGTTGTGTAGTACTTACCAGTGTCTGAATCGCAGCGGAAATGGCGATGGTGTTGTACCGGTTGAGGAAAGAGTCCGCAAGAAAGCCTCCAAGCAAGCAAATGAGGAAGGAAGTGCCCATGAAATCAGTGACAATATTGGCCGAACTTGCACTGGGCAGATGCATACTTCCCACTAAGTATGTCACTAGATTTACAGCTATGCCCATTGTTGAAAGCCTTTCACATATTTCAATCCCTGTCAAATAATATTACATGTCCGGGGGTTAATGTCAAATCTCTCAAACACATACCAACCGACATGTCGGCTTGGGACTTTCGAATGGACGAAGCATCATTTCACAGTCCTTATAATTGAAGTTAGTTAGTTAATTAATTGACTAAATCGAGTTATGAAATTCTTGATTGATAATTTCAAAATTGAATCCCGAACCGATCTATCTTAATCACCATACAATACTAATATATGTAATGGGATAATATAAAAAATAATATAAATTTATATTTAATCAATCTAATTTCACGTAAAAGAAATCCACCCAAAAAATTATGATCTATATATAGATATCAGTATTAAAAGGCTGATCTGATTGACCCAGAACCGATTATCATTCTTAAAAAAAAGGCACTTTAATATGCGTTAAGAAGAAAAAAAAATTCAACCTTTTTGCATGAGCACTCTACCCTTTATAATTGCTTCTCTTTATTAAGCATATATACATGGATTCAAACTGAAAATGACTAGAATATTGCTTCTTTTTTCCATATACCTTTTTCATTATTCAAACCTTTGTATTATAAAATTTAATTAAATAAATATTTCATATATATATATATGTTTATGATGGAAAATCTTAGGAAAAATTGGAAGTGAACTAGCTATAGAATAATAAAAAGAAAAAGAAAAAGAAAAAGAAAAAGAAAAAGGGTAAGTGAGAAAAATACCAAGAATGAGAGCTGCAGGAACCCAGCCACCAGTAGTCGAACGATCTGCAGGAAGTCCTTTGTAGTTAAAAGCATCAGCAACAGTACTGCTTAGCTTCCGATCCTACTCTCACCAAAAAAAAAAAAACAGACAATGAAAATGGTTCATATCAAACTATAGATAGAGATGATATGCATGAATTCATTTCCGGGTTTATAAACCCATTGCTAAAGAAGTGTGAATGTGAAGGAATTCTCCGATTACTAAAAAAAAAGATAGTACTCATGAATTTCAATCGAAAATGGTAATTAGAAGAATTGTAGGAAAGCTAATTACCATTCTCTCTACTGATTATAGAAGGTAAGGCTACTAGCTAAGAGCTGGAGCTAAGAGCTAAGAAGAGCTTCTTTTCCTTAAAATGCTCTACTCATTATAATTTGCTGATTTCCTTTGAGCAAACCCTTTTATAGAAAAAAAAAAAAAAAAAGTCAAACTTTTCTTTTTTTTTTTTTAAATCTTTGTAACAAGCTTAATAATTATTTTGACATAAGGCCCTGTTTTGTTTCTTAGATTAAACTTTCTGTCTATTACGGTGTTTAGTTGTGTTTTTAAAGAGGAATTGATTAGTTCTATTTATGAATTAATGATTTATATTAGTACTAACCCTAACTAATATTTTACATCTCGCTACCACCGCCATCCGTCTCCAATATTACCTTCCTCCACCGTAACATTTGGCACTCTACAACCACCCCCCACTGCCACCATAACGGCTCTCCCCCATCGTCGTTGTTGGCTCCATAATATCTATAGCCTTCGCCGCTATCACTCCCAAATATGATAGACCTATGAATTTAATATAAAAAGTAATGATTAAATATAATTAATAACCAAAAAAAAATTGATTTTTGCATTAGAATACTGTTACCGATCAGGTTCTTGGATTCTATAATTAGTAAGAGATTAGGTTCATCCCATAACTTGAATGGAAGGTTCTAGCTAGCTAGAACTTTATGTAACTGATTGAAGGTTCCTTTTTGAATTTCTACATTATCATATAATTCTTTATTACTTTTTTTTTTTTTCCTTTTTGGAAAAAATAAATAAAGGAAGCTAGAAATGTGTAAAGGTGATGTTGATATATTTATATAATATATATATAATATTTAATATATCATATAATTATATATTTTCGGATGCATATAAAAATATCTCAAATTGAAATATCTGAATATGGGATCTAATTTTCCCATCTCACATTTGTTTTTGTGGTAGGATTGAGTCGATTTCCTCTTTGTATGGGGTTGTGATGATCAGATTCTGAACAACAGCGGTTCCCATCTCATTGCTTCTTTCTTCTTTTCTTCTTAGTGTTTTTTCTGCCCCACCAAACAGAAAAGAGCATCATCGTACATTTAATAACTCTTCATGTTTTTTTTTTTTTTTTTTTCTTGTTACTTTTATTGTTTCTGTTTAGTTCATTCTCATCCATTTCCACGTTTCATGTGATGGACTAATCAGAAGATGTTAAATGTTGAAAGCATGGTGTACAAATATTATATGTGTATAGATCTTTATGTGGATGTTATAATTGTATCCGTCAATTAAATAGTATTTAAAGAAGGAAATAAAATTAAAAAAAAAATAATAATAAAGAAAGAAAGAAAAGAAAGTGGGATTTAAAAATTAAAAAAAAAAAAAAAAAAACCAAAAATAAGGAATTTATTTTGACTTACTTAAGTTAATTGAACTATAACATAATATTAATATTTGATTAATCACCTTATAATAATAGTAGGAGGTCACTGCAGATATGAAAGGTAAAATATACATCAACCCTTGTCGCTTGTACTGGAACTAACTTAATTAATGAATTGAAATTAAGCAAATTATTCGTGTAATTATTGGATTTTGATCATTTGAATTTTGAATCAACGTCTAATCATGTGATAAATTGGATTTTTGTAGATGATAATAGAAACTAGCCACTTATTCATCTTCATCGTCAAAACATAATACCTATTAAGTATTTATGATATAAAAGTGATATTTATAAAATTAATATGTAATATGATCATAGATTATATATATATATATATGATTTGATACGATATTTTCGATGTTAGAATATATTTTAAATACTTTCCCTGATATCATATTCAACTTGAAAGAAATCATACACTTCATTCATTTCATACTCTAAGCTTTCATACTTAGAAACTTATTACGAGTAGATATATAATCCCATTCCGTGCAAGAAACTTTAATATTATGTATAAATTAATTAAACATATACTTTATTAATTGATTTTTCGAGCAAAACATAGTCAACATGAGATGATCTGGTTAGCAGTAATCTGTAATCTTAGTGGGAATATTTGAAACAAATCAGATCCATAACTAGCGGGTCCATATTATATAAGATTTTATATTTTGAACGAGGACTAATATTGATCAGAACTAGTATTATTACACTCTAATATTGATAAGACATTGCGATTGAATTTAACAACAACATTTCCCACACGAATGCATGTCTCCCCTCAATGCAGATCATATATGATCAAGTAGGGTATGTCCATGTGATCCACACGTGCACATCTGTTCTTACATTATTGTAGTTAAGTTACTATAACTACAAAAAGAAAAAAGAGAAAGAAAAAAAAACCCTACTTGAACTTGATTATTATTACTCTCTATTTCTTGTACATACATGTAAATGACAAATGAGAAGGAGAAGGGAGAAGGGAGTAGGGAGTAGGGAGTAGGGAGTATAAACAATAGAGAATATCGTTTAAGAAGATCATAACGAGATGTGTGTATGTGAAAGAATTCTAAGATTACAAAAAGTAAGAGTTTCAATTTAAAATCAATTAATAGTGACTTAAAATCTAATTTTTTATATAATAATTTCCTATCATCAAACTTGTCGATGATGATATATAAACTAAAAGGCGGGTTTAACAATATACATCAAATATTAAGAATAATGATACTTTTTTTCACATGCAAACTCTTAAAAATTTATAACTATTTAAGTTTTTATAAGTACAAACAAACAAAAAACAAGGTAAAGAAAAAGTGTAAAATATACAAAAATAACAAATAGGAAAATTACCCTTTAAGCATGTTATTATTATTATTATTATTTTGGCAAAAAAAAAAAAAGGCTTTCTTATTGACTATTTAGGCGGAGGCACCTCTGTTAAGGAATTTTCTCAAGGACCCATTTAACACAATCCATAGGAAGGGACATTACCCCTGATGAATTGGGAAGATCGTACCACCAAATCGGTCCTTCTCAAAATTTTGCCTCTTTTACAATCTCTACCCATTCAAGGTTTCCCACTAAAAGGGATGTTGAATCTCATTTATTCTCCCAGAGGCTCGAATTTGAGCATAAATGAAATCCCACCAACCCAACTACCACCTCATTGGCCTCTTATAACATGTTAAACTATATAAGATTTATGAATGAAATAATAAACTGCTCAACTTTGATTAGAGAGGGTAATGACCCTTATATACAGTTACATGAACAAACCTAAAGGGAAATAAGGAAGAAAATATAATATGTACAAGTATGAATCTATACATTGACTTAAGGGATCTTAGCTAATATTATGGAGATTGTGTGGGATCCTTTATACGCCCCCGTAAAATTGGTGACTTGTCGGGCGACACTAATTTTGTCACGTAATAGCTAGAAGCGAGAGCGATAAAGAGGTTTGATCAATAAATCTGCAAGTTGATCAATTGTATTGATGTGGGAGGCCGAAATCAAGCTTTTTGCGACTAATTCACACACAAAATGAATGTCCACCCAAATGTGCTTCATCCGAGAGTGTAAAACCGGATTAAGAGGTAAGTAAGTAGTATTAATGTTGTCACAAAAACTAGTGGATGTACGACACAATGGAATCAAAAGTTTTGAAAATAAGTTTTGGATCCACCTTACCTTAGATGTCGTACACACCAAAGCATGATACTCGACTTCTGTAGATGAACGAGCAATGGCTCGTTGTTTATGTGGAAAATAAACTCCATTATTACATGGTCTGCGGACTAATGTCGCCCTCGTTGTTTGATCCTTCACAATAAAATGTAGCAGATGAAACTCAACAAAATCTTTGTTAGTCTTTGTAAAATGATGTATCGATAACAAATTCAGATGATTAGTAAGAACATATAGCACATTAGGTAAGTGAAAGGTGCGAGATGAAAATTTAAAAGAAGAAGACCTAAGATGGGCTATCGGCAAACCTGAACCATCCGATATGTAAACCTCATCGGTTCCATCATACTTCAAATGAACCAATAACTTTGCCAAGTCAGAGGTGAGACTATGAGAAGCACCCGAGTCGAGTACGCAGTTGGAGGCATGTTATTTGTTGGTGGAAGTGCAGTTAGCCGAGTTGGCCATGGGGTGTGCTTGTAGGAGTTTATGGCATACATTAGCCATTTGGCTATGATAGCGGCAATATTGGAAAATAGGAGCATCCTGCGAAGGAAAAGAAGAAGAGTTAAAACGGTACGAGTTACAGGGTTTCCCACGATGGAACTTAGACCCACGATTTGGAGTACCCCGATTGGAATAAGCATGATGATGATAGTGTGGGGTTAGGAAGGACTGGCGGTAGCATTTTTCGCCGTGGCAATGGGTGACAAATTGGCTGAGTCAAAGCGTTTGAGGTATACTTCATGTGCGACTAGTAAGTCATGAGTTCTTCAAATTGGAATGAGGATTCACGAGTCAGGATTGGAGCTGCAATTTCTCCATATGCAGCACCAAGGCCATTTAATATATAGAGGGTGATGTCATCATCAGTGAGCAGTTTATCAATAACTATAAGTTCATCTACCTTTGCCTTGTTCATTTAAAGAAATGTCGAGATTGATTAGGAGCCGAGAGTGGCTAGGAAGAGGTCTTCCTTGAGTAGCATGACTCGAGTGCGGGAGCGATTCACATATAAGATAAAAAGGGAATACCAAGCGGAAGCAACGGTTTGGGAAGTTGCAACAAGCAACATAATATCCGTGGACATAAAGCCAAAGAGGGCTAATAAGAGAAGCCTATCCTGTCGGAACCAATGAGTGAACTTAGTGGTGCTAGTGGAGGGGACAATAAGGAATCGTCGAGACAACCTAGGAGTTCGTAACCAAGTAGTAGAGATTCCACTTATGCAGACCAAGATGGGAAGTTTAAGGCTGCTAGTGGGTGTTATTGCCACGAGAGGGACGTCGGTTGACCCGATGAGCGGATTGGAGGGAACCGTGCTGGCAGGGCAAATATCATGGCGGCGGCAAGTGGGATCGATTAGTGCAAAAAAAAAAAAAAAAATTGTAAAAGATGATATCTTTGATATCATAGAAATTTTTTGAATAAAATAATACACTGCTCAACTTTAATTAAAAAAGTAATAACTCTTTGACAAACCATCTAAGAAAGAAAATCTAATAAATATAAGTATGAATCTTTATATTAACTTAAAAGGATTTTAGCTAATATTACCAAAATTATGTGGGACCTTTATAAATTACACTAAGTTTCTTTAAAATTTAAACTATTAAGAAACCCTCCGACCAAATACTAAGAATACTGATGCTCAAATACAATGCACTGGATACATAAGTACGGACTATCGACAGAGCAGTAATACAGAGGTAGAACATGAATGAAGTAGTATACTGTGGCACGTGATCCACCAGCCATTAGGGCAACACGCAACATGGCAAAGCACAGCAATGCTCTCCACTTTTGATTCACTTTTAGAGAAAGCCCATAACCTGACAATTTCTCTTAATACATGATTACGGAGAGGGAATCATTAATGGATATTCATGTATACCGTCCTCACTTTCCCATCCACAAGCTTTTCGCTATAGCTAGCCAAAGGATATATATAAACTTTTTATTTTATTTTAAGAAATTTTAGGTAGATTTAATTTATTATAAATATAAATATTAGTTTTATATATTATATTTAGTTTAATTATAATTATAATTATAATTACTCAATTTACTGATTATATTTCATAATTTTTATTTTTATTTTTATAAATTAGAGAAATAGAAGTTAAATTCTGATTTTTTATATGCCTAATTGATTAGGTGGCATTATTTTTTTATTTCGGTCTAAGAGGACAGTAATGGAAAAGTAAGATGATCACTACTTACGTCTAATATTCCTTTTGACTCGAATGACATCAAAAAAATTACAACCACTAGCTTTATAGCTTAGATTAAAAGCTTACATGGGTTGTTTCCTAGCTCTATGCTTTACATATTAATTTGGGACTGCTTCAGTTGTGACGTTTGTCCTTGATTTTCTTATCTGGAGGCTGTTTAAGATTCTTATCAAAATAGTTCAAATTTTCTCACTTTCTTTGGTTCTTTATGTTGGTGTGAAAGACTAAAAGGTGGTCCCCAATAGTATATCTACGAAATAAATAAGAGATATCGGGATTATGATCGGCAAACTCACTTCGATAATGAAGTCGATATTTTTTTAGAGGATTGGGCATAATAAGGTTTTATTTAGAAAATGTATATATAGTTTTTAGCTTGAAGAGAGTGATATTATATTTGGTCGTTAGGGTATTGACTTAGAACGTGTGCTAGTGTTGATAGGCTGTCTAATCGGCTTAACTATATTCTTGATCTTCCGCCCCAACTAACCTCTAGAAGAGCTGCCTTATGTATAGCATGTTGTTGATCCGTAGTTCATCGGTACATTCCAAGTATGTGTATATCATCTCCTGATGTTTTACCACTAAAATCATTCCGAGTCTGGCGAGATGAGACCAGCCGAGGTCGGGGTATTCATCATCCTCTGTTTGAGGATTATCTCAAACCATGGCTTTTGAATCGTGGCATCACTTTTCCTCAGCTTGGGAAGGCGGGTGAAAGCCAACATAGTTTGTGGATCTGTCAATTTCTTAAAGAGTATGAATGTGATTCACGTTAGAAAGTGATTTGTTCTGCTTTTTCTAGTATTCTATTTTTGATTTTGTTTTAGTTGACCTTTTGCATTAAATGAAATTTACGTTGACTCTTTCTATATCAGTTAGATCTTCTCCAACCAAATTTATGAGAATTAGTTTGAAGTAGATCAGATCAAATATGAATAAGTTATAGTTATTTTAGTTGGTTGTTGGTATCAAGTATGTCATGGCAAAACAGATTATGAATTATTATGTTATCTTCATATCCAACAATTCAATTAGTCCTTATGATCATATTGGAGCTGTTCTTGGATCAATTAGAAGCATATCATCATTTTTGATCTATCGATCATTAACTAGCAAAAAACTACTCTCACATTCCACTTGAAAGCATACCGCAATGCATCATTTTGGTTTACTTTTAAGTAAACTTTTATTAATTGTTATAATATGTTATATTTTCTTATTTGTAAATAAATAAGTAAAGTTATTTATATTTGTAATGATGATTAAAAATGTATCTATATATTGTATTGTTAAAGTGAAATGAAATTACAGATTTACAATCAAACAAACTATATGCATTTTTCAACTTAAACATCATCTTCACTCTTTTGCTCTCTTCTCCCTTGAATTCGTCAAAATTCTAACAATCCGAACTGATCCCAACCACTAGAAACCCCGCCACGCTAAATTCATGCGCTACGGATTGTGGTGGTCGTAATTTTAGGCCGATCAAAATCTAATTCAAGCAAATGAAATAATTTAATATTCCGTTTAAAGATATGATAATGACACTTAAAAGTACAATCTTGAAACGAATTAAACAAGGAGAACTTCAACATCTACAGTAGTCCATTCGATTTTCATGATTATGATCAATGTTGGCCTAAAAGGTGAGGTCCCAAATTAAAGGAAGTTAATAGATAGGTAGGATGAATGAATGGCTATCATAGTACATACATATATATATATATATATATATATATATATTCTTATTGTATTGTCTATTTGATTCTGTTATAGTACAAACAGATAGAGAATAAATGGTCCAAAAAGTATAGAGTGTGGTCCATTTCAATGCTTCAATTTCTCTTTTAATTCTTGCCAAGTGCCAAGCCGTATATATCTACATGATATGATTAGATTGGGAAGTCATTACCTTTGTCTAATTGCAATATAGATTACTTTTGTGCTGCACGTTGTATAGTAGAGTATCTACTATCTAATCTTCTATGTAGAGACTCAAAAGCTTGATCAGAGTTGATCAATTTCTTCCTCAATTGTCTAGTATGATCGAGTGATTTTCAATGTATATACTATAAACGGATTCAAAAGGGATGAGTCCTATAATATCGATTTGTTAGAATCATATGCAATAATTTAAAGTAGCATAAAATATTTAAGAAAGTAGTATAAAATATTTTGAATTTGGTGGACTAATTCATTTTAACTATATATAAAATTAATGTGATATATAATGAAATTATGTGAAGCTGATATATATAAGTAAAATAAATTAATTTACTTATAATTCACTTCAAAATTTCTTGGAATCTATGTAATCCAACAATTATTATCTTAATAACAAAATCTTCAAAATCCAACACTAATACTAATCTAATAATATCATAAGAAAAAAAATATATTAAAATAAAAAATATTATAAATACTTGATTCTCATCTTCTCTTTAACATTTCGAATTCGAAGTACATTATCAATATCCTTCGAGATTCATCCATAAGGCTTGGTCCCGCACTCCAATTTTAAATTTATATGATATTATTATGAGTCCAACTGTATCACGGAATTTACAATCTATCAATGTACGGAAAAAAATACTCAAATTTTTGAAAAAAAAAGTCATTTGTTAGGGAAAGTCAAATTTCATTTCCTTCTATAAAAGTCCATAATTACAAATAAATTATTGTACATACACCAGACGATAAAGTCATGGAGAGATTCTTACTATTTTCACCATTTTCACTTTTTTATTTTATTTTTAATTTAATTTTTTCTTTTAACTAAAACTGAATTTCAGTATCTAACATGACATGGGAGACTCTATGCTTGGGCCTACGCTATTTTGCTAATGATCAATTATTTAATAGGCCTAACAAGCGTGGCCCTATAACTAATTATCTAACGGGCTCATCACATTGGCCCATTAGGTGAAAGAAAAAGCAAAACAAGTCAACATTCGAAACCAAAGCAAGACCACCAAACTTTTTGTCACCAAATCACATCCTTCTGATCCCGACCGTTTCTCATTTCTCTGTGTTCTTATGCTTAAACGCCAACTAGCTTTGAAATCCCTTCGCATATTACCGAAGCAACGGTCACTTGGTTTCGAAAACCTTCACTCTTTCAAACATGCCCGCCACCTGTTCGACCAAATTCCTCCGCCAAATATCACCTCTATCAACCGCTCCTCCATGCATAAAAACCTTCCATTTCAAGCCCTTGATATCTTTAAGACCAATCTCCGAACTGGTTTTCTGAAAAATAATGTTGAAGTTAAGGTGGCTCTTGCTCTCAAAGCTTGTTGTCGGGACTTAAAAATCGGGCGTCAAATTCATGGATTTGCGATTTCTTCCGGACTTGTTAGTTCGTATTTATCTGTTTCAAATTCTTCCATGAACATGTACTGTAAATCCGGACAGTTTGATAAGGCATTTTATATTTTCGAGAATTTGAGTAATCCTGATATTGTTTCATGGAATACTATTCTCTCCGGGTTTCAAAAGAGTGAAGATGCTTTTAATTTTGCTCTTAGGATGAATCTTAATGGGGTTGTTTTCGACCCAATAACTTATACTACAATCCTTGCCTTTTGTTCGGACCATGAAGATTTTCTTGTTGGTTTGCAAATGCATTCCCCAATACTAAAGTCCGGGTTTGACTCTGAAGTATTTGTAGGAAATGCATTGATTTCAATGTATTCTCGATATGGATATCTAGTGGAAGCTCGGAAGATGTTCGATAAAATGCCAGAAAGAGATTTGGTCACTTGGAATGCAATGATATCAGGATATACACAAGAGGGAGAGCATGGTCTAGAAGCAATCTTTTTATTTATCGAAATGGTTAGACAAGGAATGAAGCTAGACCATGTGTCGTTTAGTAGTGTGGTTTCGGCTAGTGGTCATGAAAGAAACTTAAATTTTGCAAGTCAAGTTCATAGCTTGTCTATAAAAACTGGATATGGAAATCATATTTCGGTTTGTAATGTTTTGATCTCTACTTATTCAAAATGTGAAAATGTTGAAGGCGCTAAATTAGTCTTTCAAATAATGAATGGGCACAATGTGATCTCTTGGACTAGTATGATTTCGTTATCTGAAGAAGATGCTATGTCTTTGTTTATAAGGATGAGATTAGATGGAGTATATCCAAATGATGTTACATTTGTTGGATTGATCCATTCCATTGCAACCCATATGTCAGCTCAAGAAGGTAAGATGATTCATGGTTTTGCTATTAAGACAGGTTTCTTTGCGCAATTAAATGTTGGCAATAGTCTTATCACCATGTATGCTAAGTTTGACTCCATGGAAGATTCAATGAAGGTATTTGAGGAGATTGGGTTTAGAGAAATCATATCTTGGAATGCTTTAATTTCCGGATATTGCCAAAATGGGTTTTGTCAAGAAGCTTTGGAGGTGTTCTCATTAGCTATAATGGAATCTAAACCGAACCTGTTTACATATGGAAGTGTCCTAAGTTCCATCAGTTCTGGCAAGGACATATCTATTAAGCACGGGCAAAAGTGTCATTGTCATATAATAAAGCTTGGATTGAACAATAATTCAATTGTTTCGGGCGCCCTCTTAGACATGTATGCAAAACGTGGAAGTATCTACGAGTCTAGAATGGTATTTGACGAAATGCCAAAAAGAGGTCAATTTGCTTGGACGGCAATAATCTCAGGATATACACAACATGGGGATTTTCAATCAGTTATGGACTTGTTTGATCAAATGGTAAAGGAAGAAGAAAAGCCAGATTCAATCACTTTCCTTTCCTTATTGACCGCTTGTAGTAGAAAGGGAATGATCGATATGGGCCGAGCGCTTTTCAACTTGATGATTGAAGACTATAAGATCGAGCCGAGATCAGAACATTACTCTTGTATGGTTGACATGTTGGGCCGAGCCGGAAAGCTCGAGGAGGCAGAGGAGATGCTGGGCCGGATTCCGGGGGGGCCTGGATTATCCGTTTTGCAGAGTTTGCTTGGCGCTTGTAGGATACATGGAAATATGGACATGGGTGAGAGAGTAACAAAGACTTTAGTGAAGATGGAGCCTATGGGTTCGGGTTCTTATGTATTAATGTCGAATTTGTATGCAGAGAAGGGGCAATGGGAGAAAGTTGCAGAAGTGAGAAGAGGAATGAGAGAGAGAGGGGTTAGGAAAGAAGTCGGGTTTAGTTGGGTAGATGTAGGGGGTTCTTTGTATTTACATGGGTTTTCATCTGGTGATAATACTCACCCACAATCGGAAGAGATTAGTAGGATGGCAAAATGTATAGGGTCAGAGATGAAATTTTTGAGAAGGGAGAGTTGGGACTTGCGGGACTATGTCAAGGATTCCCTCAACATTGAGGCTTAGATTTGGAAACACGCCCACTTTGGAACAAATTCTTCTTTTTCTTCTTTAATTAAATTTTGGAATGATAAGTTTTAAATGGCTTCAATCTTTTCGACTGCAGAAATAGTGAATAAATTATACACATGCAAAAAGTTTAATGACACGAAAATAATGCTGAATCATACTCATATAGGAAACTCACCTACAGGACAAGGTAAGAGAGAGAGAATAGAAGGAAAGAACTAGTGTACATGATTTTTAAGGTGATTTTTTGAGGTAATTGTCAGTAGACTAAGTGCCCAAATTTTCAAGTCATCTGAGAGTAAGACACTTAAGATTAGCAGATCCATGAAGGCAGAAAGAAGTTATCTTAGAAATCGAAATAATTTATATGGTAAACCACTAGAAGAACTGATTGCATTCACATAGTAATGCATAACATAAGTGGTCATTACAAATTCCAAGAGTACATTTCATATTGCAAATAGAATATAGGAACCATAGATATAGGTAAACAATAGGACTAGTTTCCCCTCCCTAATAACACAAACTTCTTCAGTCAAAGCCTCCAAAGTAGCCCATCATACCAAAGCTGTGATGTACTGTAGTTCAGATCAGGAGCTTCTCGATGGCATCCTGGAATTGTAGAAGAGAAATGATAGTCAGAAATGCAAAGTAATAAAGGGCATCAATGGCTGAAAACGATAGATATATCAAATCTTGAGAAGGCAGAACATGTTAAGAACCTTAAGTTGTTGTATTTGAGATTTCAACTGGCTTCCTTCATTAGTTGTGACAGAACATGCAATGACAGGTCTTGTGACTCCACATGCACGGCCAAGTGCTTGCTTTGAAGGGATAAACACATAGGGCACATTCTGAAAACAGATTTGATTTCGTCAGCATTCCATGTTATATATATATATAGGGCACATTCCAAGTATAGGTAGCCCATTTAGTTGGACCATGTATCAGAACATGGGGTAAAAAGCATGCCTATGTGACCTTTCATTTTAGCTTAAGCTTATAGGACGTAAGGCTCAGAGATTCACTAATGCTTCGAAGAAACAAAATTTTTTCTTAAACCACTGGCTCATAAGTCAGTGTGATTTCAAATTAACCCAGTTGTTTCTTCCCCCTGCTATTACATTCAAGTAGATATATTGTTCAATGATGATCTCAGTGTAACATATTGCTTCAAGCAAGTCAGAACTACAGAAAAAGTGGACAAAACAGCCAACTTGCCTTATAAAATATTCTCAGCAAAAGTATCAAGAGAACAAAAGAACTACCTTATCCTCAGCCAAAAGAGGAAGATGGAGAAGAATCTCAAGCGGTTCTGTGTCGGCAGCCATCACTACAAACTCAGAAATCCCCCGATTCAAAGTCTTAGTGGCTGTAACAGCAAAAACATCATCAAAAATGAGAAAAAAACCTACCAGAATCTTCCCATTTCAGTATATAAAATCAGATACTAGAACAAGATTAAAGGAGGCGGCTAACCTTCATTAGCGCCCTTCTTGAGCTGTTTATAGTTAGTAGCTTGCTGGACAAGATCAAGAATGGTGATCGTCAGCTGCGCATCGGCAAGAGGGTAAGCTTTCGGATTCACTGCTTCTCCTGTCTGCAAATAACAATCCAACACCATCGCGACATAGAGAAAATTAGCATTGCGAACTGATCTCTACAGAAAAATGGAACGAACAAAGAAACAAAGAGATCTTACCATTATCGCTCCACGGATTCGAAGGGAGAGGGCTAGGGTTTTTCCAAAGCAGAAGAATGGTTTACTAAAAATTTAGGGTTTAATAGAAAACCTCGCCCCTCTGATAATAATAGTATTTTAATGTTATGTCCGTACTATCAAGAAAGTCCCCATACGACGTCGCTTCCTACTTGCCACTTGCTTTTAAAAAAAAAAACTAAGTTAAATTAGTTTAAGATACTTTTAAAATTTACGATTAACTGTATGAAAATTTTAATCCTAACAAATTATGGATCGTTTTGTAGAGGCGTACTTGAAGACCGATTAGAACTGCAGTTTGGTTTGGAACTGAAATTTAATTAACCTAAAACGTCATAAAAATATGCACAATCCTCATTAGAAACCTATTGGTAACTTATTCAAAGAAAATAGCATTTTAAAGCGAGACCAATCACTAAGAATTCTTACATGGCTATAACTCGTGAGTTATTTCCATAATTCATCAAATAAAATCGTGTTACGGATATTCGAACTCCGGAAATTTTATAGACTGCCAAAATAATGTGCCAAGTCATAACAAGAAATTCTCCAAGTTAATCTGAGCTGCCATCTGACATAATTAGTAAGCATTCAAACAAGAGGCGGTACTAAGAAAAGATCATCATAGTTTCTTATCATCACAGCTTCCAATGATGTAAACTGCAACATAGCAGCCCAATGTACAATAAGGTACATACCCTTTTTCAAAGAGTGATATAGTTGCAAAACTCAGAAGAGATGAATATCAAATGTATGGTCTCCTGATTATAGACTATATATATATGTATTACAAGAGGAAGAACCCAGACAGACAAAATTTCTCCAACATGAGAAGATGCCAAAATTCGAGAAGAATTGGTGAGACCTTTCACTTTATAGTCAATAAGCAGCCGATTGAAATTTCTCCAACATGTCACAATGTGGGGTCTCCCTAACAAATCCCCATTGCCTACGTTGAACCTCATGCCTGCAATTCTGAGCAAGAATAGAAACATACTCACTCTCCACCTTTTTTTCAAGACCAACTCTGTTCGGACTATGTGCCGGATAATCTTCCTCGAATTTGGTCGACCTAACATAATAATTCACACCCTTTTGAGTGGTAAATCGATGTTCATAAGGGTATGATCGCGAAAGTGCATATATGGGTTCGGAAGAAGGGATAAGGCTCAGAAGAAGGATGAGGAGCACAGGGAGAAACTGAATCAGCATTCGGATATTAAAACTGGTAGCAGGCCTATGGTCTTCATTTCTTGGGCCCATTCCAGGTCCAAAGCTGAAGCTACGGAATTGAGTAGTCCGATTTGGAGGCATTCCTCCATAGAAAAAGTTCCTAAATATCTCATCTGGATCAATATCAACATCATAATATCCATTAAACCCATTTCTTCTCCCTTGCCTCTGCCGTTCATAAACAGGCTCATCTGATCCAACAAGGTCATAGTTTCTCCGGCTCTCTTCATTACTTAAGCACTGAAATGCTTTCGATACGGATTTGAATGCCTCATCTGCACCTGGGGCCTTGTTCTTATCAGGATGAACCTTCAAAGATAGCTTCCTATAAGCTTTTCGAACATCCTCTACAGTGCAATATTTCTCTACCCTCAATATCTCGTAGTAATCCTTCTTTTTCCGAATCTCCTTCACCATACTGTCTTGCTCTTCTGAATATGTTAATGATGAGGAAGAAGAGGAAGATCCATTTTCTGAAACTCTCCGGCGTATTGAAGGCTGATTTGAGGGCTTTTTCGGTGAAGCAGTCTCGGATGACCCTCCATTGATATCTTCACTAATATCAGGCGCTGGTTTTTCAACATCATCATTTGACAAGAGATCTTCGTCAATTTGAAGAGTTGGATCAAGACGAAGAGCCTTGTTGATAAATTTAAGCGCACGAGTTTTGTCCCCGATTTCCAGAGCCTCTTTTCCGATCTTCAAGCATTTAAGAGCATCGTCCTTGTTCCCATCCATCCCCAAATTTTATCGCAGAAAATAAAAGAATGCTCCAAAACTAGCTTCAGCAAACCCTAGAATTCTTGGCAAAAGCAAATCAAACGAAAATTGTTGATTATAATTGAGTATATAACAAAAATGTACGCAAATTTTCAAAATGAAAAAGCTAGATAAACTGATTGAATCAGAAATGAACGAATGAGAAAATATGTATATCCACTCTGACCGAATTAATCACTGCTGCAACAGCAACAACAATAATAAGAAGAAGAAGAGAAATTAAGGAGAATTGGAGCTCACAGAGACCAAACGGGACAGGAAGAATTGAGAATTGCTCGTGCTCTGCAAATCCATGATTCGAAAACCTAAGGCTACAAGAAATGACAGGGAGGGACATTTATGTGGTCTTCTCGTCCTTTCACACCTGATACGTCAATGTAGGTGCTGGTGTTAAGGACGTGTTTGGGTACACGCCCAAACAAAGCGCTTTTTTTTTTTCTCTTCTTTCCCATATTATTTATTTATTTATCTGACCTGGCATTTCCAATTTCTGTGGACACTTGTCCGTTATGGGAATATCTAGTTTATTTCATATAGTTAATCATTTTTTTATTTCCTTTAATAATCAAAGAACTTCTTCACATATCTTGGAGTGAGTGGTGGACCCGATTATGTCCGGTGAGTCGAGTATGTCCGATCCGGGTTCATATGTAGCAAAAAAAATTATGCTCATGACACATTAAGAAAAGCATACATACAAGAATATTTTCGAAAGGGAAGAAAGTGAGAATATGGATACTATCGATCTGGATCATTAGCTGCCGCCATTTCGAGCAATGCAACTTCCCCACTTGGGGTGGCTAGATAACAAATGCAGGCTGGTGTTCTTCCTGGGTCACAGTACAAGCATACGTGGGAAGGAAGGCGTTAACAACTTAACGGTATGTAAAAGGGTTTAGGACCATGTTGCTTAAAGTTGGTGCCTGCTGCTGGGATATCTTTCATGTACTATGAGACATGTAAGAGGATACTGATTAAGAATCAGTCTCTAGCAAATGAAACACAAAGGGGAATCTAGTGGGCAACCAATTTTGCAAAATTTCGATTTTATGCAGTGACCCTATTCCATGTCTAAACTTACCATTTTCATAGGCATCGAGCCAGCTACCGCCTACGTATACTATATCTAGTTTCTAAGGTAGTCGGTTTGCCAGAAACAGTTTATTACCGAATGAATTCAGAATGCTTAAAGTTTAACAATTACCAGCAGAGGTTTGACTCAAGATGCATATGCAAAAGATGTATGTGCGTGATCAAAGTGTTCCGCAACAGTGATGCTAAAAGATGAGATAACAAAATTTAAATTTCCATAGCACATACTTTGTTCCTACACTACTACTCACTTGAAATTTTCAGGTTAAACAAAACTCATAAGATAATTAGTACTTCAGATACCTAGAAACCTATTATAAATCAGTGGGACAATTCGTTTTCAAAAACATCACCGGAGAATAGAAGACATCCTCATTCAACTACGGTCTTTGACCTTCTGCGATTGCAATCTCTCTTTCCTCCTCCGCAGCAGCCATCAATTCATCAAAGTTTTCAGTTTTCCCAAGTAATATTTCAATCTGAAGAAAGAAAACACGATAATCAATTTGAAAAACATCTCAAGCTGATGGTTAATGTCAAACTCACTAATAGAGCAAATCATGATAAAAAAAAACAGGAATACATAAACATTACCTTAGCCTTTTGGACGCTTCGCCCTCTTGCGTCATCCTTGATATCAACAGTAGAGGTCATAATCTCTGAAGAGTAAGTGCCAATTTTCCATGAGAGAAAATATAGAGTTAAAAAAGCCTCTCTCCAATTGCACAAGGGCAAGAAAACTTACTCCTTTCAACAGCCAATCCATTGTTCTTCAAAATTTCTGCTATGGTAACAACAGTGGCAATGGCTGCAAAATGAATATATAATATGTTATAACATTAATCCATGCAGTTTAAAGCATCATGTACAGCCAGATTTCCCAAAAAGAAAACGAAAATAGAACCCTGAATTGTAAAACATAGAAGTAGAACTGCTCCAAGAAGAGCAGTTTACAGAAAATTTACCCATTCCAAGAGCAGAAAGCTCGACCTCATTGTGCTGCTGCATATACCTCTGCAAAAAACCCGATGAGATTTGAAGTTAGTGACAAAATCCAGATGAGAGAGACGGGGGAAGAGAGAGGGACGGAAGAACCAAAAAAATAAATAAATAAACAACCTTGGCAAGATTGACGTAGAAGAACAAGGGCTTCTTGGTGTTAGAAACTTGAATTCGATTCTTCTTCTGCAAATCTGAAGCCAAGGTAATGGCGTTGACTCCCTCTGTTATCACTTCCATTGACACACTCCCTCCCTCTTCCTCACCCTAATATATTTCCCTCTGAATCTGCTACGTCTGTGGCTAGTTATCGAAACGTTGAAAGAGATACAGAGACTGGAAAGAGATACAGAGACTGGAAAGAGATAAGAGAAGACAATCCGCCCAACTAATAACCTAACGGCCTGTGGGCTTTCAATTCAAAACAGCCCTTTTATTTTCAAAACAGCCCACGGTCCATGAGCCTTAATTTCTAAAGCAAAATAATAATAATTTAATTTAATTTAATCCATACCACGTACCGAATCCGAACCTTCTTAGTCAATCAAAGAACCAATTTGGCAAAATATAAAATAAAATTAAATTAAATTTCTAAAGCAAATTCAAGGACCATAACATGTATTGTCTATGGACCTCAACGGTCAACGATAAAGGGAGTAAGGCCCAACTTACAGAGCCGAAAGGTGATGCTTGTAATATATCATCCTAGCGAGACAAGAGTAGAAGGAAGCATCCACAGCACAAAGCCGCTAACTCACCCGAGCCCAAAAACAATTTTGAAGCTTACAGGAGAGAAGGTCTAGTTCACTTATTGAACTTTCTTTTTTACCTAGAGCTATTAAATATAAACTACCAAAAGACCACAATTCTTATATATACTACGTCGGACACGCCGCGAAATGACCTGGATTCTAGTCCCAACCAGTGGCAACGACAGGTTCATTGCTATAACCATAGCCATACGAGCTTTCCGGGTGAGAAGCATCACCGTATGGAGGAGCATAAGAGCTAGAATCATAATAATTTGAATCAACTGATCCTCCACCATACCCATAACCAGACTGGCTACCTTTTCGAAAATCATACCCGCCAAACCTACTGCCCCCAGACCTTTGGGGCCGGGATCCAAACTGAGAAGATCTCTCTGCATATTCATTTAGCCAAGTGGGTACATCTTGTTTCCCTTCCTGCATGAGTTCAAGAAGGGCTTTTGCAAGTGGTTGGTTCT
This sequence comes from Coriaria nepalensis, assembly GCA_027186245.1. Lineage (NCBI taxonomy): Eukaryota > Viridiplantae > Streptophyta > Magnoliopsida > Cucurbitales > Coriariaceae > Coriaria > Coriaria nepalensis. Next base: position 8,749,680 of record CP114496.1, on the reverse strand, counting down.
TGTTACTGAAGAAAGCAGTCGCAAGGCCTGATTTTCCGGCTCGGCCAGTTCGTCCGATTCTATGGACATAGTCATCTATGTCTTTGGGCAAGTCGAAATTGATGACATGGGCGACGCGTGGAACGTCCAGGCCTCTAGCAGCAACATCAGTTGCCACTAGGATGGGAGTTGCCCCAGTTCTGAAACGTCTCAAAGCATGTTCACGCTCCTAGGGAAATTTACACAATGAAATACAAAATGGTAAAATGGAATATCATAGAAATTTTGATGACATTGAGAGAAGTATAGTCAGACTATCCTACCATTTGTATTTTGTCACCATGTATTGCTATTGCTGGGAAGCCACTGCTGCATAACCAATGCTCTAAAGCATCTGCTCCTCGCTTTGTCTCCACAAAGATCAAAGTTAAGGCATGCTTCACAAAAGAATGACATAGGTTTCAGATCAAAGTTAAGGCATGCTTCACAAAAGAATGACACAGGTTTCCATCATTGGCTGACATTAGATAGGAAGTTTGTGGAAAGTTTTTTCTTCGTTCAAGGCATTAACAAATTTTACATAACTTGAAACAAACAATACATGAATGACATTCCTTAAGAAGAAGCGTGTTAGCCGATATGATAGCCTACCAACCTTGCCATGAGTTCCATTTGCTACATTGGTTGAAAGGAGATCCTTAAGATAGTCTCTTTTGTCCATATCATTGACAAATTCAACTTTCTGAAGGATAAGGTCAGTGCTTGAACCAACTCTCCCGACAGTGAGAAATATGTAATTTGAAAGAAAATCAGATGCAAGTCTCTGCAAGAAGCAATTTAATGAGAGGAGCCAAAACAATACACAATAGAGAAAGATATGAACTCCAGCAATAGATTAAGAATAGATGTGAACTCCAGAAAAGCATCTAAGGGTTGCCTTTGTAAATATAATAACAATATAGACAATGTAAACTTCGGCCAAAGGAAAAATAACAAACTATTTTACCACTATTAGGGAAAAGTTGAGAAAGATGGTTTGGGATACTACTTGAGAATGTAACATGTACTGATTGATGTATTAAAATCCAAATCACAAGTCCAAGTGAAGTATTATGAAGACTGCTGAAGATCATCATTCTCAAATAGCACCTTCCTCAATTTCAGGGGTTTCGTAAACAAGACTTTTGTAAAAAAGACAAACAATGGTTCTCTTTTAAGTGCTATCAATCAGAAGAAAACCAAATATCAAAAACATTATTTCCAGAGCTTCGAGCAAATAAAGAGCATCGAGATCAATACAAAGAAAATTGCAAAAAGAAAATAGCTTTGCTTTCCCTTGAAAAGTACATATAAAGTACCACACATATAAATTACAACAGATTCTCCAAAAGACACCTGAAAAGTATAGGTTCTGCAATCAATAATTTTACCTGAATCTCATTTGGGAATGTAGCACTGAAAAGCAGTGTCTGTCTTGCACCAGGAGGAGGCATGTCCATTTCCTCAACAATCTTTCTTACTTGGGGCTCAAATCCCATGTCCAACATCCTATCAGCCTCATCTAAAGCCAAATACTTTACCATGCTAAGTGAAACTTTCCCCCTATCAATCATATCCACTAAACGACCAGGAGTGGCAACTAAGATATCAACACCTCTTTCAAGATTACAGAGCTGAAGAAGATAAAGTTACTCGGTCAGAATAATTACTTGTCAATTTAAAAAATGCATGTGGGGCAGCACAAAAATGTGAAAACTAGCATAATGAAAAAGTAATCAGAATTGTGTCATTACAGAAACAAAAGGTTGAAACTACTCTAGAGAAACAGACGAATGAAAGCTGTCTTCATAAAAAACAACAACGGACAGAAGGAAAAAACCACAAACCAACATTCAAATTACAGAATAAAAGCAAAATAGTATTTTGGCAGGTAGTTCATCCCTCGGCGTTAAATAACTTTCAATCACTACTACTTAAACATAATCAATATGATGTAAAGAGATAGGAAAATGAAGAAAATCACCAAACTTCTAATGAAAAAGAAAGAACCAAGTAGTCATGAACAAAGATTCCCAAAACCCAGAATTTCATATTAAGGATCTCAGCTAACTATCTACTTTCTGGTATCCCATTTTGCCAACTTATGCTTAGAAATTGGCAGCCCAAACGATAATCCAACATAAAATCCAAAGGAAATCAATAAAAAATGCAGTAGCAGGGACGAAGATTACAGTCGGACTAAATAAAGCAACTACATATATTTTATTGTAATCTGAGAATGTCAAAACAGGAATGCCAATGAGAATATGCGAGGTATAAGATACTAGAGAAAAATAAAAGTCAACCAACCTGCTGACTCATTGAAGATCCGCCATAAGCAACAACAATCCTGACCCCAGTCTGATAAGCGAACTTCTTAGCCTCATCATGTATCTACCAAAAAATAACACACCTCCCGATCTAAAGACACTCAAAAATTTTCTGAACAAAGAAAAACTAAAACAAATCAGTATACCTGAGAGGATAACTCCCTGGTTGGAGAGAGAATAAGCGCAGCTGGATAAGCAATACGTGAACCACGATCAGGTAACATCTGAGCCAAATTCTTCTTCAAAATTCCAGAGATGATCGGGAAGCAAAATGCAGCTGTCTTTCCGGATCCGGTCTGAGCACAAGCCATCAGATCACGTCCAGCAACTGCAATTGGAATAGCATGGCGCTGAACTGGAGTCGGCTTCACATACTTGCACCGCTTGATATTCGAGTTCAAAGCCGCTCCCAAATCAATATCATCGAAAGTATTAACTGGGGAAGGAACGTCTGAACCGCTAGCTTCAACGGGGATATCTTCATACGCACCGAAGTTGAGAGATCCCCCATTGTTATCATCCACATTTTCTATACTCACCTCTAGCTCACCAAATTTCTCAGAAACATCGAACGAGTCCTGGTTTTGGACCGAGTTTGAGTTATAGACCTCACGTCGATTCCGACTCCACCGTCCACGACCATTTCCACGACCGCCTCGACCGCGATAACTCGTACCTCTCCGACCGCGTTGTCGAGTGTCATACTGAGTCGACTCGGAATGAAATCCGTACGAGTTCATATTCCTTGAAGCAAATTCTCCATCGTTCCGCAGCTCGTGTGGAGGAACGTATCTAGCAGCTAATGGACGGGTAGTACTACGGGAAAACTCAGTCCAAGTCATTTTGCAACAATTGCTTTTATATTCAGCTGATTTGTAGTAGTGAGATGAAAAACAAGATCGGTTTATTCACTACGAATAAGAAGATGAAACGTCGAAGGACTGTATGTATAGATATAGTCGTCTATTATAGTTACTCGATTCCTTGTGAACTGTACGGACGGAGAAATGGTTCACATTTCCGACGATGCATTTGCTTCTTCCCCAGGACACTGTGAAACCCCAAAACACACCATCGAGAGCGAAAGAGAGTAGTTTTTCGAGGCGCAGACTGCAGGGAGGGGAATCAGGTGAAGAGAAATATACGTGGGGGAAGAGAGAATGTAAAGCTATCTGAGAATTATTCATTAAACGTGATTGACGCTCATTAGGGATGCTGCTAAATTATCGGAAATGCCCTTTGATGCAGGGAAGATTGTGAAGAGTTCATAGTTCTTAAAGTGGAAAGTGTAGCAGATGATTATTACCACAGTAGAAATATCTAACTTTTTGGAGAGACAGTTGTGGGGCCCAGGCAAAAAAGAAATCGTGGGAAAATGAGAAACGCTGGCAAAATACAACGATGGGGGACGGGGGGGGGGGGGGGAAGCTTAACGGCCAAGAGAGTAAAAGTGGGTTTATTGTGTTATTGGCCCCACAGCATCAAAGTTAATATTAAATTAATAAAATGCAAGTTGATGGAATAGGAATATGATCTCGGTGCTCCAAATTCCAATTCGGATTCTGTATCCAGAAGTCCGTTCGGAGGAGAATCCCGATTCCCCAAACGCAGTTTTTAAATTCAGAATAGCGTTGGGGTGGGGTAGGGTAGGGGGCATAAAAGTCAAAAAGTGATGCTATTTCTGCTTCAAATGCATTAATGAGAGGTTTTCATGGTCAGTCAGTCTAGTCTACCTCTCTCAGGCTCTGAATCTTCCCTTTCTGTCCTCAATCACATCATAAACACCTCTTGCCAGGAAGGGAGGAACTATGAAATAATTGTCTACTTTTGCCTCTTCCTTGTTTTGTACTTTACTTCAAAACTAAGTAATCTATCGGGGCCCCACTTCATTCACTTTAAACTTTCTTAAATTCGTAAAGCTCAGTCCACTATCCCTGCATCGGAGAAGCTTACTACATACGAAAGATATAAACATATATTATTTTTATATTATCATATTATTTTTATATGTTCTCCGTACACTTAATCTACTTAATAAATTTTAAAATTTTGGTTAAAATTATACATATTATTATCTCTTATCTATCTATATCATAATTCACCACCCCTACTAATCAAGCAAACCTTTGTATTGTTATAAAACAATGTACAAAGTTTTACAGATATAGCTTATGATCCTGTTATCTGATCGGAAAATTATCCGGCCAATAGCCACTTCTCTTCCTCGTCGACTCTTAGTAGCCGTCTTAGTCCAAGATCACGCCCTGCTTTAGCCGCTATACTGAATTTCTCTTCGGCCATCTCTATTGGGTTTATTTTCTGGCTCTCCGCGTTTTTCCTTTCCCTGTTGACAGTCGGGCTTATTCTTTAAGCTAAATTTCGTAAGATATTCCGGGTCTTCAACGCCTAAGAGTTGCACGAAAAGTTACTATCCTATATAAGAGACGAAAAATTGATCTAATCTGCTTTAAGAACTGTGAACCAACTCAATAGTAACCAACTACATATGTAGTGTTTCAAAAAAAAAACTGTTGAGCTCGTCCACCGTTTTTCTTAGGTGGACTAGGTCCACCTAAGAATTTCTCATGAGAAAGTATCGAAGTGATGGGTAGACCACACGGTGATATAACGAACCAATGACATTCCATCTACAATTATCTTTTAATATTGAACTCTTATTACTTCTTGCCATATCTGACATTTTTAAAATTTAATGATCAACAGAACTTAATCAGTAATGACCACAATAAGATAAGAGTTACCTGGGTATTTGTAGATAATCATGCCCATAAAAAATAGTAGCATTTTCTGATCAAGCAACAAGAAGTGAGAACTAACCTTTAAGAAGAAGTGATCCATATGCTATAGCAGCACCGGCATGTCCCTGCACGTCAAAACTATATTAAATCAAACAATGATTTTAAAATCAACATCTAATCCGAAGTCTTCAAAATTGAAGATTGTTTGCGAACATCTGAATGGATAAATTTAACTACTTAAACTTTAGTCATTTTGAAAAAGAAATGGACTTTATTTATTACCTTCTCTGATGCTCGATGAAAGCACCATAATGCTGAAGCAATGTCTTGCTTCACAGAGTCTCCCATTAAATATATACTGAACCTAAAAGGTAAAGGGTTTCTGGATGCAACTATAAGCAGAACATGCAATTATGATAATGCTTCAACAAATATATTGGTAGCAAAAGTAATTTCAGCCTAGCATTCAGTTCACATACCTAGAGAGTTGAGGAGGTGTATAAAATTTGAACTAAAGAACTCTAAGGCATTGTCTGATCTGATTACTTTTATGTTGGCATTAAATTGATTTTGAATCATTTTTTTGTAATCTATCACTATGTTGAAAACTGAACTTTTGTGTGGCATTAAAATGTCCAAATTCCTCTACTGTGATCGTCCACTATGGTCAATAAATATCTAGAACCATTGTGTGTAGGAGTGTGAAAAGGGCTCCAGATGTCCATGTGTAGTAATTCAAAAGGTTTTTCTTTCTTATAGGTACTAATCGGAAAGGTTTTCCTAGTCTGTTTTTCTAGTGGACAGATTGTGCAATTAGGTTGGTGTGTAGTGTATGGCAAATGAGAAATGTGTTTGATGTTAGGATATGCAATATGACCAAGTCTATTATGCCAAATTTGCATTTCAGATTGAGCAGAAAAAGAAGTTAAGGAAGGCAAAGGAGAAAGTTTATTGAAAACATGATCACATGTATTTTACATATATTTACATTGAGTGCCTATATGATCTGATTTAACAGAAGAATCAGAACAGACAGAATTCATTACAGTAGGCTTTGATAGACCTATGTTATTTGCTGAAATACAAGGAAATGAATCAGAAAATTCATTAGGGATCAAGTAGTACAATGATAAAACATTGTTCATAGCAAATGATAATTGAACTGCACTAACTAATCTAACAGTATGACGAGCTGAAGAACTAACCAAGCTAACTACTTCTTCCTTAAGCAAATGATAAAACAGAGGGGGTAAGGAGAAGGTCTTAGCAAATTGTTCATAGCAGATCGTAGGTTTAACAGATTTTCTGCAAACTAATAGCTCATCCTCCGTCTCTCTAAAAATCTCACAGATTGAACTGCTCCATTTGATTGGTGAGTACAGAATGCGAAAATTAGATTACGATAAGTAAACTCTTGAGATTTTGAAGATAGATTAGCTTCAAAAGATAAGATTTCTACGCCTTCAAAAGGACCTCCATAAACTCTAAGCTTAAAGATAATTTTCTTCTCATTTGCCAGGTTTTCTCAACAAACAAACAGAGAAATGAAAATTAATAATCAGAAAATATGGACGAATTTGGAAAAGACATACCCTAATAAGAGGAATGAGGCGGCGATCATTGAGTTCACAGTAATCAATGACTCTATCAACTTCCTGCAAAGCATTCCACCCCTTAGCTATCAGCTCCATAACCTTCTTGTTTCTACTATGGAGCTCTCTCTGAAATCAAAATCAAATCAAACAACAGTAAGAATATTAACAGAAATGAAATGTGAAACCAATTTTTTGAATTAATGCGTACTGAGAAATCGAGAATGGTTTACTTGTTGATTGAATCTAAAGAAGAAGAGAAAAATTAGTTGGTTTCACCGTGCTCCAAGTAAACAACGGCTTCATCCCCATAGCCATCTTCTTCTTCTTCTTCTTCTTCTCCGCAGCGAAACGGAGAGCTCGCTACAGCGCCACTGGTGAGTCAGTGACTCGCGAACCGGTTGAGATTACTTGGCTCACTAGTAATTTTTGGACCGGTTGAATAAATCTTTCATTATTATTACAACCATCGCCACAACATTGCCCACGGTCCCACGCATCTTCATAATTATTTTTTTAAGAAATTATTATTTAATAAATTATAAATAAAATTTAATATAAAAAATAATATTTATAATTTTAATATTAAAAAAAAAAAAAAAGAAAAAAAAAAAACTCTATTAATTAACTTGTGAAGTTAAATTTTCATGCCTACATCACAAAACGAACAAATGAGGGAAGAAAATAAAAACAATCACGCTCCTAAATTGCCTCCTTAGCAAACCTAAAGGACAAAAGTGGATCAAATTCTAATACCGTACGTATTGAAAGAGAAGTGACCATGTCCTATTATTTGGGTAAGAATCGATCTAAATTATATCGATTAATTATTATTTTGATATATTATTTAGTTTATAATGAAAATTTTTTTATAAATAAAATAATAAAATAAAATAATAAATTTAATAAACTTTAATCGATCGGAATTTATAAACCAAATACTTATCTCCATTATTCAATCTCAAATATATGAATGGTAGTGTGTAAGGATCTTTTGCGTGCCTTGAGAGGGTGTATTGTGTAATGATTTTCTATACAAAATTCAACTAAAACGAATAAGCAATTGACAAATTCCTATTTGACTAATAACTCATCACAATTTTTAATCCTCTACGCTAATTACATTTTGGGTTTGAGTTGTTTGACAAATTTTGTTCATAGGTAGTCATTCTTAGGTGGCAACAAAAACGTGTCTAAAATGTGATCACGAAGATTTTAGGCCTCACTTTTTTCTTTTTTTTTTTCTCTCTCTCTCTTATTATGCTTGTATCATTGCATGCGTTGACCGATAAAACAAACAATTAAATAATAATAATAATAATAAGTATTATCATAAGCGAAGGTCTGTTTTAACCCTTATGAAATACTATTAGTAAGTGGGTGCAACATTATATAAATTAAATAAATAAATAATATAATAAATTAAAACTAAATTTAATTTAAAATCACCACAATTTAAAATATTTTATTATAATATATTAAATCATATTTATCAACAAAAAAAAATTGTTTTTTTCAAAATACGTTCCAAATTATACTTCAAAGAAAGGCCTGAAATTTTTAGGGGAGTGGACAGGAATACATACATACATAGCCGCGAGGCGGATGAGAAGTTCTCAACAATTTGCCACGTGAACTAGGGGTAATTAAGTCATTTACATGTCACTTCTTTGAGAAAAAAAAAATCAGGTAAATTAAATAATTCTAGGCCCCTTAGAAATATCGATGTCTGCCATTCGAACAGTTCGGAATCATTTCCTCGAAAGTAGGACCATACGGGAAAAGGAACCTCCAAACAAAGCTCCCCGGCCAGTGCTCTCTACTTCGCGTTTGAATTCTGTAAAAATCCTCATCTCGGAGAAGAAGAATGGGAGCTGCGCATATCTTGAACGCGTTCGAGGCGGCGGTGGAGCAGTCACCGGAGGAGAACTCCACGTCCAATGCGATTCTGACTTCCTCCATCTCCATCGATCCGTCTCTTCCTCTCCCCGCCATAACTCCAAGCATCAGGTTCGGTTTCGATTTCTCTTCCTCTGTTCATCTTCTCTTTAATAGATCAGATTTCCGTTTGAGCTAGCGAGCTTAGAGTTTAACCACGTATTTTGACGATCTATTTGTAATTTCCGTTTGCCTGACTTGAAACCGCGGGAAAGAAGCAGAAATTTGTTATGAATTGTGTTGTGGTTTAATGAATGCGGCCATTGTGATTTCTGGATAATCGTTCATCTTGGATTGGTTTGGTTCGGTTTTGTAGAGAGTTGTGTAAGGATCTGTTCAAGAATTGGTCAAGATTGGACGATTCTCGCTTTTCTGTTGAGACTGTTTCCGGTGGCATCACTAATCTGCGTGAGTTTTTACTTTTTTGTGCCATACTAATCATAATTTCTTTATCTAAATGGAAACTATAGTTTGAGATTCTGATTGTTTCTATTCATATTTTTAGTTGCCTTATAACTTCTTCAATTTTGTGGTATTAAAACATACGTCGTTCTAATCCTTACAGTTCTAAAGGTGTCTGTGAATGAAGAGAATGGGAATGATGTTGCCATAACGGTCAGACTATATGGTCCCAACACTGAATATGTTATCAATCGTGTACGGGAACTTCAGGTGATTCCCTCTTCCCTGTTCTGACAATCTTGCATGCTATATTGGCCCCACGGTCTATGGAATTACTTTTTTGGGTACTGATCGTCTTGGTATTGGTTTTCTGTTGTATTCATATTTGAAACCCTGCTCTATGCGAATTTATGACTTGCTTCTTCAGATTCTTATATGAGAATATATCTGCACCTAAATATGCTACTAAAGGCTCATTTTTTCTTTGTTTCCATTTTATGAAGCGAATAGAAGTCTTTTATATGCACTTTGTAATGATCATAAAAATTTGTATCAGGCCATCAAATATCTCTCAGCTGCAGGATTTGGAGCGAAGTTGCTTGGAGTTTTTGGAAATGGCATGGTGCAGTCTTTTATTAATGCACGGACACTAACTCCATCAGGTAAATCTAGAATTGGGAGGATATAGAACTGGGTTACAAAACTATGCCTTACAATTTAGATGTAGCTGTTTGTGTTATATTGTTGACATTAAATTTTAGTAATGCTCTGCTGAAGATTTATGGATTAGTTTGCAATTGAAGGATTAGTTGCAGGGATGTGTATCCTTGGATTTTGACAAAATAAAACAGGACCTAAAAATTACTTCTTTAGTTCTATATTTAAGCTAGTATTCAGATTTTTTAATTTAAATCTGTAATTGTAGATGGAATAAATTTTCATTCAGTTTAGGGCATTAGTTGGACAAAAGGAGTTGACCTTTGATATTACAGACTTCCTCAAAGTCTTGATTGGATAACTGAATTTCCTTAACATTGAATGATTTGCATCATTACATGACAGCTATATCATTGTAATCTTTCAGAAAAATTTCCATTAGCATTTAAATGACATGATTTTGATTTGTCCTCACCTTGGTAGATATGAGAAAGCCTAAGCTGGCAGCTGAAATTGCCAAGGAGTTACATAGATTCCATCAAGTAGAAATTCCAGGTTCTAAAGAACCCCAGGTGTGGATTGAGATCCTCAAATTTTTTGAGAAAGGTAATTTTTAGGATGACAAGCTTTCTTCTGCTCAGTTTACTCTTCAGCAGTTTAAAGAGTATTTAAAATTTTAATTTAGTCTTTCTGTTGCCCTTTTTTATAGCCTCTGATCTTGAATTCAAGGATATTGAGAAGCAGAAAAGATATAAGACGATTTCTTTTAAGGAAGTTCATAATGAAGTTGTTGAGACCAAGGTAGTTTCTTTTTCTGTTTTCTTGCTTGCAATTCCTCTTTGGTAATAATTTTGATATGTTTTTTTTTTTTTTTTCTCCAATTTACTATTTATTTATTATCTACTAATTGTGAGGCACTATCTGTTTATGGATATGGCTATATTATGAAACAGGAATTGACGGACCTCCTCAGCTCACCTGTGGTGTTTGCTCACAATGACCTGCTTTCTGGAAACTTGATGCTTAATGATGATGAAGGTATACTCAACTATATCTCTACATAAATAGCTCCCTTTTTTTCCCTCCAAGATTTATGTTTTATAGTACCATTACTTTCATTTTTGCAGTATTTATGTTAATTTTATTGGTAGTATTTTAGCCTCTCTTCTCATGGAAACTCCATCTTAGTATGAGATAATTTTGACATGCTAATATAATTGGATGATGCCAGGGTTTGTATTATGATATATCTCCTATATGGGCTCAGATTCTTATATTAGAATCCACTTAGAAAAGAATGACGTGACAAAATTTTTGTCTGAATTGGGTTATAAGATTGTTCTGCTCCTCAGAACTTTGAACATACATTCGTGTGCTTCTGCTTTGCACCTTGGAAAAATGTCAGAAATGAATGATGGGTAATAGGTGGTCTGAAAACGGCATTTGGACTGGGTGACATGGGTAAAAAGGGAAAAGAAAGGAATAGTCTCTTGTTTTTATATGCACTGTTTTCATGCTCATTGAGGTGTGTGATATGTAAAAGTGCTGTTACGGCATAACATGATTAATATCTTACTTTTAGCTAATTCTTTTCCAGTCTCTTATTGAACAATCTAATCTGATTGCCTATTTTTTAAATCTCCAGAGAAACTCTACTTGATTGATTTTGAGTATGCATCATACAATTACAGAGGCTTTGACATTGGAAATCACTTCAATGAATATGCAGGCTATGAATGTGATTACAGATTGTAGGTTCCCATTCTTCCCTCACTCTGGTTTCATCTATATAATGGCAATCTCACTCTTTATTAACTGTCAAACACGATGTATTTATAGATATCCAAGTAAGGATGAACAATATCATTTCTTCCGCCACTATCTACAACCCAACGGACCGGATGAGGTATGTTTACGATAAAAAGTGTGACATTAATTTCTCCCAAATGGTCTCTGAAATTTGTATACATCGCCAATGAAAGAAATTCTGTTTGATAATATCATGGGATATTTATAGCCAGTGAAAACTATTGTTTTTGCCCATATGAGATCCTGCCCCACATATAGTCTCATGAAAAACCTATAATTAGCGGGGACTTTCAAATATCTTGTCTGAGTAGTTGTCCAATAACACCTACAAATCTGAAAGCGGTCATCATTGATATCATTTTGAGCATTTTTAACTCAACGGTCACAACTCTATGCCAATTTGGAAATTTATCTACTGTGCCAATATGTAGATGTACTAATGCTGCCAGTCCTTGGTAATCAATCTTGGAACCATGGCCTTTGTAGTTCCAATATGCAAGGAATGGAAACAGGCTATATATCAGAAATCATCAGCATTTTTTTTCCCAAGCATCACTATATCATCCCCTTAGATAACATTTTATCGTGGCAAAAAGTTCATTAATAGATTGATATTAACATTTTTTATCATTTTTATACGGCAGGTATCTAAGAAAGATCTTGAAGCTCTATATGTTGAGGCAAACACGTTCATGTTAGCATCACACTTGCATTGGGCTTTATGGGCACTAATTCAGGTATCTATATTCCTACTCTTCCCTTGAGACATAATCGGTTAACTATAAAACTTACTAGAAGTATTATTTCTGTGTTCTATTTATAGGCAAAGATGTCTCCAATTGATTTTGATTACCTCAGCTATTTCTTTCAACGGTACAACGAATACAAGAAGCAAAAGGAAACGTACTTTTCCCAGGCAAGAACTTACCTCTCTGCTTAAAAGTCTCATTTCTTCAGCTCTTCTGTTGTATGTTACAAAATTGTAGGGGAAGTTTCTTATTTCTCTAGTTTCGATATTCTTGTGAATATTCTTTTTGTAGTTTGCGGTTCATTCATATTGAGTAGAAAACAGATGTAGTAAATGGGTCACTTGGACCCACATTTGTTGTATCAGATTGAAAAAAGACATATGAAATTTACTTTCGAACAGTTTGTTGAAAGTTCTTTTTTTTTTATTACCCTTCTTATTGAACTACTTTTGAGTTATTTTATTAGGCCGAGTTTGCCTTACCGATTTGAGGTTGGTCGCTTATATTACCCATTTCCAGAAAATAAGAATATATTCTCAGCGTTTTAAACTGCAGTTTGGGTAAAGTAATCTGGAATTTCAATTTGAAGTCAAGTTTTTGTGAGAGATCAAACCTGTAGTTTCAGCTGCTCAACAGTTTCTGAAAGATTTAACCTGACTTCTGACTTGTGGTCAGGCATGATTCATGTATATATTGGTTTGAGTTTTACAAATATGGACAATGATACAACTTTCATTCAAAGGTCCATTTATGCTTATAGGTAACAAAGATCCTTAGTGATAGCGTTTGCCTTTGATGTTTTAGTAAAATAATTTGATTGAAGATAAGAAGAAGCTGTTGTAACAACAGTATTATACGCATGTGTAGTGATAATGTTTGTTTTATGTATATCCTTCAACGAGATAGTTAGTTGTCGGAAATAATTTAATGTCGGGAATTATAATGGGACCTATGGAATGCAAGAAAATTGACCAATATTCCCTGTTTTTTTTTTTTTTTTTCAACTAATTTTGAGACCCATGAAAATTCTGAAAATTTGACCAATATTCCAGATATTTAAATTTAATATAATAAATATATGGATGGCGTGGGTCATTATTGTGAGATGTAGTATGTGTAGGTCATATAATAAATATATGGATGACGTGGATCATTGAACGATTTTATTCCTTCCATTTTGAAACCAATAAGAAATAAAAAAATTGTATGTTGAAAGTCGGTCCTGAGAAAGTTTTCAATTAGTTAAAGATAGTGATAGGGATTAGTGGGTTGTTAATTATGTAGACTAATTAATCCCTTCACTAGTCTTATGTGCATACAGCAGATTAAGAAACCCTCTGAGTAGATATGATATATTATATACTTAATTAATTATAATTATAAATTTTAATCTCATACATTACGAATGTGATTTATGATTTATCGGTATATAAGAAAATTTATCAATCTATCCGCGAATTCTCCGAGAATATATCTATCTACATGGGTCGACGTACTTTCGACCTCTGAACTATCTATCTCTTCATATGCCTATACGTCTAAGGGAAGGGTGGGGGCTGGTATCCGATGATATTATTGTGAATACTTAGAGATATAGAACTCATCCTACAAGTCGACACCGAGATATCTACTCGGGAGTGGTAAAAAAAATCTCACTTATTTTGCCAAAGAAAACAAGGAAAAAAAAAAAAAAAGCCTTAATAACAACCATCTGGTTTGGTATCCTATCAAATTGGCAGTGATGGAATTGGGGACTCATGCTTGCTTTTGGTTGCAAAACAAGCAAATTCCATTAGGAGACAAATATGCCCAAACATTTAATTATTTGTCTCTCCACAATTATCACCAAATTCTATTTTATATCCCAAAAAAATAAAATTAAAAAGACGGCCTATTTCCTTCCCTCTTCATTATTATTATTATTATTATTATTATTATTATTATTATTATTATTATTATTATTATTATTATTATTATTATTATTTGTATCCTTTACCATTTTCCTAATCCAAATTATTATTTTAATGGGTACTTCAACATAATACATGACTTTCCACCTTTCATTATTGATCAACCTATACAGAGACAGAGAGAGAGAGAGAGAGAGAGCAAATAAATGGCTACACAAGACAGGCAAGTTACTAGACCGGTTTCATTCGATTCCGGATTGGTGGAAAAAAGATTGTCCAACAACATTGCATATAATTGGCTGCTAAGGAAATTGAAGAGCAGATCGGAAAATGCTAGGAATCGCGGGCGGGAAGGGAAAGGTGGGGGCAGTGGCAGTGGAGGAGGAGGAGGAGGGATGGCGTTGGTTGACGGGAGGAGGTCGGTTTCTCAAGTGGAAACAAACTTGGAATCAGTTGGAACATTTCTCCAAGTGAAGGTGTTGGTTTCAGATATGCCTGGATATATGCAGGTGCATGCTTTTAGATGTGCTAGAACTAGTTATGAAAGCTTGGACAAGAAGTTTAGCTCTAAACACATGGCCTTTAACATCAAGAAGGTTTGTTCCTATCTTCTATTAACTAATATTACTACAACTACAACAACTATTACCATTTTTCTTTCTTTCAATTTTCCCTCATTCTTACGTTCTTATGTTCTTCTTCCCTTTAGGCTTATGGATCACATAACCCCCTTTTATTTTCCTTCCATATATATTTTTTTTTTCTCTTTAATATGTAATAAGGGATATCTAAATGCATAATATCCAAACTATTAGGAAAATATATATTAATTTAAACCAAACTTTATATTAAAAAATAATTTAATAAAACGGTCTAAATATTTACTGATATATATATATATGAAAATCTCTTGTATCGACTTAATCTTATGATAAAAAGACACTAGCTATGTTAATTTAATTACCAATTAGGTTGTTCTAATAACTTGATAAAAAATTTCAGTTATATTTATTTTATTATTTTATATATATATAAGTTTCATTGGATCAAGGAATAAGTAATTAAGATTATAATCAAATTGTACTATATCTCCAACCCATGTGCATAACGGATATAAACTATGATTTATGATATAAATTACATTTTACAATATAGTCAACGATTCAAGGTTTTAGTTTTATAAAAATTGCAGGAGTTTGACAAAGTATATGGGCCGGCCTGGCATTGCATTGTGGGCTCAGGTTTTGGGTCCTTCGTGACCCATTCAACAGGCTGCTTCCTTTACTTTTCTATTGAGAAATTGTACATCTTGTTATTTAGAACTAAAATTCAGAAAGCTATGGACTCATCATCATGAGTTTCTTGAAAACGACATGAACTCGTATTTAACTACTCTGTCGGTTCAATCTGTGCCTCTATATGTTGAGATTTTTGTTCTTACTCTTGTTGTTCATATTTGGTCTTGATTAGAGTAAGTTGTAAATGATAACCATACCATATTAATGTTACTGAAATGCTCTACTTCATAGTCTTTTCTTAAGTGAGACTACGTATTTATAAAACTGTTTACTACTAACAGTTAAGCTAAACAACCAAAGGAACTAGTCTTTTACTATCAACCACACTCTTCGTTTCTACGTCCAATCTCATAATGGATACTGATAGAATTCCCGTTATGAATGAGTGTCTTAAGTTTGCAAAGAAATATTTATAATTTTAACCGAGATTTTTGATTCAGATTTTTAACGGCACTAATATCAAAAGAACCATTTTTTTCGATATTGAATAGTATTATTTCATATATACAATATACTAAGAAATAAATATGATTTATGTATAATTCTCGTAATCATTTGATAAAATAATATAGACAAAAGATGATTTTAATTATCAAAATAAGATAATAGTGCATAAGTTATATTCATACAAAAAATTCCACATTCAATTTATTTTAGGTTGGTTCATAAAAATTAACACTATAGTTAACATGATGGAAATTTAGCAACCCTAACGAAATTTATAATATGATGCTACCCAAACCTAAATCCTTGTTATAGAAGTCAAAGTAAGTAGTATGGACCCCCTCTACCTTTCATTCTCCTTTATGACTTTCCAATGCAAACCCTAAAGAAATGGATCAAAATTCAAATTCATGCCACACCACTTATAAGCTTTTAGGTCCAAAGGTACTTGTGATCAAGTAGGTAGTAGAAAAATTAAGCCACAAGAAAATCCAATTTTTTTTAAAAAAAATTATATATATATATATATATATAAGCTTAATTCATATTCAACAATATATAAAATGAAATAAAATAAGAACATGAAAACAAAACCAAGCTGTAAGTATTTAAATATATGCTTCCGATGTATTATTTTGTTCTTAGCTTATTGATTGGTTTTGGTCGATGATTAATATTACCTAACCCTTGTCACCTTCCAAAAATGCCACAAAATCCACAGCCATTGAGGTTAGGAGACGGCGGGTCAACGGCAGCATGCGGCGGCGGTTTGATGCTCTTACTTCCATTGTAGTGTCCTCCTCCTCTGTCGGATTGGCTGAACAGCTTTGTCTTGGGCATCGATCCAATGCTCTTAGTTAGTCTTAGCGATTTGAAGTCAACTACTACTTCATCTCCTTCTAATTCATGATTGGACTTGTTCTTGCTGAATTCACTTGTAAGAAATTTGTCGTCCCATATCAAACCCGACGAGCCTTGTCTCCTAAACGACGTTGTAGACCTCTGCAATCCGGCCATTAATTTCTTCTCTATCTCTCTCTGATCTTCCTTTGAATTCTCACTATTCAAGATAGAAGGGGTTGTATTATTTGCTAGATATGTATATATAGAAGTAATTAGATTAAGACCTTTTTTGGTTTCCTTATAAAAGAGTGGGGGGGGGGGGGGGGGGGGGAATGACAAATTGAAGAATATATGGGAAGAGAGCGCATGAGTTATAAAGTATAAATATTAGACATCCATATGATCCATTTTTGTGGTTAAAATTTTTGGAGAAATCTTTTCACTCAGAAATCCACCATGTTGTATTCTATTACACGTAAAAAGTCCACTCAAATTAAAAATTTACCTTCTTTTTTTTTTTTTTTGTAGTAGTAGTAGTTTTGTCACTTGGATGCGGCAGAAATAGAATAAGTTGACCTTATTTTAGGTTAGGACTTGTGGGTGTGAAAAGTGCTATTGTTTGTTTACGTGATGTTTGGGAAAGCAATTGTTTTTACTTACATAGTACAATCGATCGGTATATGATAAATTAAATCTACCCGATTCCGTTCTCACGATAAAAAAGCTAAAAGAACGAAAGGCTAAAATGTGGAGACATGAACAACACTCAGCAAAATGTAGACATGAACTTTTTAGTTCCT
The DNA here is from genome assembly GCA_027186245.1 of Coriaria nepalensis. Classification (NCBI taxonomy): domain Eukaryota; kingdom Viridiplantae; phylum Streptophyta; class Magnoliopsida; order Cucurbitales; family Coriariaceae; genus Coriaria; species Coriaria nepalensis. The sequence continues at coordinate 8,732,131 of CP114496.1, read as the reverse complement.
AGACTTTTACAGTGTAATCAACACAAGTTCAGTAACAGAACACGTTTCTCTCCAAGTTCGTATATAGATTCTCTCAACAAAAAACCAGAAAATAGCCCTCTACTCAGTTAAAACTCTATCCATCGGTAGTTAAGATAGCATTGCTTCTAGAACAAGGAAAGAAAATGCCACTCATTTCAATTACCACTTTCAACTTTCTTCTTCTCCTCGAGGATTTCACTCAATGGTTTTGGTCCCTCAAAATCAGCAGATAAAAATCTTTTCGGTCTACCCAAAAGCTCCGCATTTTCGTCTGTTCTTCTCTTCTCTTCCTTGATCTGATCAAGTGTTTTCGGTCCTGTAAAAGTACAAAGTAATTTCTTAACCGTTCTCTTATGATCCCGTGAAAGATCTAGCATCCTTGAAGATCTAGAGAAAATGAATTTCAGTCTAGATACACTCCTTTTACTATGTTCCCTTGGAATAGACTGCCTTAAATGCCTAAACAGCCCATGTTGGTTAGTAGCCGCATTTGAAAGAATTGCATTCTCTCTGATTGATTCAATATAGTTCGATCTTCCATGCAGCCTCTGATTCAAACTCCGTGCTAGATTCCTTTCCTGGATTCTACCACTAAATTTGATTGGACAGTTACTGTTATTAGTTAACCTCCGTTTCTTCAGATGATCTCGAAGATCCCTTCTCTTCTGGCCACCCATTCCTCGTTCTATTCGCACTAGCTTTCTCGTCCTAGATGATGAAGGATAGAACACTTCCTCCCTTGAATGATTATGGAACATGGATTTATACTCAAATGGGTCTTTAAAATCGTACACCACACAGTTTCTCTTCATTTTTTGATGTTCAAGAAACTTGGACTCATCAAATCCTAGGGTTGCTTCCCAACTTTCCACTGGCTCGATATGGTTAACCATTAGCCCCTCTGAGCCCTGATCTAGACTAAAATCAGATTCAGTATGACAAGAGCCTTTCACATGAGGTAAGGACTCAGATTCAGAAGCAGAAGCTTCTTCATACTCGGGTGAAGAATTACATTTTCTCTGCTCAGCACTTTTTGTTACTGTTTGGTGGAGATCCTCTTTGAATCTGATATCTACTGTTTCTCTTCGGGCAGTTTCAGGTTTCTTATGCGGCTCTTCTTTTGGTGCCGGTTTGTTTTCACTTTTTGCAGTAATCAGATTCTTTGATGGAAGAGAATCAAGATGTTTTCTTATGGGTGGTGATCCGTTTTCATTTTTTTCAGCTACTGCATCCTTTGATGGAAGTGCATTGATACTTGCAGGGACTATCTTCTCAGATTTCCGAGAGTGCACAGCTCCGTCATTGCCATGGAGAAAAGAGCATTTGTCACCTTTACTGCAGAATCCGCTGAAGAAGAAACAACAGGGAACACCTGTAGTATTATTCACGGGAAAGGAACAGTGGGTGGACCCAGTTGACGTTTCAGCAAGGCCATCCAATGGCTACCAAAAAAAAAAAAGGAAAAGGATTTATCGACTCATAGGGGTGTTTTAGTACGAAACTTTTCTACAGATCAAGATCTCATATTGGTATCAGATCAATTTCCAAGTTTCCCAAAAAAGATTAGGATGCAGTTCTGAATTTGTGACACTAGCCTGACATTACAATATTTACAAAACCATTGAAACTGAAAACAAAAGGCAACTATTACTCTTGATATCGAACAAGAGCTAAAATGGAAATTGAATGCAAGCATTTACCGGATGGCGAAAACCACAGGTTGGATTAAGGCAGTTTCCTTCCAGCCAGTACCAGCAATCCCTCGGGTTAAGCCGTGCAATCTCATTGTGCCTATACTCACAATCAGTCCCCTGAAAAATTTCAAGATTACAGATACAATGAAAATGGTTCAAGAAAGAAAAAGACTCAGTATGCATTCAGCCAAATTCATCAATCCCCTTTTCATACAAATCCGGTTCTGTTCTTTCCAAGTAACATGTAAAGTTAAAGTTAGATATCTCGATCGAGGAAGAAATGTAAGAAAACCTAGAAATCTAAAGTCTCCTCCGATAAATGGTGGTTAAGCCTACATTTCTCAAAAAGAAGAAAAGAAAAACGAAATGAGCAGAAACATATAAGAGAAATATACACAGAGGAGAAAGTAAATAAATTCTTTAGAAACGAAAACAAAAATGAAGATGAACAGAAAGAAAGACAGAGAGAGAGAGAGAGAGAGAGGAATAGCGGTAAATGCGAGAGAGTGGAGGGGCCGCCATACCTTCTTGCAAGTGAGAGGCGAGGCCAAGAAGTAGAGGCAATCCGTCTTTCGCTTCAGTGAATCTTCCTCCATTTCTGTAACGGGGATGAAGAATATCAGCAAGAACTAGAAGAATGAGGGTTCAATCATCAATGTCTTCTTTCTTACCTTCAGTTTGCATCACACGACAGGAGGGAGTGACCGTAGAGACACTGATACGGAGAAAGAGGGAGAAAGGACGTGGCTCTGTTTTGTAATTTTAAGACCTTACGAATATTTTATGAGATATATATATATATATATATATATATATATATATTTTTTTTTTTTTTTTTAAAGAAATTTTATATTATGTAACATAAGCCGATCAATTAGGTAGAAAGAGGGACCATTATTATAAAATATGATAATATAATAATATAAAATATCGAAATAAATTGATTAATTAATTATAATTATAAAATTTAATATAATAAATAATTTGAAGAATATATATAAGATCAATAAATTTAATAAAAAATAAATTTGATAATATATGAAAATAACATAATCATTTCTGAAGTTACAAGGAAAAGGGAAAATTAGAAAAAGAACTCAATCTTATGTTTTTGGTTGCTCACAAGTTATTTCGGCTAATTAATTGCATACAACATTTCAAAAATTAAAATTTAAGCTCGGACTTTTTTGTAAGTACAGCCCCTTTCTATGAAGGCTTTTTTTATTTATTAATTTAATTTAATTAATTCACCAAAAAATAAAAATTAGAAAATCAGAATTTGTAGACCATTTCTTCGGTATATCCAAGATCCTTGAGGATGCCAGAGACCTGCAACAAGGCCGCCAGTAAAGAGAAAATAGGATAAATAAATAAATGTTCTAAGAAAATGGAAAAAAAAGAAAAAAAAAAGGGGGAAGAGGCCTTGTTTACCTCTCCTTGAGTCCAATCTTTGGCTTTTTCGCCCGATACATGTTTCATCAGTCCGGGAGGACCGCATACCTGAATCCAACTCAAATGATAAGCAAAAATATGTTTGAATTTGTAGTAAAAAGCATAAGGCCTTATTCTTCTAATCTTCTTTTATGTTTTTCCTTCTTCCAACATATTGCATAAACAGAATGGATAATGAGGGTTAACACTCACAAGGATTAAAGTGTCATTTCCGGGAGCAGGTAATCCTTTCAAGGCCATATCCTTTGATACATAGCCTTTCCCTCCATTCCAGCTCTTAGTGGGATTATCAACAGTGTAGAAAACCTGGGATAAGTATCTTTATCAATATTTTTGAAACTTAGATGAGAGACGGACATCTAAGTTTTAACCAGTTGACAATGATCTTAAGCGAAAAGAAATAGTGTACCTTCAAATTTGGGTGACTTGCGGCAAGAATGTCAAATTTCTGCTTAAGTAATATGTCATCTGGAGAGACATTACCATAGAGGAGTGATACCTGTATGAAGTGAAAGCAAAGCTCAAGCCATGATTAATATATTAGTTATGCTACAGATCAAGTATCACCTTCTACAGAGTGGATGGAGTGTCGGGAGATATTGTTATTCCGCTTGTTTATGCTTAACTATATTTCAAAATTACCTACTTAGCCTTAATATTGGCATTTATCAGGAAGACAAAAAAGTTGTGAATTGGCAATGTAATAAGATCAGCTTATTTCTGACCTGTGTATTGTCATCTGGATTTTTCAGTATAGCTTCAATGACCTGAAGCATTGGAGTGATGCCTGTGCCACCAGCAATCTGCATGCGCGGAGTACAATTTACTTGAGATCTTCATGTAGCATTAATGTATTCACTTTTGTTGCTAATATGGACCTCACACTTACATAGTATCAAAACTTCATATAATGTTTAATTCTAAGATAGTAATGTCATAGAAGGAGACATTGGCAGAAAATGACCAAATTTGTAATTAAATTCAGCATGTTGACTCCGTAATATTGTCTTACCATGCCAATATGTTTCTTCATATTTGGTGTATATCTGAGTTTTTCTATGGGGCTGCAGAAAAAAATAAGGATGTTATATCAAACATATTCGCCAACAATAATTGTGAAGGTAATAGGCAGGTAAATTACCCTTTCACTTCAACTACATCACCAGGCTTTAAGCTGGCAAAATGCTGACTCATTTTCCCTTCTGGATACACCTACAAATAAATGTAAGAAATATATATGATAATGCAGCTCACAGATCATAGATGAAGTGTTTCATCTCAAAAGCGACATCTCCTAGGGGGTAAGCAAAGGGAAAAAACATCTTAGAAACTATACCTTAATAAGTAAGTCGAAGTATCCTTTTGAATCAGGATCTGATATAGGAGTGTACCTGAACATCAGCCAAAACGATTGGTTAAAACATCTATATTATCACAACGGAAAGTTCACTTCCAAGGGATATATATAGAAAATAAATATATACACCTCATAACTAAATGGAGGATTAGCAAACAAGTAAAGGAAGTTGAAAGGCGTGTCTTCACAAAAATTTGTACAAGATTTTAAACCTTCAAACTACGTCAAATTCGAAATTATCGAGTATCATATTTCGCATTAAGCATTCTGAAAATGGAATGATAAGACTTACGGCCGTACAACAAATTTTATTTTTCCTTCTGCATCTTGTCCTGTTGGAGCCCTACAGTACAAAAATGCATCAAAATAATGATTTGAAGCTTCCATTTCCTTTTCTTTCAGTAAGTTACATAACTGATTATTGAAAGATAAATAGAAAATCGAACCTCGCAAGGATGCATGAGGCGACGTCTAAGCCCAACCTGACAGAAGGATCAGATGAAAACCTGCAATTTTGTGGGGGAAAAGTGAACACAAAAAGGTTATGCTTACAAACATTTGACTCTTAAAAACAGGGATTTGGACATTGTGTTGAAAACCTTGAAAACTTTTGTTTTGGAAAATTATATATGATTCAGTGTGCATTTTGATCAAGCATTTTCAATCAATAACTAAGACGGGAAAATGAAATAGCGATTTAGGCCGAAAGCATGTACCTGTATAAATGGCTATTGTGGCTAACCCGTGCAGTGTCTTGCAACTTGAATTCAATCCATTTATCTGGATTTAGTGCTGCATATACATCAAAAATGCATCTTTTAGCTTATTTCCTATAGCAACGGGCAGTAAATTAATAGCAGATTCGTTAAAACCGGAGCTCCAAATGCACTTCACAGATGTTATTGAGAAGAACCCAAACCCAAACCTACTAGTTCATGCCTAAATCATTTTACAAGAAATTTAAAAGAAGTGAAATGCGAGAGAGAAACTCACCAATTTTTGGTCCTGCTTCTTCATTGCTTACATCTAGATGAACCTGAGATTGAAATGTATGAGTAAACCACTTCCTATTTTTCAAATTGCCAAAAAAACAGTTCAAAATCCATTAGAAAGAACTCAAAATCTTCTAAATCCAGCACCTACATGCTCACACACATAAAAAATCCCCCCTCCACCCTCAAAAAAAAGGAGCGAAATCGGATTAAAGTGCTCCAGCTCCACATTTTCTATCCACAACCAAAAGTAAATATCACCATCCAGAGAGAGAAAAAAAAAGACTAAGAAAATTACCAAATCCGGCGAGGAATAATAGTACAAATAAGAGATTCCACCAGAAAGAGCAGCGATTGCTCCAAACGGTACTCTAAAATGACTGCTGTTGATCTTTTCCTGCCCCCTAGATGCATTGGAGAAGACGATTGGAGTAGCCTTAGCAAGCTTTCTGAAGAACGTCGCCATTTTTCGCAGTGAAGAAAAACTCGGAATTCAGTAGAAGAAGAAGAAGACGAGGGTTTTACTTTTCCTCGCTCTCTCTCAGAATCCAGAATAGCTTCCTTTCTTCCATTTTCAGTACACTATGCTTGGAAAACGGATCGAATAATCCAGTGTGATCGAGACCACCGTAAGCTTCGCCTGTCGCACACGGTGTCTGCGAATCATATCGTCAACAAGACAAAGGGTTATAGTCCTTGGGCTTTTTGGGCTGAAAGATCGGCCCAAACTTTTCCTTTCTAACGACGTCGTTGGTATTTTCGCTTGTTTTCCGTTTTCACTTTTTCCCTCCTTAATAAAAAAACTTTCCCTCCATAAAGCGCGAACGAAGAACAAAAAAATAAAACACAGTTCTTAGATCTTGAACGAGAAAGCATCTTTCACTGATTAAGTTGATTCAGGATCGAAAAGCATGAGCAGCAAGCACGAAGAAGATGATCTGGATCTCCTCCTCTCTCTTCAAGACAGAGTGACTGAAACTCCTCCTGCTTCTCCCTCTCATTTATCAGGTTCCTTCCTTTTTCACTTCTGGTGTGGTTTGTGGATACTTTTAATCAGTACTCAAACATGAAGAAGATTGAATTTTGTTTGTATTAAAGAAATTAGGTAGTGGGTTGTCCCTAATTTTCCCTAAAATTTTGCAGGTCATCTATCAGACCATGGATCACCAAAACGGACCGGGCCAGTCGATATGTCTGTATTCAGAAATGCAGTTAAAGACTGCTTGGAAGATTATGAACCTAAATCGTTCAATACATCCGGTAAAAAAATCAACCCAAAAACAACCTTGAATCATATTGAGGTTGAGAAGTTTTCTGGTTTGCGTATAAGGTACATTCAATAGATTTACAGTAGATTCTTCTACTTATGATCCTCATTCATATATATATATATAACTTTTGTTCACTTCTAATGGATCCTAGGAATCAAACAGTATCTTTTTCAGAGCTTCGTGACCGGTTTTCAGACATTCGTTTTGTCCGGTTACCCACTATAAAGTAAATTCATTTCTCTTCCTCCTATAAAGTATAAGATATAGAACTTTTTATAGCCATATCATTAACTTTCTGTTCTAGAAATTTGTTGAATGGGGACACTCTTTCCGGGTGTTGGGCGACAGTTGGAATTCTAACTGAAAAGGGGATCCCACGAACAAGTTCTGCCGGGAAGAGTTATTGTATCTGGAAAATCGGATCGTTGAACGAAAACACTACTTCTGTTTTCATTTTTGGAAATGCTTATCAGAACAATTCTAAAGAGCAAGTTGGAACTGTCTTTGCCTTGTTCAATTCTACCGTTCGAAAAGATACCATGGTATTTATATATAAATATATGGTTCTGTTCATAATCTTTGTTAATGATTTTGTGTCTTATTTGGTAGTTGATTGAGTTATTTATGATTGTTTTTATTTTTTGTTGTTGCAGGGAAAGGATTTTTCCTTGAGTGTTTATTCTGCTAATCAGATTTTGAAGGTTGGTGTTGCAGCTGATTATGGAGTTTGTAAAGGGAAGAGGAAAGATGGGACGGCTTGCACAGTGGTCATAAATAAGTGAGTACATTTCTTGACTTAACTTTATTATATATAATAACGATAGCCGAGAGACTTAGGTGGTCCGTGATTTAGAGATGTCAAAATGGGCCGCCCGGCCCGGCTATTTTAGGACTTTTCATTATTTAGAGAGTGGCCTAGTCTAAAAAATATGGACTGGGTTGAGTTTGGTCTGTTTTGAAAATGTATGTCCGAGTCCGGGCCGGAAAGCCCTTTGGGTTTATCCCGGGCCCATCCGGGCTTAAAATGGGTCAGGTTCGACCAGGCCTTAACGGACCTAAAATTGGCCCGACTCTTTTTAAATAAAATATTCATAATAAATTATTATTAAAGTAACAAAGATTATTTGAGATTAAGGAATAAGGATAAGAGATCTAACAAGGAATAAGGATAAGAGATTGAGATTAATGATAAGAAAATTAGGGATTATAGAAGAATGAAGATTAATTATAAATTAGGTTATTAGAAGATTAGATAAGAGATTGAGATTAATGATAAGAAAACTAGAGATTATAGAAGAATGAAGATTAATTATAAATTAGACTATTAGAAGATTAGATAAGAGATTGAGATTAATGATAAGAAAACTATGGATTATAGAAGAATGAAGATTAATTATAAATTAGATTATTAAAAGAATAGATAAGAAATTGAGAGAGAGAGTCTGTGTGAGAAAATGTGAGGAAAAATTATAATGAAAGAGTGAATATTATAGAAAAATTAGTGTGGAGGGAAAATTTAAAAACTATTTTTATAAGGGAGGTAAAATTAAAAAAAAATTAAGAAATATATTTTTTTAAATTTCTTCAGGCAAGGCCCAACCGTGTCGGGCCCAGCCGGGCTTGTATGCCGGGCTGGGCTAGGCCGGCCCTCCGGACTTGGAAATTTGTTCAAGCCCGCGCTCATATAAAAATGGACTAACCCGGGCTTGGGGCCGGGGTTTTCCCCCGGGCTACAGTCCGGGCCAAAAAACCCGGCCCATTTTGACACCTCTATCCGTGACTGAGCTCGGTTTCTCTCTTTTCTTTTCTTTTTTTTCATATTCATTTGTTGAGAGTATAACATAGTTTTTCCTTTTCGCATTGATGTTTCAGAATAAGTAAATACTGCAAATATCATAAATTGGTAAGGACGGCTCTCTTTCTCTCTTCTCTTGCAAGTAATAGTTAACTGAAAACATGTCCATGTTCTTCACAGAATGCATCAGAGAAATATTCAACAATGAGAACAGAGCTTAAGGGAGGGTAGGTGATCAAAGTTCTATATTATCACACATACATATATATATTATACATACAATTTTTATATGATTTTTTATCATTTTTGCAGGAATTTCGGAAGAGTGTTTAGAAATTCTCGAGAATCGGAAGGTATTTTCTTAGTTGATCGTCTATCTGAGAAAACACAACTAAAAAAGTCTACACAGCCAAAGAAACTATTATCTGTGGAAGGGCTCAAAAAGGCATTGAGGTTTGTACTCATCATCTCTACTCCTAAGAATTCTATGAATTCATTTCTAAGCTCTTAAGATATGGCATCTATAGCTTAAGGTAATGTCAATTATGGTTAGCATTTCAAACTAGAGTTTGATGTGTCCAAACTAATTCCTAATCTAAGCTAAACTGAACATCTGAGATGGACATGCAATGATAGAGCAAAAAGTGTTTCCGGTTATGATTTCAAATGCCAGTTTTAAGACTAACATTGATTAGTGCGCACAAAATCTTACTTTGATGTCAATTTATGCTTACTCAAACGCAACTATTGCATTCATAAATGACAGCAATCCAGGTAAAGTGACAACAAATACACACTCACAAGGGATAAGATGTCTTGCCGAGATTACAGGCAAGAGAAAAATTACACACCCTTTTTATGCCTCTCTTACCTTAAAATCCTCTGACCCATTATTCTATTTGCAGAAAACAAGGAATCTAAAACTGCAAGTAAAGATTCAGCAGAGCAAAACCAAATGCATACAAGTTCAGAGAAGAGGGAAATGCCTACTGTAAACCAGCAAATGGATGCGAAAAGAAAGAAATTAAACCATTTTCATGTGAAGAAAAACCAGCAGGATGGTGGGAAAATGATCGAGTTGGATCTCGTTAGTTCAGATGAAGAATTTTGAATGACGACGTTAGGGCGCTATGTATTAGAATTGCATTAGAAGCTGGAACAATTTTGCCTCTATAATTTTTTAATGAAAAATGTTCTTTCTTTCATTGAGACATGAATAATATAATCTCTCTATTCAATAACAAGACATCTATATTCAATACGAACACATTGTATAACACTACAAGTTGGAGATGGAAGCGGTCAGTTGCGTTTGAGACCCATTTGGTGAAGAAATAGTAGAATCCTGATGAACCCACGAAGAAATGAGGTGATGAGCAATGGCATATGGGCCCGGAACAAACATGGGAGCGAGTTCTCCGCTTTCAATGTTATAATCAGCGGCCAAGTTACGTCCTTTCTCTACCCCTTTGCATATTTGTTCTACCTTGAATGCTGCCGTTTTTTGTGCCTTCTTGTATTCTGCAAATGTCAACGCTTTCTTCACATCTTCTCTGCTATGCCACTGTGCATCTACTCATCAAAAAGTAAATATAAATACATAAAAATAAAATCTTCGCACAGTTAGTAAAAGTAGAAAGCATGTAAATTCATATAAGGATCCAATTGGTTCAACATTTGAAATTCCAGTTTCGGACTGCAAAACTCGTAATTTGTCTCAAAACATTGATTCAAAAGGGGAAATTGGTTCATCTCGCATCTAACTAAAATCTAGTTTGCACAAGATTTACCTAAACACCAGTTTCAAACACTTGACTAATTGGACCCTTAAAGAGGGAAAACGGCACGAAGAGTGCAATGTACCTTCCAACTCATCCTTGTCGACATTGATATCAAAAGATTTTGCATATGCAAAGAATCCAACCATCAGCTGACATGGCATACTAGTTGGTCCAACTGGGAACAAGCCAAAAAGAAGGGTTAAAAAAAAAGGGTAAAAAGATCATGAAATTATGTATCAACAGATAATGGATATAAGAATTCATCCCTTGGATGTATAGGAAACTCGGACCAAAAAACAAAAAAGTCAAAAGAATTATAAATAAATAAAAATTTACCGGGCCATGGTTGGGAGCTATGATAGACAACTTCACCTACTTCAACACCCGTTTCTTCCCATGTTTCTCTTCTCACTGCCTCTTCTAAGCTTTCTCCTGGCTGAAAACCAGATAATATTCATAAACAATTTAGCAAAATTCTGAAGCCTCAGACCCACCTAGACAGCTAGAATGACATGTGGTAGACCCGTTACATCATAATTGACTCATCCCATATGGCATATATAACCGATATAGCAATTCGTTTCTCATAAAAAACACAGAAAAGTCAAAAAGGTTAACCAAGAAAAGGTCAGTACCTCTATGAAACCGGCTAGGCAACTCCACATTCGTGGAACAAATCTTGATTGCCTGCTTAAAAGGGCCCGGTCATTCTCTTTATCGATGACTAACATGATAACAACCTGTCATTAACGGGTGAAGTTGAAGGGGTGTTAATGTCACTTTTAACAAATGCATCCACAAATCCACATTATGGTCAGAGAGTAATAACCAACTGGATCAACACGAGGATAAATCCTCTTCCTGCATGATTCTTTAGAACATTGCTTCCTTCTTCCGGCCTCTTTTGGGACTGTTCTTTCTCCACAGTGTCCGCAAAATTTTGATACGTTATGCCATTCGAGCAGTGCCCTCCCCTGTTCAAACAATTAAAAAAGTTGAATGTAAGAGATATATATATATATATATATATATAGAAAATTCACTTCTCATGCTGAAATTGAGTACTAAATGTGCAAAAACTATATACCCAGCTACTGCTGAACACAATAGCACCATATATTCTAAGGCATTAAAACATTTCATAATGCATCAAGCACGTTTAGGGTTAAACTAAATTGTGAACCCTGAGATTACGCAAAATTACAGATCGACCCCTATATTACGAAATATCCCAATACTTTGTCCACCTGAAAGAATAGCATGGTGAAAGCAAATGCTGATAAGAACATAGAGTTTCAGCATTCATATCTCTAAGCACCAAAAAAAAAAGAGAGAATTAAAAAAAAAAAAAAACTACACACTTACATGACCAGCAATGGCTAATTGGCCCATAGCCTGAGAATCAGCCCAATCGGTAGCAACCATAAGAGTTCGTAGCTCAACAAAGCAAAATCCCTTTTTACCCAATTCGGGCACTAGATTAACATCACCAGATACATCAATTGCCCAATAAACCACGTCGTCTTCAGCAAGCGAACCCAGATAAACCAAAGAATCTTCATTCAATCGAATCTCCGAATTGGCCAAGAGCCCTTTACAATCGGCCAAGCTGATCCAACCCAGATGCCAAAACGGTGTCGAATCACCGCCATCGCCACCTCGTGAAGAAGCTAAAGGCAGACCCTTTACGAACGGCAAGACCTTGAAATTCGGAGAAGATGGCAAGTAGGTGGGTTCTAGAAGGTGGGATTTAAGGGACTCGAGAGCCGAATTGGGTGAAAATGGGTCTTCTGGTTTAGGGGTTTTGGATTTTGCAGGGTTTCCTGCAAAGGCGTGAGAGGTTAAGGTGATGGACATGGTGGGCAGAAAGTTGAAGAAGGAGGTCTTTTTGTGGAGGTGGTGATGAAGATGGGGTTTTAGAGAGAGAGAGAGTAGGCGAGAGGTGGGTGAGGAGGAGGGAAAGAGGAGAGAGAGTAAGCGCATGGCTTTATTGACCTTTTCGCCATAGAGAAGGTTTGAAGATGAAGGTGGAGGTGGCGATGACGCATTGATTATGGTGGTGACGTTGTAGTCAAGACACGTGTCCTTCCAATTTAGTAATAGTCAATTTGTGATATTAATAGTTTTTATCATTTTTGTTATGCTGAAGTGCCGAGAATTATTGTCGGCCGTCAGTTAGATAGATCGATTGTAAACACTGCCTTAAAAATTCTCGAAATATACACTACTCATTTGATTGATCAGACTGGTAATCTGTAAATAAATCAAATGAAATTCTGGAATTGAATACAAATATAGAAAAAAGGTGACAGATATATGACAAACAAAAAGGCAATTGATTTGATAAGCTAATCATCTATAAGGAGAAGAAAGAAGAACATGGTTTTCTTTTGAATGAATTTCCTTGATTTTCAATACCTACTTTGCAGAGACAAAAAGAAACGAACCTCTTTTGAGCCAATAACGATTTAAATGAAACTTTACTGATCCAATCTAAGAACTTGAGACTCAACTCTAGACTTTGCCCGGCACATTCTGCACAAGAGGAACATCATCAAGCCAATCAGCATAGATGCGATTTATCTTCTTCGGTTCTTTCCCCTTGAGTAAGCTCAGCTTGTTCTTCCCTTCCTCTTTAGAAACAGCTACAAGCATATTTGAAACAATACTTGGAGATGCATCAATTGCAGCAACAGCTTGATGATTTGTTGAAACAGAGGACACATTACTATAAGCTTCCCCATCACGTCCTGGTGCTTGTAACTCTGTTTTGTATGAAAAAATTTAAAATTTAACAGAACACTTTCAAACATTGTGGACTAAAATGTTTAATTCATCCATGATTCAAACACATACTTTACAATCTGAATTAACAATACAAATGCTTACTTCAGGAATATAATATCAGTCTTTGGATTAAGGAAAACGAGTACTATTGATCAATATGCTTACCCGCAAAATTCATGTAAAAACAAGGAATTGAAAATACCTGCTTGGCCATGAGCAAAATGACATTTTTCACCAAACGGGCAATGCCCTGTTGTTTCAAACTTAGTGCATAACTTAGTCCTCCAGTAAACAGGCTTCATATTTACTTCTCCTCCTCTTGAAGCATCAAATAAGCCACCACCATTATTGACAACCTTATTAATGTTACCTTCAGAATAACCCGAACCGGGCCGACTTCCATTACCTACTGGACCAGCCATTGTTCCGATACTAATAACTGAGCACTCTCTATACCTCCCTGGATCCTCTCTATACTTGGAAGGATCTTCATGAAGAAAATTACATCTTTCTCCATAAGGACATTCTTCACCATTATAAAACTTCCTACACAGTTTCATCTTCTGGATTATAGTATGATCGTCCAAAAACATTCCGGATTGGGGATCTTCCTCACGAGAAGCACCAGCAACAGCAGAGGAAGACGATCCGACTAGTTCTTGCCAATTAGGTGGAGGTTGCCTCATATCTTCGATTCCATGAGCAAAATTACAACTCGGACCGTTCTTGCAATTTCCGAGCTTGTATTTGGCACAAATCCGGGTTTTGAAGAAGATGTTGCTTTCGCCTTTGTTATTCGTCGCAAGGTGGGTTCTTGTTGAGTTTGCTTGATCTTCAGAATTTCTAGGTCTCTTATATGGAGGAGAATCTTGCTCGAATTGGAAATGTGGATCGAATTGATCATTCATTGGCCATGAAATTGATGAATCGTCGTTAAAACTCATAATTTCGTTCAAATTCAAAACGAAATTTCACTGGACAAGAAAAACGAAAGGAATGAGTCGGAAATTTTATAAGAAACGAAAACCCAAGCAGTAATATCAAACTAGATGAAGATCGCAGAGCAATCGCATATAAACGCAGGGGAGATTCACATACAGAGCAAAAAACCTTATTATATAAATGAAAAGGTGAGAAATCGAAATTGAATTTGAGTTCTCGGTGAAAGAATCATAAAGAGAGCAAAATACATAGACAAATCAAAAGTTGAGGATTGAAAACCTTAGAAAATATGAAAAAAAAAAAATTCAGATCGTGCAAAATCGGCAGGAAAACGGTTACGGTGCAGAGCTCAAAAACCCTAGCCGCCATGCACAAATCCCAAAAATGGGGGAAAGAGAAAATTAGCGCCAGCACTATAAAGAAGGATCAACGCAGAGCAGTCAAAAACCCTAATATTATAAACCCTAAACCCCAACTACCTTTGATTCGGAAGGTGTCATTTCGTGGGCCCTTGTGATTTTGCTCTGCACGTCTCTTTTGAATAGGTTGAATCCCATTTTTGCTTTTCCTCTTTTTTTACTTTACTTTTATTTGCTTTCTCTTTCTGTGTCAATTCGATTACCACCATACAAGTTTCTAAAAAATGCATTCAGCCCCTTCATGTTTAAAAATTTTAAACATATATGTTCAGCGTTAACATTCACCCTCGTACAACCTCTTAATATAAGAAATGAAAGTCATATGCCTTGCACATGAAATTAATAATTTGGGAGGCAATATGATTTGAACTTAAGACCTCTATATAAAATATAATGATAAATTAATGAGTCCAATAATTTATTCCTTTAAAAAGTCATTCGGAAAAAAAAAATAGTTAGATTTTAAAATTTAATATGGTATTATAGTTAGATCATAAGAAAATATGTGCACACTCTATTAGAAAGTGCCCCTCACTTATTATGTCACTTTTTTAGCTTTCAGAATGACCAGTTCACAAATGAGGATGAGGGTTGAAATTCGTCTCACATCGCTTAAAGAGAATATCTCTAGTTGGTTTATAAGTCAAGAGTTCTGTTTTCCTCTACAAAACCTTTTACGGGAAGAAATTATTGGACTCATCATTTTATTAAAAGTGAAAGTATTTTGAGAGTGTATGTTGTTGACATGGATATCCGTCCGCTATGAAGGGTTCCATAATCGATAGTGTGCTCCAAGATCTACACATGCACTCACGAATAATGAGTAGTTGGGGTTGAAGTCGGGCAACTCCACTTCAATGCTCTAGTCAGTTTTTTAGGAGAGAGTATGAGAGGGAAAATAATAATGAGTTTAGATCTCAAAAAATGCGTTCATCTTACACTGTGATATCCTATAGTTTTTATACCTAGGCATTGTTGGAGAATCCAAGACAACTTCATACATGTCTCACTCCCATTGTTCATTGATTTGTTATTTCTTACTCTATGATAGAGACATGTTCCCCACTTAGAGTTGTCTCAACATGTAACGGCGCTGTCTCAGTTTAACATGTTAGGAGTGTGTCCCCTACTCAGAGTCGCCACAGCCTAGACGTTGCCTTAGTATGACATAGCAGGAGAGTGTTCCTCACTCAAGTGTCAAGAAATTTCCACCTGTCCTCCATCTCTTCTGCATATCTTTGCTTAGGTATGAGACAAACGAAAAAATATCTAACTCAGCCTCAACCGCGCACGACGTCTCCTCATCCTGGTCAACTATTACCCTATTGTCTAGCGTTTCCCCTTCAACTCGGCCTCAACCATTAAATTCATTAGGTCATCCCCGCCTCTATAAGACTACGCCTCAGTCTCAATCTTCCCTATGCGGACTGATATTTTTGTTTTGAGGTTGTCCCGACATCGGCCAACATGTGGGCCCAACATGTGTATTAAATTTAGTATGGCTGTACGGGTGTCCACAGCTTATATATCAACACACTTATTGCTCTATAACGGTTATTCGGGTCAGCCATAATACAAGTGTCCATATGCACTATCACAGCCCTTATTGGTCCTTAATGATTTCTCGAGTCAGTAGTTCAAATACCTCCGATTTGTCCACTTGCCGCATCAGAACCATTAATGATGGCATGCATACTAGTCGATGAATAGGTTTGACCTCTTCCTAATGCGTCACCTCAACACTAGTATCTTGAGATCTAGGTGTCTTAAAACGGATAGATGGTTTGAGGCAACATCTTCTATCCTCCATCCCAGCTCAATCCGACGTCATCCCATCACATCTCAATCTAAGATTTAGAGAAGACGTGACTTGATGAGTAGGGCATGTGAGCGGAGGGTCAGCTTTGCGGAAGAGGTGAGTTGGGGGAGGGGGATTAACTCTATCCTAGAGAAGTGAGCAGAAGATGTCAGCTCTTTGAAAGAGGTAAGCGAAGGGTCAAATGTAAAAGATAGGTTTAGTTACGGGGACCCCCGGGGGGCGGGGGGGTGTTGGGGTTGTCAACTCTAAAAGATAGGTTAGATCAGTGATTCCAGCGAGAGAGATATAAGATGAAGAGATCGAAGGAGGAGTGAAAATAATAGGATTTGACCGTTGACCAAAAGATCCTAGATCAAATTACTTATTCCTTCGGAGATTTTGATGCAAGGTATCCTACATTATTATTGCCCCTGAAAGTTTGATCATATTCTTCTTTTGAGTGAATATTGACACTTCAATAAATTATTGAATCTTTTTTATAACTCTATTTTAGTCCCCATTTTTCTCTTCTTTTTTTTTTTATCATTTAACTCCACACTTTTATTTTGATCACCAAACCACTCACGATTAACAATATTCAATATTAGACCCTATCACATTCTTATATATAATAATACCATCATATATTAATCGTGTTCCCCAAAATAGTATTACCAAGCTCATAGCCAAATAAAAGCATGCTTCATGCTTTAAAAAGAGCTAGAGAAGGCATGTTCCATGCATGAACATCTTGTCACATAACATAAAGCTCAATACATATATATATATAGATATAATGTTTGATAAGTTTATTCCTAAAAATTCCTTGGTGTTCCGCATTTGAAGCATTCATTCCTCCTAGCATAATTGTGTTCTCCACATCCAACTCTGATTCATGAATATAAAATTAAAAAAAAAAATTATTAAGCTCAATATGATATTAATGTGACAAATGTTCATGTTAGCATATGAAATTAACATGATTATCTTTATATATAATTAATTAATTTACCTGGGGCAAAACCAGTCACCAGCTTTCCATCCGGGAGGGAAAGAATTGTCATTGCAAGTTCCGGGACAGGGATTTTTTAGTGCACCACATGAACGACAACTTGATCTTTTAGCAAAGTTGTGAGCTCCACAGTTCACAGAAATACAATACCAGTCTCCGGCCAAGACCTCTGTGTGGTTCAATCGATATGCTGTCGGGTCCGGCCCGCCTATTTTCGGGTACTCACAAACTTGGCAGCCATCTCTCTTCTTGAAGTTAACGTGATTGCATGCACTGCATATCCAATCGCCACTTGATAGCCTGCTCATTCACAGTATATATCTGTCTCGACATATTTAACAAACTATCAGACTTTGCGTTTCGAAAACCGACATTTCGAAACCTTATTATAGAAGCTAACTGCCTTTTTAATATTCAGTCTAAATTTTAGACCTTAATTAATTGATGTTTCAAACTGACCAAAAATGAAACAGAAGTATGATAAGATATTAAGATGTAAATGCATGAAAAACATGAACATCAACTCACCTTATAGAGAGATTGGTGTGGAATTGATGGATCTTGAAAGATTTCTAGTGTTTTTTTTTTTTTTTTTTTTTGCTTTCTGTTGGTTGCATGGGCTGAAGAGGGGTTTATATACTCTTTAAAAAGATCAGCAGCTGGTTTCATAATCTAGGGCCCATAATATAGATGCGATTCTCTAGAACACGAGGACAGTTTTTTGGGAAAACTATAGATTAACCTGTTTTTATTATAAACATGATCATAGTCGCTTTGCTTTACACAGTTCTTGGGATGCCACGAGAATTGATTTGGTGATGAATATCTTTTGACGAATGATTCTAATCTCTATGTGCATTATTGTATATATTATGAAAAGTACTTTTAGAAGTATCTTATTATTCTTATCTATTCTTTGTTTGCTTTCATCTTACGAAATTGCAAGTTCATACTACACCCACGTTAAGTGCCAAATCTGAAGAAAATCATTGATACCTTGAATCCCTAACCTACTTTTTTGCAGTAGAAGACTTTTCGATAAAAGATTGAAACATGAATTATGAACAATTAAACTCAATTCATTCATCAACTCAAAAACATAAATATCATTACTCATTTACAACTATTTATAATGCAAAGTAACAAACTAATAGACTCATACAAATATTACTAGATAATCAAATACTAATAAACAAACTAATAAATAAAATACTAAAAATTAGAGATAAAATACTAAGCCTAAAGATAAAGATACTAATTAAAATACATATATTAAAAATATTTAAAAATACTTAAGATTAGGTCTTCTGATCCTTTTTTATTATATCATAACATTGTCTTTCTCTGAAAATTAAACTTTGTTATCAAGGTTCTAGTTGAGGAATTATTGCTTTGCTCCCGAATTGTTTTTTCTTGAATTCTTCTATCTTCACCCACCATTTCTTGTTCAACCAAAATCACATCAAAAATTTTAGGTACATAAATCTTCCTCTAAGCAAAAAGCTTTAACAATGTAGACTTCCTCCTTCAATTGGGTCACACTAAATTGTACTACTTCCCATGAGATAACTTAACTGCAGTATTTTTTAAGAGTTTTTTTACCTCGAATCGAAATAAAGAAATTTTCAATTGTTATATCTTTGCAAATGTTTTCACCATCAAGAATTGAAGCTCGTCTTCATTTAACCACAGTGAAGACAACAAAGTCATCTTTTAAGACGACATGTTTTACCTAAATAACGACATTGGAAGCAAGTTAGGTTGCTACTCTTTGGATGTAGAAAGTTCATCATCATTAGATACGGTATTTGAAGAGGATGACAAAACTTTTTTAGATTTTTCAAATTTATGGTACATGCTCGCAAGCAATTCAAATAAAGAAAGCTTTTTTTCCTTATCATCTTTGGGAACATCTTTATTGTTGTTGTGCTTTGTGAGAGATAAGTTATATTGTGATTTCGGCTGCTCGCTAGATGAGTGGCTAAAACGGTTTAATAGATTTCGATGACCTTTGCAATGGTGATGGTGCCGTCCCTCGACATCGTGATTCTGTAACTAATCATATTGTCGCACGTCCTACTGAAATCCTTCCCGGACTTCAATATGATCACGATTGGATCTAGCCATAACACTCAATTGATATTATCAAGTTTCTTGCTCTGATACCAATTATTAAACCCTTGAATCCCTAACCTACTTTGTTGTGGTAGGAGATTGAAACCGGAGTTGCGAACAACTAAACTCAATTCATTAATCAACTCAAAAACATAAACATCCCTACTCCTCTACTACTATTTATAACGAAGAGTAACAAACTAATCACTAAAAAGACTCCTAGGAATACTACTAGAATCAAATACTAATGACCGGAGATAAAGATACTAAGTCTAAAGACTCCTATGAACACTACCCGATAATCAAATACTAATAAACAAGCTAATAAAGAAAATACTAAAGATTAGAGATAAAAATATATATTTTAGATAAAGATATTAAGTCAAAAGATAAAAATACTAACTAAAACATATATATTTAAGATATCTAAAGATACTTAAAATGTTTCTGATATCCTAACAAAAATTTATCTTCCAAAATATTCCTTACATGTGATATTGTTTTGAGCTTCCATGGGTTGTTTTTTTTTTTTTCATGATGTAAAACTTGTGTCATTGTTTGTCAAAATAAATTTAGTCTTCAAACTTAAAACCAATTAGTAAAAAGTTGAGTAACTCATCCTTTATATATGCTGAGTTCTCAAAACTTATATTCCCGATATTGGACGATATTCTTAACAAAATAGACTTATTCATTGTTGTGTATGATATTATCAATATTATTAGACTTACATCATGTAGTAGTTTCAATATACTCACTATTATAATATGTCTTAATTTGACTACTAGAAATTTAGAACTCTTCACATGTGATAGTAGAAGACAATCTAGTCAATGTTATATGGTTTTATTAATTCATTTATTAAATATAATTAATTTCATACTTGGAAAATTATGTTAAATGATCACATAGTAAGTGTAGGTGAAAGATGAAAGAACTCGTGTTTATGTCGGTAGCACCTGAACATTGAAGGTAGCATATCAGCTAGCTGTTGTCCTCTTCTTACAACTTGGGCAAATAAAACCGTCCCTATGTAGAGTAGAGAATCTATCCATATTCTTCTTTTTTGCCAATAATTCAAAAGATGGCATTTACTAAGATTAAAGATTCACACCCTCCCTTTTACTTTTTCTTCATTCTCTCCATCTACCTAGCTACCTCATTTTTCACATAATGAAAAAAAAAAAAAAAAAAACACCAAACAAACAAACAAAATACAAGAATGGAAATAGATAGAATAGATGGGTAAGATATTTCACACATTTTTAAAGGGTGGGAATTGGAGAAACGAGTGAGATCTTAATTTGGATCGATTTCATAATTTTCTATCATTTCAATGAAAATAACTGAAATGGTAATCAAATAATGTAATGTCATTCGCATTATCGATTATGCAAAATTGTAACAAAACATGTCATTAGAGTTTGGATAGCTATGCTCATGAAACCAGTATAGATAGAAAAAGAAAAGATATTTATCTATAAACCTATAATTGGTTTGGAATCGCTTAATCATATGAAGTTTGAAAAATAGACTCAACTTGAGAGTTTGATAAAATGATCATTTTTTTATATTTTGGTAGATGCAATTATTAATTCACCCTTATCTCTATTTTAAATTTTTCCTTTTTTTTCATTAGATGGAATTGAGAGAGAAGAGGGAGCTCGAACTTCAAATCTCCATCAATGGAGCGAGCACTTCATATTCGACCTAGAGCTCTCGAGCTCCACCAATGGAGCAAGCTTCATCTTTTTCATCATCATCAACTCTTCTCTTCTTTCTCTTTTCCTGCATGATTTGAAATTAACGGACTGAGATCTAGGTCAGACCAAGGTTTCCATGCCGAAATTTAGGTTTTGGTCCGGAATTTTTAGACGAAATCTAAGTCTATATCTGAAATTTTTTAATCAAGATTTAAGTTTGGAGGAAACCAAAAGCACGAAAAGAGAGAGAAATAGTGATAATAGAGAACAAAAAGAGACGAGAGAAAGAAAATAAATTGGTTGGAGATATAGGTCGAGCTCCATCACTGAAATTTCATACTTGTGCGGGACGTTGACAAGAAGCATGTACTGAGCCATCTTACGAGACAACTCATCAATGTAATCATCCTCTTTGTCTTTGTCACTTCCTAACTATCAGGAACCGAGTTCTGACTCATCCAGAGAACTCAAGTTCGAGTAAATCCTAGAGAGAGCTCAAAGGATTTTTTATTACTCGGGCAACTTTCATAACCAAAGAAGTTCTTGTTCGTCAGAGAGTCATGTACATTGCCCTCATAGAGAAACTATGTTAGAATCATGTGTTTCGATGGTCCCTTTCTCGTCAAACGAAGAAGAAGGAAAGATGAAGAAGGGGGATTATAGTCATTAAAAAAATTCATTTAAAAAAGATACAATAGTAGTATACAAGTTTTGAAATGGAGCTTGATTCTCAATTTCTTTCATCATGTAAAGTATACAAATAGTAGTAAATTGAGAAGTTTTATTTATTATCTTCCAAATCTAATATTATAAATTGGAGGATTAGTTGATGTTATTAAGTTCTCTTTAAGTAGATACTCTCGGCCGTTGAGACGAAATCACATCAACATTTTCTAAAATCAATTATTGAGATGGCTTGATCCCGCCCCATTGAAAATATCTACTTAGCCGAAAATACCTCTACAGTTTTTCAAATCAACTATTGATATGGCTTGATCCCAGCCTGTTGAAAATATCTACTTCTGGAACAGCCGAAAGTGCCTCTTAATTAAGTCTTTTTGGTTTATACGGAACTAGTTGCGTTAAGAATCTTAAGATATACAGACATGCAGGTCTATTAACAAATGACTGCGGTGAGCAGACGCCGTGAGGAATATCCTACGTACGTTCAAAATAAAAAGTAACACTGAATTGAAAGTTGAAGGTTTTTTTTTTAAAGACAATTATAAAAGTAAATGTTAACAAATCGATAAGGGGGAATCCAAATACTTTTATGATCACCAGACATGATGAATATTCTAGCTAGTGTCATGAAAATACTTAACACGTTGTTTGTGATTTCACTTGATTCTCAACGTGTGATCATTTTCAAAAGGGCAGACGAAGAACGGCATGCAATTCTTCTCAATAATACTTGCAAGAATCTGTCCCCCTTTTCTCAAGTACGTCACCCAATGCAGAGATTACGTACACATCACTAACTTTTTCACTCCTACATGCAAATATGCATCAGAAATTTTAAATGAGTCCGGAAGTATCTACTCCGGCAGTTTAAGTGATCCGGAACTACCAAAAAATACCTCATGTTTAGTTGTTGAAAGGGTGAGAGGAGTAAAATTTAGTTTACTCGATCTTAAAATCGGCACAACCCATGTTTATTTATATGATCGGAAGATGATCTTGATTTACATATACTTCTTCAAGCCAGTACAAACATGGGATTAAAAACAGCTTCTAATTAACAAACATGCATTAAATTAAAGTACTTAATTTTTTTTAATTTAAAACTAATTATTTAATTAATTGATCAAGCTTCAAAATTGTCGGATTGATAGCCAGCTTGCTTGAAGGAGTTCTTTCTTGCAGTTGCCAGAACAGTCTTATCAGCCACTATGAAATATGCTGCTCCTGCCACTGCCATTTTTATAACAATTTCACTTATTTAATTTTATAGAATTTATTGTAAAATAATAAGTTAACTAATGCTTAAGATAATTAAAACTTATTAATAACCTTAATTAAACTCACCTGAAGAGATTATAAGGGCTTGGGCCGTGTGATTGAGATTAGCTCTTGCCCATGGTAACAGCCTTACACTTGCAAGCTGAAGCATTAATAATTAATTATTTATTTATTTCAAATATATATTTCTATTCGGTTGGTTCACCGTTCTTAGGTCGATCTAGTCTAACCGAGATTAACTAGAGAAAACAACTTACTGTAGGAATTGCAGCAGCAATGCTTGCAACAGCAGCTGCTTTTGCTCCTGCTATCACACCCTCTGTATATGTGTATATATATACATTGATATATAAACACACCCCATTAAATTTAAGTGCTGATTAGGAAAGATGATTAAGTAAAGAAGAAGAAGAAGTAATTAATTACCATGAGCACAGCGTTTGGCCATGGCTAGCTTTGGGTCAATGGACCTTTCCAGAGGAGACTGAGCCACATTTTTCGCCATCTTTTTAGTAGTAAAAAATGTAATAAACTCAATCTAATCAGTAAATTAAGAGGAAGAAGAAGAAGAAGAAGAAGCAGAAGATTGATTAACGTTGAAGGGAGTGAGATGAAGTGAGATTCTTAGATTTGGTTTTGGGTATTTATAAATTATAAGCTATGTTGATGTGATAATTCAGGTGGTAGGGTTTGATGGTTTTGGTGTAATACCAGGGGGAAATTAGATTCTTTTTTGCTTTTCTTTATCTAAAAACAAAGTAAATAATAAAATAAAATAAAATAAAATAAAAATTCCCATTTCTTGTGATGATATAATTGAATTTTATATAAGTGGAAAGAAAAATAAAAAATAAAAATAAAGATATTATTTTCGATAAATAAAATCATATTATTATATTTAATTTTATAAATAAATAAGTTTGGATTAACCCGTGCAAAGGGAAAGTTTGGATTATTTTATGGTTACTTTTTAAAGGTTGGTAATTAGGAACTGTCAACTTTCTGATTAAAGGTTACAAAACCATGGGTATACGTACGGATCAGTTACAGTGCTTAGGTTCTATGTATCCATAAATTTGATGCGATCGTGACACGTACAAAAATAACCAACGGTTTAGATCTGTTTGAGGAACTACTGCTATCGCTTTCCTAGCACTAGCAGTCAGAAGAGCAGAGCCTCTGTTAGTGTGGTTTTGGATTACGGCCCATAGAAGACAAGGCCTGCAGTTTTATTACCCAATCCGGATCACTTTGAATTCAGCCCATTTTTAATACCACCAGAGTTTTTTTTTTTTTTTTTTTAAATATTTATTTATATTTGGTTTTTACTGAAAAAAAGCTGATCTATGCCTCGTAAATCAAAGTGGAAATTATTAAAGATGAGTGGTAGATATCATGAGTTTTTTGGGACTAGATGGTAGTTATGATGATGATTAATAATAATAATAATAATAATTATTATTATTATTATTATTATTATTATTAATTTTTATTGTATTTATGGCAATTTTTGTTGACTATGAAATTCTGTAGAAAATCATGAGACAATGTGCTCACTTTTTTTTTTCCACCTCTAATTTATTGAATATATGCATTCTAGGGAGACCTTTTTTCTATGGTTACCTAAAAGCAAAAGCTTTGAGGGGTGGGGACCAATAATCAATCAATATAATGGAGCAATGGTCCTTTTTTTTTTTTTGGGTGGGGGATTATGAACAAAAAATGCCATAATTTTTAATGATTTAATAATAGTGAGAGGTATCATAATAAAAAGTAAAAAAAAAAAAAAAACCTAATATAATCACCATGATTTTGAGGGATTTCCAATCACCATCTACATTGAATTCGGTACTCACTACTACTACACGATATTCAATTCAATTTAAATAAATAAATAAAAATTATATTAAAAAAAAAAACCCATAAAATAAGGTTTTTTTACTTCTCGAATTTTAGGAATTTAAAATAATAATTAATCATTTCCTAGGCACATTAGTAAAATTGAAGGTAGTTGGGAGTTGTAATAACAGAGACCTTAAAATAGTGAACTCTCCTACATTTACTCAACATGCTCAAATAATAGAAGTATATATATATATATATCTTTTTTAAATTTATAATTACGTGATAAATTAAATTATATAATAATTAAAATTATTATTTTTATAAATTATATTATTATCCTTAATTATTATGATATGATTTAATTTAATATGTAAGTCCTAAATCATATAATTTTTGGAAAAGTAATTATAAAAAATTAGGAAAAGACCCATACAAAGAGTTGGATTGGGTCCCATGTTTTTAGGCCCACAGCCCAGGGAGAAAAGGAAAGAAAAAAAAAGCTGATAACAAATTAACATTATCCTCACTAAATAGAGACAAAAAGGAAATCAATTAATAGTGTAAACTCCTTTTGGGGTTTATGAATAGTTTTGTTATCTCAAAATTGGATTTATAAAAATTAACGTACTAATATATATAATGATATGAAAATACTATATATTAAATAATTAATTGTATTAAATTGATATTTCATTAGACATTGGCACGATATGATATGCCTCAAAAATTCTCTATTCTGAATAAGCGTTGGATGACGATGATGATGATGATGATGGAATATGATATGTGGCAGAGTATCTTTTTTCCATTTAAGCGAAAGCTGAATATTATTCACTCATCTTTGATCTCTCTTCTTTATAGCCCATTTGGAATTATGAGAGAGAGAGAGGAGAGAGAAGAGAGGAACTGCAGTAGAAGAAGGAAAGTGAAAAAGATTAGAAGCTCGCGTGCTTTCTCTCTGCAACCTGAATATTACCACCATCATTCTCTGTCGTCTCTCTCCCTCTCCCTTTATTATATTAACTTATTCTATGCTGATTTATGTCCCTGTAAGTGATATTTTGGCTTCTTTTTTCCCCCCTTTTTTGTCCTTACTATCAGTATACATTCTCTTATTGTTCTTCGTATAAGAGGAAGACGACTTTTATTTAATAATATTTGCTTAATCTTCTTTGATCCTGATTTTATTAAGAGGTATAAAAATCTATAATTCATTCAACGGGGGAGTTATTTTATATTTTAGTTTATTCATAAAAAAGTTAATAATGAATGTAGCAAAAGTTGGTGAAAATTATTTAAATATGATGTTAATTTGAGTACGATCATCAATGGTAGCCTTATATATTTTCATCTCATATATCATGTTGATCATATTCAAAATATAATCTCTAACATAAACTCATTTTTTTATCTTGATATTTATGTAGGTTTTAGTAGCCTCATGACGACTCTAATTGGATTGCTGCCCAAACAAAACGTGAAGAGACACCAATATCTTATATGCAGTCTTCACATTTTCATATTTTTTTTATAAGAATATCATTCATGCTCATCAACATGTAGCATTTGGCATTGTAATCGGATTGAATCCATACTTTTCTTGTACATTACAAGCAGCATTTGCGGTGAGCTCTTCAGGACATTCCTCGGTCAAGACATATTTATCATTCTCACAAATTAATACTTAGATTTGATTTTCATCTCATAAAATTATCATCAGTTAATTTGTATTTTTCGAGTAAAGCAATAACGGAATTATTGATTGAAGATATGATGATTAATGAAATTAAATAAAATATACATGATTCATTATAATTGATATAAATATCAAAATTTCAGAATAGTAAATGTGATGTATAAATCTAACAAATAAAATATATAAAATTATTTACTAAATTATGATAAATTTATTCAACAATTAATATGTTGTCTTAGAGTCGGTAATACTAATTTCAAATTAATTTTGAGACGACATTCACAAACCAATAATTAAAACTCAAAATATCTCATAAGTTACCATTTATTTAGTCAAGACACAATTAACTGCTTAAAGTTTAATTATATCTTTATGAGTATAACTCATTATTTCGGAGTCCATAACTTAACTCAAAATTTGTCGTCTTAGGGTTGGTCAAGTTTGAAATACATTATTTTACCCGATCTTCTTAAGAAGCTAACTTTGGTATTAATATGGTCTGAAACCTTACTTAAGGAGATGAAAACAAAGCAGTCTCGAGACTCTTTCTATATCTCACAGTGATATACTAATAATGGAGACCATAAGTTATATTGGCATATCAACCTTCTCTCACTCACTATTTTAAAACATGTGTTTTCATAAAATATCCTATGTTTTCAAATTAATTACTAGTTAACCAATTAACATAATCCTATTTTAAATATCAATCCTATTAAGCCTAGGTTCAATTTTAAACATTTTCATTCATATCTTAATATGAGCATAATCTTGTTAGGCCAACCTAATTTATAATTAATAGACTAATTACATTCATTAAACTTTGAAAAACACCTTTTAACAAAGTTGATTACTGAAGGCCTAACTTAAAAGTATACCTTTATTATATGTGATTACAAAGTTTAACTCCTTAAAACTCAATTCACTTATGTAATTAATTTCCTTAAATAAATCACATAAACATACATGATAATCCTAATAAATCATGTTTCTACTTATGAGATGCATAATTTAAAAATAAAACTGTGCGGCTATTCATATGTTGCATGTAATCAACCAATTAATGAATATGTTATCAATCAACGTAAATGAATAGATATAATAGTCCGGATAATTTTGAGTATTTCTAAAATTTACAACTTTTGCAAAAATACAAATAAATCAAATGAATAAAAAATTACATAAGGACTTCAAGTATTATATTATTTCTTAAGGTGCCTCATCTTCAATTTGAGCCCGACCAGTAATTATTTAAATCAAGCCCAATTCTATAATCCTTAGAAAAAATAAATTGTCTAACCCTAATTTTTATTTAACTTAATTATTTCCAATTGAACCTAAACTCTCTTAGGCCAATCAGACTTATTTGGGTCAAACCTAACAAACTATTTTGTTTTTCATAAAATCTAAAATTAAGTTAATTAGCTTAAAAAAATAATATTTTTGGGTCTGAAAATAAATGGGTCAAACCTATTTATTAGGCAGATCACGAAACGAATCGATGACCCAACCTGTTTGAGCATTACGGCCGAAGCCCGTGAAATTCTACGGGTAAGCCACAAGCGGCAGCGGCTTGGGACAGCTGATGTGCTTGCGGCGGCGCACACTGGCCGGAGCCTGTGGCCTTGTGCCACGGGACATTCCCCCGGCCTGAGGCAGCCGCAGCGAGACTATCCCACAACCCACTGCCCTCCCTAATGGTGCATCGAGGGTGGCCTCGCAGCTACAATCGCTCGTTGCCGCCCATAGTGGCCTGCTATGCGGATTCTTCCTCCCTGTTGCGCAAAATTTTATAATAAAAAATGTATACAAAAAATCATATGCCACAAATTGGCTTACACGAAATCTAGATAAAGAAAATAAAGAAATTCATAACCTGAAATGATCATATAATTAACAATCCATTATATCAACAATTTATTCAAATAACATAAACATTCATTCAATATATATATCGCATGTATATGATAATGCAAGAATTTGACACATTGATAAATTTATATGTATATATATAAAGATTGCTCTAATATATTTTGTTGGTCCTAGTATATAACAAAATTTTTTCGAAAACTTTTAACGATCCTTTATATATATATATATTAATTCGACATTTATACGAAAAGTTCATACACTAGCCTACGCGAAATGATCATTGAGACTCACACTATGGTCTTCTAGGTCAATTCTCAACATAAAAACGTGTGTGGCTACGTAGAGATTACTATGCTTTATCTCTTTTTTCTTTTGTGAAAAAATTCCTCTATTATTCGCATTTTGAAATAATTAGAATATTATATATTTGTACGATTTTATTAGGTTTTCTATTTAATCTTATTTTTAATTTATACATTTTAAATTAATTGAATTAATAATTCAATCATAGTATTATATGATAAGATAACTATGAGATACCTTTTAGTGATATATTTGATAAGGACAAATCTTTTTAAATAGAATTTTATATAGAATTTTATCTATTTTAAATAATATCATATCTTATTTAAATTTTAAATTAATTTTTCAAATTAATTTACATTTGACTTACCTAATCATAATATTAAATTAATATCTCATATCAATTTAATATTATATATAACATATTTAACTCAAAATTAAATATAGTATTATTTATAAAATGAATTTCAAAATTCATCATTATATTTAAATAAATATTTTAATTATTTATTTATTTAATTAACTAATTAATACTAATTATCTCATAATTAAATATTTGGCCTAGAAAATTATTTTCTTTAAAAATGAGTCGTTTTTCAGCATTTGTCACCCTTACCTTATATAGTATTTTAAAAGACGGCCTGAAGACCATGAACCAATGATTTCAAACTCTAATAAATTATATTAATAATTAAACTATTTAATATAAAAAATCTTATATATTAATCTCAATATTATTATACTAAAAATATAGTATTACACTCTTGTAATTATAGAATAAATTACTGAGCAATCTTTAGTAGTCTACAATTCAATCCTCCAATAATTGATTCATAATTAGATCTTATCAAAATTACTGTTTTTACTCTTCTAATTATCTATTTATCTTTAAGTATGATTAATCCACTAGTGAATGGTCAATTTATAACTTAATTATAAATTTGAGCTCAAAACCATTCAGTTCCAGAATCGACACTTATGAGAACCAATACACAATCTCATATAAAGAAGGTTTTGACTCCTTACGTGTAAATCATATTTTCAGCCGTTTATCTGAATGAATCTCCAAAACAAAAATTCTTAGTATATTTTACAAACAAACCGTGATGAGTGAATCAAAAGATCCAATTGACATAAACAAGAGACTACTTATGATTAAGATTGATTTGTATATGATCATCTATTGATATAAATATAACTCTTTATGGCAAACTGTATATTAATAAAGAATTAATTTATATCGGATCATGTCCTATATAATCTAATTATATAAAACATCTTCACTAAGATGTCTATCTACATGAGTGATACATATCTAGATCACTTGCATTCATAATACTTGTGGACCGTACTAGCAACCATATATTAAAGATTTCATATTTTAATATGTTGGAGATAATTTAATTCATCATCTATAAATTTAATCATCTTGTACTAATATAATATTATAGTTATATAAATAAATTTGAAATTTTATGATATTAATGCATATTATTTAATAATAATATATACAAACAATTATATAGAAAAATATCATTTTCATTAATTTCATAAAAATATATTTATTACATGTTTTTATAGCAACATGCTCATCACGCTCAGTTTCCTTCGCCTAACAATTATAAAGATTTTCGATAATGATCACGTATTTAAATTCTCAAAATCCAAACTATAGCAGTAACTAATTATTTAATTATCAATCATTTAAATAAATCGGCCAATTACCGCGCATGATGGTCGACCGCCATGTCACAAAAGTGGCAAGTGGCAAGTGTGTCTAATAAGTGTCTCATACTGCACGCGAACGCATGTACGAGTCATGATATCAACTCTTATTTATTATTATAAATATTAACTATTTATGATCAATTATATATATTTAGAAAATTTTCTCTCGTTTTAATATGAAATACATTTATAAAATATTTTTTATACTAAAATGTTTAATATTTTTTTTAACCAATAAAAAAATCCGATTTTTTAAAATCTCTAAACTATGATCGTCCTAAAATAATTCCCTAGAAAGGAAGATGGCCTAAAATTTCTACCTGTCAAATCCGTTAGCTCCTAAAATTCAACAAGTCATTGCTAATCATATACTTGAAATGCTTTATAGATTATAGAATCTCAAGACGAACGAGTATGATTATTTCTTCTTTATTAGTTTTTTTTTAATAATATTTTTTTATGAAGAAAAAAAAAAAAAAAGGGAACAAGGAAAAAAAACATGATGGGATTTATATGTTTTTCTTTTTTTCCCTCTGTTCGGTGACATTGACATGTGAATGCGTGATATGAATTGCTGCCCCATATGAGATAAAGCTGCAGACAATCTTAAAAAGCAAAAAGGGAGAGCAAAAAGAAAAATTATAAAAGAGCTAAAATAAATAAATAAATAAATAATTAATTAATTAATTAATTAAAGTAAATTATTATTATTATTATTATAAATAATTTTCCATGATTGAGAAGAGCTCGTAATTATTGTCATCACATGACTAGTTAATTTTGTTCATGAGAGTCACGTTAGGACAACCATATGCTATAACCCTAGCGAATTATTATATTATACATTTGGCGGAATTATATGATCATGCGTTAAAAATAGCAGGAAAATTAAGTTACAAAATAAATTATAATTAAATGAGCAATTTAATAATAATTGAAGTTAAATATTTACTTATTAATTAATTAATTAATTAATTAATATATTAATAAAAATGATTGTTAGGTGATTATATCTAGATTTAACTTTTATTTATTTATTTTTTAATCATTACTCGTATTATTATATTAATTTTTTATATAATTAAATTTAGTTTATTACGATCGTAAATTATATATAATATATTTTATCATAAGATAATCTTACTTTTACATCACCCTTGTCGTTAGATAACAAATACAAGATTATAATTATATATTATTACACTAATTAAGTGTAATTCTTATGCTAAACTTCTAATTAGTGTCTCAAACCCAGAAAAAAAAAAAATTGGAAAAAAAGGAGAAGGAAACAAGTTTGCTTTGTCCAAATTAACTTCATCCTATTTACAAAAGCTACAAATTTAAAAGTAATCAACATGGTGATGATACTGATGATGTTGAGGAATCTGATAAGGTTCCTTCCTCTCCTTCTTGCTCAGCAACTTTGGTAAGTAATTAGCCCTAATCTTACTCTTAATCTGATTATGATCACTATCAGTAGTGTTACAATTAGGGATTTGAGGTGGCTTAACAGACCTAATCAAAGCCCAATTAACATCCTTGAAAAAATCATGCCTCTTAATCTCAACAGAACCCTTTAAGCCTCCGATCCTCTTCTTTGGATTCTTCACCAGAAGCTTCCTGATCAAATCCTCAACCCTGATCCACATCTCCTCCTCTTCGCTGCTACAACTTCTAACGCTGTTGTTATAGCTTCTTGGAAAACTTAATGGCTGCTTAAGTATGTTGATTAGGGTTTTCTCATTGTTTTCACCCTTGAATGGAGTTTTCCCGTACAACAGCTCGTACAGAAACACACCTAGGGTCCACCAATCAACTGCACTCCCATGCCCTTGTCCTGATATCACTTCTGGCGCCAAGTACTCGTGGGTCCCAACAAATGACTTTGATCTTGCCTCTATTGGCTCAGCTACTAGCTCTGGATCATAATATTCCTGTTCGTGATCCTGATCAGGATCATGTTCATCATCATGATCATGACTATGAGCTTGTTCTGTTATGGTGGTGATGGTTGTAGGTTTTTTCTTTTTGGAGGATTTAGAGAAGCAGGAGAGGACAGGTTGCATGGGTGATGATATGGAGTAACAAGAAGGTGTAGGTGATGATGGTGAGGATATTTTGATAATTGATTGCTTTTTATAGTACCTAGTGGTTTGTGATCTTAAGAGCTTTGGAACGACGTCGCATTTGAGGCAAAGATCAAAGTCTGAAAGCATGATATGACCATCTTCTCTAACGAGGACATTTTCTGGCTTTAAGTCTCTATAAACTATTCCCATCATGTGCAGATACTCTATGGCTAAGATAGTCTCTGCTGCGTAGAATCTAATTAGCAGTAATCACAATTAATTAGTAAACTAATGTTAAATATAATGTTAATATGAAAGAAATTGGTTAATGAACATACTTAGCGGCTGAAATGCTGAAGCGTTTTCCGGGCAGGCATTGCCGGGCGGCATAAAGATCTCCGCCGGGACAAAACTCCATTACCAAGCATGAGTAATGAGTAGCCTCAAACTCAGCATAAAGAGTTGGCAAGAAAGGATGATCAAGCATCCCCAAAATCTCCTTCTCCATCTCAGCTCTCCCCAGCTTGTTCCTTATAGTAAGTGCCTCCCTATCCACCACTTTCATAGCATACAAGCATTGAGGATGAGGAGGAGGAGGCGCCAAACCACCCTTCACCGGAACCGGAATATTCCTTATCTGACATAGATATACGTTTCCGATATCACCACTCCCTAGGCGGCGTAGGAGCCGGAAGTGTTCCAACCCGATTCGGCCGCCTTTCACCGCCCTTAACCGACGCATAGCTTCCCATGCAGCCTGGTTAGCCTTGTGGGGCTTCTGGGAAGTGTAAAGTGATGACATGATTTGATCTGTTGGGTTGGACTGGACCGAGACGGAGCTAAGGCGGTTGCTTCCGAAGCTCAGGTTGGACATCCAGCTTCGGGTGGAGTCCGGTACGGTTATGGACGAACAACTGCTATCATAGTCGGACTCGGAGACTATAGTTGCCATTGGAATAAAATTGAGGAGCATAGAAAATTAAAAAGGGTAGTAGAGGTATATATATAGCTTTTTTGTTTACTTAGATAAGTTTACAGTGCTGCCCATAAGTTTTATAAAGAATCACGGAATTACCATTACATATTGAATCACGTGAGTTGCACTTACGATTTTTTTTTTTTTTTTGGTAATAACCTTTGGAACTTATAACATTACCCTTTGTTTAATGTGGGCAAGTTTGAGATCCGATTAATCAAAATGAATGTCTTGATGGAATCATTTTTACATTGGAACTCATTCTTGATTTCAAATTAGCTGACAGACCCACCAAGTGTTGTTCTTTACAAAAGTGATTCCTAATTAGTTTTAGCCACAATTTTTGAATTTCGTTTTTCAAAAAATGTTTTTTTTTTCAATAACTATAAAAACTAATGGGCTGTATTTGTCAGATGATTTAGGTTTGGACGATTTTCATAATCAACTCAATATATGATCAATTTATAAATTTTCATCCATAATCAACATAAATACCTCAAAATTTAGTCAAATTTTTAGGTTGAATTAGATATAAATTTATAAGTGATCGGTTTTTTCATAAATTAAAAAATAAACTTAATTTTTTATTTAATTTCATGTAAGAAAGTCATAAAATGAGGCAACTAAGATATTATTTTTAAAGCTGAAGAAAGATTTAAAATATTAGTTAAGATTATAATATTTTATTTTATGCTTCTATTATAAATATAATTAATTTGGGATGAGTAAATTTAAATAAGTATCTGATTGAATTTGAGTAAATTTTATATTTAAAAGTTCATTCACCTGAATTTCTTCATTGAACTTTTATTACGGAGTATGATATGTTCTTACATATTTTATATCGAATTTTAATAGATAATATTGCATCTTTAAGATAAAGCAAATATATTTAAAAATAAAGCAATTATAGAAATGAGTTTGAAATTAAATATTTTGAAAATATTCAAGTAATTTTATAAAAATATATAAAAATATATATATATATATATTATTAATTTTATATGGTCAAGTTTATCCTTTTTAAAAAATTTATTTTTCGATCAAAATCTTCGAATTGGGTTTAAACTAAATTCGTAACTAACCTAATCCATATTAAATTCTTAAATTTAGGGTGATTGAGTTGATTTTCTATCGAATGAATCAGATAATCAATTTTCTATATATCCCTAATAAAAATTTATAAATGCGGATGCCCCATTTGGTCAAAAATCGGTTTCCTTTGTAAATCATCACAAAAACATATTTTGAAAACCGACAATCACAAGTTATGGTTATTAGGTTTGGTGATTCTACGAGTTTTTCAATATCATTGATACAAAAGTTAATGACCAAATGAGTTGGTCCACCCATGAAAACCGGTTTTTGACATTTAAATTGCAAAAAAAAAAATAAAAAAAAATGATAGTTAAATACCATGATAAAAAAACATTCCCTAATTCATTTAACATTTAATTTATAAATTTGTTGGCTTTAAAGTAGAGATTTTAGACTTTTTGACGGTCAAAAAAGCCACACCTCTTTTTTTCCTTTTTTTTTTTTTTTTTTTTTTTTTCTCTGTCAAAAGCTTATATTACAAACCTCGTTTGAAGACAATACCGTCGTCTCCTTACCGATGCACTAAGCAAACTTAAAAAAACGACGTCGTGTGATGGGCTAAAACGTGGTACCAAAAAAAAGGTGATATCAATCCACCACGCTTATATAAACTTTTTCCTCTTTTTCTGTTTTTTTTCCCCTTCCTCAGTCTTCATTTCCAAAATTGTATTTTATCTTAAAAGTGAGGGAGCTAATGGTAATTTCAGAAAATTTAGGGGCGTAATTTTTAGAGCTTGGCCGAGTTTAAATTCTATCCTTTAAATTTATTCAGTGATGTTATGAATCTAAGCATCCATCGAATTTCCAAAAAATAAAAAATTTCGGGAAATGGATTTCTTTCATAGAGCATGGAGCTGAGAGAAAGAAATTAGGTGGGTGCACGGAGCACCCGTGCCTCCGATTCAAAACCCACCTAATTTAAAAAAAAAAAAAAAAAAAAAAAAAATTCTTGTGGCTTCTAAATTTTGTGTATATATTTATTACTTTCTTCACAAGCATGTGAACCCAATTCACAAAATTCGGTTTAAAAAAAGGAAAAAAATAAATTTAAAAAATATATAAATGGGAAAGTATTCGTTACTCTTACATTCAAGTGTATAGTGGAGTTTTATTACAACCTCGTGATTATTGATTCAATTTATTTATACTTATTTACTTTTAAAAATATTTTTGGATGAATTTAATTTATTTAAATATTTTAGATTATTTTAATATAAATTAATAATATATTTGAAAAATAAAGAAATTTATATATATTTAAATGATTTTTATTATAAACCAAATTCACTCTAAAATTTTCCCATTTTTTGTTTTTTATACTTTCTTTTGAAATCCATTTAAATATAATTTATTAAAAAAAATATTAAATAGGTTACTTATATAAAAGTATGTTTTTAGTTAAATATATAGTTTGTTTTACATGATTGTCTAAAGTGGATATCATATTCCATTATTATTCCTATTTGGATCATGAATAATTTATTTTCATTAATCAAAGAAGAAGAAAAAAAACATTCGTCCCCACATATCCTTGCTTTAAGCCCCAACATGAGACAACCAAGATCATCTAATCGCGGGCCCAATAAGCACAGTTCGAACCCAAGTTTGTCAAAAACCCACAAAGTCCAAAACCCTAATTTGGACTCATTATTTTTTTATTACAACATGAATGAAGGTGGTCACTTCCAAATCTTTGTCGCCCATTTCTGTGGGATTTGGATCCGAATATAAAATGATAAATTCTTACGTGGATTGTATTTGTGAATAATATATTTCATTATATATATTATTTTTATATTTTTATATTAATTTATATATAATTGAAATCAAACCATACAGTTTATTCAAAAAATTTATATACTATTCCCCCCCCCCCCCTCTCTTATATTTATCTAAATTTTCCCACTTTTCCTATGCAAGATCTTATCCATTTTGTCCCTGAGTGTTGCAATTTCAGGCAGCAAACCCAACAAAATATGCAGAGCTGCTTCCTGCTTGCTGCTGCAAGGCTGCATGCATTATCATGTACAAAGTCTCGATGCTGCCCCATAACTTGTCCCATTCATTCTTCTCCCCTTACCCAATATTAACGTTTTTCTTTTGTTATTGATTTTCTCTTTTTAATAACTTAGAGAGAAAGAATGTAAACTGCAAACTTACCCACTCTTCAATTATGAAGAATCCACGGTTCGGCGAGCAACAAGACATGGCCGAACTGACAACCCCCACGACACAGTTCGGAACAATCTTCATTATACAGAAGAAAAAAAAAAGCCATGAAATTCAGTGAAAGGGGACCATATTTTTCTTTTTGGATCAGAATAAGAGTTTGGAGCCCATAAAACGCTTGGGCTCTTTTAAGGCCCTCTATGCTTGCCACCGTCCAATCGTTCCAGACCCAAGCCCGATAAACAGCCTTCTTTCAGCTCTTGTCTCAGCAACAGCAAGCAACGAGAGAGAGAGGGGGGGATGATTCCAAAGCCCATACGCACTTTATGCGCTGATGCCGGAGTAATCATCGGCGGGTTTTCTCACTCTAAAACTCGCTTCTTCTCTCACAATCGGAACTTTCCGAAACTTCTCTGAAGCCAAACGGGTAAATTTCTCTTTCATTTTAATCTTACAATACTTAAGTTTTAGGGATTGGGATTACATTTTATTGAAATTATATGGCGGCAGAGAAAGGTTGCTATGCCATGTACGAGTTGCAGAAGAAAAGGGTTTTATGTATGTAAATTGTGTGGAGGGAATTCCACCATTGAATGGTCTCCCCTGTTCGATCCCATTGCTATCAATCCTTGCGCTTGCCCTACTTGCGACGGAAACAGGTTTGGAAAACTACCGTTTGAAGTAAAGTTTGGAGCTTTGTGCAACCTGTGTTTTTTTGAGTTATGATTGTGAGGTTCGTTAATGTGATTTTTTGTTATTTTTAATTTACAGGGTACAAAGATGTCTAATTGTCTAGGGAAGGGATATGATTGAATGAATGGAACGAATTTGCAACAAGAGATTCTTGTACGTAATCTCATACAATGTCTAAAAACTGAACTATTTGAATTACAATTTTCTTTCTTCCTTCTCCAAATCCCCCCCCCCCCCCCCCCGCCGCCATCAAAGTATACATTCATTCTTGTACGTAATCTCATAGAACTTCATGTAATTTTCATACGCCATTAGCTCCTCCGATGATTTCTGAACCTCATCATTTTCCTCCTCTGTTGCTTTATCTTTCTTCTTAGTTTCATCCATCACTACCATCTCGGTCGTCGAATAATCCCCCTCCGAACCTGACTGAAAGCGTTCTTACAGGTCATGATTCACAGACTGAAGAAGGTTATTATACGCATTAGAGATGAACCCTCCAAATCAACAAAATCTAGACAATTTTCTAGCTCGTTCACCATCGAATATTGGTTTATATAAGCTTTCTGAATTGGGTTGTGGTGATGGTTATTGATTTGGATTGTGTCGTCAGCAGGAGCTGCTTCTTTTGCTGTGTTGAATGTACCGAGACAGAGCCCTTTTCTCGGGTTGCGGATCTTCGCAGCCCATTTCCCCATGAACGTTGCGTGATTCCCCTGTAACCGATTCTTCCTCTGCCACTTAGTTGGCCTTTTCTTCTCTTCTAGCCCAGCAACTGTTTTGTTAAAATGCTGGAATGAGAAGTTATAATGGAAAAGAGACAATAAAACAGAGGGGAAAGATAGTGAAGGACACCTGAAGAGAAGGCATTTTGAACGGGGTGGATTTATGAGCGTCGAGTTGACTCAGTACAGAGTCGAACCGGTTGAGGTTGACGATGGGTGGGTTCGGCCTGAGCTTAGAGGCCGAGACACGGCGAGTGGAGCGGTTGCACGGAATAGTTAAATTGAATAATTTCTGACATAATTTTAATTTTCTAAAAATGTATTTTTTTCGTTTGAAGTATGAATTTGACAAGTTATGCCCTAAATGTAGATTTGAATACAATGGTATGATAGTAACTACCATAATTAATCTGGACTAATCAATTTGATTAAAATATAATCTAAACTGTTGATATAAAAAATATAAACTAATTGCCAAACAAGTTCTTATTTTCTGGCAAAGTTAAATATATATAATATGATTTCGTTTGTCTCAAGAAATGCAACAAATGACAGATTTTTGCTTCTTTCAATTTGATTGTTGTATAGTGTAAGCTCAAAGTAAGAACTTGTTTTATTAACTATAAATAACTGTCAATTTAAAAATTAATTTTGTAATAATCTTTAAAAATTATATTGATTAAATATTTTTTTCATAAAAAGAAGAAAAAAAATTGCGTTGAAGCTAATGGGCCTTTAGTATAGGCCCAAAAAACTCGCGACGATGACAGTTGGAAATCAACTACTTGTTGAAGAAATCACTCTCCGAGAAAAACTGAACAGGATGGCAGTCTAGTAAATAAATAAACTCTCGAGACGTAAAAACGTCAAATCGCCTCTTCCGCATTAAAATTAGTTATAGTTAGACAAAAAAAATTAACGAACGCCCGCCCTTCCCTTCTTCCCACCGATACTCGCTCTCTTTTTCTAACTGCCATGAAAGAGCCTCCTCCTTCTCGGCGAAGAAAACCCCTAAACGACAAGAAACTCAAGCTAGTGTGCAGCTTTAATGCCCGTTTTCACCCAGAACTCCCTCCGGAAATCTCCGATACATCGATGGCGAGTCTCGCATCATCTCCGCTGATCGTAATGTCAGTTTCTCGAAACTCCGGTCGAAGATCTTCGATCTCTGCATTCGATCCTTCTCTCTCAAGTACCAGCTTCCTGCCTCGGACTCCGTGCAGGATGATTCCGACCTTCTGGTCTTGATTTCTTCCGACGATGAATTTCCACGGTGCACCATATAATGAGCCGATTTCTTGGGATTACAAAGAGGAGCAATTCCTGATGAACTCCCCAGGAGGATGTTAGTAATCAGATCTGCAGCGATAATATGTATCTAGATGTGGAAGCAGCTACTACCTCAGCAAGCAATTACATATGGTGCATCCCCATCTTCAATTGATGTTTCTTTGTATAACCTTCCCGTGTCACCACGAGCTGTACCTCATGAACACCCTCATATCATGCTACTGCTGATTCCTTTGAAAAACTTAGCATCGTTGGCCATCTAGTTAATGGGGCAGATGTTGATGCATCAAATCCTTCTCTTGTAATATCAAATGAAACATGCTGATCATAGTTTGGATGTAGATATGTTATTAGAAGCTGAAGAATCTCTTTGTAATTTTTTTTTCCCTTCTTTTTAATATCATAAAATCTTTTTTGCCTATAAAATAGAGAAAATGAAAAAAAAAAATCAGTTAATTTACCAAACAATAAATTTTACTTCTTAATCTTTAAGTTCAATGTGATTAAGAAAATAAAAAATAAAAATGCTTCTTGGAATCTTTCCGAAGAAGGAAGCTTACGAGAGTGTTTTACACGCGTCAACATCAGCCAGTAAGTTCCTTTCCCGCTTTCAAAACGGCGCCGATTTCAAAAATAGAGAAACTCTCAGTCAACGAAACTTATTGGTCCACGCCAGCTAGACTGCTGTAAGACCCGACTCCACATTTCGTAGTCTCTTCTCTCTCCTTCTCTCTCTCTCTCTCTCTCTCTCTCTCACTGTGGCTGAAAAGGACTGCCCCAAACAGAGCCCTAAATAAGTTTCAGAGAAGGAGAAGAACAAGAAGAAGCTCGTTTTTGCTACTTTGAGGAATCCATATTTCGGGTTTCTTCTGTCATCGCCGGGCCGAGGTTGAATTGTCTACCGGTTAATCCTTTTTTCCTTCGCACGTATATTGAAGATTCATCTTCTCTCAGTCGGTTTCTTTCTTCGGTAATTTTTCTAATTCAGCTTTATAATTTCATGTTTTCTTTCGGAAATGGCTCGATTGATAAGGATCTACCTGGAATTTAATTAGTTCGGACTCCATTTTTCTCCCCGATTTGTGGGGATTGGGGGCTGGGTTGAAGGAATTGCTACTGGATTTGGAGATTTCAGTTGGGATTTTATCTCTGCAGCACAGTAATTTGAGTTGTTATTGATTTTATGGAGTTCTTAGTTTACTTGCCTACTAGTTTTTATTTTACTTGAAGCTTCTTTTGTTAATTTGGGGTGATTTCTTGTTACTGAAATCAATAAAGAGTTGTTCTTCTTGTCAGTAATCAAGTTCGATTTTTCTTAAAAGAACTTATCAATCTTGTATGTGTTTGGATCTTAAATCAAAAAGCTCTCTTTTCTCTTGGACTAATAAATTTATATTAATATGCTCATTTCTTAGAGATTTATTATTGTTCGTCTATTTTCTTGCTCTTCATGATAATTCCCCACAGAGTTTTTTATTTAAAAAAAACTAAAAAATTAAAAATTAATATATTTAATAGCGTTATGGAACAAACTTTAATGTCTGTTTTTCTCTATTATAGTTTTGATCTCTCTCCATTGTCGCTTGGTGGAAGTAGCTCAAAGAATTTTATCTAGAACTTTCTTGATATTATAACATTAGAAGCCTAAAAAATGCCGAAGGAGAGAAGAGATCGTTCTGTCTCTCATGACAGGTGCCGAGGATCTCCATATCCATGTAGCAGTGGCAGATGCAGCTCAAGCAATAGAACTCGGCCTTCATCAAAAACTCCATTAGAACCGAAAAAATCTAATATGAAAGAATGGGAAGATGCGAGGTGTCCTGTATGTATGGAACATCCTCATAATGCAGTCCTCCTCATTTGCTCATCCCATGAAAAGGGTTGCCGCCCTTACATGTGTGACACTAGCCATCGCCACTCAAACTGTTTAGATCAATTCCGGAAATCATTTGAAGAAAAAACTTCTTCTTCATCTTCAATCCCACAAGGAGGTGATGAATCATCAACTGTTTTGGATATGCAAGAGGGAAGAAGAATAAGAAGAAGAAGAAATGACGAGGAGGAGATGGCGATTCCTCTAACAACACATGATCCATTATCTTGTGAAAACCCGGCTCACGAGAAGCTTCTATGCCCTCTTTGCCGAGGAAAGATTAAAACATGGATTGTGAATGAACCGGCTCGGATCTTCATGAATGCAAGGCTGAGAAGTTGTGCTTCTGAGGATTGTAATTATTCTGGAACTTATGTGGATCTTAGAAAGCATGCAAGGCAAGAGCATCCACTTGTCCGCCCCTCAGAGGCGGACCCAGTACGGGAAAGAAATTGGAGGAGGTTGGAACGGCAAAGAGACTTAGGAGACTTGCTTAGTACTCTTCAATCTTCTTTCGGAGAAGATAGGACCGATAGTAATGAAACTGTTTTGCCAATTGACGACAGGGGTTTGCTCATGGTTTTTTTATTTATTCGGGTTTTCCAGCCTGAGCCCAGTACGAGGAGTAGTAGCTGGTCTGGTGGTGGTTCTAGGACCAGGACCAGGACCGGGGCCCAGTTGAGTTTTAGAAGGAGGAGGTCGGATAGGCTCTGGGGAGAGAATTATGAAGGAGAAATTGGGTCTGCTGATAGAGATGATGAGGAAAATGATCAGTCCTCGGATGATGGAATTGGGCCTTGGAGTGTTCTTGCTCGTGATCCAGATCAGTCCCAAAGACGTTCCACCCCGGATAATCTTTCTTGATTGTTGAAGTTCGATTTGGGATTCTTTCATTGTCTACATTGAAGGTTTCAAAAAAGTAAGTTTGCTCTCAAGTTGCCTTTAACATTCCCCAAATGTTGTTCCAAACTTGCCCTAATCTTAGCAGTGTTTTTATGTTCTTCTTTTCTTTCCAGGTAGAGCAGATGAGGAGTGACATGGGAAAGAGCAAGCTGCTGTTTTGCTGTTGCCATGGAAACAATTATTCATGCTTCATTCAAGTGTCTACTTGGATGAAACTGATTAGTTAGTAAAAATGGATTTGTGCATCTATTTTTGCTCTGTACGTTTGTGTTCTTCCTCAAAAAATTTTAAGTGAATTTTCAAATAAATTGTTTTTGAGTTTGAAATTACTTGTAGCATTATTAACAATGGTTACCCCCATCTTATTAGAACGACATGTCGTCAAAGTGTGAAGGAAAACTGTCGGAATAGAAAACCGCGTTTTCTTTTCTTTTCTTTTCTTTAATTAATAATATGTGATACCACGTAGGCAGTTACTCTTACAGTCAGAGAGAACAGAGGAGAAGAGATGAAGCAAGCCACCTTATCCTGAATCGTTTATTTTCTTTCCCCCTTTCTATCTTCTTCCTCCCCACAAAAATAAATAAATAAATAATAAATAGTAAAATAAATAAATAATATTGTCTCTGCTCCATGGATTCGTAGGGAAGAAACAAAAATGAAATAAATAATTTAGTATTATTATTATTATTAATTTTTATGTTTCTGTCTCAAGTTTTGATTGAGAGAAAATTATATTTTCAGATTATTATTGTGTGTGTGAAAATGGGGGTAGAAAGCACCTCCAGTTCGAGCTCTGTTTTTGTTAATGGGAAGAAGATCAAAGGAGGAGAGACCCAGATGATTGAACGTTGTGGGGACCGCACCAAGAACTTCCTGGCCCAGACCCGAGCCCACACCCATGCCCAGGTTGTCTTAAATGTCTATGATCTAACCTCTGTCAATAAATACACCTTCTGGTTCGGTCTTGGGATCTTTCATTCTGGTATTGAAGGTTAGAAATCCATTTTTTTAAAAATTTTTTAATGTTTGATTTCGATAAGCTCAATCATTATGAATCTTGCTAATTTGGATTACATACACCAGCATGCAGTAGTATGAATTAACATTATCTTTGTTAAGTTTGTTATAGTACGTGGTAAAGAGTATGCGTTTGGTGCCCATGACTACCCATCGAGCGGGGTTTTCGAGGTGGAACCGAAAACCTGCCCGGGATTCATATTCCGATGCTCGATCAAGCTAGGTCACATTGACATGCTTCCGTCTCAATTCCGTTCTTTTATCGGAGGGGTAGCTTCCGAGTATCATGGCGATGCCTACCACCTCATTTCCCGGAATTGCAACCATTTCACTGATGATATCTCTTTCAGACTCACCGGAAAACGAATCCCCGGCTGGGTCAATCGCCTCGCCCGAATAGGTATACATATAACTACACATTATATCATATATAATGTTCCATTCACATTGAATTTAAGTGTTTATCTTTCCCTATTTTTGTCCAAAAATTTTTAGGCACTTTGTGTAGTTGTTTACTACCCGAAAGGCTTCAAGTCACGACGGTTAGGCAGTTACCCGAATACCACGAATGTTCCCGTACGACGATGTTTTTTACTTGCCCGAATTTTATTTTATTTCAATCAACTGTTTATCGTTCTTAATCAATTCTGTTTTTGTTTTTCCAAGCAGCAGAAGATGGTCGTGGCTCTATGTCAACCCGGACTACCCAAGAATCGAGGGATATGATTAAAGACTCTATCGATCAAGATAGATGCTTGCTATCGCCCTTGGGCGGAAGAGCTGACGTTGCTTTTGTCGGAGAATACCCCAAGTGAAAGTTTTCCCTTTTACCTCAAAATGATTTTCAAAGCAAACAAAAAAGTAACGAACCTTACAGCTATGTTTGTTCTTTTTTCTTGGCCAACGATAAGACTTACATTGCGCGAAGAGGAACGATCCCGTCAAAAAAAAATCTCTCTGCTGGTTTGAGGAAGAA
The DNA here is from genome assembly GCA_027186245.1 of Coriaria nepalensis. Classification (NCBI taxonomy): domain Eukaryota; kingdom Viridiplantae; phylum Streptophyta; class Magnoliopsida; order Cucurbitales; family Coriariaceae; genus Coriaria; species Coriaria nepalensis. The sequence goes on along the minus strand of CP114496.1, from coordinate 8,687,794 downwards.
AAAATATAAACCAACAATGAAATCCATTTGTTGAAAATCCAATTAGGGTTACTTTAGAATAACTTTATCATATATTAGAATTAGGGTTTCCACCAATTCTTTTGGGAATCCATTTCTGTAGTCTATATGTATACGTACATACATCAGTATTAGCATCTTCTTACTATTCTTTACTCCTTTCTTTAACATCCATGACGAAGAGATGATTGAATTCTCAAGTCAAAAGAAAATGTCATGTAAGGTAGGAATTAATTTGTTTAAAGAAAATAGTTACTATAATTAATTATTTTATTACGGTGACTTGATTATGGACTAAGACTAATCGGATAATAATTGGATAGTTACCCGATTCCTCTAAGTTACGGAAAAGGAAAAAAAATATATGAAATACAAAGACATATTTCACGACATTTCCTCTAGACACATTGGCCAGAAAAACACACAAATACAAATCAAGATGATAAAGACACGAGATAAATAGATATAAAAAGAAAAAAGTATGGATACATGTTTTTTTTTTCTCAAGAGTTAAAAGAAAAAATATATATATATATTATGATAAAATAGATAAAAATATTTAAAAATTATAATAACAATTAAATTTAAAGTTTAAATTATAATAAACTTCTTATTATTTAAATTTGTAATTTGGTAGTAATGGTAGTTGGATATAAAAAAAAAGTTATAAAAATTAAGGGAAATGTATCAAAATTTTAATATTTTTATATCAGTGATAGTGATAACGGTAACAGTAATAATAATAAAAAAGAATGATAAAAGTTAGTAGTTGCGGCCGATAAAACGAAAGAAAGTAGAAATCGGAGAGTAAATGTTACATACAAAAAAACGAAAAGAACATAAAGTACAAACCCAACTAATCCTTGAGATATATATTGCTTTCAAGTCACATTTTGCTTCAATTTTTTGCTTTATATTATTCTATCAACAACCTTGTCCCCCTTTTTTGTCCAATAATACGAAACTTCTATACTAGTTTATTACCTTATCATTTTTTGTTTTTCCTCATGTGGATTACGTTACAAGTAAAAACCTTCATGTAAAACATCCTCAGAATTGGTTGCAGAAACAAGATTCATGCATCTGATCTTTTATATGAAGCACGGTACTCTATTTGAGTCGTCATAACAACACTTGCTATGTTTTGGGTGTGTCTAGTGGTATGCACGGGATAAGTAAGTACTTGATTGGCTTGGGTCGGGTATTGCTGGTGGTACCGCTCAAAATCTCGTATCATTGTATTACTACCAAAACTTGACATTCCGATCCTACTTCGCTAAAAAACATGATAAGCTGCATAGTTTGATTCATTTCCAAGGATACAACGAGTTTGAAGATTGAACCTTTTAATCTTCCTAGTGACATCAATCATTATCAACTATCATCAGCTCGATTCATTTTTTTGTTTTTGTTTTTCTTGAATTCGTGTTTTATATGTTGCAGTTAAGAATATAATTAGGTCCAACTTTCTTTCTGCTTATGGTAATTTATCCATCTTTTTCTCACCATTATGGCTTTGCCGTCTTTGATTACATTACTCCACATAATGATTCTACTTGTTTGGCATAACATAGTACATGTACCATTTAAGTGTTGGTTTTTGCTTTTCGGAGTTGGATTATGTCTGAAATTTTAATATTTAGACTCATTTAAATCAACAGTCTAAATTTATTTTAAATTACATTAAAAGTTAGAAAATAGATCACATTTGACTAATGAAAAATAAAGATTTAAATAATTAATTGGTGATGTGTCATTTTTAATTTTTCAATTTTTAAATGAGAGTTGGATAGATCCAAACTATTAATTTAAATGAGTTTGGACTAACTCACTCAAATCCCTTAATTTTTCTTTAATGGAAGAGAGTTCGATAAGCATAACGGCTATATTGTTCTAGTTATAAAAGAGATGAACTCGTGATTTAAATTTTTGAAACCGTGTGGAACAAGTTGAACATGAACATGCTCAATTTAGGAACCTTGTTCAAAACAAGTAGCTAGTTATACGGTTAGTATTCTTAAAATATTATGTTTGTCTTCTTCTGCTTCTTAGGTGTTTGTAAACACAACAATGTACGCGTTGACACATTCATACAAATTACTTATTTAAGTCTTTACCATTCAAAGGTGGGCTCGACGCTTCTGGTCATTCTTCTTCTTTAGTTCTTAGAAACCCAAACAAAATAAAACACCCTTTTCCTTTAATATTTTAACTCTCATATTTACATTAAAATTTTTTTTCTTTTTTTCTTCTTCTAATGTACTTTGAAAAGAACAATAATTGTTGATATAAATTGATTTGAAACTGTGGTTAAGATTGACTTTCAATTTGAAAATGTGTAAAATAATGATTGTTCTAAAGTTGTTAGCGTTTTTAAAGGCCTAAACTTGTAATCAAAGAAGGATTCGTTGAATAATGGAAATTGAGAGTAGATAGGTTGATCATTTTAAGTGACCAAATCTCATCATTATTTTTAAGATATAATTTCATCACAATCGTTATTTAGGAGTAGGTTATAATTTCAGTTTTTAAATTCGATTTCATTTAGATATGAAATGATTTAAATTTGAAACAAAATAAAATTATTAAGTAAATTATCATTAAATTCGATTTCATTTAGATTTGAAATTATTTAAATTTGAAACAAAATAAAATTATCAAGTAAATAACCTAATGAGTACATGGATTTATCAAAATAATTTTTTTACATAATTTATTTTTATTTAAAAAGGATATTTTTAAAAAAAATTGAAATATTTATATAATTAATAAATACGATCAAATTTTCCAAATGCATGATAAATAACCCAATTTTTTTTAATTAATATGTTTTTAAAATCCCATCTAAAATAAATTAAGAAAAAAATATTTTCTTCTCCTAAACAAACTCAATTTCTTGCCCTCAAGCAAAAATAAAATGCCCACCTCAACAAGCTATTCTTGCCTAAAATTCTTGGGCAGTTGGCAACTTGGCATAGAAACCTTCTATCATTGGGTGTTTATTAAGCCTAAAACTCTTTTTTTTTTTTAATTAATATTTTTTGTGTCTTATTAATAAGTAATAATATATAAATACAGAATTTAATACCATTCTACTTAATTATTATATACGAACCCAACCACAATAGTATTCTCAACACAGAGACAATCACAGAGGCTGTGAAAATCCTTTTCGTTTTTTCTTTTTTCTTTTTGGTGTAAGCTACAAAAAAAGGAAAAGAAAAAAACTCTCTCAATTCTGTTTTCAAAGGGGTCAGTGCAATCTCTTCTTCTTTTCTCTGCTTCTTCAATCCGATCATTCTTCTGGGTTACAATCAATTTTTGCGTTTGAAGGTACATATTATATTTTCCTTGCTATTTGTTTATTTTCTCAAGTTTTTTTTCTTCTGGGTGTTTTTAATGGGTTACAATCCTCTCTCGTAAACGAGGATTGGAAAAAGTCGAGATTTCTAGAATCATGGGCTCGTTTCCTTTCCAGCATTTTTTTTTTCGGCGACCAAACAGGTTTTTTAAAGTTTTTTTTTTTTTTATATATTTTCTTCTGCTGTAATTTAGTTTGATCATCGGCGATAATGGGTTTCTTATTCGATGCTCTGTTTACTTGTTTGAGAAGAAGAAAAATTTATACTTTCTTTAGGCTTCTAATTTCAATTCAGTTGTAGAGAAAAGACTGTTTTTCAAAATCGGATGTTTGATTTTTTGGGTTCCAAATCAAGACGTGATAAAATTAAGGTATTGAAAATTAAAATAATCTTTACCTGTTCAAATAGGTGACAATTGGCTGATTACCCAGTTAATATTTGCACTCACATTTGTTCATATGACAAATTTCCTTAAATTGATCATCTTACTTTTGCTTGTCTGAGTTGTATTTTAACATAATTTCAATCAGTATTAAGTGTAGCTTGTGTTGTAACAGGTTTTCTGCTTAAGTTTGAATTATATTGAAGTAATCATGCGATTCAAAAAAGGGAGTAAAGTGGAGATCTTAAGCAAAAAGGAAGGGAACTCAGGCTCATGGAGATCTGCTGAGATAATAAGTGGCAATGCCCACAACTATACTGTTCGGTACGATGAATTTGAAGGCGCTACTTACAGAACAATTGTTGAAAAGATATCAAGAAAGGCTATTAGGCCTTGCCCGTTTACACAAGAAGTTTTGGAAAATTGGGTTCAAGGTGATGTCGTGGAGGTCTTTACCAATCTTTCTTGGAAAATGGCTACAATTTCGGAAGTTCTTTTGAGGAAGAACTTCTTAGTTCGATTACTGGGTTCCTCTGATGAGTTTAAAGTCAGTAGATTTGATATCAGAAGTAGACAGATTATGATCGGAAAGGTATTTTTTCATTGTGAATATATGGACTTGAGTTTGAGTATTTAGCAAAAATCTGTTCTTCTATCCCATTTTTATATGTATTTGAACACTTTTTTTTTTTTTTTTTTTTTTTTTTCTTTGGTAATGCAGGATTTGAATCATGGTGATGATAAGTTAAGGCTCAAGCACAATGAGAAGAGAAGTACACGGATTTGTATAAGAAATTTTTCTACAACTAATAAGGAGATAAATATCCCTGATTCGTATAGTTCTACCTCTAAGAAGAGGGGTCCACAAGAAGAACTTCCGGGGCCCCCTTCGAAGGTTAGAGCGTTGGCAAAGGAGCGTAGCCATCAAAGACTGGTTTTACTAGATCCATCCGATCCTTTGTATGATAATGATGAAGAGAGGAGGAAACGGAAAATGGAAGTTCTCCACCGTTTATTTGAATTAGATTCTGAACCTAACGGCACTGATCAAATCACTTGTTCGGTTGGTAGTTGCAGCATCAACGACCATAATTTTCCCATGGCGGGTCCTAATGAAGATTCTGATAACAACCATCGTAGTGATGCAGAATCTTGCTCCCGTTTGGGATTCATTGAGGAAGAAGGGCAAAATTGCATTCTGCCGAGTGAAGAAGTGGCCAGGGAGATTCATAGGTTGGAATTACAAGCTTATCGGTCCACAATGGAAGCCTTACATGCAGCAGGTCCACTAAGTTGGGAGCAAGAGGAATTGGTGACAAATCTTAGACTTTCACTTCATATATCAAATGATGAACATTTGATACAGATAAAGACATTGATTTCTTCAGATATTACAAGTATTGCTAATCATAATAGATGAAAAAGAAGATAAAAACAGGATCCTTTCTTTTTTCAGTTTGTATTCTTTTTTAGGCGTATAGGCATGGTAGATGATTTTTCTTTGATAGGTTCAGTCTGCAAAATGTTGGACAGCAAAGGTGAGATATTTCCGGTTCTTTTCTATTTGGATTCTTTTACAACACATCAAAATGGGGCATTAACATAAAATGATTGTAACAAAGATCTCAGTTGAAAAATAAATGGGATTTACCTCATGTGAAAAATGTATTGGTCTCATCTTCATCTTCTTGTTGTTCTCATATTAGATGTATACTTATATGCTTCTCTAGAGTTTCGGTTATCCGTGTGAAACTGTTAGACTCGTTATTATTATCAGTATTAATATTATTATTATGGGGCTCTTCTAGTAATTGGTTGTTAGTAGTTTAAATAGCAGTAATATTGTTATGATTTAGGGGGAATTAGATTTTGGAAAGTAAGAACTCTTAAGGAAAAACGGTTTACTTCTCAAATTGTAGACCATCCTATGTTATTTTGATTATTTTGGTAATTGCAGAACAAAGTTTAGGTCCTATATCAAATTGGTAACAAAGCACTCGATCAACGATGGCTGCAAAAAAGGTAAAGGCACTCGAGAAATTGGAGAGCGAAGTGATGGCGATCAAAACAACAATGGAAAAATGCTTCACAGTAATATAATAGCAGTTTGCACAACAAAGTATGCATCAGTCTTTGTTGTTTGAAGTCTTATTGACAAAAGTGGCCGAGTTACAGGTTAGGTCACCACCGAAACATGACCAACTTATGGGCGGTCATGGTTGGGCAACAGGGGACATCACCATAGAAGGCAACTAAGGTAGTCGCAATGGCGGTGAGTAGACTGTAGGGGGAGAACTAGCGGCGGCCGGCACAGTGGAGGGCGCGGGCATCGACGGCCAGCCTCGAGCAGAGTTCGGCGGTGATTTGGGGGTAGGTTCAGGGACAGCCACGACGCCGTGGAGGTCAGCCGGAAGGGTCCAATTCTGACTAGGGGAGAAAAGGGAGGAACAAGAGTCAGCAGGCGGTCATGCAACGGGAACCGCCGTGAGTGGTGAAGTAAGGGTGCCAAGGGCTGAATTTAGGGTTCCGGTGGAACCCATGGGCGGGGCAGGGGCAGTATGCAGGTATGCCGAGCAGAACAGGTGCGGACCTGTAAATTCGTAAGCTGAAAATGCCTATCTTTGAAGGCGAGGACGTGGCGACATGGGTTTATCGGGTGGAAAGGTGCTTTGAGGTTAATGGATTAATAAAAGAGGAAAAGTTGCAGGCAGCCGGTCTCTGTTTGGAGAGTCCGGCATTGTCATGGTTTCAATAGTGTGGGAATCGCCGACCCATGGGGCCGTGGACGGAATTCAAACAACGAGTGATGGTAAGGTTTCAGACCTCTCACGATTGAGACTTATACGAACAGTTCCTGGCACTCCGCCAAGTAGTGATAGTGTGGGAATACCGAGAAAAATTCAAGTTGCTTTCCGAGCCTTTAACGGGTATTCCTCTAGAAATCTTGGAGGAAAATTTTTGAAAGGGGTTGAAGCCGGAAATTCGGACAGCATTGAGGTTATTACGGCCCAAGGGACTAGAGGAGTATATGAATTTGGCATGGAGGAGATGAAAAATAACAAAAAAACAACCATGACAGTTTTGTTCACAACGGTTATACCGGGAACCCTAGCGCTAGGACTCAAACTGTTACTGTCATTATGGAGGCGCTGGAAGATAGGAGAGTCAGGTACCTTCCGGAATGGAATTTCAAAAGACTGACAGAGACAGAGATCGTGAACAAACGAGTGAAAATGTTGAGTTTTCACGAACAAACGATCGCCAGGGCATCGTTGTAAGGAGAGGAGACTCCGAGTGTTAATGGTCAGTGATGAGGATGATGATATGGTGGAACGGGAGGATGAGAGGGAGGAGGAACTAGACCTCCGGTTTTCGGACCATCCGCATCATACTACAGTTTCCAGATTTCCACCTTGAGGACAAGGTATCTCATTGGGAGGAGAGTAATGTTAGACTCGTCATTATTATTAGTATTAGTATTATTATTATGGGGCTATTTTAGTAATTGGTTGTTAGTAGTATAAATAGCAGTAGTATGGTTAGAGTTTAAAGGGAGATTAGATTTTGAAGAGTAAGAACTCTTAGGAAGAGACAGTCTACCTCTCGAATTGTAGACCGTCCTATGTTATTTTGATTATTTTGGTGATTGCAAAACAAAGTTTAGTCATATTCGTAATTATCTAGATCGGGTCCAATCATAAACCTTTTGCAGGACTCATCCTCTGATTAAGGCAAGTATTTTGGCTTGAGAATGTCATTTGATGCTTTGCATGGATTTTCCAGGGCCTCGGTTAAGAAGCTTTTCTTGACATGGAAAAAGGCTTCCAAATCTTGAAAAAGAAAGCTTCAAGGGGAAGTTATGTGATTTGTGATTCAAAGGAGTACTACTTTGCTATTTTATGTTTCAATTTCCATGTTTGAGAAATTCCTCTATTTATGTTTTTCTCGTCCTTGTTGATGCATATCATGGGTGAGGTATTGGTAGTAAAATGCCAATATGTAAATCAAAGATAAGATGGTCAATTAGTTTGTTGTGTTTAGGGATTGATTTACTTTCTGGTGGCTTCTTGCTGCATTTGGATTGCTCTTGTTTGAGTTCAAAGTTGCTGCAATGTCATTTGATTTTGCTACCTTTCTTTGAGTTAGTTTCTTGCAGGGTTTTCCTTGACTTGTCCTCGAAGAAAACTCGAAAATAGACAACGAGGACAGTTAATCTTAGTTTTCCATTAATCTTTTAATATTGAAATGATAAGCTTTTATTCCCTCCGATAGTTTTCTTTTTCCTATGAAGATTCTTTTTAGCAGAAAGACATCTTCATCGTATGTAACATATATAACAGGCTGAGTTTCTAGTCGGCCTCACTGAGGGGATACCAATCTTCTTTTGTTATCTGTGTCTGTTTTACACTAATTTTTGTTCTGTTTCGCTATTCAAGATTTGTTTTTCTATGTAGAAGCTTAGATTTTTGCTCGAATTGTGCTAACTTTGTGAAAGGAATTGTACACTACACGAAAACGGTACATATATAGCACAAGAATAGACTATCTAATTGTGTGTATATGTATGTACAAATTGTAGGAAGTTAATATATAATAAACAGAATATGGTTAGTAACTAAGAAAACAATATGTTGTGAAATAAAACAGTATATAAAACAGAATCGTAAAAAATAGAATGGATAGAAAAAAGAACAGAACATAATCTGAAAAAAAATATAAAATAGAATAGTAAAATAGAATAGAACAAAATCTGTAAAATCAGGAACAGTAAGAAAACCAGAATGTAGAATCTGTAATCAATAAAACAAAATAACAAAACCGAATGTTAAACTGATAAGAGGATCAAATAGAGGCATGTTATGCAATAGTTTGCTTAAAACAGATTTGCTCCCTCACGTCGATGTAGAAAGTTGAACAGTATCTGTCTCTCAGGATATAACGGAGACGAATAGAAGTGGTACACCACCGAACTATTCCCGTTGAACTCAAATAGTGACTTGAACTCTACCACACTATAAACTTAGAACTCTAGAGAGAGGAAGAAAAACATAGGGATGAGAGATTTCGTTTCTGATTGTGTTTTCAAATGGGAGAAAGATGTCAATTTATAAGTTCATGAGAGGATAAGAGATTAATGAGAATTAATTTGAGTTTAATTCAGGTTTAAATATAATACAATTAAATTTCATCCTTTCATCTTCAACCTTTCATCTTCTACAGAAGAAGAAAAGAAAATATTCGGGAGAAAAACAAAAAGAGGGCCAAGGCAAACCGGGTCGTTGTCGAGCTGACACTCGACGCGCCAAGGTGCAGGCGCACACGAGTTAAGCCCGATCCGGTCCGGATTCGTACCCCTCTTGCAGGCGCGAGTAAAAGAGAGCATTCTAGCTTATATTTTATTACCCATTAATAAATGTGTAATTCTATATAAACATTCTCCCACTTATTCTCCTTTTTAATGTGGAATAAAATTTTCTCCTTTATTTTTTCTCCTTCAAACAATTCCAATGGTTGCACTTTGAGATTCAATTTCTCATTCACCCAATAATCATTTTGAACGTACCGTATCTCGATTCGAAGCTCTTACAGAGGAGAATCCGAATCAACTTTGACTTTTTGTTTACACGAAGTGGGCCTCACTCAAAATCAAGTATAAATATAATATATTGATATGCTAATTTTTCCAACACAAATATATATTTATTTATTTTTTTATTATTTTCAGAAATATCCAAATTAGTCTAGAATCTCCGGACTATTAAGACTCAATTAACCTTCCATCCGGCTCGCCAATCAGTCTTCCATTCAGTTCTCAGAGCTCTGCTCCGCTGATACTAGAAATTTAAACGTAGATTGACCATTTTGAAAACCCTTCTAAAAAACAAACGTTTGAGTTGAGTCGACTTTCCTTTCTTGCTTGGTCGGGTCCAAGGTCCAACTAAATGGGCCTCAAACATTCCTGAAGCCCATGAAATGTGTCCAAAATAATAGATGGGCCCAAATCTTGGATTCCTCACTTAGTAGTACTATATGGTAGGTAGGGGAGGTCCTAGACATGGGCCATACCCATTTAGGCAAGCCAGGGTGCCATGTCAGGGCGGTTGGTGTCCTAATAAGGCCAACCCAAAACAAGATGAGGAGCATACGTCTTACATTTGTCTATTTCAAGGGTCAAGATGATTTCTAGTTTGTCAACTCATACATATAGAATCATAGAAATATAGACATCTGTCAGATAATCAAATCAAATCAAAATCAAGATCAAGAAAGAGATAACATATGGGCTGTCAATTACTAACCCACTTCCTCAAAATGGTGTAGCAGCCGAAGTTGGTGGTTGTGGTTGATGTCTCCCTTCCTTCTTCTACCTACAATGCCCAACTTGGTGTCTTAACAAGACACAATGTGGGGGCTTAGTGTTCGTTGGAGATTGATTTAGTTAGAGGCTTTTTTTTTTTTTAATAACAAAATAGTTGATGGGTAAATAGATGGAAAATGGGAAGGGCACAGAGTGAGTGAGTATAGGGTATTGCATTTAAGTGGCTCCACCAAATCCTCTGCTGCCATTGTCTCATTTGCATCTCTTCATGATTGCCATTCCCATGTGACCATGCCTCCCCCCCCCCCCCCCCCTCTCTATCCCCATTTTGAAGAGAGAATGAGATGTGCTTGTCTCTTTGGTAAGCCCTCTTTTTGAGTCTTGGTTTATGTTTTGTTTTGACTTAGTGTCCAAATAATTTGTCTCTTCTGACGTGTACCATTGCTCCTCACTAATGTAATGTGGGGGTTTTTAAATTAAAAAAAAAAAAAAAACTAAATGAGGTCTAATTATAATAATTTTATAATTCAATTAATTGTAGATCAATTAATTATATTTTTATTATAAAAAATTCATATATTATATCAATAATTATATCAAATTATGTGTGGTTATAATTAATCAAATTATCAATCTAGTGGGAACAAAGTTAAATTATAATAAACTTATAATTTAATTTATTATAGACCAATTAATTATAATTTTATAAACAAATTCATATATTATAGCAATAATTATATCAAATTATATATAAACAATTGTAATCGATCGATTAAGTTATCAATCCAATAGGAACAAAATTTTACCTAAAAAGTATGTATTCATTTGCCATAGAGATCTCCTTGCATTATTTTTATCACAATGTATATTGATAATAGTCTTAATAATGTGACTATGACAACCTCTTATCAGTCTCTCCTCTTAGTAGAACTCACATCCGCACAAAATATTTATCTTATCAATCATCATAACAAATCTCAAAAAAAAAAAAAAACAAAAAAAAACAAAACAAAACAAGATCTCATCTCAATGGAAGAGACAATAAGATATTGTCATGAACATGCAATTATGTACACTTAAAAGTACCCAAATCATGCAAACAAATAAGAAAAACAAAGTGCGAGTTCTCTTCTTTATAACCAATGTCTATATATTTATTACATGACAGGCCGACAAGGGATGCATGAATCAAGGTGGCAAGACAATGTTAGCCAGCTCATTTGCTTTGGCATAAGTGCAAAATCAGGATACAATGAAAGGATTAATGAATTTTTATAGACCCTTTTCCTATTTCCTTCTTAGCTGGTTTCTTTGGGATCGGGGGCTCCTTGTCTAATTTAGCGGGTTTATCGTTTAACTAGTTAAATTTTATTTTAAAATATGATTTAATTTATTATTTTTAAAATTTTTAAATTTATAAAAATAAATATTTTATTTATTTTATTTATAATTATGAAATTTATTTTAAAATAAAAACTCAATACTAATTTCGGATTCAAATTATCATTATTTTTTAAATTTAGTATATATTCATATGTTCTTATGTATAAGATATATATAAATTATTTATAAGATAATCAGTAATTTAATAATAATTTTTATTAGAATTTAAATAATTAATTAAAAATTAGTAAATCGATAGATAAATTTTAAGAAAACGTTAATGTATAATTAATTAATGGGAGAATCCCAGCTGTAGTTACTTAACAAAACAAAAATTGTCCGATTGATGCTGACTTCACTCCAAAATAAGTTGCTTTCTATCTTAGCAAGAGCTTATATAAATAAATATGCTGCTTTGGAATGTTAAAGTTTTGTTGTATATGAGGTCGGAGGAGACATTGCGTAGATGTTAATGTAGGAGCATGCTCGGACAAATCACAAGTATAGAGAAGGATTTGGTGATGATAATAAGGATTAGATTAAGACCTAATTATCATTAATTAATGTTTATTTTTCATTGGGAAATGGATTACTATTCATTAAACAAAGATGCACGAAAAGCTGTTATAAAAAAAAGAATCATAGTTGAGTTAATTAACTAAATAAACATCCCCTAATTTCTTGGTAAATGTGATTTGGGTAATTGAAAGAGGTAAAAAAAAAGGGGGGTTAGTGGTCCTTATTTTATTATTATTATTATTATTATTATTATTATTATTATTATTATTATTATTATTATTATTATTATTATTATTATTATAATATTGGGATATAACAAAGAGATAAGGAAGAATGTTATGAGAAACGGCTCACGTGATAAACGGCCCGTATTATATTATCTCATATAAAAATAAATTTTATAATTATAATTTAATTTAATTTAATTTATTATATAAATGAAAACCATACTCATAATAAGAAATAATAAGAATTATGATAAGATATGTTGCAAGAACTAATTTTCATAAAAGGTAATTATGGGTGAGATTACATGGCATGTTATTGATTAGGTTTAACAAAGGAAAAGAGACATTAAAATATATATTAATATTTTTCCCTTCCTTTCCCTAACCACATGCTTGCTTGCTTAGGAATCATCAAACGCTATTAAAATTTTAAAAAAAAATAAAAAATAAATAAAAATAAATAAATAAATAAATAAAAACCTCACTTGAAGTTCAATAATCAAGAGGCACGAGAAGATCCCTAAAAAGTAATACAAAAGAAAAGGTATGTTTGTATATCGCAAAGCTACAACCATAAATACCCAAATCCCATAAAGTTGGTTTGCATTAGCATAACATGGTTTACAGTCATATGTTGCTTTAAACAGCCATTTCATGCCTTGGTTACTGTATCTATTTTGTCTTTCCCCTTCATTTTATTTAATATGTATATATATTATATTTAATTTAAAAATAATATTTTATATATATTTTGTGTCACTTTAATTTGTAGTAAGTAGTATTTTGAGAAATTTATTTCAAAGTTTTGTGTAATTATTTTAGTCTTATCTTCACCGAAAGTCAAGAACTTATTCTATTTGCACTTCTGAGAGATTACGATTTTCCATAAACTTTTTGGGTTGCTTCAAAGAATGTTGGGAATCTCTTATGGTTTTTTTCGATGGATTTTCTTTTTCTTTTTCTATTTTTTTATCTTATTTGGATTAATTTGTTTGTCTCCTAATCAAGTGGCAATGGTAGTGGGATTCTCACTTTCCAATAGTTTCAAAAAATATATATATATATATAAATTTTAATATAAATTATTAAATTTATTTTATCAATCAACTATATTAATAATATATATATGAGATTATAGCTCGATTTACTTCATCTACTTACTTAAAAAAAAAAAAAAAAAAATTGTCTCAAGATCAAAACTCACTTCTATGTTGCAATTTTCTACCTTATTAGAGGAGTCTAGCTTCCTAGTAGTAATAATATGACATATCCAATTCTCTTGCCTGCGTATAGGGCAAAGCTAAGAAATTTGTTTAGGGTGGGTTAAAAAAAAAAAAAAAATAATAAATATATTTTTTTTATTTAATTATATTTAATTGACATTTCAACTTATATAATAAATTTAAATAATAAAATTAGCGATAAAAATTAAGGACGGCGGCAAGCTGAGAGCGAGGTTTTTAGGTCTGGAGAATAGTCTGACTAGTCAATATAAATTAAGATAATGTATCTGAATTTCAAACAGTTACCTATGATGAAAGAAGCAAAATGTTTGATGATATGATTCAACACAATTTTCTATGCATTGGTAAATAAAATATAACTAACATTCACTAGGAATCACAACTTTATGTAGCAAAACTGTTTAGAAGAACATGGCTACAAATTTACATTACATGATTCATAGATTACATATATAAAAAGGGTACATTTTTTTTTCTTTTTTTTCTTTTTTTTTTATAGAGAAAAATGAGGAACATAGAAACTTCACATCCGAATTCTCCTACCCACCTACCTGTTAGTCTTAAAATAAAAAAAATAAAAAAAAACAAAATTCCAAACAGAAGCTTACTACATGCCCAATAGAAAAAACACCTGGAAAATAGAAAAGGGAGATTTAAATACATATCATTTAAAATGATATGATATATTTTTACGGGTTTCATTAATTTCTCGATTCTTTTTGGGAAAACTCTTTTGCTAAAAACCATAGGCACGTTGGTTAGTTTCATGAACAAATTTATCTCCTTTTTTTACTTCCTATAATTAACATTTCACTTTGCTTCTTGGCATACTCACAAAGTCACACAAATCAGGACCTCTGATCTTGATCATTATCACGATTAACCTTAGATTTGGGCAATTGCTTGAAAACAATGGGGGCGCCATATTGGGGATAGAGTAGCATCAAGACCGTTGGTGCGTGTTGATAGGACGGTCCAAGTTTAAAAGAGAAGCGTTGAAGTATAATGGCAAGCACTAATTTTACTTGGAGTATCGCTAAGTTTTGGCCGATGCAGGTGCGGACCCCGAGACCGAACGGAATGAACCCCACCGGGTGATTAGCAGCACATGCTATGCCCTCGGAAAATCTTCCCGGGTTGAACTCATTAGCATCGTTGCCCCAGATCAATTGATCGTGATGAACGGCTAAGATCGGTATCAGAACCTCGGTCCCACGCGGTATATTGCATCCCCCGAGCTCCACATCAACTTTGGCCCGTCTGATTGTGGCGATCACCGGTGGGTATAGTCGTAGGGCCTCGTTTACAATCATGCCCAACTGCACATCATATCATACCCCAACATTAAAATAAAAAAAATAAATAAATAAAAAGTAAAATAAATAAATAAGAGGAGAGAGAAAATATGGTTAACAATCATTAGGAAGGGAAAAGGTGGCAGGCTGGATTTTTCTCAGGAAACAAACAGGGGCTAAAAGACAAGGACATGAATATGTGTCCAAACAAAAAATAAAAAGCCTTGTTACCTTCTTAAGCTTTATAACATCATGTTTGGTAGGGGTATCACGTGATCCACACACCCTTACCACCTCGTCACGTGCTTGTTCCTGCCACTCTGGGTGCATAGCCATGAGCACCATCGTCCACGTCAGCACATTAGATGTGGTCTGTTTGCCAGCAAAGAAAAAGCTCTTGCACTCTTCAACAATGTCACTGACCGTAATGCTACCACTCGACGATGATGCTTGGATCATTAGACCTAATAGATCTTTCGGAGCTTGTAAGTAATCATCCCGGTTCGATCCGGTGGCACATTCCGAATTCTCCTTCCGACGAGTAATCAACTTGATCAACGATTTCTTAATCTTTTTATCCAACTTCCACGATTTCACATTCATTCTCGTTGGTATAAATCTACGATAAAATTTAAAAAAAAAAAAAATTTAGAAATAGTACTGATGATCGCTATAGATTATAAGTTAATCAAATAATTTACCGGTAACCGGGTATAAAAACTTTTTGAAAAGCTTCCGAGGCAAGGACCATTTGTTGGGCTTGAAGCCGGAAAATGGCTTTTCCGTCTTCATAGCTGCTTCCGAACACGGCCCTAGTAATTACTTCTTCCGTTAAAGTTTGGAACAGCTCGGAAACTTCGATTTCGACCTCACCGGTGCCTGCCGTGAGTTCCGACCATTTGTCCAACATATCTACCACACTCGTTGCCATTACCGGGATCAACAGCTAAAAAAATCAACAAGAAAAAACATTAGCTAGAGCTAACTAAACTGATTAAAAAAATTTCGATTGATTGATGAAAGTAAATTGTTTACTTTGAGATTTTCCATGTGGAAAGTGGGAGTGATGATCTTGCGATGGTGGGCCCACTTTTTGCCCTTGAGGCTGAGGAGGCCATCACCTTCAAGCTGTCTGACAAGTGGATGGGCTTCATTTTTCTCGTAGCAGTCTGATTTGGAGATGAAGATTTCACGAATGAGTTCTGGATCAGAAACTGTGATTCTAACAGTTGGCCCAAACCATACAACAAAGGTTGTACCTGAAACCATGATCATTACAATATGAGCAATTTTCAAATAAATTAATTATATCAATTATTTTTTTTATAAAGGAAATTAATCAATTCACTAAAAAGAAAATAAATAAATAAAAAAAAATGGGAAATGAAGGAAGAAAACATGACAACCTTATGTTTCAGAGTAAAAAATGGGTAGTGTTGGACCCTACCCAAAGAAAGAAGGAAGAAGACAACTCAAACAAAACTCCCCGGAAACAAACAACTACTTAGGAAAATTCATTAAAAAAAATAAAAAATCATCTAATTATTTTGAAATTTTTATTAAAAATTAAATTAGGAGTGAACTGGGAAAAAAAAAAAAAACTCCATTAGTGCACCCATTGAGGTCAGTCACTTTCCGTTCTAATTAGCAGAAGAACTAATAAGAAAGAGCAGCGTTGAGTTTGAAGTAATGGAGAAAGAATGAAGAATACCATAGATTTTCTTCCAATGATGATAGAAGGGAAGAACTCTAGGTAGAATGTTGTGAGAGAAAGGAAACAAGGGTTGAGAAGAAGCTTTAAGCATCATTCCGACGAGTTCTTTGACGTTTC
The DNA here is from genome assembly GCA_027186245.1 of Coriaria nepalensis. NCBI lineage: Eukaryota > Viridiplantae > Streptophyta > Magnoliopsida > Cucurbitales > Coriariaceae > Coriaria > Coriaria nepalensis. The sequence continues at coordinate 8,671,214 of CP114496.1, read as the reverse complement.
CGATGAAGAAACGATAAGGCGGGCCTCTGATTCCCTGCTCCGAGAAATAGGCTTCTATTTTTCTGGGTTTAAGCCAGAGAACAACTACCACTTTGATGATCAGTATCACCATTAACATCATCATCATTAACAAACTCAAACCCATGATAGGAAGCTTGTGAAAAATCTCCATTCTTTTTCTTTCCTCTTTTTGGAGAGAAGCTCCTAATTTCTAGTAGTAGTAGTAGTAGTAAGTAGTACAAGAGATTTGCTTTGGTTTTCTTCTTCTTTCTTTTTTTTTCGGTGGGTTAATATAACGGGCTACCTTGAGGTTGAGTGACTTGGTATTTTAATAGTGGAAGAGATAGAGAGAGAGAGAGAGAGGCTAATATGTACTTAGCAAGGCCAACGGCGTAGGGTCCGCCATTGGAATTCTAAGGGTCAACGAATGAGGAGTTTGTTTTCCTCTTTACTTTGAAGAAGACAATCTTACCCTTCTATTTGTCGATTACTATATAGTCTATTCCTATCTAGTATATAGATATATAGATTTTATATATGAATCTTAATTCTATTTTATTGTATTATTTCGCTTTTGGGAAAGGGATATTTAAATAAAATAATAAAAAGTAGTAAAAATTAAAAAAAAAAAATTGTAATGGAGTGCAATGGGAATAAGGATGTAAAAATTTGTAGCAATTTCAAAATTTACAAATTAGAAATAATATTTTGTCTCTCAAGAGTTGGTACCGTTTAGATTAGAATTTTTATATGGTTTATATGATTATTTATTGCTCAATTTTCTAAAATTTATGTCAAATTATTAATGGCACAAATTACATGCATTTCTTTTAAGAGTTAGCAAAAATAATTATTAATTATTACCATATTTCAAGATTGATAGTTATTAGTTAATGTAGAACTATATGGTCTTTAACTAAAAAGAAGGAAGCTTTCCCGAATAAGATATATAGTTTATTAATTAGGAAATTAATCATTTACTTACCCTCTTAATCATTTTTAGTTAAGTTTATATTTGTATTGACTTACATATCATATGCGAGGAGATTTGTGTTATTTCTAAAATAAGGTATGATTGGTGGTAGAACGACAGAGAAGCATGAGGTGTATATAAAGTATATTATTAATTAATTAATTATTAATTTATTACTAAACGAGGTAATTTATATTATTTTTAATCTTTATTATTAAATTAAACTATATATGAGTGATTATAATACATTGTTCACTTCTCATGCATCAATCATCATTATCTTTCATTACATTTAGGTTAATTACGATGACATGCAACAATTTATAACCTACGTACGGGACAAGACATCTAATGAGGATTCTAGATTTGTTCTAGAGTTTAATTACTTTTTTTTTTCTTTTTTTTTTTCTAAATAATTAATTACTTGACCATTTTAACTTTTAGTAAGGCTGAGGGTGTTTAAATAAATATGTTTATAAATAAAAATTAATTAGATTGTTTAAAATATGCTTATTTTTTTATAAGTATCAATTTGATATTTATATATAAAAAAAAATACTTATGTTTAGAAAAATAAATATTAAGCTAGTCTTATAAATATATATAAATAAATATATTTGATTGCTTATAAATACTCCTAAACGGGTTTTTTAACTAGTCTTGTAATGAAGCTAAACACAATATTTATGGCAAAAATAGTAATTCAAATGCTCGGGATAATTTTTTGGTTGAATTGTGTTTATAATGTATTGATCTACCTTAATTATATATAAAATTAATGTAATTTATGATTTAATTACATAAAATTAATATATATATATACTTAAGATGAATCGATTAAATAAAGCTTACCTAAAACCGGTTCCAATATTTAAAATCTAAAATATGAAGGATTTCATCATGTTAGTATTACTAATTGTTCCTAAACTTGCAACCACCACGTACAAATTAACTCAGCACGTGCATATATAGGGAAATGATTAAGTCAACTCCATCATTCTCTCTTATAAATTATTATCTTAAAAAATTCTTCAATAGCTGATATAACCTTCTCAATGCTTGTAAGAAAAACGAGAAAAAATATATAGATTATATAAGTGATTCGAATTTGATTTCTCAATTTATTTATAGCTTATGTTATAAAATATGTTTTCAATTCAAATTCAATCAGAGTGAAAGGATATATGCTTGGCCAAACAATGGCATTTTTTAGGTAAATTTTGATACATGATCACATAGCCAAACAAGTTAGTCCCTCAATAAAAAAATTGGTTTTTTGACATTTTAAATTCTTCACTCGTAATTCAGTCTTTTGAGATAAAAGTTGATCGATTCGTGAATATAGTAGGTAGGTGTATATGAAGAAAAGTATAATTGAGATCAATGTTACATTGAAAGAGAATCGACGAGAATGGGGGAAGAAAAGAGTTAACCAAACACAAAAAGGAAGGGGAGGGGGGACCTGCTGAATTCTTTTCTTGTTCCCAAAAAGATGATATGAGGGTGGGAAAAGAAAGGGAAAGGAGAGAAGTGCACAAAGGGGGTTGTCGTTTTGGAATGTTGCACTTAAATTGTGCACATGGGAACAAAGCTGCGTCTTTAGGGTTTGTTTGTATAGTTTTAGGTGGAGGTAAGAAATATGCTGTAGTTGACCCAAACAGTGGGGGGTGCCCACCCTAACCCCATCCATCTCTCGCCTTGTCCTAATGAACCCAAGACATGTTGGGGCCGTATGCCCCCTCTCCCCTGTGCACCTTCTTTCACTTCCCATGACATCTATGACCGTTAAGCTATAGGTAGGTTTCAAATGAGCATCTTGTAACAGGTAATAGTCATATTTTAGTACAATTCACATTGTATAAATCCGTGTTTATCTAATTAAACATTACATTATAGAGTTTTCGCATTATTTATCACACGAGAATAATAATTATAGTTGTAATCGATTTTGGTACGATATATGTTGCCGCACAAAACCCTTTTCATATTCTAGGGAGATAGAAGGAGCACCACCATGAGTTAGTTGAATTCATCAAGGAAGATATGAATTAGACTTTGCAATGTTCATTTCCTGTTTAACTTTAGATGGGATCTGTTACGAATATTGAAAAAAACTTTCCAAATGAAAAGGCGCAAGCAGAGAATCAAGTAGCTGGCCTATAAGTACATCTAGCATTATAGCTAGCCCCCCACCCCCCCAAATCACAATCCAAAATTTTCTCTGCAACCAAACAGAAGATAAGGGGGAAAAGGAAAAGGAAAATGTAACATGTGGAGTTTTCGAAAATGGCCAAAATGATCCAACCAATAACTTTAAAAAAAAAAAAAAAACATGCATCTGATAACTGATAAGGTACTTTTTGCAAGCTAGCTTTGCTTCCGATTCCAATTATTTTTATTATGAGTTCACTCATTTTCGAGCCCATTAATCATTATAAAGATCTAAAAAATGCATCCGAAAAAAGGCTGCTTCTTCTGCAGATTAAAGGGGTACTACTCTCTATCTCTATCTATACAATATAGTACTTGTCTTATTGTGAAATATGGTGTAGCGTTTGTTTTCATTCTGCAGATTAAACATGTAAATCTTAATCCGGAACTTCCGACCCTTAATTACGATTAAGCGATGTAATACACGAGACCATATATATATAATATACGATATGATGCGGTAATATCACCGATCCTAAGAGATTAGCGAACAAATGTGATTAGTGATAAACATTTTATGAATATTAAAGTATTTCTTAAACATTATAGTATATATATGATACTATGATCATAAAGGAAACAAGATTTAGTTGGTGTAAGAAATCGTGGAGAGCAAAAGATGGGATTTGCTACCAAATCCTTCCTAACGTGACATATACATTTATAATATAGTCACGATCTTACTCATTACATTCATTTATTTAAGATAATGTAGTTTTGCATGATCTACAATATGCATGTTTTTATTTTTTTAAACCCATATGTAGATTAGAGTCCTGATTTACTTGCTAATCAAATCTGTTTTACTTTAATAATGATTAATCATCATATCTCATTATAGATTCTCATATTTCTTATTTAACTACAGCTCCTAAACCAGTATATTATCACTAAGCTATCATCTCATTATCGATAAGTGAGTTTAACGAATGTAAATAAATCAGGAAGGGGTGGGGTTGGTGTGACGAGTCCTTCACAAGCTGCTAAAAGAACAGCGTCTTTATCATGTCAAAAGCCCTTGTATAATCAGAATCTACCACTTGTCATCCAATCATTCAAATTCATCTTCTACTTTTTTTTATTTGTGTGTATGTATAGATCGCAGACGCCAGTCCCCTCCTCCGTTACATCATCTCAAGCTTTGGCAGATACTTACACTACACTTCGTCTCCACCCACCCCCTTTACTTCCTTTTCCTTCATCTTCCACAAAATTTACAAAACCACCCCTTCCAAATTCTAATATTTACCATTTGAAAAATGATCCAATATTTGTGCTTTATGTATTAGCAAGTAACAATATGTAATCCATACATACGAAAATGAAAAGACAAGATTGAGAGACTACAAAGATAACAAACTTTGGCAGTGTTTATATACAAATCAGTATATAAGAGTCAGATGGCCTCACTCTATCTTCCGTACCTTTTTCTTTTTCACCTTCTCTTCTCTTGTTTATCGAGCCTCTCTTCCCTCTTCTCTCTCTCTCTTCCCTCTCTCTCTCCTACACTCTTTTAACTCTTCCTCTGTCTCTCTCTCTCTCTCTTCCTCTAGTTACATGTGTCGTGTAATTTGTAAACTATCTTTTGATGTTTCACTCTTATTTATGATCTCACTCAAAAAGTGTAAACTTGTAAATAGTATTATGTGAAGTTATTTCTGCACGTATCAAAATTTACAAATTTAAATATTTTTTAAAAATAAAAATAAAAATAAAAAAATAAAAATTTTATTAATACATATTATAAACTGTAATTCATATCGGACTGAAATTCAAGATATTAATAAATTATATTAACATAATGAATTTGTAAGAGTAACAAAGCCAAAGGTGTATTTACTTTTTTTTTTTTTTTTAAGATAATAATAATAATAAATAATAACAATAATAATAGGGAAATACAGAACACTAGATAGATAGATATTATTACTACACAACATCTCATGGGGTCATCATGCTTATATGTTTTTGTTTTGTCCCTTTACAAACTAACCCAACCTTGTCCCTTTTATGTCTCCTCCGCTCAAATGGCGGGTCTTTTTAAGTTGTACTTTAAACTCTAGATCAAGATGAACTTTTTCTTCCCCCCCCCCCCCCTTTTTCTAATTACATTGATTTGTTTTTCTTGACCAAAACACCTTAATTTACTTAATAATTAAATTTTATTTTTCATTTTCCAATTAAATAAATAAGAAAATATTTATCTAACCTTTTTAATGTTGAGTTTGGGAAATTAGTTTTTATTTTTATTAAATGAATTAATCTGTTTAATTTAAAATTATTATATTTTAAATAAATAATCTTAAAATTATAATGAAGGAATTATATCTATATAAAAAAGAGAGAAAATTAGAAAATAAGGGTGTGTTTAGAAATTGTTTCTTTTATTTTTGTTTTCGAAATATATATATTTTTATAAATAAGAAAATAGGGTATAAGAAAAAAATATTTAATTAAAAACATAATTAATAATTTTTTATATTCTCAAAATAATTACCAGAGGATTACTAGTGGCAGGGTGGGTTCGTTATGATTGGGACGTGATAAAAGACACAAATTGAAAAAGGACTTGGTTTTCATTTTATACATGTTTTTCTTGCAGTTGATGTTAACGTGTTTTCTTGTAATAAATGACATGACATGACATCAACTTGAAGAAAATAATAATAATAATTATTATTATATAATTATATAAATTAATATAAATAAAATTAATTAATGTTATTTATTAGTATCCCAGCCGATTTTAAGACTCAAAAAAAAATTTATTTCTTCCTTTATTTATTTTTTATTATTTTTATTACCAAAAAAATAAAAAATAAGACAGAAGAAAAACCCTAAACACAGCATAGATATAAGCACTGCAAGTCTGCAACAAATATGAAGTTGATCTTGACAGTACCTCAGTCATATCATTCATTTTTGCATTCAGGCTTTAATAATAATTAATAAATAAAATAAAAAAACAAATTTGTTTTACAGAATTCTGCAACAGCTGTTATTGGTCGCTAACAGAGACAGATTGACAGGTTAAGATCTTCAGACTTTCAGTTTCCACTCACAAACAAAAAACATTTGAGGGGAAAAAAATATTGGTTTTTTGTTCAATGTTAAAAAAAAAAAAGAAAACTAAATTGGAGTGTAAGGTTTCTAAGAACAAGTGCTGAGTTATTTGAATTGTGGAATGATAGATAGGGTAGAGTGGGGTTGGATATTGGCATTTGGCTCCATTGAAATGTTGGTTCTAAGCAGACAAAGGAAAGGAAAGGAAAGCAATCCCACTTTCAAGCCTCTTTTATGGGGGATGGTGGAGAAAGGGGTTAGTGATGATGAACTTGTTGGTGGATGGTGAGAAAGAGAAGGTTCATTTCTGAACATTCAATACTTTTCTTCGGATTTGATCAAAATATTATTCAATTTAGACTAATTAAATATAATTAAAATTTTAATATTTTAAAAATTATTTTTGGACTAAACTCAAGATCACTTAAATATGTCGAATTATCTCCGTCAAATCTTATTCCAAGAAAAAAATAATTACAGAAGAGAAAAAACAGAGCATTAACTATGTGAGCTCAGCTAGTGAATCTAAAAATCATCAAATCAAAAACCTATGTAATAACCATATGAAGACAGAAAAAAAAACAAAAAAACAAAAACATAATAATAATAAATGCAGATGGAGATGGAGATGATAGAGAAAAAGAGTAGTGATGCTGAACTTTCAAGTGGTAAAAGAGATTAAGAAGATGGAAGGAAGGAAGGTGATTGGTGTTGAAAAAATTAGCATATCAATATATTATATTTATGCTCGATTTTGAGTGGAGTTTATTTTGTGTAAATGAAATGTTAAAATTGATTTGAGTTCTTATCCAGAAGAGTTTCGAATCGGTATATGGTATGCTCAAAATGATTAATGAGTGAAAATTGAATCTCAAAGTGCAACCCAATAAATGGTTTGAAAGAGAAAAAATGGAAGAAAATTTTATCTCACATTGGAAATGAGAATAAGTAAAAGAGTGTTTATATAAAATTGCACATTTGTTAATGAGTAATAAAATATAAGCTAGAATGCTCTCTATTGCGCGCGCCTACAAGAGGATGCAAATCCGAACCCGGTTTGCCCTATATTAATTTTTAGTTTGAAGATGAAAGAATGAAATTTAATTTTTAGTTTCATCATATTTAAATATGAATTAAACATATATTAATTTTCATTAATCTCCTATCCCCTCATGAGCCTATAAATAACATCTTCCTCCCATACAACCAGAAAAGAAATCTCTTATCTATTTGTTTTCCTTTCTTTCTCTAGAGTTCTAAGTTTCCAGTGTAGTAGAGTTCGAGCCACTATTTGAGTTTGTCGGGAATAATTCGGTGGTGCACCGCTACTATTCGTCTCTGTTGTATCCTGAGAGACATATGATGTTCAACTTTCTATACCAACATGAGGGGGTGAATTTGTTTTAAGGAAACTATAGTATAACAACCCTCAGTTTGATTCTCTATTGCTGTTCTATTCTGTTTTATTTTCATATTCTGTTATGTTTATTTTACTATTTTGTTTATTTTTTTCAGATTCTATTTTATTTTATTTTACTGTTTTATTTTATTTTTACAGATTATATTTTATTCTACTTTTTACAAATTTTGTTATGTTTTATTTTACTATTCTGTTTTATTTCTTATAAATTATGTTTTACATACTATTCTATTTTATTCAATCGCTACTTCCTTATTTATTGTTCATATTATTATTCATTGTATTTTATTTATTATATATACACACTGACTCCAACAATCGGGCATTAGCTAGTCATTTCCAAAACATAAATGCAGGATTTTTGGCCCTAATAATGTTATTTCTTTAACAATAACAACAGTTTAGCTTAGCATATGGGCATTGCAAGACAAAGACAGCTGCTTCCTATCCTCCTCTTTTTTTTTTTTTTTTCCATGCCTCTGTAACCCAAGCACTTGTCCCGTTCCACAACATGTTATGTTTTGTTTCAAGTTCTAATGAAAAATTTTATGTTCTCTATCATTTTCAATTACCCTACCATGATCATCCCTCCCTCCACCATTTTCATGTTTCTTTCTCTGATTTCGTATCACTCCTCCATCATCATCCTCCTCTAATGATATAAAGACACGTCTGTTCTTAGCAATTAACATATGTCCCAAGTCCTAATGATAAAAAGACATGAGCATTCGGCCCATGGTAGATGGAGTGATGGGCTGAGCTAAGTAATTGGATCCATAGAGTTTGGGGTAGGTCCCGGGCCATGCAAATAAGAAAAAACGTGTGCCAAGTTTTTATCACTTGCTAGATTTACTGTATTACTTGTTTGACACGTTAAATACGAACAAAAACTGACACAAGAACTAATGTGAAAGCTCTAACTTGGATTTTAGATATGACATTTTGTATAGAAATCACCATAAGAGAAGACAACAAGATGTCGTTTTGTTCAAATTGTTCAGAAAGGATAGTACCAATATCTTATGAACAAGTGAGTCTAATTTTTCTCTACTAAAGCTACTTACTTCCATTTACTAGGGCTTGAAGAAGAGGGAAAAAGAGAACAAAGAAAATACAGAAGACACAACAAGGGCATGAAATAAGGGGAAAAAAGAGAGGCTTTGAGTAAAAGAACATAGACCAAAAAAGAGGGATCATAGTGTAAAATGACAGAGATGTCCGCAAGTTACTCACAAAAAGAGAGGCTTTGATCACGAATGTATCATCGTCATCGTCGTCAGGAACAGGAAGAGGCTGACTGGCAGCTGCAGCTTGCTCGGCTTCACGTCTGGTATTCAAAAACAAAAAACACAAATGAGTACAGAAACAAATTGGTCATTCTAGGAGGTACCTCGTTATCCCTAAAAGCTCTTGTAGTAGGACCCACAAAGATCTACTAATCCAATTTTAACATTAAACTTCTTCGATTTCTCAGTCGCTTAACCAAGTGAGTTTATATTTAAATCCAGTTCAAAACGATTGATCCCAGGATCACTTTTTTAAAATTCAATTTCTCAAACTCCAAATCTATTTGTGAAGGAATAAAGGAGAGGAAGAAAAAAAGCAAACAATGATAAGTAGTCAAGAAATAATCAATCGTTACTGTTGCTGATAAGGGACGTCCGATCGAGATCTAATGGACAAATACATCCAAAAGGTTTTTTAAGCCACATATCGGAATACGGCTATATGACTCGGATCTTTGGAATACGGCTCATGCTTTTCCTTCTTTCCTTCTTCCTCTTCATTCTCGACGAAGCTCGCCTTTTTCATTCTTTTTCTCTTCTTCCTCTTCATCATTCTTCCTTTTTTCCTTCCAAATTATCCAGTTTCAGTTCACCAAAAATCTGTCTCTAGCGATTTCGATTTACCAGATTACCCCTCTTTCGTCCCTTACCCACGAACAGATTTGGGTTCTTCCTCTCGATTTCTATTTGAGCTTACCTTCCGAAAATCGCGACCTTACCAAGTTTTTGTTCTTCTTTCTCTTCGTTACCTCCCTCTGCTCATCTCTCTATCTGGTCACCATCCCTCTGGGTTATTCATCTCTCTCGCGAGCTTACCAGTGAATTGGGTTTTTGTTCCGTCTCTTTTTAGTTTTACCTACCATATTTTGCTATCTTTAGGCGTTAACTCGCTTCTAGAGAGGATGGGCTTTCCTTCTCTGAAAGTGATGATGCGTGTTGGATATTGATTTGATCTTCTGAATTGATATGATGCTCTCTCATTTTGCTGTTTTGCAGCTAAACGGTGAAGCCTTTGCAGTCTGCTCCAAGTTGGGTCTGAGGGCCAGCAACAAATACTTGCAACCAACCATTAATTTTCTAGACAAGAAGTTGCCCACTTCTGCTAAGGTGGTATGACTAATTATCACCTGATAGGCACAGGTTGAATTTTTCATATACCTTGAATTTGTAACTTGTTGAAAGAAATCCCGGGCGGTGGACTTCGAGCAGCGGTGGAGGTTGTTGAAAGAAGAGGGAAATCAATAGTTGAGAAAGTAACGGTTAGATTTTGAGATGTTAGGGTAAAGGGTGTTTCCGTCTTTCTCAAATTCATAATTTTGAATTTATTTACAAAAGGATTAACGAGCTTACCTTGGTACTATTCTAGTCAAATTATCTCAAACTAAAAACAGTTTGCGATCTTCTTCTTTCAAGGCGTCAGATCTCTCTACTCGAATCCGCCATGGCCGCGCCGTCTGATTTAACAACTCAGTGAGTCGCACGAATTCATTTCCGTATTATGCTTGAAGCCTAGAAAATCTCACTCGGCCAAATATCTTTTCTCCTATTTATTTATTCATTGATTCTAATTGTTTGTGATTTTTAATCTTAAAGAGAAGCTGCGGCGAGGAAGCAGAATAAGAAAACGCCGTTTAAGTTCTTGCTTCCTCTCGTATACGCTCCTGTTCTTCCTCTCAGTAAGGATTTTTTTTTTCGTTCTTCATTTCTTTTTTTTTTTGGTTCGTAATTGGGAATTTCGTGGTTTTCTTCTTTCAGTCAGACTCTCGCTGAGGAAGCAACCGGTTTTGAGGGACCGTTTGTTTACGGCTGTGTTGGCTGGGGCATTTGTTCATGGCTTTTACTTGGTGTATCCTTTTATTTTTTTTCCCAAACAGTGACTCTAGCATTTCTAATTCAACTTGATTCATATTAGATTCACACTATAACTTTGCATATATTTCTTGTGTTTTGCTGCTTTAACTTTATATATATATATACATATGTGTGTGTGTGTGTGTTTCCTCGTTGTTCTTATAATGTTGAATTTTCGATGCTGTCATTGCAATGATCATATTTGCTTTGTGTTCAATTGATTTCCAGTGTTTATGTAAGCATTTCTTGTGAATGCATCTCCAGATTTTTTTCATTTTGACTAATAAATTATGCATTTGAATTTGATGGAGAATCATTCCTTTTTGAAGTGAAAGCATGTGAGTTCTTTCTTTCTTTTTAGGGGATATGAATGTACACATTAGAATCATAGAATGTAGAGTTTTAATCGTGAAATTATGGGTTTAAACCACTAAATTTAGGTTTAGAGGGAACCAAAATTGAGGTTTAGATTCTCACTCTCTTTTTGGGGTTTTCATCTTTTCACATACTACATAGTTAACATGATCATGAGGGATTTTTTTGGGTCAAAATTATTAGAGAATTGTCTCTGCCCGGTCTCTTAGGGAACTGGTGAGGAGCTCAATCCTGCATTTGTATATTCGTTTGCATATTTACAAACTACAAGTATGAATCGAAATTTTAGCATCCTGCTTTAAGTTGAAGCTGATCAGAGAAAAGTTTTCCTTCTTGGGGCTTGAATTTTGAGTTAAACTCTTAAAAGTGGTGTCTATCTTCTGTTTTATCTGATCATTATGATGTAGTTAGAGAGTTTCATTTGATTATACTAACGACTTACATATTTGAACAATCTTAGCTCTCTGATTTTTGGTTTCAGATTCATTCTGCTACATCGCCTGTTGGGTGATAAAGCCGTGAATATAGATAGATATCACTTTTTTTCCTCTTTTTTATTTTGACATTTGATTTTCCTTCATCGTTTTTCATTCTCGTGTTATTTTCCTTAACAGACATTTAACAGAACAGACCTCTATGACATCGAGAGCAAGTGAATTCCATGGAGTTTGGGAGTTGCAATATCCGATTCTCAATTGTTTTCGGCATCATTACTGTCATAATATTCTGGACTATTGGAAATTAGCTTTACACCATATCTGAGGGTATGCTGCGGCTTGTATTACAAGTATAAAAATAGTATTAGACTTGGGTTTTTGCACTATGGTATTCATTTTTTGTTTTTGTAAGAAAGGTCATAAAAGCTTAATAAAAAGCCTGTTTTCATATGGGCAAACCCTTACTGATACTTAATGACGAGTTAGCCCGGAAAGAATATTGTACGTTGTATTTGAGAAATTTGGATCTCAGAACTGTTTTAGACGGCTCATGACCGTGTCCGGAGACATTTTGAGGTACTCCGATGTAAATACTCCCGACGGTCGTGATACCGAACTGGGCCTACATGTTACATGTATTACGTATCGGCCATATCAATATTCTAGACGGCTGGTAGAGATTATTGTCTTAAACTAGAGAATAAAATCACAATATTTTAATTTGACATCTCTTGTCAAGATCTGATTGCCACGACAATGTGACATATGTATATATAGATATAGATATTGTATACATACATATATATATATATGAGAAAATTACTTTAAATTTGAAAAAACAAAGAATATTCTTTCTTCAAGTCTCGAATCTAGATCGCCTTCGCCTCGCTATTACACGCAAAGTCAGCTAAATCCCAGCCGTTCAATGGCTTTACTTCTAATCTTCTTAATTGCATAAAGAAAGAACTAATCAAACGATCCCATCACAATCTTTCACTGTCCAAAGAAGATAAAGTAATTATTGTAGTAATTTACATCAATAATTTTACATGCTTTATTCATCTCCAACGAATCATCTTTAACCACCACCTTCTTAATATTTTACATCATCACGATCACAATCAACAACAAAAATAAGAAAAAAGTAAAAAAAGTAGAAATCTACTCAAACGCTAATAATTCATTGTTTAGTAGTTTGAAGAATCGGATCGGTTTTTGAAATCAGAGGCCATACGGTTAGCGATCGCGGAGTGGTACATGGCGTCATGAAAGGAAGCCGATTCCATCGTCATCATCCGAAACCGCCTCGCCTTCTCCTCCGTGAAGCTACCAGGAGCGATCCTAGATCTCGACTGTTTAGAGTCGGAGATCGCTAAGTCCGATTTCCGACCGCGACTGGAATCAATGTAGTCCGGTTCAGAGGACCAGCCGAAGAGCGGAGTCCACCAGTTCGCGGAGGAAGAAGGGGAAGAGGTGCTTCGACGGTGCGCGTCCTGTTTCCGGTGATCGGATGTGGCACATGCTCGGATTCCGACTGATTGAACGCCGACGATATGAGCTGCCATTCTGTGGACTGACTGTTATTGAAGTAAAGAGATGAAGGGGGTTTTTGAGACATGAAAAAGATGAAAGATTTAGATCGGAGAGGAGAAACTAGAAAGTATTTATAAAGGGAAGGGCACAAGTGTGTCAAAAAGGATAAGATCGGACACGTGGCAGTTTTATTTTGTCATTACGTGGTAGTAAATTAAGTGTATAAACCCTTTTAACCGGCTGTTCCAGTCTATTCTATTTTGTTTTTGTTTTTCTATTTCACTTTTATATTTTTCTTCTTCTGTCAATTATATATATATAATTGGTGTTAAAATGGTGCTGCTTGATGGGTCGGTCCGTGAGCCCGCTTACAAGGTCCGGTATAGGTTTAGTATGGCACGAACTATTTATTAGGCGCAAGCCTAGCACATGGTGTTAGGCTTAACTCTAAATTTGGATCTGTATCGGACCGATTATGACACGGGGCCGTTATAAAGTCCGCATGTCATACATAAGCTGGCATGTGGGCCGGTCCACATATGACCGGTCTAAGGCTCGTTGAAATATTAAAAAAAAAGATTAATTTTTTTTAATACATTTTCTTAATATGTTTTGACAAACAAATACTTTGCAATACCCACCATTTCTTATATCATTTTCATACCAAATCCTCTTTTTCTCTCACTCAAATCTCTCATTCTCTCTACGATTTCTATAATTCTCTCTTAAATTCATATGATGCTCTAAGAGCTAGAGAACTTCTAGTCCGATATATTGGAATCTTAATCCAACTTTATATTGTTTAGTTTTTATTTTAGATCCAAGAGTTAAGTTATTAAGTCTAAGATTTACTCTCTTACTCTTATTAGTCAATATGTAGAGGTCAATTATTCTAAAAAATTTACTAATGTAACTAATAAGTTGTTTCAAATGTTTAATATCTATGAATCTAAATACAGCCACTTGTAAACTCAACAAGCTTCATAAGAAGAAAATGAACCCGGTTATTCGAGGAGAAAGACTTGGGGTTAGATCTTCAGCACTATAAGGATGAGTTCTTCTAAGTTCTAGTTCACAAGTGACCAATAATTAATTTATAGAGCTCAACTAATATCTCAATACCCATTTTTCTTTTTTATACCCCATAAGGAACCATGACAAAAGTTTTAGATCTCTTACTTTGGTGGAAGATGAATACTTCAATATTTCCTATGTTATCTAAAGTTGTTCATGATATCTTCACTATTTTCATCTCAACAGTTTTCTCTAAGTCAGTATTTAGTATTAGTGGGAGAATCATTAAAGATAGAAGAATTAGATTAACACATAAACTTGTTGAGACATTATCATATATTAGAGATTGAGAATATGCATCTAAACGAAGTCAACATACAACGAAGGATGAAGCTTTGGTAAATTATTTTCAAACTTTATTCATCGACAACAGCAACACAAAAATAAAAAATAATTTAACTTCGAAGTAAATGACGAATGCATAGTACTTTTTTATTATGTCAATTACTTATAATGTATTTTCTTGTAAAAATTATTCTTTATATATATTCTTTTTTTTTCTTTAAAAGTCAGAGAAGTTTTTTTTTTATGGAACCATCTCTAATTCCATACTTCGTTCCTGCAAAAGCTCATTCATCACATACCAAATCAATTTCATATCTTAGAAAAAGTCAAAAGCTAAGAATTTGGACAAAAATATGAACAAAAAATCTGATACCTAACTACGCATTCAACTTATCTAAGCTATCAAGGAAAAGATCAGCGCGTTCCCTCTCGAATTTTCTCATGTCTAATAGCAATGCGAGCTCCTCATCCTTTTCCCTCATTATCGAAACTCAGACCTCAAATTTGCTTCTTGTGCTTTAGAGATGCATTTGAGCCCTAAAATCTTGGATTCATCGCAAGAACACTCTAAAGCCAAAGTATCCGAAAAAGGTGCTAACAATCTCAATGATCATAGATCAACTTGAAAAACCGCCATAACAAAACAACAAGAAAACTAAATTACGGACTGTTTATAATCCCCTCAAGCATCATATATAGCACATTTTCACTGCATGGAAACTTATTCGTCATCTACTTCTTGGACGAGTTGGGTCCTCTCTTCTTGCCAAATCCAACCACGACAATGATGAAACGACAATTGTATTGCTTGCGCGCTTGTTGGCGCATCCTCTGAGTTTCTTCATCTTATCCTGCTTTGCTACTTTCCGCATATACCCTGTCACCTTACAGGCACGAGCTAGAGATCCGTGAACCTTTCCCATGTTTGGATTGGTTTCAAGGTTTTTTTGGTTTTCTGCATTTTCTTCTGGATGAAGCAAGAAGATGAAGAAGTTAGGTTACCTTTTTTTTTGTTTTTGGAAGTCATCACTAAAAGGGTATATTGGTACCTCATTCAATATATGCAATTTTTATTTTTATTTTTTTTCTAAATTCAGAAAACAAAAAGGTAGTCATAATTTCAATAACTTTTAAATTGGACATAACATTTAAATCAGATTTTATAAATGGGTCAATGATCCATATTCTCTCTAAAATGAATATAAAATATTTGCTTACGGCCTTAAGAAGTTTCCAATAGATAAGTTGAATTAGACAAGCAATAACAGAAATTTCAACATCTTTTTGTTTTCTTCTTCTTCTTATTATTATTACTAATACTACAAATATTACAGCTTGTTCTTCGATCTAGAAGCTTTTTTCTCATAGTTAGTAACGTCCAAGTCACGATGATCCCCATTTGATTATTTTCAACTTCATCTTGAATTTCCCTGCACCCTCTTCATCATTGATCATACCCTGCAATTATAAAAATCGAACTATGTTTAATAGCAATCTAAGAAAAATGTTACAAAAATGAAACGCACCATATAATAAGTTACAAATGCCTTCTCAAATTGTCACATGATGTAATACAAAATTATTTTGAAGAGTAACTATGGAGGATTAATTACTGTCGGAATTCTATGGTGATCATGAAAGGGACGGACGGAACATTAGGCTTAATGATGGCTCAATAGGTTTAGGGGAGTTTCGGCCTAGAAACGGCAGTGGTGGACCAGTCCACGATTTTGATCTGAATAGTGATACCCGGACGACAAACCCCGGGTTTAGTTGCACTAAGGCACCTCAATTGGTATTGTCTCCCATAAGCTGCTCCGTTGTCCCATACTGCTTCTCCGGCTACCCCGAACAGGTTAGCTTGCGGGAATTGTGACTGGTCTCTGCATGAGATAGCGATTGCATGAGAATCAATCATTGATTTTGTGTGCTTGAATAAATATATATTAACGGCCTGTTGAAAGAAGAGGGACTTATGTAAATACGGAGCGCTGTAGATGGAGGCGGTGCCGACATCACCATGGGTGGCAGTGAAAAGGAGGAGCTGGAGGAGTGGCAGCAGCCACTGGAGGAGGAGGTGGTGAGGCTTATCGATTCTCAACATTATTAGAATTTGGTTTGGATCGAACCATGTGCCAAGGTGAGGAAAATAGTAAACTTTTTAAAGGAAGAAGCAGAAATTGAAATGGCTCGGTTGATGTTTTGGATTATATAATGACCTCACAAAACGTGCTCAACGCATGATTATGAAGGCTGCTCTTAAAAATACTAATTGGACATACTAAAACTAAATATCAGTTTCATTTCTTATCAAGCAGCGTTTGGAAACTGGAGTTTCATAACACGTTCTATGGGAGATACCATCTGGTAGGAAGATTGGCTTTATTAACTATATTAGCAAGCATGTCGGTAAAAGAGGAAGGAATATCATTGTTCGACTCGAAAAATAAATGCAAGTTACTTCCAGAGCCTCCTCAAAGACATGTTTTTCTCCGTGTCTTTCTTCATTACTTTAGCAACGGCCATCTCGAAATCTTCCTGAGTCACATGAACACTTCTCTCCCTCAGAGCAAACATCTCTGCTTCTGTACAGACAGCCTTATATATAGACAGACAAGAGGGGTATGGTTAAAGGTTGTAAGAACAAATGGTCAAGTCTTTGGGGACTTTGGTATGTGAATTTTACCTTGAGCTCTGCACCGGATGCACCGTTCATCTTCTCGGAAATCTTCTTCAAATCGATCCCCCGCATTAAATTCATCCTTCTTGAATGTATTTTTAAGATATCAAAACGAGAATGCGAATAATAGAAAGAAATTAAAATAATAATAATGATAATTATTACTAAACATGTGACAATTATTTAAAACTAAATGTTTCTTTCATGCACCTCCGCGTTAGGATTTGGGAACTCGATTTTCATGTCAATACGTCCAGGCCAAAAAGGGCTTGATCCAGGATATCAATACGATTTGTGGCCATCAAAACCTATGAAAAATGTAAGAAGCGTAATATAGCATCTTTGTTTCCCAATTTATGAAAATGCAATCTTTTTAAGTCGTAAAAAAATACCTTGATCTTGTTTGATGCTTCAAATCCATCCAACTGATTGAGAAGCTCCAGCATAGTTCGTTGCACCTCGCTGTCACCATTACCACTCCCAGATTCCATTCGAGCAGATGCAATACTGTCTATTTCATCCATGAAAATGATAGATGGAGCATGTTCCCTGTCGTTTATAGAATGCAGAATATTTATAGTAGGAAAGAGGACCACAGAACCAGGATGATATAAGGCATATATAAGTCCAAAAATAACTCTTTGCCCTTTATAGACAAAGAGGTTGGATAATTCAAGTTCATCACGAGGAAATTGGGCTTATATGACTACCCATTTGAAAAACAAACCTGGCCATCACGAATAGTTCTCTAACCATTCTAGAACCTTCTCCAATGTATTTCTGAACCAGCTCAGAACCAGAAACCCTGATGAACGTACAATCAGTATGGTGCGCCACTGCCCTAGCTAATAATGTCTTTCCTGTACCGGGTGGGCCATATAGCAGGACGCCCTAGTAACATGACAGTAATTAATTAGGCCATATAGATTCCACTACAAGCTTCTTAACAGACATATACTCTGGCCCTTTGAATATTACCTTTGGTTGAGCTACTCCAAGACTCTCAAATGACCTATGACATATAGTTCAGGATGCTTGATTGGAAGTTCAATGACCTATGACGATAATGTTCAAACATCAAACAGATATTCAAATTTAATGATTGATTCGGCACTAAAAATGCAAATTAGAAAGGAAAGAAAAGTGAATGAGTGAAACCTCTTTAATCTCTTTAATTTGCTGGTCAAGACCACCAATCATATCATAAGTGGAATCGGGAACCTTTTCAACTTTCATGAGGTTAACCAGAGGATCCACTTTGCTCGGCAAGACTAAATGAAGAACATAGCTGTCATTACGAAGAGCAACTCTAGCAGACGGTGTAATCTTTGTAATATCAATACTTTTATCAATATCCACAACATATTTCCCTTCTGGATGAACCTGAGAAATAAAGGAAAAAACTGGATAAGCTAAAGGTGCTAGAGAATCAGGCAGCATTTCATGCATTCAATCTTAAAGTAAGATCTATGCTGGTTTAACCTGGAGAACCCTTTCTTACTAGGTCAAGTAAATTGTTTATATGAAGAACATGTAATAGACTTTATGATGCATACGACCACATTAGGATAGATACACACAATAGAGGTATAATTGCCTTAACTAAAACCTTATTCTTCCCCATGACTTTGACAACTTCACCAACATATGACCCAGGCTCCTGACGTAGCTGTAATTCTTCTCGAAGCATCCTCACTGCCCGATTTTTCAGTTGCTAAATATATCATCGATCGATCACTCAAAAAATTCCAAATCAATCCCAAATGACGAGCAAGATTCATTTGAAAGTAAAAAAAAAAAATGGTAATAATTCTATCCTAAACAGTTAAAAATTTAAAACATCAAAGTATACTCACGTGCTCACAAAAGAGGCTTTGATTTGAAACTTAAAATTTAAGGAAAGTAGAATTTATTCTCAAAGAATTACGTTGAATCTGTTCTTAAAGAATCATTTCATTCAAATTTCACCTTCTCAGCCGCTGAATAATCATTTCATTCATTCCCCCACCAAATAACAAACCCTTAATCTCTAGAAATTCAAAACCAATTCAGACAACCTCACGCCCCAACCCCTAATAAAATCCATAAAACCTAGCTGAATTAGACACGATATCTAATTTTAACGCTTTCTTCATACCTCTAGAATTGAGCTCGTTACGCTGAGCTTCGAGGCGATTGAGATTGTGCGTTTTCTGGCGAACCTGGAGCTGCAGCTCGTGAATGTGTTGCAGATAGTACTGCCGGAGACCCTCGACATGCTTCGCCGCCGACTTCTCCGAGCAGGTCTCTTTTCTGTATCGGCCTGTTCTTCTTTCCATGTCGAGTGTAGAAAGTTAAATGACGACGTGTCGTTCCATGCAAGTATTGGAACTCTAGGCTCGAAATTCGAATGGACGTGTGTCGTTTTGGACTGTTTGAAAGGGAAAAGTTAGCATTCTTATTCAGCATTTACTTTCTTTTTTCTTTTTTTTTTTTTTCTATCGTAGTTTTTGGCGGACAACAAGTGCATGATAACTCTTTTAACTTAACCGACTTTTTAATAAATATTTTGTGGACCTAAATATTAATTAATACACATATAATAATTTAGGTAATATTGAATTTTAAGTGAAAAAAAAATATATATATATATATAATACCTAAATTGAGACTAAAAAAAATTACAATTTAAATAATTTTATTAATTTTTTGAAATTCTATTTTAGGACATTTTTCTTCTCATGTTGACTAGTTAATGAAATAATAAAAGGACTGATTTTATTTATTTAAATTTGTATGGGAGGAAAGTATAATTTACTTTAAAAAGTATTATAATTTACGTGGGGCAAAAGAAAGAGAGATGGAAAATCGCACTCGCAGCATATAAAAATGACGGATCTCCGTTCTTGTATGTTCTTTGCACCCAGCCCCTAAAATCGAAACTCCATTTCTTAGCGGGCTAGAGGTGTGATTTTCTACGCAAATAATTCAAAATAATAATAATCAAGAATCGGCGTTCAAATCTGTGTTATAGACCGTCATTCTCAGCTTTAATCTCTGTATAATCACAGTTTTTATCGATAGATCTCATCTCAGTCGTCGCTGTATTTTGGTCAGCTATTTGTATTCACTGTAATTGCAATTTTTTTATATTTTTTTATCAGATTAGGGTTTTCCTTTCAATTTGTTTGGGATACAGGTACAGAGAAAATACAGATTACAGAATTTGATTTGATTGTTGCTTAGATTTTAGTGTTCTGGGGTGGTTTAATTTTGGGAGGGGGAGTGATGGATAAGAAGAAGGTGACTATTCCGCTTGTCTGCCATGGCCATTCTCGGCCTGTAGTGGATCTGTTCTATAGTCCTGTTACGCCTGATGGTTTCTTCCTCATCAGCGCCAGCAAAGGTACGGTTGCAGTTTTAGGGTTTAATTTGGTAGTATGCTTCATTAAATGGAACTTGAGGTCGTGGCAGGCTTCCAGAGGTTTGTGACTGTAGAAACGTGGTATTGTTGATGTTAATTAAAAACGGAAAACTTTCAAATTATTGTGTTGTTTGGAGATGATTCTCCGTGAAATGAGATGAGCAATGCAATTATTAGGATAGCTCATTGAATCATTAAGGTAAATGAAACTGAAGATGTTTATTATTATACAGGCTTTGTGATCCTGTACGAGTTGATTCGTTTCATGCAATACAATTATAATTATTTTAGGTTTCGTTAATCAGAACATTTGCATAAGAATAGAATAACAAAGAAAAAGGTGATACGGAAATATAATGAATAAGAACACCTTAGGTATTGGTGACTGGTGAGAATAGAGGCTTCAAATAAAGACGGGTTATTGACTTTCCTTCTACTAAGATAAGTGTTTATTATGTTTCTGATTTTAGATTCTAGTCCGATGCTCCGAAATGGAGAGACTGGTGACTGGATTGGGACATTCGAAGGCCATAAAGGCGCTGTTTGGAGTTGTTGCTTGGATACTAATGCTCTACGTGCTGCTACTGGTTCTGCTGATTTTACTGCGTGAGTAACTTTCCTTTTCTTTTCTCTTTTTTTTTTGCTCCATGTCAAAGTGATATAAATAAGTTTACATTTGCATTGTGTGAAAGAATATGCATTAGATATCTCTGTAGAATCTTGAGAAGTTTATGTAATTGAATTTCATACCACTTTGGAGTTTAAGCCCATTAAATTGGATCTGCCATAATATGTTTCAAATTAACTTGCAGGAAAGTATGGGATGCATTATCAGGAGATGTGCTGCATTCATTTGATCACAAACACATTGTCCGTGCCTGTGCCTTTTCAGAGGTACTACACAATTGGCACTTTATTTCTTTATTATTATAAATATACCACCATTTTCGTCACTGGTGTCAAATCCTTGGGAAGATAATAATGGAGACCTTTCTCCTTTCTCACTCTGCTTTTCTTCTAATAAGACCATCACCTTCTAAAATCCTTACAGGACACACACCATTTACTGACTGGTGGAGTAGAAAAGATTCTCCGCATATATGATTTGAATCGTCCAGATGCACCTCCAACTGAAGTGGACAAAGCACCTGGTTCGATCAGAACCGTTGCATGGTTTCATAGTGATCAGACAATACTAAGCTCTTGCAGTGACATGGGAGGTGTCAGGTATGTAGTATATATAAGTGTAAGCTACTATTAATTTGGTGTGGTCTTTCTAAAGGGAGTATAACGGTCATTAGTGGCCTTACAGATTATGGGACATAAGAAATGGCAAAGTAGTTCAAATTCTAGAGACAAAATCATCAGTGACCAGTGCAGAAGTGAGTCTGGATGGTCGGTATATCACAACCACTGATGGTTCTACTGTTAAATTCTGGGATGCAAATTAGTAAGTTTATTACTGGGGCTTTAATTACTTTATCTTTATGTCGTTCTCTTTGCACGAAGTGGCTTGTGGTTATATATATATATATTTTTTAATTATTTTTTATCTTTTTCCAGCTTTGGGTTAGTGAAAAGCTATGACATGCCTTGTGCTGTGGAATCAGCTTCATTAGAACCAAAATACGGGAATAAGTTCATTGCAGCGGGGGAAGATATGTGGATCAGAGTATTTGATTTTCATAGTGGCAATGAAATCGGTATGTGTTTTAGTCTGCCTCAAAATGTCTATCCTAATGCAAATCCCATCACCTTTTAATCAGAATGAATTTTTTTACTTAAATATCAGTTTGAAACTCTAACCAAATGGCCGTTATATATCTTGATGCAGCATGTAATAAAGGTCATCACGGACCAGTGCACTGCATCCGCTTCTCGCCAGGTGGGGAATCGTACGCCTCAGGATCAGAGGATGGAACTATCAGGATATGGCAAACAGGTCCATTGACAAACGATGAATCTAATGCACCCACGGAAAGTGGGTCTGCTGACAATGAAAAGCTGACTACTCCAAACGAGGTTTCAAGTAAGATTGAAGAATTGAAGATTGAAGAATTGAAGATTGAAGACGAGAGAAAAGCCATAGAGAATTAAGAGGGATTATGAGTAGTAACATTTGGCAGTATTTTACATGGCTTTTGGCATGCTGGATTTTGAGTTTAAGCTTCATAATTTACCTTATTTATACAACTAAGTTTAGTTGCTTTTCTAATAACAAAATATGGGAGAACTCCTTCTCACATCTTTTCTCACATCTTTCAGTGATGAAGTACAAATTCCGAAGATCGGTTGGACTTTAGTTAAGAGTATTATTTATAAAAAAAAAAAAAAAAAAAAAAAAAATTGAATATGGCTCACACGTTACTACCCTTTGGGTCCTATGTGCTATTTTATAATTCCCCGGCAAGATAATTAATTAGCACTAACCTCAAGAACGCGACGTGAAGAATTGAAACCGAGTTATGTGTTCAGTTGAAATGATGAACTGTATTTTATGAATAAACAAAATAACATGCACATAATATATGATTTGTTGCATAAGTATGTGGGATCCAATTTGTTCTTTCGTTATCTGTTTGCTTTAGTTAATTAGTCAAGTAGATGATAGTTAAAGTACTTATATCCGGTTCTTCTTATAAAATTTTAAAATATAGTTTTAACTTTAGTTTGTGTGTTATATATATATATATATATTTTATTAATATATTTTTAGATAATTTTATATTTAATTCTTTATTTCATTATTTGATTTAAATTATAAAGAAGTTAAAATAAATTTTCACTAAAAAACCCACTTTTAACTTTTATAATTTAAAATATAAAATTGTAATTAATATATATATATATATATATATATATTTAAAAAATGGGACATAAATACTCTTAAAGCTCAAACTCTTAGATAACGATTCAATTTACTTTAAATCTAGATATCACAAAGGTGTCAAAATTATGTCATCATAATGTAAAAGCTCGAACTGGGAAAGGTTGTATATATTGGACAAAAAGCATATCAAGCCAACACAATTGATTCTAAACCGACACAAACATCAACCTCATTTACACATCCATTATTACAATGCGTGTTGTAATTTATTGATTTACGATATTTGTAATATATTCATTCATATTCCTATCTTGAAATCCTATCTGAAGATTCTCCACCACCAATTCATGACTTTTATTTCCCACGAGGAAGTCTTTCATATTAGTCAAGTTGGATGACATGTAAGTCAACTTCCTACGTGGAAAAACCTCTCATTAGAGAAACCTCTTACAAGCATAAGGTCACACACATACTTGACGCAGCAAAATCAACCTTCCCCACGTGTTTTTCGTTCGCAGCACGCGCCAATAATACTCCCTCACCCTTTTTCTTTCCTACATAAACCCTAAACCTCCCTTCACCTTCTTCATCCAAACAAACCAACTTCTCATTTCTTCTTCTTCCTTTACCTCATTTAAACTTCACCTCACTATGACACGTATTTCAAAGGCTTCCATTAATGCAGATTACATTGATCAAGATTGTGATCGCGATCGATATCTGTCGTATTATGACCCGGAAAGTCTGATAGAAGACAATGGAGACGACGACGACGACGACGACAATGGTCCGGACTATGCTCCGGCTGCTTAAGTTAATATATAGAGAGATCATCGTATGATACATGGGTTTTGCAGAAATCAACTAATTATTATTATTATTATTAATTATGTGATTAAGGGGGTGTAATTAGGCCTCTCTAGCTAGTTAGTTAGCTCTAGTTGCAGATCTTCTTCTTTTTTGAGGTCGTAGCATGCATGTTGTTAATCAAGGAATAAATTATTATGTCCACGTGTACTTATTATTAGTAGTGAGATTAGTTTGTGTGATGATGTCATGATCATCACAGATCATAAATCAATATTAATCCACGATATTTATCCATGCAAATTATAAACGTGAATCTTATGCATGAGTATAAGTTATAACTAAATCATTTAGGCTAATTTAAAATATTATAACTACTAACACTCGATTAATTCTCATCCAGCTTTCAAACTACCGTTAATACCAGAGGTTTAGCATTCACTAAGAGGTATAACACTGTTTGCATGATGCCTCTCTACAGATTGGGCTTCCTTTGCATTTCTCAAGGGTTGGGAATATAGAAACAAAGATACAGCAGCCCCTCAATGTGCAAAGGGACCAAGCACTCATGAATATCACAACTCCATTCACATACATAAAGATTCTGTTAAAAAGAAAAAAGGAAAAAAAAAAATAATAATAATAATAATTCTCACAAATGGTATGTACATAAGTTTTCTCGTTCCATCTTGTAATTTTCTCTTGATCCAAACACCAATCGATCTACCCCCGCCATTCGATCCAACACAGAATAAATCTCGGCCATTTCTGGGTGAGAACAATCCCTGGCGAGAAACTCGTAAACAAACCTATCAGCTTCAATCGAGCTACACCCAGGCACATTTCTTACCCCTTAACCTTTCATTTTCCTCCTAACCTTCTTCACATCATCCCACCTATTGAAGCATAAATACCAGCAGGAAGAGTATGAATGCTTGAATCATTCCCATCTCAACCAATCTCATCCATATCCTCTCACCTATCTCCACATTTCCATGAATTCTACACCCACTGAGTAAAGCACCATATAGCGGAGCTAGGGTTTCATAATTCTCACTCGAGAGAGACTTTTCAATCAGATCTCTTCTGCTTCTTCTAACTTACCGGCTCGACCCAAAAGATCAACAAAACACTCGTAATGTTCTACTTTCAGCTCAATGCGATAAGTTTTCTTCATAGAATTGAAAATTGTCGCCCCTTTTCAACTAATCCTCCATGATTACAGGCGCTTAAGACTCCAATGAATGTGATATCATCTGGTCTGGCTCCAAATTTTCAATTTCTGAAAATAATTCCAGTGCTTTTGTCTTAAACCTGTTCGTGGCAAGACCGCATATGATAGATGTCCAACAAGCCGTATCCTTTTCCTTTAACTCATAAAAGATGTCCAAGGATTTTTGTATGTGCCCACATTTAGGATACATTTCGATAAGAGCGATTCCAACAAGGGCATCAATCATCATTTTTTGTTCTTTAATATATCCATGAATCCATTTCCCTTGCTCTAGAGCTCTCATTTGAGAACATCCCGTAAGAAGATTCGCCATAATAAACTTGTCCAGTTTTACCGATCCAGCTCTACTACTTTGCATATCTTGAAAAAGTACAACCACTTTATCAAATCTATTAAACGGGACATACCCATTAATCATAGAGGTCCAAAGAACAACATCCTTAACTGAACTTCTATCAAAAAGTTCTCTAGCTTCTTCCAACAACTGCACTTTACGTACCCAGACACAATGCTAGTCCAACAAATGATGTTTTTAACCGGCATTTCATCGAATGTATTCCATGCAATATTTAAACATCCACATTTTGCACACATATCAAGCAAAGCATTACGAATTATAGTAGTGAGCTCAATTTCATTTCTAACATAGTTGTGAATTTCCTTACCAAAGCTCTATATTTTTCAACGCAGAACAGGCAGAAAGAGTGCTTACCACCGTTGCTTCATCTGGTTTATGATTGCTCTCTAATTAGATTCGCTGAAAAATATCAATAGCATCTTTATGCTTCTCGCATCTAACATACCCAGAAATCATAACGTTCCAAGAAACCAAATCTCTATCAGGCATTTCATCGAACAGTTGGCGGTAGTATGCAATACTCCCAAATTGTGCGTACATATCCATCAGTGAATTACAAACATAATTATCAAAATCAAGCCCTGTTTTTATTACAAAACCATGGATCTTACGACCTTACGGAACCTCCCGTAAGGATCCGATCGACTTGAAAAGAAACGGGTAGGTGAGATTCAGGCCAGAGTCCACCTTCTCTCAACTGATGAAACAACAAGATGGGTTTTCTGAAATTACCTCTTTTCAGAAACGCTTTGATCATGACATTATTATAAACGAAGAGAGATGGGTTTATGATCCGATCGAAGAGTCTCTGGGCGTAATGGAAGTTTCCGACAGATGGGTCGGTGCAGAAGGAGATGACCTTGTTGAGGGTCTCTCTGTCTTGGCAGAGTCCGATTCGGTAGATCTGGACCTGGATTTTTTTGAGATGAGTCATCGATTCGCAGTCTCGGAGGAACTGGATGCATGATTTCTTCGCCAGTTTTGAGGTTGGCGTTGAGCTTGAGAAGAAATGGCAATGGCGGGAAAGGAACCTCCATAGTTTTTGAACGTTGCGTTTTCACTAAGAAGAGGCATACGGGCCTTTCTGAAGTTTTGAGCAAACTGAAGTAGCTTATAGCTACTTAGAGTTTGATTTGGGCTGGGCTGATATGTTGCGCCCATGGGCCCAGTCAGAGTAACGAACTGGACTAAACTGTAAACCGATCTTACTCTTATTCGCTATGCCTAGATCTCTCTCCCACTGACTGTGCTTCATAGAACTTCGTACTGATTACGAATTTCAATGCCATTGATTTTCTCCCTCTCTCTCCCCTAGAGAAGAACTTCTCAATCTGCGTTTCTCTCTCTCTCTTCGACCTCTCTTCCATCTTCTTCTTCCATGGCGCTCTCTGCAGCGGCTTCTTCTGATCTTCCTGATTCCATTGTTCCTGCCCAGCGACGTTCATGATCTCTGCTCCTACGAAATTTCACGGTGATGTGACGAAACTCCACTTCTCTCTATTAGTTTAATTTTAACTTTTGTTTAGAAACTAAATCCGAATTCGAGTAATTGTGAAGAAGCCTGAATTTTTCAAGATCTAGTAGTTTCAGTCTGGTAATTTCGATCGGAACAATGTCTCCGATCCGTGTTGATGCTACAAAGCAGTATTACGCAACGAGCAGTCTTGTGATCGGATACGCGCTTTGTTCGAGCTTGCTTGCTGTGATAAACAAGTTCGCCATTACCAAATTCAACTATCCTGGCCTCTTGACTGCACTCCAATACCTAACCTCTGCATTAGGGGTTTGGGTTTTTGGTAAATTTGGGTTTCTACACCATGATTCTTTCACAATTGAAACCGCCAAGAAATTCTTACCTGCCGCCTTTGTTTTCTACCTAGCAATATTTACCAACACGAATCTTCTCCGCCATGCCAATGTGGATACTTTCATAGTGTTTAGATCCTGCACCCCTCTGTTAGTTGCCATCGCAGATACCTTGTTTAGGAAACAACCTATTCCATCTAAGCTCACATTTGGTTCGTTAGTAATCATTTTGGGTGGAGCTATAGGCTATGTTGCTACTGATTCAGCTTTTACCTTAACTGCTTATTCATGGGCATTTGCTTATCTGGTGACTATCACTACTGAAATGGTTTATATCAAACACATGGTTACAAATCTGGGATTGAACACATGGGGCTTTGTGTTATACAACAATCTACTATCCCTAATGATAGCTCCATTCTTCTGGATCATTACTGGAGAGTATAGCGATGTGCTTTCTGCTATTGGATCGAATGCAGGAAACTGGTTCCATTCTGATGCGTTTTTTGCTGTCTCTTTGTCATGTGTTTTTGGTTTGGCTATAAGTTTCTTTGGGTTTGCAGCAAGAAAGGCGATCTCTGCTACGGCATTTACTGTTACTGGCGTGGTTAATAAGTTTCTTACGGTTGTGATTAATGTGATGATTTGGGATAAGCATGCTAGTCCTTTTGGGTTGGTCTGTCTTCTTTTCACTATTGCAGGGGGTGTTCTTTATCAGCAATCGGTTACTGGCACTATTGCTATTGGTGCTGCTTCACAGCATGAGTCTGCATCTAAGCAGATTACGAGTGATAATGATAGCAATGAGAATCAAGGGAAGGGATCATCCGGTAAAATTGCTTCTGTATGAGTAATTTTTTCTTTTTCTTAAAAAAAAAAATATATGTTTAAGTTTTGGTTTTTTAATGGAAACACTAAGTGGGATCAGGCATCCTTATATTATTCTTGAGGTCACGAAATGTATGTGCGAGATTTGTACATGCTTTTCATTTCACTAGAGTTTGGATTATTCAGCTACATCATAAACAGAGTTATTGGAAATTCACAAGCATCATTTTTCGTGATGCACTAGTTTGGAACAGGTTCGTTTCATTGCGCAGAACCGGCAACCGACATATCAGTTAACTAGTTCGGAACAGAAGAATCAGAACATAAGAGTCAGAACTGGATCTGAATTACTAAATGTATATTATATACATTACAGGAAGATGCTTACAATCATAAAAGAGGGCCCATCATGTCAAAACTATCACTGCTCGAGTAATCTAACTCTATTTGTGCCATTAACACAAAATAGATAACTCTCACCTCCTCCTTTCAACAATAGAACATTACATTTTTCACATTCTCTTTTAGTGCCGGCAAGGGCTTAACACCAGACCCATTTTTCATCCGTGTACATTGCGTTCTATCGTGCTCACTCGGATCGGATTGGTTTCCATGTAGAACCGAGCTCAATAGGCGGCAAGATGTGCATAATATGCTGGAGTTACCTCATAGTTGTATAGGAAAAGAATTATATTTTTCAAAATCCAAATATTCTGATTATATGCTCACGATTTTCAAATGAAGTTCCAAAAATTTACCTATAGAAACCGATCTTGTGCATCGAGCATACCTGCCAACCAGAATGTATTCAATCAAGACAACATTAAAAGTAGAAATCTCTAGTTGAGGAAAGTGATCGTAACATTGCTTACGTGTGACAAAGGTTGTTTGTGAGCGATTGAATCTCGTCGAGACTAAAATTGTTCTCGTCCCAAATAACATGATAAGGAGGCGGCCGACTAGTCCATCATCAAACAACAAATTTCAATACATTCCTTTTATACAAACCTTCATTTTTTCCCTTTTAGTAAAATGTAGTTTCATTTTCTCGAATACGAACCTGGATTCTGGCATGACTACATAGATAAAAGTCGAACTCGGTTCGATGACAAATCATTGAATCCACCACTGTCCTTACATTCCAGAAAGTTTAAATCCATACAAATCAGCTCTTATTTAACATATCAAAGACAATGTAGTCAGTCAGTCAGTGAGTTAGTTAAATAGTTACCTGGTTGAATGTTACCACTCTTATCGCTGCTACTTCGATCTTTGTGGTTGTTCGCAAAGGGTCTGGTGTGATGCCGCTTTTGGACCACAATAAGTGTACTGGGAGGTTCATAACTCGGTTCCAATGACGCACAAGCCTATATATACAGTTAAAATATGCACTAGACGAGCATAAGATTTTACGTTGAAAGAAATTATAAGAAACAAGATGGTGCAACTGACCTTACGAATGGCATCGAGTTCGTAAAGTAGAACTTGATAAAATTGACCTTCACTTACACCATCCCTAGAACCAAAATGCTCAAGTCGAAAACTAGCCGGAAAAGACCGAAAATTACCAAAGGGAAGCTGCCTTACCTGTAGAAAATTATCCTCGACGGTTTTTGTCCTGTTGCCTTCTAAAAAGAAATCAAAAGCTCCCTGCAAAAAAAAAAAAAGTAAATAATCATTGAAACATATTACAATTCAGGATCCTTTCATCCTAATCGGGCCAGTTTGGCTTGGCAGTTTTAGAGCTGGATTTCTGAAATTGAATTTTTAGTATAAGATTAGATTTAAGTTGATGTGACGAACTCTTAGGCAAACTGGAGTTTGAAACATGCATACCTGATCATGCCACCAGAAACCGAACCACATAGAGGATCTTTCCAAGTTTTGAACAAGTATTGAATAAGTTCTTCCCTATGTGGCTGATCATATACTAGACTGATGTACTTAATAATTTCCAGCCAATCTTGGGATGCCACGACAGCAGCTATTGAAGGAGAAGAATCTTCTCCGGTATCCGAGTGAGTTACATCCACTCCAAAGATTATTGTCGGAATATCACTCACTAATGGGATCCTTGAACTTAGAGCATCTAAAAGCACAGTGTTCCTTCCTCCCATCTTTTAAAACAAAAGTACACAATCTGAATATGATATTATGAACTATAGAATATGTTAACATTTCCGATAGAAAATTTTAACGGACCTTCACATTGATTTTAAGCGACAAATTTGATAAGTACTGCCTACTTTTCTTGAACACATACTTTGTTAAGCAGCATTGAGATATTAGCCCCAGCTCCGTCGCAAATCCGCTTAAGATTGCCAAAAACACATAGAAAACACATTTGATATTCAAGTTAGGAAGAAGAAAAGCGACCGAAAAGAAAAAAAAAAAGGCCGATCATATACCGTATAGACAGCCATTATTGTCGGGAAGAATGGTGATAAGTAACTCCAATCCTTTCCCTTCTTCGAGTTTGTCGGAAGCGGCAAAATACACATTTTGCAAAGCTTTCTTCACTTGATCCGGTTTTGCTGAATATATAGGAATTATGGGGTCTCGGTTAAATTCCTATTATTGAAAAAAAAAACAAAAAAAAAAAAACATCATTATATTATCAGAACTCTAGTCTGATCTTAACTAAAATTAGCATTAAATAATCGGAGGATAATCGAAAGTATAGTACCATGCCAGAGATTTGGCACATCTGAACCAACTGTTGACAGAAATCAGAAGCTATGCTCTCTTCGACCGTACGAGAAAAATTGATACAAGCCCAGTATCTAACACAGCTTCCATTAACCCCTTTCTGCACATTATTATTATAAACTTCTCGTATGAAAGAAATTCCAGCATCGAAAAAGATGTTGATTTCGGCACTAACCTTGTTCATCATATTCCATTGACCCACTTGAGGCAGATGTTCCTTCTCTTTTCCAGAATCATGAAATTTTAGCTAAAGGAAAGAACAATAAATAAATATATATTTGAACGAAAAGTAAGCAGACAAAATTTGTCGAGAAAGATAATGTGTAAATATGAGTACAAGTATTACCCATGGAGCTGGAAGAACTCGAACCTCGAGAGTTGTAAGCTTTTATTGTCTACACTGATTCCAAACTTTTTTACATATTGATCTTGTTCATATGCATTCCGATACCTTGTCTATTAAAACAAAAAAAACAAAAAAAAGATAAAAATTATAGTTGATCATAGTAAAAGGCAGACCAAGTATTATAATAACAACAATAAGGTAGGAGTTGGACCTGTAAAATGTCGGTTTCGTGGTCACGGGGCCTTTGGCAAGAGATCTTAAGAAGAGAAGTTATCTATTTCTCATTCAACCCTTTTGTGCATCTTTGTCCTTCTACTATCTTGCATGCCTTAAAAGAAACATTCATAGTACGAAATTTTTGGTACGACCAAAACCGAACAATAGTTAATCTCTTAGGCATGAACTTAATTAATTACCTCCATGGGAAAATAGTTCACTTTACAATGATGTCCAACTTGAAGGCAAGAAAGCTGAGGATATTGGATTGTGTATCCATACATTTCTTGAAAGTACTCGACAACAGATTTCATGTTCATATTCTCATCAACTGGAAAACTATAATTAACCCGGAAATATATAAAAATGGAAGTCAATTGTGGGTATGAAAGAACGATGATAATGTACAGAAAAGTAAAGAAAAAATTATTACTTACATTAGCTCTCTTGTTGGCTGAGATGTCAACCCGGAAATTCAGTATTTTCGCCGTACGTTGCCTCTATGAGTAACTTTCAACTTTCACTCCTCTAAGAGGTTTATTAAGATGTTATACATATACATAAGAGGTTTATTAAAAAAAATAAAAATTGCACATTAAATTCTTACACTAGTTAAATCACTTACCTTAACATGATCCGAATCTGATATCGGCCTTGAGAAGATAGATTTGTCCAATATTTGAGCCACAAAATCTATTATCGGGATTGGTTCAATGAATGCAGTAGATGACGTATCTGAAAAAAAGTTAAGGATAAAAAGAATGAAAAAAACCTACTAAAAATGAAGGCGGCTAAATTAGCATTAGAAAGACTACAAAGACATCTCAGAGCTCTTGATGCCTGCTTCAAGCTTTGTCGGAGATTTTATAGCCCGTAGCTTACGACATCTTATGAGAAGGACCGTGATGTGTGTATCAAGTAATAGAATGCTAACATACTTATCCAGAACAACAAAGAAAGAAAGAAAAACAGAGAGAAATTGTGTTACCCTTGGGCAGTGAGTTCCTTCAAGAAAATGTCGAGAATGTTAAGTGCTTGTCGAGTATTGTCAACTTGTTTCCCAGAACGAAATGCTGATGGGTCTATTGACGGGTATACGATATTAAGGGATTGTAAAGAAAAAGGAAAGACATCAAAAAAATCTGTTTTCCTAAAATTAGGGTTTGGCCCATTTTTGTCTCTCTCCCATTGAATATTCTCTTTCTATTATTTTATTTATTTAATTTCGAAATATTATAGGATATTAGAAGTCATAATTACGAATTCTTAGTGATACGTGTACAATAGTAGTACTAATAATCATCAACATATAGAAAAAGAAATCCTACGGGCGATGATTATTTATGCTCCAAAGAACAAACTCTATGCTTAAAATTTTAATTATACACTAATTTTCACTTCACACAGTATTAACATCAATTATAAAGTTCCTAAGTATAATAAGATAAGCTAGGAGAGAAAAAAAAAAAAGAAAAAGGGAACTCTTTTTACAAACATTAATCATACTCTATAAAATAAATTTTGAACACATGGTATTGGCCTGTACAAACCGGAAACTCTTATACAAAGTCCCATGGAATCCCAAAACAAAGAT
Source organism: Coriaria nepalensis (assembly GCA_027186245.1). Classification (NCBI taxonomy): domain Eukaryota; kingdom Viridiplantae; phylum Streptophyta; class Magnoliopsida; order Cucurbitales; family Coriariaceae; genus Coriaria; species Coriaria nepalensis. The sequence continues at coordinate 8,637,895 of CP114496.1, read as the reverse complement.
CCTCCAAATCAAATCCAAACAGGTAGTGGATCAATAATTCAAACGAAGATCCTCAGTCTTATCTAAAAAACTACAGAAAAATGCTGATATATTGATAATAGAAGTAATCAGGATCCTTTTTGCAATCGTTGAAGGGCATGTTGAGTGGGTCACCGTCCTTGGAAGCTCGTAATGTTGAGAATAAACAGAGAAGACGACGGTGGACGCAGGGACAGCCGGCGGTGGAAGAGAGAAGAAGAAGTAGAGGGTGGAGGGATCGTGAGTCTGAAGGAAGAGGAAAGAGAGATATAAGTAAAGGAAAAGGAAAAATGTTAAACTTGACCACAGTAAACTTGACAATTTTAACGTAACCCTAATAAAATAACTATTAAATTTTTAGCCCCAAATATTTTTAAAATTTTCAAAAATATCCCCTAATTTTTTTTTTTTCAGAGACTCTGGTGAGGCTGCAGTCCCCACATAGCTCCGCCCCTGTTATATACACTGTATATAATTCAGTAATAAAATATTTATAATTTGAGTTTTATCAAACCTGTATATTTTTATAATAGAAAAACGACAAAACCCAATAGAATCCAAATTTTCAATCTTTGTTTCCAATAAAAATGACATCAAAGCGGACAAAGGAAAAACAAAACCAAACATACCCTTTATGCCTCTCCTCCCTTCTAGGTCTCTCTCTAGTACCTTTTCCGACGGGAGAAAATAATTAGAACTAACTAAAATTAATTCATTCTAACTTAAATAACATTAATTAATTAATTGATTAATTAAATTCTAAACAACTTTTCTACTCCCATTGATTGCCTCCACCATCTTGTCGCAGTGCAACTAAACTCTTTCTCTCCCTGCCGCCGCCGTTCTCTCCACTCTCCACCTTCCAGCTATTGCTTTCGGTCGACTTACCGTCCTCAATGCTCTCCGATCTGTCTCCATTTCCTCTGAGGTCGGATTCCGGCGAGCTGGGGTTCTGAGAGTTGGCATTGTAGACATGAAGCTGGTGGTGCATGGCGGCAGCGGCTGCCGCCGCGTGGTGGTGGTGGTGGAGCTGCGGGTTTGAGGCGTAGAAATCCTGGGCCACTGCCGGGGAACAGTAATGAGGTTGTACGTGGGAAGTTGGGTGTGGACCATAGAGTGTTGGACCGCCACCGTTGTGGGCTGCTGCGGCAGCTGCTGCCGTGGCGTATTCTGGTGGGACCCATATACCACCTAGGACTACTAGCTGTGGTGCTGGAGCTCCTGCTGGTTGTGGGTTTGGGCTTGGTCGTCTCGTATGAAGCCTATATTTCTGTGCAACATACAACAAAATGCCTATATTACGAATTTATTATTTATTATTATTGTTTAGATTTTTAGATGGTACGTACGAATGGAACAACTATTTCATGAGTTTCTGCATGTCTGAAAAAGAGAGAGACAGTACCTGCAAATGGCTTTTAACTTCATCATTAGTCAAACCGTCAACTTTCATTAGCTCTCTGATTTGCTTTGGAGTAGCAACTGTGGATTTCCCAAACAAGAAGAACCAAAAAGAAAGATCAGAACACTCTATACAGAAATTATTTTCGTGACTTTACGACTGTATATATTATTTTTATATTACAAAATATCAAATTCATATGTATTTGAGATCTATTAGTCTACCATAAGTGTATAATTTACTCAAAAATTTGTTAATAATTATATATCTTGTTACATAAAATAGTGATTAATTAGTTCTCAAGACACAGATTACAACTAGTTAATTAATTAATTAGCTAATTAACTATATATCATACCTTGAGAACCACCGAGCATCTGAAGAGCGTTAACAAATCGCCGGTGCAAGTCCGGCGACCAACACCGCCTAGCTTTCCGATGAGTCTGACTAGTACTATTCCCATTGCCATTATTATGATTGTTATTGTTATTATTATTTCCGTCAAAGCTTGTAATTGCTTGTGACCCCTCTAAAGCCAGTTGACTATTGATTCCCTCACTTCCTTTCATCAATCCTTGCTGATCGTTATTACTTTTAACTACTATTAACCCTCCATTGTTATTACCTTCCACTCTTTTCAAACAAGAAATCGCATTATCCCCACAAAGTAATAACTTCTTCTCCTCATGAGTGCTATCATAATCATGATGATCATCACGATATAGATCTTTCTGATCAGCAGCTGAGCTGGCAAGAGCAAGTAAAGTAGAAGAGTTGTTTTGGCTTGAAGATTTCGAAAAAGGGGTAAAAGCGCCCCCGTTTCGCGGTTTTGTAGTGATATTGTTGTCTAGGGCTAGTTTTGGGCTACAAGATGATAATGATAACTCTTTCGATGATTGTGAGGGTGGTGGTGGTACCGCGCAGCTTCCGGCTTGGCTCCAGAGCTGAGCCGACGTCATCCACGTGGCTTTGTCGGAGATGTTGTTGGAGAGCTTTTGATCGTCCGAGGTGGTCTGGTCTGAGTTTGATGACTGCTTTATGGGGATGAATTCTTCTAGAACTGGTTTAGTAATTAGCTGCCCTTGATTTTGATTGGCTGATGATGATTTATAGGCTTGTAATTGCTGCCTTGATGCCTCCACAGCTATATATATCATTAAGAAAAAAAAAATTGATTTGATTTTACAAGGATATCTTGTTCTTGTTCTTTTGTACCATTTGTACTACAAAATTTTAAAAAATAAAATAAAGAAAAAAATTATTACCAAAACGTTGTGGGATGAGAATTGGCTACTTTAAAAAGATAGGGGTTAAAATAAAAATATCAAAGCTAAAACAGAAAGTTAGTTAAAGATATCCCTAACTTCTATGAAAGAGTTAAAGAACCTAAAGATATATAAAGACTAAAATGGATTCTTATAAGACATCAAAGTACGTTGATAAAGAACATGGATACACATATGACTACCTTTTATTTAATTAATTTGATTTTTTTTTCTTCTTTTTACCCCATTTGAAAATCTTAGTAATAATGTTAAACCCAGATTTAGTTATCAAAATTTATACAAAAATAAAAAAAATAAAAAATAAATCTTTAAGATATGATCAATGTTATATATTTGATTAATTATTACGTACCGTTGCTTAAAAGCTGCATGCAAAGAGGAAGCTCGCGCTTGAAAGCATCGATCTTAACACGTTCTTCTTCAAGGCGAGAAAGGATGTCTTCAAGCTTCTGCCCGGCTATGTGGTCATGATGATGATCGCCATTAATGGCGGCAGTATTATTATTATTGAAGGATTTCAAGAGTAGAGAATAGCTGCTGTTGTTCAGAGGTTTGCACTCTAGGCTAAGTTCTGAAGGCGATGCCATTAAAATCAATTAGATAGTAGGAAATTGTCTCTCTAGCTAGCTAGAGTTGTGACAGATTTGCATGCTATAAGTTTTAAAATGAAAATACCAACAGGGTTATGTAGGAACAAACGAGAGCAAAAGATGGTGTTTGGCTCCTTTCTAGAGAGAGAGAGAGAGAGAGAGAGAGAGAGAGAGAGGAGGATGCCTGTTTGTGGGAGGGAGGGGGGGATCGTCTTCTTTTTAGGGTGTGTTTGAGGGGAGAATAAAGTGGTGGGTTCTATCTATGAGAAAGAAAAAGATGGATGACAGCTTCTTGCAAAAGAACAAAGGAGGGAGAGAGAGAGAGAGAGAGAGATGGAATCAGAGAGTTCTGACAGTAAATGAACCTTTCTGGTATATAGTAGTACTCTGTAAATGAACCAGTTCATGTACAACCCATGATTCTTTCTTCTTCTTCTTCTTCTTCTTCTACTCACTGTAATTACACTTTTTTTTTCCGTCCTTAGCTTTAAGTGCCTTTCTTTTTCTTTTTCTTTTATGAGCCTGTAAAATTAATCTTCTTCTTTCTACTCTCTCTTGCTTTTAATCAAAGTATCATTTCGTATATCTTTTCTATTTTTCTACCAATTCATTTGTATATTTTATGTTATCATACGATAGAATTTCGTTATCATGTAACGTATATATAATATATATAATCAAGTAACATATTATATCTTAAAGTAGGGTTCTAAATTTCTAAAATGAGAGTTTCGTTCAAGAATTCATGATCCTCAAAATATGCCAACCCCTTAAACCTGTAAGAAATTTGAATATTATAAAGTTGTTTATAAGAACATCTAGAGCCATATTACATGATGTATCGATGATTATATTATACCCTAAATTTGATTAATAAAATTACATGCAACCTTTTTTTTTTTCATTTATTTTTTGAAAATAATCAGTAGCATGCATACATACAACAAATAAACAACTTTTTCTTCATGGTTCCAAAAAAAAAAAAAGTTGAATGATTGTTGTATGAAATCGAGTGCATGAAGAATGAATACTATATAATATAATAGAATATATACATAATCTACACTGAAATAACATTATTCATCCAGAATAGAATAAATTATCTTAACTCAAAGGGAAGGAATATCTTACATACTTAGTTCAAATTCTACGACTCTAATTTAAAAACCCTAAATCATTCATGCATCCACATAATTCTTAAATTCCCACAAAGCTTAAAGCTACTAAGGTTCTTCTAGCTCACAGAGAAGGGAATCTTCTTGTTATTACCAGCTGCTTTTCTGAAGTGGGTAGGAAGGTAACAAGATTCTCGCTAAAATTTATAAAGATCTTCTCTTTTTTCTTTTGGTGGGTCATTATTTTCTAAATCCTAATGAGATATTTTTATATACACGTCATTTATGATTATGTAATATATAAAATTAATCATAAATTTATAATTATAAATAATTATAATCATAAGATCTTTTAATATTCAATTTTATTTTGTCGATTCAAACGAGATCATGTTAAAAAGTAATAGTTCTTAATTAATGTAAATTTAAATAGAATCATCATAATCTAAGTTCGTTCTTAATACATTGATTAAATATATATAAATTCTCTAAATTATATAGTTTTCATATATATTATTAAATAATATAAACTCTAGAATATCTTTCCTTAAAATATTTATTAAATCTTCAACCGACTCCCTTTACCTATCAAGTGAAATAATGGCCCCAAAATGTGACCCGACCCGTATTGAAGGGAACAAGGAAGTTACTTTTTAACTTTATCTTCATGTAAAATGGAAAAATTGGTGAGAGAGTTAGAGAGAGTCAGAAACTGCATCGAATTCCCTTTGCACTGAGAGAGAGAGAGGGACGGTTGGTCGCTTTCTAAGCTCAATCTTCTCGTACAAGCCTCCAACCCACACCTTTTATGCAGATTCTCTCTCTCTCTCTCTCTCTCAGGGAAAGGAAAGAAAGGAAAAGAAGGGAGAAGAAAGAGATTATCCTCATGACACGTGTCATCATATTTCCTTCAATACTGTCCTTCTGAATATCCCTTTTGTCTGGAGCAATTACACAGGGAATCTTCCTCCCCCACACTGCCCTCCTCCTCCTACTTCAAAAACTTTCTCCTAAATTTTGAATAAACGTGAGCGCCTAGCCATACAAAAGTATATCGGACGCACAACTAACGCGCCGCGATCGACTTCAGCAGACTTCCCGGTCATTTTGACATCACCGGTACGAAGTCCTTAGACACCCTCGTCCTCCTCTCTTTCATCTTGCTCAGAAAAAAAATCGTTGCCGATGATGTTAATTATATGTTATAGTTATATTTAACGTGTTAGATAGGATATTGTGGAATATGGATCCAAACAGGACTTATGCATACATTACATACATTTAGATATAAGAATTAGTTTAATCACCCCCTCTTTATTAATTAATTGAAAGTTTGAACTCTAGTAATGCTAATTTTGAGTTGCTTTATTTTCAAGTGGGGGGAAAATACTACTTTTTAAATAAAGCTTGAAAAAAGAAAGATAAGAACATGTGATTCTTATTCTTGTGCATCAAATTAACAAATTGATCATAATCGATCATGATTTAAAAATAAAAATAAAAATAAAAAATACGGGTCAGAAATTCAAAGTTAAATTCGACTTGGGGTCCAAAACAGAATTATACTTTTTTTATTATTTTTTATATGTTAATCTTTACGGAAAGCCATCTGTGACAGAAACACTAATGGGCTGAAAGCGCCTTGTTCACTGGAATCAAATATTATTAATGCATGGTGATAATATGGGAATAGTTTATAGAAATGGATGAATGGACTGTTCTTCTAAATTCCCTAATTCACTTAGGATGATAGATTCCCCACTTCCTTTCCCTAACTTAGATTTTTATTATTTTTTGATTCGCTAGCCTGACGGGATTCTTATTAATTACCGTTAGTTTCGGGGTCAAGTCACTGAGGCTAAAGAGCTATTCTTGCAAATGCATGCCCATGGACTACCCTTATCTCAGCCTTGCCCATAACGGGTTTGACCATGAAGCATTTCTAACATCCCAACAAATGCAAGAAGCTGGGATCAGACCCAATGTTGTAAGCATTATTTCTCTACTCCCTGCTTGTAAACATATGGCATCACTCCAGTGCGGAAAATCCATTCATGGATATATCACAAGGCACGACCTTTTCTATTGATGTATCCATTGCAACCACTTTAGTTGACATGTATGCTACATGTGGAAGCATAAACTATTCCAAAATCGTCTTTGATATGATTTTAAACAAGGGTGTGACTACTTATAATGCTATGATCTCCGCTTTTGCCTTAAATGGAAAACCTATGGAAGCTCTGGTTCTATATCGAACCCTAATAAAAAAAAGGAGTCGAACCCGATATCATTACTTTTATCAATGCCTTGATGGCATGCACTCATGCTGGGTTAATAAAAGAAGGGTTGGAGATTTTCATCGATATGGTTTTAAAACATAATGTTCAACCTAGTATGGAACATTATGGATGCCTTGTAACTATTCTTTCTAAGTGTGGTTATATAGATGAAGCATTAAAGCTTATTGTTACTATGCCTTGCAAGCCAGATGCTCTTATATATGGATTGCTACTTGCTGCTTGTAGAGAACAAGGAAAGGTCGAAATGGATGAGTATTTGTTTGAACATCCTTCAAAACCTGAGCCGGGTAATTCGGGTAATTACATTGCGATTTCGAATGGGTATGCGAGTGAGAGATACGATGAAAAAATGGGGGATCAATAAGGTTCCGGGGTGTAGTTGGATTCAGGTTGGAGAAGTCGTCGACATGTTTTTTGCAGGCGACGAATCACACCCTAGAACTTTGGATATTTATCAGACATTAGATTTGTTGAAAGTTGAAATGTGCTATGATTATTGTGAATATGTTTTCAGTAAGGAGGATATTCTTTGCTCTTGAGATGGAAACTTTTTGTTGCATGCTAAAGGGTTTTTTTGTGTGTGTGTGTGTGTGGAAGTTTTAAGGTTGATTGATTACAGAGAGAAGATGGTGTTCTAGGTGTACTAAATTATTGGCATTGATTGATGGTTTGGGCTGTTTGTCTTTATGCGCATTAGACAACTAAGACGAGGTCAACTCTAGTATGACAAATTTGATAAAACTGTCATAATTTTATTTAAAACATAAAAAATTTTCTCCTGAATTCGTAAACATGACTGAACTTTTTACCTTTCTGGGTATTCTCAAAAATTGCTAGCTACCATCATATGCATGTGCAAGCAAGTACAGAGTTTTCATTACCCAAAACACAGCTCCTTCTAGTTGACCTTTCTCAATTTGATCCAACCACCACTTAGTTGAGTCATTGACACGTAATCATCATAACTTTTAAAACTTGTCGTTGATAAAATTGCTTAAAATTAGAGGGCCAATTGCTTCCATGTCATTCATTTTTAAAACTAGGGAGTTATGAGGATGTATATAGGTTGTAGGCCTATATGTCCTACATATGAATGTTAGGTATAATGAACATCTTTGTGATTAAAAAAGTAAGGATTCTCTAACATGTAGAAAGCACACTACGTTGAGAACACTACCTCTTTCTTTTGCTAAGACCTTACTTATAATAATAATAAACCTGCATTATGATTTAGGACAGATATTAAGCCCAAACAAGAAACAACAAAACTATTTTTTGTGACAAAGTCTAAATAAAGATCGAATCCAAACAAGAAACAACCAAAGTATTTGGAAAGGTCAAAATATTTTATAGGATCAAATTACAATTAGTTCATGCAAATCTTACCTATCTATAAGCAAATTCACATCAGAGCCTGAACAAATATGAAAAGAAACAGAAAATTTAAAACTTAGAAAAAAAAAAATGAAAATATATAAAAATGACAACTCAAAAAATAAAATAAATAAAAGGACATTGGACCACCCAAATAGACTATTCAAAGCTCAAACACCCGCCGCCCCCACCACGTTCCTTATACCATCCATCCCTCCCTCACTCCCTTTTATGTTGTTTTCTCTTCTTTTCTTGATACTTTTTTTTTTTTTAAAGTAAATTAATGAAAAAAAAAAAAAGAACGGAAAAATCTCTCATTTACGGTGTGACTGCTCCTTGTGGAGGAGAGGTCCGATACTCGGCAGGGGGCGTATGACCGTCCGATCCCTTTGAAGGGTCTTCCGACGATTGTCGTAACCCATCATCCGTCTCACCACCACTTCTACTCAATTCCTCAATCATTTTAACCACATTTCCCATACCGGGTCTAGAATCCGGTACGGTTGATACACACGACATCGCGATCTGCAATAGCTGCACCATCTCCTCCTCGATATTATGATACCTCATCAACTCCACGTCAAACACCTCCGCCGTCCATTCCTCCCTAACTACCGACTGGACCCACCTAGGCAGATCGATCCCGTCCTGATCGCCTAACGATGCCTGGTTCGGTGCTTTTCCTGTTAATAGCTCTAACAGCAACATGCCGAAACTGTATACGTCGGATTTGAACGTCACCTTCCGAGTCTCGACTACTTCCGGGGCCCGATATCCTGCAACCCGGTTCGGTGGGGTTGCGGTCCCAAAAAGCGGGTTGAATCCGAAATCTGATAGACACGGGATGTGGTCCGGTCGGAGCAGGATGTTGGATGATTTTATGTTTCCGTGGGCAAGTTTGCCAGACCCATGTAGGTGGGCCAGGCCTCGGGCTGCACCGAGTGCTATTTTTCTTCGGGCGTCCCAGTCAAGTGGCGTTCGACCGGATCCTGTACTCCCTGTAGTAAATAATTATAATATTAAATGAACCGAACATTCGGGTCAGAGACAGTAACCAGATAGAATGTTTCTTTAATTTCCATAAGAAAAACACTGCATTATATATATATATATATATAAATAAGAGAAAAAATAAAAATAAAAATAAAAAATAGGAAATTCAGGTTAATAAGCTAATTAATGAGTAACCGAATATTTTCTCCAAACTAGTGTTGAGCGTGGTCAATGTCATTACGCCTCAATAATTGAGCACAAAAATGGATTGAAATTAATGAAAGAATAATTTTAGCATTTTCTGGATTAATATTACACAGAAAAAGTAAAAAAAGAAAATGTAATCGAAAGAGGAAATCGGTACCGTGAAGGGAAGAAGACAGGCTACCGGCGGCTATGTAATCGAAAACGAGGAGCTTCTCATCCTTAGAGTAGTAGAAAGCTCTAAGAGGAACTACATTTTCGTGCTTGATTTTTCCGACGGCGTCCATTTGGATCTCGAACTCTTTCTTCGTAACCACCACGTCTTTTAACCGCTTAACGACAACTGTCGTGCCTTCTTCAAGCACCGCCTTGTACGACGTCCCTACGCTTCCTTTCCCCAGGACCTCCGCCGAAGCTCGTAATAGATCCTCTAGATCGAAGGTGTAACCTCCGCCGTCGAAGAAAACTAGCTTGTTTCTCTCCGCCTCCGCCACTGATTCGGCGGTAAGATCGTCTTTCGAGGACGAAGTTCCTGCTTCTGCGACGGGCGCAGATAGTGCTGCAGCTACTGGTTTAGGTGCTTTCGACGGTTTTCGGCGACCTCTGCGACGGAGGCAGAGGATGAGAAGTAGAAGCAAGATGAAAGCGACGACAGCGCAGCCGATGACGATTCCGATAATGGCGCCGGTTGAAAGCTTCTGGGAGTGTTTTTTGACTGGATTTGACGGAGGTTGTTCAGACGGTGACAGAGCGGGAGACGGAACTAATGGACTGCAAGACGATAACGGTTTGCCGCATAGATCTAAGTTTCCGGCGAAGGAGGATTCAGGAAATCTCGTTAACGTCTCAGGGATTGAGCCATTTAGCTTGTTGTTAGATACATTGAAGCTCCTTAAATTCGCAGATGGAATGCTCGGAAGTGGGCCGGAGAATCCGTTATTTTCCAAGAAAAGTCCGGTCAGGCGAGTCAGATTGTTGACCGAGAAAGGAATCGTACCAGTAAAATTGTTGGAGGATAAGTCGAGACGATTAAGCCGAGGCAACCGAGTCAAACTTGTCGGGAACTCGCCAGAGAATCGATTAACCTGAAGGTAGAGACTACGGAGAAATGTTAAATTCGAGAAATCGGAGGGGATCTCACCGGAGAGACGGTTAGAACGGAGACTCAGAACCCGGAGCTGACTTAGCTGCCCAATTGTATTGGGCGGGATCCGGCCCAGAAGCCCAACACCGGGTAAACGGAGCTCATACACAAACGACTGATTGGGACCGCATCCTACTCCAACCCAATTGCAAGCCGAATCGGATACGTTCCACTTGACCCGGTTCGAATGCGGCGTCTGAGCCAAGAAAGCAAGAAGCGCTTGCTTGTCCTGAGTCGGCTCCGAGTTAAGTTGCTGACTCAGTGCCAGAAATAATACCCAGAAAACAACCGCCATCGCCATTGAAACCGATAACAAACAATTCTTAGAACTACACAAGAAAGAATGCACAACAAGAAATAGAATTTCGCTTTTCTGTTTTCTTTTTTATAATCTAGCTTTGAATAGCTGTTTGTAACGGTGATTTTGGAAAAAACCAGATATGGTTTGCCGGCCACCAAAATTCATAGATTAAGAGATTAACGCGAGAAAAAAGTGTTTTAGATAGAGAAAGAAGAGAGAGAGAGGAGAGGATCACGAGGCCACAAAAAAAAAAAAAAAAAAGTGAAGATAAAGCTGAGAAACAACAACAGAAGTACTACTCTGGCTGGCAAGCATAGAGAAGCGTTGTTTCTTCTTTTTCATTTTCATTCTTTTTATTTTTTATTTTTTAATGTTGTAGTAAATAAGAGGGCAACGTTTACTAGTATTGACCAATTGCAGATTGACACGTGTAGTAGGCTCGTTAAAACGATGAGTATTTATTGGACCGGTTTTTTACTTGAAACGTTTCAGAGAAAGACACGGCAACATATAAAAACAGGTTTTTTCGAGGGGACATTTTTCATAACCGAATATGTATTTTAATTAATTAATTAATTAAATTCAGTTGTAATTATTTTTGTATTCGGAAAATGTAATTTTAATTTTAAAAAGAAAAAAAAAAATTTTGTTCAACCAAGGTTGACTAAAAAGATTGATTGGTGATTAGGGAAAGAGAATAATAATTAATGTTTTTTTTACTACACCTACTTAGTTCCATAATTAATGGATTCTATCTTATCTTATGGTTTCTAGGATGTTGACCAAAAAAAAAAAAAAAAAAGCACTAGAGTGAGTATAATAATAAAAAATAAATAAAAGTTTAATTTTCTTATTGGGCCCAATCATTTCACACACTCAATCGGCTGGCTCTATGCGGTAGAGTAGTTCATGACCCATTTTGTCCATATGATGATTTTAGCCATATGGCTATACTTGAAGGATCAATGATATCTCCTACGAAAAGAAAAAAAAAAAAGCATTATTTTATTATTATTATTTATTAAAATATTATATATAGAATTATTTGTCGATTTTTCCGGCTGTAAGAACTCGGCCCGCCTCTCAACCTCTCTTTTATAAATTTCACTCCAACAGCTAAAAAGCAAGCTTCCCTTCATTCGGATAAAACGAAGCTAATCAATTTCATTTTGAATAATGTCTCACAGACCCATAATAAAAGGCCATATCGAATTTTATTCCATTCTACCTATCATCATATGCATCTAAATTGATATAAATTTATATGGTTTGGATCGAATTCAAATTTGATAGAGTCGGGATAAGTTTTTAATTTATTCTATATTGTATAATACAATGTTATCGATATTAGATAGTTGTAACCGAAATGAAAATCATTCTCTCTTTGCTGTAATAATTTTAGATTACAGTCCTATGATATTCAATCTCTTGACGGGCCAGCCCAATTGGTCGGCTCAATTTTGAAATCTCTCCGAAGAATAATCTAGGTTCTCTTACCAAAAAAGACAAAAGAGCAACAAGTACAGTTTTCACAGAAACTTGGAGCGCAAGCAGCCAAGCTCAGACGTCAATGGAACCTAAAAGACCATTTCATCCCTCCTTAAATAGCTGTCTGTCAGCCTGCCATCTTCTTCTTTGTTTCAAGTTACTAAGCGAAAGCGCCTTACTGTATGTAATAACTTTCATCCAAGACAAGACTTTAATCGATTCTTTAGAATTTTGAAATACAAGAAAATCGCTTATAAATAGAAAAAATTTAACAAGAAATGAAATGTAAAAAAAGTCGTATAATTTAACAAAATATGTACAAAAAATCAATTAATTGGGTACTCTTACCTGAACAGTAGAAGACAAATCCGGAATTAAATTTGTTTCAATTTATTTTCTTTCAGTATGGGGTTGGTCAGGATCACGCAACCAGAGCATGGGGCCCTTAGGTGATGGGCCCCACACTATATGGATAATTAAGAAAAAAAAAGAAAGAAGAAATATAAATTCAGAAAATCAAACAGCAATTTACACAGAGAGAGAGCATCTTTGGGGTTCAGGTTGCGTGAGTCCATGCCATGGTGCTGTAGGCGGTGACAAACACTACACAGAAATGGTGTAGCCATGACTTTTGAAACGGCACAGAAATAACCAAAAATAAATCTGTAAAACCAGAAGAAAAAAAGAGGTCCCTAAGAAAGCTTTATGTTGTAGTGTTTTTATTTTCGTTCTTATTACACTGTTCTGAAGGTGTAATCATGTCTCAAACCGACTGGGAAGCTCATAAAATGTAAGTACTGCTGCAGTTTTATTTCGTTTTTTTATGGTCCTTTTTAGTTTCTGTGTTTCTAGTCTTTTTATCTATCATTTTGCATCAGTTTTTATTTTCCCTTGGTTTTTACTATTTTATTGTGCTCTCAAATGGGTAGCCGTGGTTTTTTTTTTCATGGGGATTTGGATTCGTATGTCTTTTTTTTGTTTGTTTTTGTTTTGTTCAGATTATGTAGCTCACTCTGTTTCATTATTTTATTGTGTTCTGTCTTTGGTTTTTTCTTTATCTTTTTGGCTGCTGCTGAACGACTGCTGATATCCTTTATGTGTTTTGTTTATTCTATAGAAGTTTTTGATTCAAGTTTGAAGTTGTAGAAAAGGGCTTTTGTATTATAACTTTTAACCATCTTCTTCCATTTTCTTTCTGGGTTTTAACTTTTTTTTCATTGCGTTTCTCCTCTGTTTTTGAAAGTGCATGCATCGATACGAGGGCCTATATCATCTGCATTGTCTTTTTTTCAACCCTTTTTTTTTTTTTTTGGGGTTCTGCCAAACATTTTCCACACATGCTTCAAATGAACCCTTTTTTTTTTAATAAAGAAAAAGGAGTACTACCTTTTCTGTTTTCAAACGATGAATAGATTATTATTGTCTGTAATGAAGAAAGAGTAGCTATAAGTTCTGGAAAAGGCTTCCTAAATCTAATCTAACTGATGATTTTGTTCATTTCTTAAATGATGGTAGGCTTGACATATACATTCACGATTACCTTATGAAGAGGAAATTTCATGATTCTGCTAAGGCTTTTCAGATGGAAGCAGAACTTTCTATGGATCCTGTGGGTAAGAATATATGTTTATGATATGAGAAACATAATACAGAACTAATCTGAATTGTGGTGGTCTCTCTTTCTATATATACGCACACGCCCATGCACACATGCTTAATGATTAACATGATGTTTTCTTTTCGGGTTGAAACAAGTCCAGCTATTGATGCGCCTGGCGGGTTTCTTTTCGAGTGGTGGTCTGTCTTCTGGGACATATTTATTGCTAGGACAAATGAGAAGCATTCAGAAGCTGCTTCATCTTATAATGAGGTTGGTCCACGATTATCGTTTCCAATTTTTTGGGTCATTGAACATATTTTAGTACCCTACATTACTTAAGAAACAAAGTTCTCATTTCCATTATAAGAAAACAGGAGTTTTCATACTGGACCAAACAAATATTGGAGTTTTGTCAAACTGTATTTTCGTTCTATTGTGAGATAATACCATTTTTTGAATGAAAAAGAATCCGAACGATGTCTGTGATAGAACTGAGTTTAGACCCAAACTAGAATCCCTAACATTTTATCTCTAATGCATGCCAAATAAGTTCAAAATTTGAACTAACTTTATCTGGTGAGATTGCTCGAGTATGTGCTACTAGTTTGTCTAGAATTCCGAGTCCAGATAAACTTATTCATTCAGATTCCTCTTTGTTCGGGATATATATTAGATTCAATCTATGAAAGCTCGAGAATTCCAACAAAAACAACAGCAGCAGCAACAACAACTGCAAAGTCAAAAACCTCAACAGCAGCATCAGCCAATGAACATGCAGCAACTCTTAATGCAGAGGCAAGCTCAACAACAGCAGAGAAGCAGAGGATCTGAACCCTTAAACAGTCCTGCTTCCACCGGGCTCCTCAGAAATGACGCTCATATTGTGCAGCAGAATCATTCTGGTGCAACTGCACTGGCTACAAAAATGTATGAGGATAGATTAATGCTCACAGTCCAGAGAGATCCATTAAACAATGAAGCTACACAGCAAAGGATGGGTGAAAGTGTGGGTCGGCTCATGGATTCGAATCATGTCTCAGCTTTGAAAGGAGCTTCTGTGGGTTGCCCGCCTTCCGGGTACTTTTTGATATGATCCTACTTATTTATTATTAGTTTTCTTCTGGGAAAGGCTATACATAGTTCAGTTCTTGTTTGTAGGCAAACATTGCGTGGTACATCAGTTGATATATCCGGGAATCTTCGAGCTCAGAATCAGAAAGTTTCAGGATCTACTCAAGTAATTATCATATCTAATTTCTTCCCTGTCCTTTTCTCTTTATGGAGGCATTATAATCTTTCAATCTCTTTGCTACTGGAACAGGACATAACAAGTAATGTGATGGCTTCAATTATGAATCCCCAGGCTGCTAGTCTAGGAGGATCGTTGATTGGGTTCCATGGTACTTGTCAATATTGTACTTATAACGAGTCTATTAACATACCGTTATTCAACATATTACTTTTTATTCTTTCAGGATTGAATCAAGGAAGTGGCAATTTGACTCTAAGAGGATGGCCATTAACAGTAAGCATCTATCTATCCATACTCATCCTTGAAACGATTTATTCTCTTTTTTGCAATGGCTTTTATTTAAATAGCAATTTAAAATTTTTATTTAGGGACTGGATCCGCTTAGACCGGGCCTTTTCCACCAGCCAAAGTCCATGATGCAACAACCACTTCTGCTTCAGCCTCAGCAAAATCAACCATCTTCATCATCCTTCAATGATCTGGAAAGTAGAAGATTGAGAATTCTTCTCAACAGTAGTAATCAGAATATGGGTTTTGGAAAAGATGGCCCCCAAACTTTGATTAGGGATGCGATCCCAAATGTTGGATCATCTGTGTTGCCACATGGCGATACAGAAGTGCTAATTAAGGTATTTTTCCTGTCTCTAGTATTTAAGATATTGGGAAGTTCAAAAGAGCTAAAAAATGATTTTAATTAAGCAAAAAAAAAAAAAAAACAAAACAAAAACATAGAACACACAGTTGAAAGGTGATACAACAAAGTCTCTTTATTTGTCTGAGGCTTCAAAGAATCAAAGCGGGCGAAAGAGAAAGCACTCCATGTCATCTTCGGGGGCTACTAATATCTCTGGAACTGCAAACACTGTGGGACCCTCGCCAAGCTCGCCTTTAACACCTTCTACACATACAAGTGGAGATTTATCAGTTCCAACGTTGGCTCAGAATGCCTGTTCTGATAAGTCATTGGTTGTGGTTGCATCTGATGGATATGGCTTGGGATCTCATACGTCTGGGCCAAATGATGGGGTGAGTTTGTTTCATTGTTTGATTCTTTTTATATTAGCTTCTTGAGGGATAACAAATTCTTGTATAAACCAATGGTAGACATCTCTAGGGACCGAGAGAGGGTAGTTTGTATAGGTGGCAGCCAAAAAATTTCTTGCATTTGAAGCTAATTTCACTCCAAATGGGTGACATTCTTCTATAATGATGTAACAATAATCCATGCAGGCTAATGCAGATCAGTTTGTAGATGATGGGTCGTTTGACGATAATGTTGAGTCTTTCCTCTCTCATGATGAGTCGGGCACTAGGAATGGTGTTGATCGGTTTGCCAATGTCAGCAAAGGTTTTACATTTGAGGAAATCCAGCTAATTCAAGGTAGTGCTAAAGCTGAAAGCTGTCACTTCTCATCAGATGGAAAATTACTTGCCACTGGTGGGCACAACAGAAAGGTATTGAATTAGGTATAGATTGAAATGAGTTATTGTTATATGTTAATTTATTTTAATTTTGATTTCAACTCTTTTGACCTGTTTAAATGGAACTTTTTATAGCTTGAATATTGTTCTGGTGCAGGCTATATTAACGTGCACTGAATCTTTTACAATAAAGTCCGAACTTGATGAACATTCTCAAGTGATAACTGATGTTCGATTTAGTCCAAGGATATCAAGGGTTGCCACCGCATCAGCCGATAGAACTGTCAGAGTCTGGGATGTTGATAATGTTAGTGAACTTTTATTTATTCATATTCTTTTTGCCTGTCTTCTAATGACAACAGTGTGTTACTTTATTTGCAGCCTGAGTATTCTCTCCGTACTTTCATAGGGCATTCTTCGGCTGTTATGTCACTTGATTTTCACCCAAGTAAAGATGACCTCATCTGTTCTTGCGATAATAATAGTGAGATACGGTACTGGAGAATTAAGAACGGGAGCTGTGCCGGAGTTTTTAAGGTAAAACTTTTTAAAATCCTTTTTTTTTAATAATTTTATTTCACATGTACTAGTAATTTAGTTATTTATATCTCTATAATGTGTATTAGGGTGGTGCAACTGAATTGAGGTTTCAACCTCATCATGGAAAGATTCTTGCTGCTGCAGCCGAGAATTTTGTATCTCTACTTGACGTTGAGACCCAAGTCTGCAGGCTTAAATTACAGGTCTGTCCGTGAATAATTATTTTTATTTTTTGGTAAATATGCCCTTCATCTTCGATGACATTACAACTTGTTGGATTTCTTATTATTTTGCAGGGTCATAAAAACGACGTGAATTCTGTTTGCTGGGATTCTTCAGGCAAGTATCTGGCCTCTGTTAGTAACGACTTGGTCAGAGTATGGAGTGTTAGTTCTGGCAGTGAGGCAGAGTGCGTCCATGAATTGAACTCAAACGGAAACAAGTTTCATACATGTGTTTTCCATCCCACTTACTCCTCTCTCTTGGTTATAGGCTGTTATGAGGTAACTACCATTTTCTCACAACTGCAATTTAAAAAAAAAAATATGTTATTGAAGCTACCTTTGTCATGAATTTGTTTCAGACATTGGAGCTTTGGAAAATGACGGAGAATGAGACCATGACTATACAAGCACACGATGACCTAGTAACGGCCCTGGCTGTGTCTAATGTTACGGGTTTGGTTGCTTCGGCTAGTCATGACAAGTGCGTCAAGCTTTGGAAATGACCATTTTGATTGTTTTTCCACTAAAGAGAGACAAAGTGTATTAGGTTAGTGATCTTTGGAAACATACATATACAGAGTGATGAGCTTTTTTGTGTGGAAGCTTATAATTTTGATGCCACCACAAAATAGGGCTAAAATCATAGTTTTTTCGGGTAGATTTCTAGGTCCCACTTACAAAAGGGTTATAATGTAAATGCAATCACACGGTACAAACTTGAATTGGTCCCTTGTTTTTTAGGCCAAAATGTCCTTCCTTGTTTGGGTCTCAAATGAATGGATATTTTGATAAGTTGTGTCATGGGTGGTTGAGTATAAGTTTGGTCAATATATTATGTAAGTAACAAAAAAAAGTCAAGCAAAACAAAAACATGTTTCAATTATTGGTTTATTACACTCCCAGCTAAGTAGCTATCATATGTATCATCCTCACTTTAAAAAAAAAAAGCAACTAGTAATAATTACTATACAACTGTAATAATTCAATAATTAATATTACACATCTAGTTATTGTAAAACAAAAAAAATAAGGTTCCAGTTGATTACCTCCTTTGGAAGTTGAACGATTTTATTGCGAAAGCAAAAATGACAGCAAAAAACAGGCAGAAGCCAAAAACCATAATGCCAGCTACGCCTAAGAAATCATGCCGGTAACCGAATACATGCCGGAGTAATTCCCTCAGAGGTACCGTTTGAACTCCATCTAAGAGCTTCACAGGTGACTCATTGTTACCGTACTGGGAAATAAGAAGCCCGTAAAGACTCCAAGCCACTGGATTTGCCCAATAGTACCATCTCCACCATATTGGGATTCTCTGAAGAAGAAAACAAAATTAACTTAAAATCTATTATAGGATGTTTTGGGTGATTGGTAACTTATTATTGCACATTGGGTTAGAAATGAAATTTGGAAATCAAATGTGGGGTTAAAGTGAAAATGAAAATTTTGTTTCCGTTTAGCCAGTGTGGCAATCAGCATAGGTCCAGTTTACCCTGTTGGTGTTATATGAGACAGCACAGCTGCACAAGTGTACATGATCATAGAAAAAGTTGATGCAAGAAAAGCAAGGAATTGAAATCACCTTGTGAGGAATCATGAAGCCACAGAAGAGGTTCCATAGCATGTAAAATGGAGCAGCAATAATGGCCGCCACGTTATGGTTTGGAGTAACAGCAGTAGTCATCATCCCGTAGAAGGTGAAGTACAGCATTGTGAAATACATGAAGAATATGTACCAAATGAACTTCACTATCTCCCACTCGAATGAAGCCATGGAGTAGAATATCGTGCAGTAGATAATTGTTTGTCCAAACACATAAGGGAACTCTATAGCCACCTGCATGCATTGAAACGAAAATTCCTTATATATATACATACATGTGGATCCCACCGAATTGTCACTGTATGCCATATGTATGTATATATACCTGCGCAAATGCAAAGGGTAGAGCTGAATACATCCTGGCGGCTCTTTCTCGATATGAAACAAATCGGTCAACAGAAACAACAGGTTGAACGGCAGTGGCATTAGTGATTCCGATGAATAGGACTGCAGCGTATAAAGATCCCATGGCATTGAATAAATCCTGCTGGGTCTCCCTGTAAGAAGACATAAAAATATTAAAAGTTTTGCAAGAGAAGTTTGTAAGAATTGGGAAATAAGATAAATAAGAGGAGAAACCTTTTTGCTCCAAATTTCCAACATATTGATCCAAGCATTAAAGAGATAATGACAGTGTAGAAAAACCGAACAGCAGTGTATTGTGGGTTTCGCCAATACGACAGATTTTGCTTCCAAAGACAAGCCAAAAACTGGTCAAAAAAAGATTGGGAATACATGGTCGGGAAGTTCAGTTCTTTTGAATGGCTGCTTGGCTTGCTTAGGTTTTCAACTAACTCTTCGTTACGTCTGGACAAGAGAGAGGAAACAGTGAGATAAAGAAAGGAACACAAATAAGTTAAGGTAAAAAGTTAGGACTCACTGATATAAATTTGATCTTCTGTAAATATCAGCAAAGTCTACCCCGAGACGGGTTTCTTCGACTGTAGAAGTGACCTCAAGCATCCATGCAGAAGGATTATAACCAGGTCGGATCTTAGTCACTCCTTCAACTGCCTATAGAAACAAATATTTACAGCATTTGAGATTTGAGGACATATATTTCTTCAAGAGGTATAATGCATGGGTGAATAAATCTTACCTCGAAATACTTGATGAGCTCACAAGATTTGGGGCCTAATGGACCAGCATATATGAGTTCTCCCCCACGCTTCATGAATAAAAGCTGCAGTCACAAACGAAAAATTTAAGTAAAATCACAACCCCCCAAAAAAAAAAAAACCTCAAAAAGAAAAAAGAACTAACCTCATCAAAAGATTCAAAAATATCAATGCTAGGCTGATGGATAGTGCAAACAATTGTTCGTCCTGTATTAACAATGTTCCTGACTGTTCGCATGACAATGGCAGCAGCCCTAGCATCTAATCCAGATGTGGGCTCATCCATGAACACAATAGAAGGGTTGGCAACAAGTTCAACAGCAATTGTTAACCTTTTTCTCTGTTCTGTTGACAAACCGTCAACACCAGGTAGACCAACTAAAGCCCCACTTAATGAAGTAAGCTCAACAAGTTCCAAAACCTCCTCGACAAAAGCCTGAATTTTAAACTCATATAAGATATCAATATAATACCATTAGAGATATAAACAAGCAGAAATGAGAAAACATGTTCTGGAAAATACTCGTTGAGTCTCTAAGTCAACATCTGATGGTAATCGAAGCCAGGCCGAGAAAAGAAGAGATTCAAGGACAGTTAGGCAAGGAGAATGGATATCAGTCTGCTCACAGTAACCAGAAATCCTTGCAAAGGTTTCTTGCTTTTTGGGATAACCAGAGATGTGAATGCTCCCTTCTATGAACCCACCAGTTTTTCTTCCAGCTAAGACATCCATGAGAGTGGTTTTCCCTGCACCACTGACTCCAACTAATGCTGTAAGAACACCAGGCCTGAATGATCCAGTAACATCAACCAATAGCTGTAATCTGTCTTCTAATATCCCTTGTTGTTTTAATTCCTGAAGTCATACTTTACATCAGACAATAGATGGATTACATGTCTAAAGAAGCAACCGGATGAACAAATTGAGCTTATGTCTCACCAATGGAACATCAACATAGTAGTTGATGTTGCTGAAAGACATACAAAGTGGTTGAAACGGGAGAACCATGCCTCTCTGCTTAAAATATTTTCCTGTAGGGAATTTTAAAACCAAAAAAATGAAAAAAGATAGATGCTTGCAGTTTCAGAAAAGATGGGAACAAAATTATATAAAGGAACTCAGATATCTGATATTTTAAGAGGTATCTAATCAGACCATTTAATGACCCTGAATTCTGCAAGTATTGTCTCAGCTCAATAACAGCAGTTTCTCCTTTCCTTTCTTTTTCTCTATCTTGCAGTTCTTCCTTAGAGACCACAGCCTGACGTTTCCCAATAGCTGGAGGGAGAAAAAGGAATTACCCTATCAGCCTTCTCTTTTCTCAGGATGATATCTTCTTCAGTGTATACCAATTCCAGAAAACAAATCAATTTAACAAGTTCATTGATGGCTTACGGTTGAGGTATGATAAGAAGAAAGTGAACAGCAAGTTGAATAAGACTGTATATCCAACCAGAGCACCAACACCAATCCAATACCAGTAGCTCTCTGGAAACAGACTACGTGCTCTTAATAAGGCCTCACCTAAGGACATGCTTGTGTCGTTCCCAATTCTCTACAAACGAAACATGAAAAAGAGAACCATTTACAGAAATATTTCTAAGAGTTAACTCCAGGACACTAATTACATGTACGAAAGAAAATAGAATTAGAGTACTCAGAATTGGCTTTTATGTAGTGCAAAAAGCTTATGCAGGAAAGACTTAGCAAGAACTTACACAAGATAGTGTTAACATTACAAGTAAAAAAAGATAGTGTTAACATTATAAACACTCAATTTTCTAAAATTTGATGAGAATTGAAATTTCTGTGGATTTAATTTTGTCATCTTGTCCGTTTTTTGTTCGATCTTGCAACCAAAAGTGACTTTCTATTACATGAGGAGATGATTTTATTACCTTATCCCACGAATGTCCGAGGAATTCATTTACAGATGCAGCATTTTGTGCATACATCAAAGGAGACCACCAAAAACCCCAGATCCACCATTTTGGTATTCGATCTGCCATGATGAAATAAATTAGTTTAAAAAAAATATTCATGTTGAAAACAAATTGAACAAACTGGCATTGAGAAAAGGCTCATTTTTTACCTCTTGAAATAACGTATCCTCCAAGGGCCATGACAACGAGCATAGCAAACGATCCAAAGGTGTTGGAAACTATCATATTGCGTCCTAGTGATCCCATTAGACGAAAGAGTGCTATGGACATTTGATGTAGCCAGAAATAAAGCAGGAATTGCCGAAAGAATCTGTAGATTCAATAATCGATGTTTAAATTCATCCCTTGTCTAAGATGCATAATTTTTTAAATACTACAACGGGGCATATTCTTTACCTAGTAGCTGCTGGATCATATCCAATCACGTAGTATGTGACTGTCACCCAGAAACCAGATTCTATGAGTGAAGTCGGGATACTCAAGGCCCAAGAAGGAAGTGTATAAACCCAGCTTGGATAAAAATGTAAATCCCTGTGCTTGTAAAGCACTGGCAGCTTTGCCACCAACATTGACACCTCTGTAAATCCATTAAAAAGAACTATAACCATAGAAAAGTATAGTGCCCCAAGATATAAGCCTCCATCATCAATTGTATTATGGTCCATTGTTGTCCGGAAGAAGACACTCATAGTGATCAAAGCAACAAATAATAGCTGCAAATCAATACATGTAATTAGAACTAACAGTTCACTAACAATTTGATCTTTCCAGTAATTAGCACAAGTAAATCAATGGTAAGTAATTATACCGACTAAACTGAACAAAACATTTGGATATAAGAGCATCTTAAAATTTTTTGTTTGTACCTGAATAAATTTGAAAACATAAATAAAAGAGTTCCGTTTCATTAGTAGCCTTTGCCAGTTATAGCTGGTCTTGAGAAGTTCAAGTCGCTTTGCTCCATATTGAAAAGTTGACAAGGCGGCTGGATGACTGTAGCGTCTATCAAACGGAACATCCAATTCCTCGGATAAATTTTTCCCAATGTGATATGAACGAAAAGCTTCAGCAATCTTTGCTGCAGGTATGAAATGGTAAGGGCGGTGAGGAATGGACCAATATTGTTCTTGGTCCTTCTTGGATAGAACCTGCAAACAAATATCTGAATGAAATTAGCACATATTAAATATAAAAGAAAAATCAAATTTCCAGTCACTCTAGTTCTTACTTCTTGCAAGAAGTCAGCCACATTCTTTCTCACGGGACAGCTAAATCCCATGAAAGCAAAGAAATCAATAGCCGCATCACGGGGGCCCTGATACACAATCTGGCCTTCGGAAATAAGAATAACATCATCAAATAACTCATAGGTCTCGGGAGAAGGCTGAAGCAGAGAAATCACAGTGGTTGAATCAAGTGCAGTGGTCGAATGCCTAAGATATTCGACGATTTGATATGTAGTGGAGCTATCAAGTCCAGTGGATATCTCATCCATGAATAACACTCTTGCAGGACCAACTAGTAGTTCACCTGAATTTACATGCAGCATTTTAGAGACACTTAGCTGACTAGAATAAAAGAAGATGAAAGTAATACAAACCTGTTGTAAGTCGTTTTTTTTGGCCTCCAGAGATGCCTTTGAGCATTTCATCGCCCACCAAAGTATCCGCACATATGTCCAATCCTAAAACCTTTGTATATATATTAATACTTTAAGTAGAGATAATAACAAAGTTGATAGCATTCTTCAGTAGTGCTATAGTAATAAGAGCGAATGACTTCTAGAGCATATATACCTTCATAATGTACTCCACAACAAGGCTTGTCTCCTGCCCCCCAAGAGCTAATGACTAGCAAGAAAAAATCAAATGGAATTCAATCAAATAAATGTCAGTAAAAAAAAAAAAAACTTATAACAGTCGAAATATTTTTAAACTATTATTATATTGTGGAGCAAGAAAAGGGAAAATAAAACAAAGGTGCAAAGAACCTTCATAAATATGTCAAGATCTTCGTCAGGTTTCATCCCAGCGATCTTTTCTCTTCTTGCAAGCTCCAATAGCATATCTGTCACCATTTAACTGTAAGAATTAAGAAGACCACAAGCCATTGCAAGCTTTGCATCGATGTGATGTCCTGGAGCTTACCATATTTGAAGCCAACACCTTGACAGCGACCTGCAAAGTCAAGTGTTTCTCTAACTGTCATTTCTGGAACATGCCAGTCTTGTTGACTAACAAAAGCTGCTGTCCTCTGAGGAACGAACTCATTTAACCCATGTCCATTATACGTGATTTTCCCTGAAATCTGATCAACGAACGAATGAATAGAGTTTTTGTTAATTCAAGAAGGAAATGAAAGAATCTATCTCATTTAAATTTCACATCGAACTTAACTGCAGACTCATGACAGTAATTTGGCACGGTACTTTAATATAGAATATATCAAGCAGCCTTTTTTGACATAAAGCCGATGGGATAATTCACATTACCGACCATCATTCCAACAAAACCCAGAAACCAGAGATAAACTCACGAAAATATTGTCATTAGTGTCAGGGGAGATTAGAGAGCGCTTGTACCTGCAAATCAGGTCCAAGGCGTCCAGCTAGGGCCAATAATAGCGTCGTCTTTCCGGAGCTTGGAGGACCCAATAGCAATGTCAACCTTCAAAAGAAGATGATATCTCATCAACTTCAGAAACTTAAACCGGTCCAAAAAAAATAAAAATAAAACAAGGGTTATCGTTTTTAGTAGAAATTCAAATCCTACCTTGAAGGTCTAATAATACCACTAATGTTGTCTAAAATTGTCAACTTTCTTCTCTGACCGCGGTGTATCCGAAGTTGCCTTAAAAGTGCCTGAACAGTTATAAACATGTTGCACTCTGAGAAGGCATATGAGAAAGAAATTATCAAGACCTTCGCTCCATGATAAAGTGAACTCTATCTACCTCTGCTATGTTGCAAATGAAGTTAGGAATTGTTGGAAGTGCTCTGCTTCCCACATGGACATAAGATTCTACAGCTAATTGCTGAAATCTAACCTCGATCTTTGGAAATTCCAAATCAACTCTGTAAATCAAATTGATTATAGAAAAAAAAAAAAAAAAAAGTCAGTACCTGGCAAAGAAGAACTTCCTTCAAGGCAGTTCACTAAACCTTAAAAAATTTATAAAAAAACAACAAATTCAGAAGAAAATGCTAATGTCAGTTTCAAAATGCACACAATTTTGAAAATGAATCATAGTTTTCTACAAGAAAAACTGGGAAAATGATGTGAGATTAAGCTAATTTAGTTACTGAAAAGCCGAAAACTCGAAATTCTATGTCACATCCTTCGATTTTAGTTAGTTTGGTTTAAGCATTTATAAATTGGCCAGCTAAGTTAATCAAACTAGTAATGACTTTAGCTCTCACTTCTCGAACAACAAAAATCCAAAACTCATTTTCTCAGCAACCAAACAAAATCCTGAAATTTTCAATGACACAGAACAGTTTTCCATCATTAACTTTCATCAGAGAAAATGTAAAATTACGCATCAAAACGCTGACGCATTCGCTCAAAGAACAACTTCGGATCATCGTCAACAGAGCTGACTAATCTCTCGAGCACCAGCTTCTGTTCCTGAACCTCAAGCTCGCTAACATCGATCTCCCTAGAATCTCCAACTATGTTGGTGAAAATTCCTCTCCTTAATCGAGAATAGGTCGGTAGTCTCTCCAACGCAGCCCATCGGAGCGCCTCCTCATCTTCTCCTTCGTCCCTGATCGAAGCCGTTCGTGAGAACACGTTCTCCGCCGTGTTCCACATGGAATCAAGATCTAGAGATAGTCAAAACACGATACACTAAATGCTCGGACAGAATGAAAGAGATAAAGCCGTAGATGAATGCAGAAAATGAGAGAGAAAGATAGAGGAAGGAAGAGAGAGAGGCGTATAATTGTTCGGTCTGCTGCGTGAGCTACTACTTGTATCTGCACTAATTCGGGTGGTTGAGCTCTGCATTAATGTCTTTTGCTTTATCTCTCTGCTTAAACTTAAAAGTCTTTGTTTGTTGAGCTAGCTCTGCCCTCTCTCCCCCCTACTGCGACGGTTTGCGCAGGAGGGAAAGCTCATTAGCGTATGTTTGGGCGGAGGAGAGGAAGAGGAAATGAGCTTCGCTAAAAGAAAGGAAAAGAAAGGAAAGGAAAAGAAAGGAAAGGAAAAGGAAAGGAAAGGAAAGGAAAGGAAAAGGGAAGAAAGAGGTTTTAAAATGTTTTGTTCGATATTTTTTTAATAATGAAAGAGATAGGTAATTTGTTTATATTATTATTTAGATGATTTTATTATATAAAAAAAAATATTTTGATTATTATAATTAATAAAATTAATATAATAAAAATAAATTATAAAAAAAAAACTCTTCATTCCTTTTATCTCCTAATCTTTCTTAATATTTTAAAGGATCAAATTCTGTCCAAAATTTTTCTCCGTC
Organism: Coriaria nepalensis; assembly: GCA_027186245.1. Classification (NCBI taxonomy): domain Eukaryota; kingdom Viridiplantae; phylum Streptophyta; class Magnoliopsida; order Cucurbitales; family Coriariaceae; genus Coriaria; species Coriaria nepalensis. Next base: position 8,611,498 of record CP114496.1, on the reverse strand, counting down.
TAACTTATTCTTCTTTCCTCCTTTCCTCCAACCAAACACAGGCTTATTTTACTCGCGGGAAACTGGTTTTTTTGTTTGTTTTTCTTTTGGAGTAGTGTACGCTCTCTAACTCCGCGAGTTTACTTTACTCGCTTCCAGAAACGGGCATGTGGGTGTCATGTGGTATGTGATTTCAGATGTGGTAGTTCGTGGTCGTTGAGGGCGAGTGTGAGTCGCGATACTTATTTTACTATTTGTTTTTTAAGCAAAATTTGGAATTGAAACGGTTGGGAAATTTGTGAATTTACCTGTCTACCCTTTTATGTGAGTTGGCGGTTGAAAAATAAATAAAAAAATAAAAGAGCGGGTAATGGTTGTTGTCCCGAAATAGTTAAAAAAAAGGAAAAAGGTTACGGTCACAACGTCGTTTTGACTAGGAGGTAAAGAAGCCACCAAAATCTGGCGGTAAAAGTAGCTGGTAGATGTACTTTCCGTATAAATTTTAATCTTCAACTTAAAATCAATTAGGAATAATAATGTAATAAGTGTTTGAGGATATCGATCTTGTATTAAGTGTTTGAGGCCAGCGTATTAGGTGATCACTGATCATGATAGATTGATTGAGTGAGACCAGTTGGAATGTTTGAAAAAAACCCAACGCAAACTCATGTTCCTTTACCTTCATCAAACATTAGCTAGGTTTTCGGTGAGGATATTAATTCTACATGAATGAAACGGCCCCAATTTGAGCATGACCACTCAAAATTTTATGAAATAATAATAATAATAATAATAAATTTAATGCTATTTTCCTAATTAGTTCAATGCTTCTGGAATAAAACGCGGTCGTTAATTAAGAGAAGGAGGTTGAGAAGGAGGCTGAGAAGACTGTGGATAACATGATTCAAGGAGATACAGTGCAATCTGAAGACGTCCCTAACGGCCGAGTTAAAGATGTAGGGAAATTGGGTCATATTATTTCTCAAGTGGAAGAAGGGGATATAGTCACCCATGCAAACTCGTGGAAAGGGGTGTAATGCTTCTCCTGTTCACTTACGTGGAAGTGGGTCTAATTCTATTCCTATTGGTCTAGCTTGTTCAGATGACGAAGTTGGAAATCAAGGAAGGGATGTACAGAGGGGATTCGTGTCAGATGGAGGAACGAATTTGGATGGTTTCACTTCAGTGACTGAGCGTAAAGTTTAAGATTAAATCCAAAATAATGGGCCCTCTTCCCAATATCTTGGATTGAAGCTTAGGCTTCCCTTCAAAACCTGATTAATGTCAGAGTCTATTCTTTTTTAGAACTGCAGAGGATTTTGTAACTCGGGTTCTCTGTCCAGTCTAAAAAAAAATAGTTAGGGTTAGTAAAGTGTCTTTCATTGGGTTGATGGAACCATTTGTGGATCATTCAAATATTTATAGTATTAATAAGAAGATAAAAATGTAAAGAAGAAACTCAAATTGGGATATGGGAGAGAAGATTTGGATTTTATGGAAGAACTTTTTGGATGTTCGTATTATTGCTTCTCATAGACAACTCATCTCTTTGGACTTTATTGAATATTATGGAGTGGAATACTTATCCTGTTATATGGAGGTGGGGACTTCAATATTATTCAGTACCCTCACGAAAAGCTTAGGCGTATTAATCCATCTTATTCATCTATTCATGACTTTGAAATGTGCATTCAAGGAGCGGGTCTGATATCCTCCATTCTTGGGATCTCTTTTACACATTGTAACAATAGGTTGGAGTTGGCTCGAGTTTATTCTAGGCTCGATAGAATTTTAGTTTCTCCGGAGCTTTGCGAGTCTTTTAATGGGCGGGTTTTGCATTCGGAGAGATTGCATTATGATCATTGCCCTATTTTTTTTTTTTTTTTTAATCTTCTTCTTTATCGTATCAAGGGCTCCGTCCTTTCCGCTTCCATCGTATGCGAACAACTCATGATCAACTTCTACCAACAGTGAGGAATATATGCCAAAATCATCACCCTAATCCGTTGATTACATTAGCAATTAATTTAAGAAACACTCGGCTTCACCTTAAATAGTGGAACGGGGCTGTTTTTGGGAATGTTTCTTCGGAACTAGACACATGGAGGGACAAGGTGGTGGCGTATGAAGCAATGTTAGAATCAGGTTGGTTGAACGAAATTCTTGCGAACTTTCAACATGTAAAGGAAGCTTATAATCGGTGTATTATTAACGAAGAAATTTATTGAAAGTAAAAATCCCGGATTCATTGATACAAGAAGGAGTTTCTAATACAAAATTCTTCCATGCATCGGTAAAAGTTCGTAATAGACAACTATATTTGTCGAATATTGTTGACGATAATGGGAGAAGTTTAGCCGATCGTGGTATTTTTTCACCAAGCTGCTATTGACTATTATAAAACCTTGTATACTGTCGAGCCTGCTACATGGTCTAAAGGTTTATTTGATGTTATCCCAAGGCTAGTTAGTGTTGAAGATGATGATTTTCTTGCTGCCCCTTTCACGTCGGTGGAGCTTAAGGAAGCTACTTAGTTGATTCCAATTGATGGTGCCTCGGGCTTAGATTGTTTTTCGTCGGCTTTTTTTCCAACATTGTTTGGAAGTGGTTAAAAGTGATCTTTTGGAGGCGGGTAATGAATTCCTGTATGGCACTGGATTGTCGGAGGAATTATCGAGTACCCTTTTGGTTCTTATCCTGAAAAAGACTTATCTGAGCTATTTGAAAGATTTTAGACCTATAAGCCTCTACAATGTCTGTTACAAATTTTTTTCCAAAGCAATGGCCACTAGGCTGGGTTCCATTTTGCCTCTCCTTGCCTCATCTTTGATTCTCAATATGGTTTTGTCAAAGGTAGAGCTATTGGGGATGCTATTGGACTTTCTCAAGAGATTACTATGGATATTGGCAAATAAGATTATGAAAAAAATGTAGTATTTAAACTCGATATGACCCAAGGCTTATGGTTTGAATGGTCTATTACTATGGATATAGGCTTGAATGGTCATTCTTAAATTGTGTGTTATTATTATAATATGGTTTTTTGGATGGCATTCGCCAAATTTTTCGTTCTTGTTATGAGGGAGTGCATTTTCCAGTTATGTTTCAAGAAGTATAAGGGCCGTTTTATGGGACATAGAGGCCTTCGTCAAGGGGATCCACTATCCCTTTTGCTATTTATTATAGAGGAAAAGATCCTTAGTAGGAGCTTAGATAATGCTATTCTTGATAAGGTGATTTTACCTTTTAAGAGAAAATGTGATTTCCTACCTTCTCTTTGCCGACGATACTCTTCTTCTCGGTAATAGTAATCTTTCGAGCATTCACAGGTTAAAGTCGGTACTTAACGCTTATGAGTTGGCTTCTAGTCAAAAAATTAATTTGGCTAAAAGTGAGTTCTATGTTCATCCTAAGTGTGCCGTATATAGGGTTAATAGGATAAGTGATAATACTTCCTTCATGAGAGGCTCTTTTCCTTTTATTTATCTAGGGATCCCTATCTCTTATAAAATATATGGGAATTGTTGCGTTTGAGGGGCTTATTTCGAAGACTAGTAAAGTGGAGGGGTAGCAAGCTTCTTTTCTTTCAAGTGGTGGTAAACTTGTGCTCATGAAACATGTTCTTTCTTGCTTCTATTCTTATTTACCTCCTACCAAACTTGTATGTGCCGAAGACAGTGTTATCTAGGGTGGAAAGATTGATGGCGAATTTCTTTTGGGGAACAAGGAAGGAGTTAGGAAATGCCACTGGATTGCTTGGTCTACGATTTGTAAACGTAGGGATGAGGGCGGCTTATGTTTGCGGAGTCTTAAGGAGGTGAAAGAAGCTTTTACTTGGAAGAAAATTTGGAATTTGCTTCATGGCCAATCTCTTTAGTGTAAGCACATGGTGGCCTGATATACTCATGGTTTGCCGATTTCTATGTGGCAAGCTTCCTTTTCCTCTTCTAAAGAGTGGAAAGTCTTAGTGGATGTTATCTCCTCTTTCCTTTCCCATGTTCGGTGGTGTGTGGGAAATGGGTTGTCTACTTCCTTTTGGTTCCATGATTGGGGTTTGGGCAACTTAAGTGAGCTGGTGAATCATGATTGCTCGGTGATAAACAAACATAAAGTTGTTTTGTCGCATTGTTGGAGGAATTATGGGTTAGAGGATGATTTGGTGGATGTAATAGATGATCAAATACCTGCTTTGAGTTCCCAGGATGATTGCATGGTGTGGATTCCGCATACTTCCAGAGTGTTTGATATTAAGTTTACATGGGATTCCGCATACTCTTCATTCTCATTTTCGGACACTAAGGACATTGAAATGCCCATTAAAGCTCAAAGTGTTTGGTTGGCGTCTTCTTCAAAATTCTCTAGCGGTGGATTCAAACCGCTATCGCTTTGGGATGGCTCTTGTTTCTGCTTATGCGTGTTGTAGAGAGAGGAAGCACGAGGATGCTGAACACCTCTTTATAGGTGGTGATATAGCAGTGTAGATTTGGCAGCAATTCTATATGTTTTGCAATCATGACTTCTCCGCCGCTTTTGCATGGGCTTAAAACGTGGTGGTGTATTTTCTCTTCATCTAGTCAGCTCCATAATATTTTACGTATGATCTCGACTTTTATTTGTTGCGAAATCCCGCTTAGCCGTAATGATTTTATTTTAATTGTACCAAAAATGTCAAGTTAAAGTATTATTAGAAAGGTCATGGCTTGGATAAGCTCAATCAATATTTCTACAGTGGGGGGTCACATTTTTTCGCAGGCGGAAGTGGCTCTCTTAGATGATTTGGGTTGTATTCTATTCCTATGTTGAAGAGGACTCATACGATTACCTTGTGTCAATGGTTCATTCCTCATCAAGGCTGGTTCAAACTAAATGTAGACGGTCGTATAAAGTTTCAGGTTCGAGGGTTGGGTGTGGGGGAGTTATTATGGATCATCTTGGTGGTTCATGGGCTATTTTACATTATCTAACTTGTATTCAAGTATGAGTATCTCTTTTAATAGATAATGAAAGTGATTCTAACTCTTAAGTTCAAACTCTTCGTAAGGATTATTCGGTTTGACAATTACATACTTGCTGGCATTATATTTAATTTTGATTTTTATCTTTCTAAATTCAGATCAAACATATCTATAAAAAGAGTAATAGTATGATAATATTTTTAATTATTCTTTTTTTTATCTATTTCATAACGAGAATTCGCTTCTTATTTATGTTAAGAATTCATTAGAACCGAGATTTCTCGGTATAATTTTTTCCTTTGGTTAAAAAATGTGTAAGTTTAAGAATAATATAATTAAAAACTTTGTTCAAGAGAAATAAAAAATCATTAATTATTAATTATTAATTATCTAACCAAACAAATACAATTAAATTATTGATTTCATTTACCATCTTTTTCCTTCCTTAATTCATTTCGTTCTGCCTAAAAGAATCGAACCACGTCTCGTCTCTTAAATGGATATTGCATTCTCACTTGAGAGAGAAAAAAAAAAAATTTATATATGCTTAGCTCATCAAAAACGCCGTCGTTACTACAATTAATGATTTATGTCTTATGACTTATGATGTCAAAGATCTATCTAGTGCCATTACTATGTCTGAATTACTATGCTTCCCTATTTATTTGGGCTGCCCAAATAAGAAGGAGAATCCAAGAAAATCCGGTCATAAATAATTATTAATAATATATCAAGATTATTTAATAAATAATAAATAATATTTATATAAATTAATAAAAAATTATAAAAAGTATATAAATATTATTTATTAAACAATATTATATATTATTAATAATTAAATTAATTTAAATAATAAATATAATCAAATCATAATATTATATAATTACAACTTAATCAAATCTCATTCATTTTTTGTATTTCAAACTTCAGTTTTGATTATGATTCTAATTCCCTTTTAACATTGTACTAATATAAATTAAGTATTGGGTTAAATTTTTATTTTATTTTTTGGTTGCCAAATTGTGATATAATGAGCTCACTACACGAGATACACGTTGAGATGAGTATTTAAGACTCATTTAAATATCTAAAGTTTGTCCGAATTATTTATTAAAATATTAAGAGATATGATAAATAAAAATCTATACGTAAATACACTCAAATAATGACCACATGGGAGACAGCAAAGACCAACAAAGTACACCAATCACATTTGACCACATGGCAGATTCTCTGGCGGAGATTCGTACTGGGAGATCACAAATAAAGACTATATAAATGAAGAAGTCGGTACCTAATCAAATCAACGTCAAATTCCATTTTGGAAAGACACAAGAGACGCACTGTACTGATCGGCGATTACTGGAAGAAAAATGGAGAAAAGTCTCATGCATCTGCTAATCGCCGTCGCAATCTCGGCTCCGATCGCCTTCAGAGCGCTTCGAAGAAAATCTCTGGACCTCTCCGGAGCTATTGCCGGCTTTCTTGTTATGTCCATTCACCTCGCTGTCAGTTACAGGTATCTGCTGGATTCCATACTTTCCTCTTCAGTCTTACTTCTGGATTTTTCTTCTTTTTTTGGTCGATTTTCTGGTTTCAGCTCTGTTTGTTTGCTGAGACAATCATTTCAATCTGATGAGTTTTGTTATCAGGATCGGAGCTATCCTGCTGGTCTTCTTCTTCACTTCGTCTAAGCTTACCAAGGTTGGACACGAAAAGAAACGACTCATCGATGCTGAATACAAGGAAGGCGGACAGAGAAATTGGTAATACTTCCACTCTTTTTTACTCTTTTTTTTCTAAATCTTCTATATCTGGGTGTGTAGTACTAGGAAGCTTATAATTCCTAAATTTGACTAGACTAGATTGGCTTGCCTAAATTTATCTATATTTAGTCCATACCTGAGATAGTAATTATGAGAAATTCTTGTATTCACTGTATATATGGCCACATGGCATGACAAGCATAATCTTTAACACAATCATCATTTTCATACATTACATCAGAGATGATATTTGTGGTTAAAATCATATTTTCCGTGCCAAATAGCAATGCGTATAGTGCACACAAGAATCTCTCGCTAATTATTAATGAGCAGCTGATTGCGACCAGAGTTATTTTTGTTACTTCCAAATTTCACACTCCGATGATCGAATTTTCAAACAATTAATAGTTTAGCAGTTTTTATGGTGGTGATATAAGGTACATTTATTCCATTCAGAACTGTTGATACAATGTATGATATAAAGTTGTAAAGTGCTTGCTTAAAAGTTAAGAACTCTTATTAAAACTCTCTTACCAAATACATTGAATTTGCTCATACCTCTCACCCTTTTTGCCATTTTATTTTATTTTACTTTAACAGTATGTCTTGCATTTATGTAGATATGGAAATTCTGAAATAGGAAAAGTCTTAGTCGATTTTTTTTTTCTCTTTGTTAGGATACAGGTTCTATCTAATAGCGGCATTGCTACGGTTTTAGCTGTAGTTCTTTGGAGATTAACAGGATGGCAGGAAAAATGTTTGGACTCAAAAGAGTCAGCTCTTATCACGGCTCTCATTGGTGGAGTTATTGGTCACTATTCTTGCTGTAATGGAGACACTTGGTCTTCCGAGCTTGGAGTACTTAGTGATGCACAACCTAGATTAATCACAACTTTTAAGGTGGACTATCAATATTCATATTCCTTTTGATTTTCACATTTTCAACCACACCCCTTCATGATCTCAAAACCATAGTTAGGCATTCAGTAGCATAAATGGACAGGGATTTAGATGCATACGATCTGATAAGTTTAAGTCACATTTTGTGTTATATTTTGCTAGATAAGGGAGATCATTCCTTCCGTGCTTAACTTGGTTCTATTTTCCCCTTTCTTTATGTGTGACGCACTACTCTGTTCTTCCTTACCCACTGCACAACGGAAACTTGAGTTGTATATTGTTGGAAAAATATTTTTCATCTCGTGGAAAATAGGTCAAAGTGCTTGATTATCTTCATGTGAAAGGTTTCTCAATGTAAATATTGCCCAGCTGACTATCTCATTCCCTTATATTATGGTGAGTTCAACTTTGCGATTTTCTTTATTGATCTGAAACATCCTAACTTACCTTATCTTGTCAACAAAAGGTCAATTTTTGTTGAGAGTTTCGATCTGGGATAAGAAACCTATTTCTCCATCTTTTTCGATAAATGAATAAGAAGAAATCCGTTAAGAGTTCTATGATATGGATATTATTTGATCTTGTTTTCATTTGTCTCTCAGCCTGTTCGAAAGGGAACAAATGGTGCTATCACAAAAGCAGGACTTCTTGCTGCTCTCTCGGCAGGCTGTGTAATAGGACTGGCTTTTGTTCTAATTGGATTTCTGACTACGAAATGCTCATTCGACATAGCACTGAAGCAGCTTCTTGTAATACCAGTAGCCTCAGTGGCAGGACTATGTGGAAGTGTAATAGATTCCCTGTTGGGAGCAACAGTGCAGTTCAGTGGATTTTGTACTGTGCGTAATAAGGTAAATAGCAAAACATTTCCCCAAATTCATTCCACCAGTTTTGGGGTCATTTGGATGAAAATTTGAAACTAATTGATCAGCATTTGAGACAAATTTGGGGGTGTGGGTAAAACTAGATTTTAGACCTAAGCTAGAGTTTCAAGTACTAACACAAATTGAATCATAGAACAATATTGGCATGAAAAGTTATGTGGCTTCAAAATTGAAGCTAATGATTGCTGGTTTGTTTATTTATTTATTTAATTTACTTTTGCAGGTTGTAGGAAAACCCGGACCAACAGTTAAAAGGATTTCGGGTGTTAGCATTCTAGGCAACAACGCAGTGAATCTCGTGTCCATATTGCTCACAACAATCCTGACTGCCTTTGCCTCCCTCTATCTTTTCTGAAAAAAACATGACACTCCTACATGGACTGACCGAGCAATGTCAGGTCATGGACTGACCCTGCAATTCCAATGCATGAGATCAATGTAACATCTTCTAGCACTCCTCTTAATTATGTACCCATACACTGTTTCATGTGTCATCATCTACTTCACATTTCCAACAATAACACGGAATACATACTGGTTAGAATCAAGGCTAGCAGATTGATTTGATCACCTTCTTAACTCGACGACAAGATAGAGTCGGTATTTGCTTACTAAGACAGGGCAGAAGGAGATTGTGTGAGTGATTTTCTTCAGTAAAAGATAAAACATATACCGAGTCCTTTACGAACACCATCGGAATTGAAGAGACAAAGAAAAAAGAAAAATACTTAGAACATATAAACAGAAAGATGGGCACATAAATCACACAAATTTTATTAACTTCTTATTGATGATGGTAGAGGGGAGGAGCTGTTTCAGATGCAGAAACTGTCTCATGTCTCGATTTTATAGATCCGAGACATACAAGCCTTTTCATTAGACACAACAAATAACGAATAACTGATACGATCTAGCAGCAACAGCAGAGAGTTTCTAAGCAGCACTCGCAGGTTTCGAAGCAGCAGAAACAGCAGCACAAAGTAAACAAACTGCAATTCCAAGAGGAAAAGCAAGTTAAGAGGAAATAGAGAATTTTCAGATAGACTTGAAAAAGAGACAAAAGCTTTTTGTAGGGTAAGTATGTAAATAGTGTAGTATTATAACCAACCAGGCATAAAGGCAGCCTTTCTCCTCTCGACGTTTTTGAACATGTTCCATATAAGAGATTCCCTGGTTTTGTGGAGCATCCATTCTCGCAAAAGGCTCAGAGTGTGTGAGAGAGAGGGAGAGTATCAGAGTAATAGTTAGGTAACCAAGAGAACAATGGATTGAAAAAAGAGAACTTCTGCCATTTTTATGGTCTCTTTCATTCTCTCTCTTGGGAACCCAAAGTCTTATTTACTTACTTGGATTGGTTGGAAATTAGTGATGGGTCCATTTTATGTTCCTCCAATAAGGGGTTGATGAATGGTCCAGTAGTCAAGTGATCAAAAATATAAGAAGATCTATCTATCTATCTATCTATTATTATTATTATTAGATGTAAAAATTAAAATTCAGTATTAACAATAATTTGGAATCCGGATAGATATTAATCAAATATTAATAATTAAGATAAACTAAATTAATTATAGATATATTTATTGGTAAAAATAATAAATAAATAAATAAATAAATCAGGTGGTAACTATTTCCATAATTATATATGAAAATTGGTGCATCTTTCAATTCATTTACCTACCATCTAAAAATTAAATCGATCAATCAAGTTCTAAATTGGATTCTCTTTTGTCAGTTTTTGTAAAGCAAATCACTTTATTTTTTTCTTTGAATATTTTTGAAATAAAGGCAGTTCCTATGGCACCATCATCATCATCATGATCTCTAAAGAGGGAACACCATGGTTGTGAAAAAAGAATTTCTCACGACCCCAGTGGTGGCCCACTGTCCACTAACACTACCTACATCCCTTCTCTGTCATTTTTGGTTTCTTATAGACAATAATGCATCCAAATATTTTGTCCAAAATCAATAAGGATAAATACCAAACTGAAATTGAAAGAGAGATAAAAGAACATTGCATTTGTTCTATAGTTCGTTGGTAAAACAAGCTTTCGAATGATTCATTGGTAGGAAAGTTTTTAATAGCCCATATCAAGGTCAAGATATGAAGTATGTTTCGAATCCCGACCGTTGTGTAAAGTATATAATGTAACTATACTTTAATTTTAACTGTTAAATACAAAAGGAAGAAAATCTCTTTTTTAACTTAATTTCGAAGCAATTCTGACTTTCTTCTTCAACTCTCATTGTTTTTTCACATATAATCTCACAATAACAACTACAATAAAATACAAAATATTTTAGCTATACATACATTCCCAAACTCGAAGCAAAAATGCTTCGAGTACTACGACTACTACCTATTGTAGTAACTCCAAAAAACAAAAGAGATCACATTTCAGAACACAGTAGGAAGATAAAACACATTGTAAAGCCATGCAGAAAAACAAACTCGAGAACCCAGATCCAGAATTTGTAGGTTGCTGTTACCTTAAGTTGTGTTTTGCTTCATGTTCCAAATTCAATTTGCTGAGAAGCCAGAAAAACATTAACAGGCAACAGAGCAAGTCGGTGGTTCAACCATAAATAAAGCAGTGTTTTCAAGATGCTCCCATGTCATTCTTCGATTCTCTGCTTCAATACTTAGCTTTGAGTTTTCCTCTTCTGATTTGAGCTGGCAAGAAAGCATTAACTCCTCGTCCATTCCAGATAACGTCTTCCTTAAATCTAGAGTGAGATTGAGCACTGCCTGGTTCCAATGTTTCTTGGCGTTCTGTTCTAGAGCAGAGAAAACAAGAGGAATAATTGTCTGCTTGTTATGCCCGATCAGCTCAAGGATGTGTTCATTGTTCCATAGCAGGTGAGCTCTTTCCGCCACCTGAAAAAGAAATGAACAGAGAAGGTCTAAAATCCAGTTTGGTCTCAAAACATCAGTTAGCTTTAAGTCAATTGAAGATTTAATACAATATTTTTGAAACACCATTTTTCTCAAAATGCAAGTTAAATATCTCATCTAAAAGCACCCTAAAGCATGAAGGTAAAACTCATAACTATTCTTTTCTCTATTGTAGGGGTTCTTATTTTATCTCTGTTTTCTCATTTAGTTAGTACAAAGGAGGAGGATGAATATAGATGAGGTGTATACCAAAACTTATATTTTCGGTCAAAATTATAAGACTGAGAACTTACCTGGTAGTGGGGGCTACTGAGGCAGCATCTGATTCGTCGAAAAAGTGGGACCATGATCTTTTGGAACTCAACCATACTAGTCATCTCCAAAATCTCTTCAATTTCACTCAAAAACATAAGCTCCTTCTGGCTATTTGTTATAGGCCAGTACTTCAATAGTCCATTTATAATGGTACCAGCCAGCTTTGGATCTTTATCTACGAACTGTACAACACAATACGTTAACTGTTGATGATAAATACCAATTGATTTCGGTCTGTGTAGAGGCATGAGGACCCTCAAAAGAAACATCTTGTTTTCCTCCTTTAATGGCAATGCAAACCCAGTAATTACACTGCCTAAAATCTCCAACACTTCGGCAATCCCATTATGCTGCTCTGTCTCAAAAACAAATCGATAAATGATATTGCTTATAGCCTTCCTCATAAAAGGTCTATGCACCATGAACTTCCCATATATTCTGTGCGCTATCGTTTTCAAGGAGTCTCTTTCTCTTGGGTCTCCAGAATCAAAGAGGTCAAGTAATCTTGAGATAAAAGAATGGTCAAGATACTTTTTGGCCACCTTAGCATCTACAGAGCTACAACTGACAAACCTAAGAAGTAGATCATAAACATATTGCAAATGTGACCAAGCCGGATCAAATACCGGTTCCTCACTTGATGTTTCCCCAGAAGATGCCGAATTGAAGCGTGAAACAGGTGGAAATGCCCTAAAAAGGTTAGCAGCACACATTTTACACATGGCTGCAATAGCTGGGTCAGTGAATTTTGCTGACCCAGAAGATACATAATCGACAAGATCTATCAATGCTTGGTGCTTCAGATCTTGCTTCTGAGTTTCGCTGAAATCATATACCTCACAACAGTGGTTCAACTTACTGATGAAGAGATTCTGCTTCTGTGGATTTGGAACATCTTTAAAGGATAAATGAGGCTCGACTGCTTCTACTCCAGATGAGATGCTTGCCGGGAAAACTACTGAAGAAACCCGTTTTACAACGTTCAACTTACTCGAAAGGGTATTCCCCACATTTGTACACTGGAATACCTTGCCCAAACTAGACATGTTGTTTCCCGATTCATTGCCTGTAGAATCTATTGAATCTGACTTTTGTGACTTGCGAGGCAGTTTGCTTAGGATTTGCCTAAGCATGGTGGAAAATGGTAACGGTCCAATATCCAGTGGAAAAAATGCCCTGATCAAGGCTCTTCCCTCTCACTTCCTAATTATTAACACCTGTGTGAATGTTAATAGACTAAATTTAGTGCATGATTGATGACTCATCGAGAAATAAACAAGTATACTTTTATAAAAAAATGCAGGATCTTTAGGATTTATATATGGCCTCTCTTTTTGGGACAGTACACTATGAGTTTTCTCTAGCCAGTAGTTACTATTTTAAGCAAAACAAGTTAAAACATAACCATATTAGGTTATAGATGCAATGATTTTCATATCCAGGATAGAATTCATATATTGGAGATCGCCAAATTAATAAGATTCTGGAAACAATAAATATATACAAGTTCCCAAGAATAATGCTACGGTTCCGTATCACATAACAGTAACTGAGCAGAGCCGCATTTCTAACTGGATGATGAATCAACAAACACAAGTAAAATTGTAAAAAGCATTCCAGTAACAATAAAGGAAGAATTCTGAAAGAACTTGTCCAGCAGATACAAATCCTTTGAAAACGCTATAATCATGACAATGGCGACAAAAATGGTCGAGCAAACCTTAGATCTGGAGCTATAAACCGTACAAAATGCGAAAACCACCTAATCTCTACACCTTTCACTCAAAATATGAATCTGATAAACTAAACCCGAGGAAATCTCCTCCACAAACAAGAAAATTTGAAAAAAAGGCTATGAATTATTGTTCGGCGGAGTTTATGAAGAGAAATCATATAAAAAAAAATAAACAAACAAAACCAAAAAACCAAAAAACTAAAGAAAGAAATCAAACAGAATTTGTCCGCAGAGATGTCTAAGGGAAAATTGAAAGAGAATAACCTGGATTAGCGCTTGTTTTCAGCTATGACGATAATAAGAAGGAGAAATGGAGGTCCTTCAAGCTTCAGATAGAGAGAAGAATGAGGAGAAGATCAGCTAATACATGTTAATTAGTGAGGAAGGATGAGATAGTTTTACAGCAGCGGATCAGAGAGTTCAGGCATGGATTTGAGCTCGAGAAGGCGTTCAAGTAGATGAGATCTAATCGGATTCTAGTTTACTTTCCCTTTCTGTAGTGGATTGGACCTCCATGAAAGCAAACGTAAAAGAGCTCCTCGATTCAAGAGAAGAAGAAGAAGACGAAGAAGAAGCGGAGTGGCATTTACTGAAAAGAACGCTGCCGCTACCAATCCTGCCATCCCTACCAGCCACTACAAAGGTAAAAAAGACTTTAAAAAAAAAATAAAAAATAAAAAGAAATGCATAATTGAAATAATTGTTTTGTTTTTAATATATATATATATAATAAAATTGGGCCCTTATGTTATATGCCTTCAAATTAAGTCAAAATATTTATATTTTATGTTATTTATTTTTATCTTTTATTTATCAATAAATAATTATTATTTATTAAATTTTAAGTAACAGTTAAATTATATTATATATTATATAATTAAATTATTATTCAAGCATCGTCAATAACTTAGAATTAAACCGGAATTAAATGAATATTAATAATCAATATATCTCAAATTAATTTGAATACCTCAAAAATGACTCCAAAAAAAAAAAAAAAAAAATTTATCGTAATTTATCTAACCATATGAATTCAAACTTACATACAACATCTCAATATATTGTAGTTTATGAAAAAAATAAATAAAAAATAAAAAAATAGTGTGGGGTGGGGAAATATGTGATGATGTAAGGATACATTTGAGTGTCTCAAAGAAATAGTACATATAAGTAGAAGTGAAGTGATAGAGGTCAAGAGAGGAAGGAGAGTGCTTACTCACCAACCCCACCAATCGAAGATATCATACGCCATCATGTTTAAGTCATGTGTTTTTTTTTTTTATATAACAAATTAAGTAGTTGTATAATTGTCAATTTACATATTAGTAGATTGGAATTGAAACTAAAGAGTCTTAATGGGATTATGAAAGGAGGGAAAATTGAGATGAAAAAAATATATATATAATGCATTGAAATATGATGTGTAGTTAATGTGAGAGGATGAAATGAGAAGAATATTTTAGAAAAAAAAAATTTGTATTTATTATAAATTAATTAATTTTTTCGATTCTTAAGAAATTAAGAATCTCGAAAATAAAAATAATAATTTTATTATGTCTGTCTAATTATATAAAAAAAAATAATACCAAATTATACGTTTGGTTACTTAAAATTAGAATATGTTTTGAAATTTTTCAATTTTTTTTATAAGAATTATATTATATATCATATCAATATTTAAAATAAATTAATTTACTATAAATACAATATATATATATATATATGAATATTAAATCAGAAAAAGTATTAAATTTTTTAATAACTAAAAAAAAAAAATACAAATGATTTCTCATAATAAAAGAAGAATAAAACACGCGGCACTAATTTGCAATCAATCACACATTCACTCTCATAATAATGTTTATACCAACTCAACAAACATGTGGACACTTTTTTTTTTTTTTAAATAGAAATTTTTGGTGTGTTAATTATAAAATGATATATTTTAATTATTATTTATTAAATTAATTTTATATGTAATTAAAATATATTGATTTACCTTTCATAAATTTTTTTTATTTTTTATTTTAAAGGAACTAATATACAAATTTCAATTAATTATTTATTTTTGTTCTTCTCTTCTCGTGTAATTTGCATTGAGGCAAGCGGAAAGTGGGTCCAAAGGGGTTTTGAAGTTTCTGTTCCTCAAATGGAAGAAAGAGTCATAAAGTGAATCTCATACACAAGCCAGACGAGCACGTGCTAACTACTTTCATTTGTCGGCGACGTGTCGTTTCCTCATTCACTCTATGCCGAAAGAGAGGAGAGTAAAACCACTGTCCAGCTAATTTGTCAGCTGCATTATTATTCAAGCATGGGATCACTAAAAACACACCCTAAAATTACCATTTCAGGATACAACTGGTAACCTTTTTTGAAAATGTGTGGAATCTAGGGTCCGTGTAATTTTTCGGCGACGTGTCGTTTCCTTACGAAATTACCATTTCATGAATCTAGGGTTAGTGTAAACTTCTGAAATTTTGTGCTGGTATTTGGTTTATTTTGGTGTAAACATCAATCATCACGAGTGGTTAGGAAGCAAGTAAGTTGGATCTGCAATATTTGGTTGAGAAGTTCTAGGTTCTTAAATCTAGGGTTTTGTTGGCTTTTTCATGGATCTCAATCAAGAACCGGCGGGTTCATTTGCAACAGCCTCGCAAGGGTAAGACAAGCCGGCAGGGCTTTGTATGCTCTTTTGCTACATCGCTTATGAATTCAATTGTTAATCCCCAATTGAAAGTCGAAGACCGGACGTATGAAAAAGATGGTGTCCCAGCTATCCATTTTTCCTCCAAAGACTATAGCCCAATCTGTAGCTATTCTTGATAAAGATGTGATTATCAAATTTCGTAATGGTTGACCTTCTTTAGAGGAAATTCAGAAGTTTGTGAATAGTATTTAGCAACCAATAAGCACATTTGTCATGAGATTAATGGACTTCCGTACTTTGTGTATTCATTTTACCCTAAAAAAGGGTATGTTATTTGAGTTGACTAGAGAAGTTGCTTCTATATATGGTTTCATTTACAGAATTCATAGATGGAACCAAGCCTTCAACTATAATCTCAATGCCTCTTTATCTCATGTCTGGATTCAATTATCCAAGCTGCTACTTAATTTTTTTCAATTATTCTTTTCAATTACCCAATCAATTTTTTCAACTCTTTAGGACCTGTGCTGAATATTGATAGTACCACTATTACTATGACCTAGTTGAATGTAGCAAGGGTTTGCGTGAAGTTTGATTTGACCAAATCGCTTCCTTTTAGCTTATGGATTGGAAATGAAAATGGTTTTTCTCAATAAGTTACTTATGAGAGTCTACCTTGGTATTGCACTCATTGTAATATCTAATGACATTCACTCAATATTTGTAGAAGGAAACAACAGGTTGTTATTCAAACGGCCACAAAGGGTCTAAAGGGTTCGAGGAGGATCAAGAATAACCCTTGGTGGAGTCTAGGAATGCTAAGAAAAGGAATAATAAAACTAAGAAGAAGCAAGACATTTCTGCTGCAGAGGCTACTGCTTTGGGATTGCAACAGTCAGTAGATGGTGTTTTTCAACAAGAAGATGATAGGGGAATTTATTTCCATGGATGAGTTGTTGCCTTAGCATGAAGTAGAGGGAGGGGAATTTATTCCTATTAACGTGATAGGGGGAATTCCACGGTTCAAATAAGTCCAATACCCAAGTTGTCGAAGATGGTCATGCTATGTTCAATGTACAAGTAGAGGAAGAGAGATATGACACGTCCACTATTAAGGTGATTCCTTCATCCCCAGATGGAGATGTAGGCCGAGTAGTTTTCCGGTTCAGCGGGGATATACTTCATAAGAAGGGAAAACCAAGAGGATTTTATAGCAATTTATAAAAGAAAAGTCAAAGCAAAGTCTAAAGGTGTTGTGGGTCACTCTTCCCATTGCTTTGGATTGAAACCGAGACTTCCTTTTAAAGTGTGATTAATGTCCGAATCTATTCATTTTTTGAACTATCGAGGGATTGGCAACCCATGGTCCCTTTCCCATTTAAAAAAGATTGTTAGGTTAATAAAGTTTTGTTAATTGGTTTATTGAAACCCTTTGTAGACCATTCTAGTATTTTCAGTATTAACAAAAAGAATAAGATGCAAGGTGAAGTCTCTAATCAAGATTTAGGTGGTAAGATATAGCTTTTATAAATGATTCTCTAGACATTCAGATGATGACTTCTCATAAGTAATTCATTGCTTGTGCGATAGCTTGACTTAATATAAAAATTTTGGCAGCGATAGTTTATACAAGTTGCTACCCTCTTAAGAGGAGGTCACTTTAGGCAGCACTTTAGATATTATAGATCAAAATTCTCCTCCAATTATATAGAGTGGTGATTTTGACATCGTTAGATATCCTCACGAGAAGTTTGGAAGGATTTTCCTTCCATTTCAACTATCCATGATTTTGAGATTTGTATTCAAGGGGCGGGATTGATGGATCCTCCTTTCACTGGTTCATTTGTATACACATTGTAATAATAGATATGGCTTGGCAATAGTTTATTCTCGGCTCGATATAATTCTAGTCTTCTTGGATTTGTGCAAGTTGTTTAACAATCGTGTTTTCCATTTGGACAGATTTGATTCAAATCATTGTCCACTCATCTTCCAATCTTCTTCCTTCTTTTATCAGGGCCATCGTCCTTATCATTTTCAAAGGATGTGGATGACCCATGACCTTTTCCTTCCTATGGTATAGTCGGCTTGGTGTTTTAATTATCCAAATGCATTGGTTCAGTTAGTGAACAACCTACACAATACTGCAATCATCTAAAGATTTAGAATAGAGAAGTGTTTGGTAACATTTCTTGGATTTACTACGTTGAGGGATAATGTTGTGGCGTTCGATGCGATGCTGGAGAATGGTTGATCCGAGGAGATTTTTGATTATTTTGAAATGGCAAAAGAAGCGTATGATCAATGTATTGAGAATGAGGAGATTTTTTAGAAACAAAAATCTTGGATTCCTTGGCTTTAAGAGGGGGATTCAAACTCCAAATTTTTCGTGCCGCAGTTCAACTCGTAATAGACAGTTAAATCTGTCTAATATTGTGAACGATTAAGGCGAAAGCCTTGCAGAACCTCACTCGTTTTCACTTTGAAGCCATTAACTATTTTTCTTCTATGTACAAAGTTGAACATGTTGCTTGGATGAGGACTTGTTTGAAGTGATTCTAAGGTAGGTTAATGATGAGGATAACATAATTTCGAATTCATGTTTTTCTATGGAGGAGATTAAAACTGTGATTTCGTCAATTCTCATAGATGGTGTGTCGGGTTTGGATAACTTCTCATCCTTTTTTTTTCAATCTTGTTGAGATGTCGTCAAGGTTGATTTGGTAGAAATAGCGAATTCTTTCCTTGTTGAATCGCGGTTGCCTGAGGCATTATCTAGCACTTTGCTAGTCTTTATCCCAAAAAATGTATGCCCTTCGTCTTTGAAAGATTTTCGCCCTATTAGTTTATGCAATGTGGCTTATAAAATTGTTTTGAAAGCTTTAGCTAATATATTAAGTAATATTCTTCCTCGACTTATATCCTAGGAACAACATGGTTTTGTAAAGGGTAGAGCAATCGGGGATGCCATTGGCATTACTCAGGAGCTAACAAAGGACATTTGAAAGAAAGGTTTCGGTGAAAACGTGATCTTGAAGTTGGTCATGATAGATTAGAATGGTCTTTTTTGGATTAGGTTCTTTTGTAATTTGATTTTTCGGTGCGCATTAGAAACATGTTTCGTGCGTGTTATGAGGGAGTTCATTTTTTAGTCATGTTTCAAGGAGTTTATAAAGGTAGATTTAAAGGGAACATGGTTTATGCTAAGACGATTCTCTCTCTTCTTTACTTTTTATCCTAGCAGAAGAGGTGCTTGGTAGAAGTTTACATAAGGTCATTCATTAAAAGCAAATTCTGCTTTTTCAAGGGAAGAGAGGTACTCATATAACCTCTCATCTTATTTTCACTGATGATATGTTGATTTTATATAATAGTGGTCTCCAAAGTATTCAGAGGTTAAAATATGTTTTGAATGCGTATGAGCATGCGTTTTGGCAAAAAGTAAATTTGACAAAATCTGAATTCTACATGCATTCAAAATGTGCATCACATAGAATGACTATGATAAGGAATCAAACTTCTTTTTGCAAAGGCAATTTTCCATTTGTTTATTTGGGAACTCTCATCTCTTTTAAGCATGTTGGGGTGATGGCGTATAAAAATCTCATCTCCAATATTTCTGGTAAAGTCAAATGATGAAAAACTTCTCTTCTTTCAAGTGGTGGCAAGCTCATTCTGCTCAAACTCATCCTTGCCTCAATCCCTTTATATTTAATTTCGATTTCTTGTGTCCTAAAAATAATGTTAGCTCGAGTAGAAAAGCTTATTTTTGGGATAATAATGAGGATAATAGAAAGTGTCATTGGGTGGCTTGGGAGATAATTTGTAAGGATTTAGATGTTAGAGGTTTGGGGTTACGTCGTTTTAGAGATATGCAAAAAGCTTTTACGTGAAAAAAACTTTAGCTTTTATTACATGGGAAGTCTCTTTGATGCAATTATCTGGAGGCTCAGTATTCGCAAGGTTTGCCTATCTATAGGTGGACAGCGGCTAAAAATGCTTCCAAGGAATGGAGAGACATGGTGAGCACTATCCCGTCTTTCTTTTCTCATTATAGATGGAGCGTTGGTAACGGGTTTTTTACCTCTTTTTTGTACAACGACAGAGGTATTGAGATTTTAACGGACATGGTGGAGGAGGAGTATCCTAGTTTAAATTTTCATGAAGCTATTTTTTCGACGGAGTGACATAATATAGTCTTGGAGAATGAGGTGGTGGACCTAATTGAAAATAATATTTTGGCTCTTACAACACAAGAAGACCTCTTCATTTGGGTGCCTAATAGGCCAAACAATTTTTTGATTAAATCTACTTAGAAGGTTGTCACGAGTGGGGGGATACCGAACGATATATTTTCATCAATTTGGAGGACGAAATGTCCTTTAAAAATTAAAGTCTTCAATTGGAGATTATTACATAATGTCATCGCGGTTGATTTTAACTTACAAATAATGCAAATAGACATTCTCTCTATTTGTGCGTGTTGTATGAATTAATAACAAGTAGATATTTAACATTTGTTTGTTCAGGGGGATGTTGCTCGGGCTACATGGAGTTTTTTCATGCTACTTGTCGGCTGACTTGTGTTCAACAACCAGTAATGCACTGTAACTTTGGTGGAGGACTTTCCCCTCTTCCAGTCAATTTCACGTTCTTATACGCATGATTCCGATGTTGATTATGTGGGAAGAAGTTTGGTTTAGTCGTTATGATTTCATCTATAATATGGTGAAAATGACGAGTTAGGTGGTTATTCGCAATGTCCAATTTTAGTTAAACTCTTTGAATCTTGCTATTATGGGCGGTCACGTTATTTCCCAAGCAGAATCAAGAATTATGGGAGAGTTTGGTTGTATTGCTAGAGCTAGAAGACAAATGCATATAATTTTGTGCATGTGGTCTCTTCCTTCGCATGGTTGGTTTAAGCTTAATAGGGGCGGGTCCTTTAAGGCGTCATTGAGTATTTCTTTTCATGGCAGGGTTGTTCATGATTAGAGGTTAAAAAATTGGTCGGGTCGGGCCAACACGGCACGCGTATCGGGCCGTGCCATGTCCAACTATGCGAACACGTGGGCTAGCACAACATGACCTTTTTGAGCCCGTCCGAGGTACGGGCTCAAAAGTGCCTTCTAATCTTAAGAGTTTTTTTATCCGGAAATCATTTTGTATGTTAAAAACCTTTCGATTAATAAAAAATCTTATTTGACCAAATAATATTTATTATAGTATTTATAATTTTAATTATTAATGATACTAATTTCTAATTTATTAAATAATAACTATTATGAACGATTAATAATATACAAAACATGTATTATATTATTAGTATTTTTTACTAATCACTTTAAAACTCTTCTTTTGGTAAGGTGGTTAAAGGTTTTCATTACCCCTCCACTACTCAAATAGCTTTCAACTGAAGTTCTTGGTCTTTATTATGAAATTCAACTGGCGATGAATTCTGGTTGCATTCCTCTTCAGATAGAGAGTGACTCAAACTTTATGATTCATGTCATTAATAATGACCGTCTAAACTGGAGAATTTGAAAGTTTTGACATCATATTCAATTTTGGATATTATCTTTTCATATTCAGATTAAACATATATACAATAAGAGAAATAATATGACGGATGTTTTGACTAATCTCAAATCAAATTCTAATTATTTTGTTATTTCTGATAAATCAATTCCTTATTGTATTAAATTATATTTACAGAATAATAAAAATGTCATTCAATAAAATTTCTCCTCTATTAAGTTTTTTTTTTTTTTTTTTATAAAAAAAACCAATTGGACTTTAGGCGGATTCATCGTGGCCCAGTAATCCGTACAAACCACACTTTAACATTTGCATTCCATTTTAACCTTTCTCAGTAAAAGAGAATTAAAACTAAGTAAATATGATAAATTAATCTATTTTAATTATATATATTTATTAATATAATGATATAAAATTAAGATATAATATACGATTATAGAAATTTCTCTTAAAATAATAATAAAATAAAATAAAAATAAAATAAAATATTTCCATTTCTAAAATATAAAAAGTAAAATAAATAAGTACATGTCCTTCCTTGGCCATTTAGACAAAAGCATCTGTGAATGAATACACAGCTTGTAAAATTGGGGGCCCACCATCAACAGATCATCAGGCCAGGCAAAGCATAACATGTGAACGAACCTTCGCTGTGAGGAAAGAGAAGGAGAGAGAGAGAGACAGACAGTATGCAAGGTAGACTATTAACTAATTACAAAGGATGTCCTCTCCTTCCCCTTCCTTTCACTTCCAAAAGAAGAACAATGGGAGAGAGCGCATATATTTTATAACAGATGAAAAGGGACAATCTAGTAAAGGCCTTTCTAAGCATTTTGGGCCGGGATGTGACCCAAAATCCCGAAGTTACTGGCTTGTTTCGGTCTCCACTCAGTTCTTCCCCTCACAACCTCGGCCCCATTCTCGAGCCGAAGCAAGTGCTGGCACTCCACGTGGCCGGAATCTGCCAAGCTGTCAATGACAGATCCCTTGACTGCTGTCAGGGACTGAAGAACATTATCCCTTCCACACTCTCTCCTATACTCCAATGTCATAGCAGAAAGCTCGTGGCTTTCCAATATCGGCAATGGCGCACTCTGAAATGAAGACATGATATAAGAAGACGGAAAATAATAGTCAGATTTAAGACAATGAAAAATGCATCCATGTGGGTTTGGAATAGTATTATAATAAGATTATCCACTCCGGTAATAGGCCAAAAGAGAAGGGGTTAGAGAAGTACAGTTTTAAGGTAACGAGTCCAGAAGATTATTCATTAATGATTGCAATGGTTATCATGTTGAAATAAAAGAAGGCAAGAATCTATATTTGCATGTGGACAGAAGAAATGAAGCAATGATGGGCCCAATACATGTTTTTGTAACGGCGAAAGAAAATTGACAGACAGGAAATAATGAAAACCCAATAATACACTTCAAAAGATTCAGGAAATTAGAAAGATTTAGAATAGCAATCCAAACTCTGATCTTAGCATAAGATCTGCAAGTCATTAGAAAATACTATCTCTACCTACTTTAATGTCCATTAGTTATCTGATGAATGTATGAATTTGACTGATTTCTAATCAGGGAACAATAAAAAGTTGGCCTTAAATGCCAAGACTGTAGAAAATGCATGACCAGGAGAATGAAATTAAAAAAATGCATGTATATTGTAGAAATCAATTCTACCTCAAGGATCCAGCCAATGTACTTCACATTGTTAACATGCTGGTTGACATCCAAATCACTCCATTTAGGCTGCAGTTAGAAAATGCAGTCAAAATTAGAAGGAAAAAAAATTAAGCAGAAAAAATACTGTCACAAACTACCAGGGATATCGCAAAATTCACTAATAATGACCTAAAATTCTATCAACTTGGTTGTTTGGTTTTAAAAAAGTAACAATCTCTCTCCATCTATTACATGTTCCAACATCTCTTTTTCACCCTATTTTGAAATCAGAGCCCTCGATCATACTTATCCACCCTTTTGAGTAACAACAATTATAATATCAAGAAAATGAGTGACTTACAGTTAAGCCTGTACGAACATAATCAGAACTATCATTATCAAGTTTTGCCACTTTTCTGCTATCTTCCACAACAGGAGCAGAGTTCACAAAATATGGTTCTATTTCCCCTCGAACTTCCTCTGGGATCTTTGATAATTTTCTTGTATGTTTATTCATCATCACCCAGACACTGCATAGAAGAATCAAAACAGAATAGAAAAAATTAATCAATATCCCAATTTTGAAGCACCTCATGTAGAATTATGTAATGGAGAAGAAATTACTTTCAGGTTTGAACTACCTGGAGGCTCTTGTTAACGTTTCACCGGTTTTACAATCACAGATAAGCCAATCTCGCCGCATGCCATTCTTCCCAGATGCAGCGACCCAAGTATCTACTTGAACAACATCACCCCTGTAAAGAAACATAAATTCAGTCCTTACATACTCCGCACATAATAGCTCAAAAGGATTGTTCCACTAAAAAGCTTGAAGATTATGTGCAATTTGTATTCACTCTTAGTTAATAGATCATGGCATTTGTCTTGTCGCTGAAATTGTTTAGCATACAAGGCTCCAAGACCTTAAAATCAATCAAATATATATATAGATATATAACGTCGAAAATATGTGAATCTTAAGCCTTATGCTTGACTAGCTTCCTTCCATATTGAGAAATGCAAAAAGGTGAACTGAATGCTCTACATGAAACTTACCAAGTAGGATAACGATCTACCACAACTTGTATCCTAGTAACTACCCATATCAGGTTATTTTTGCACATTTCTGGTGTGGAACCAAATCCATCACCAAGAAGGCCAGCTGTCTTGACATGATTGAGGGCAGTTTCCTGAACCAAATATCAAGAAAATAAATACTCACATTACTATCTCAGTAACTCAGAAATTAAAAAAAAATGTTAAGCTGGTTTAACATATATAGGAAAATATGAATTCCTCCACAAGAAAATAATTTAATTAATTACTTTGACCGCACCTGTAAATGATTCATAAAAGTCTCCATTGATGCTGTACGATCTGCACCTATTTCATATGATCTAATAGAAAAATTTTGCCTGAACACAAGACCATCCTGAACTATTCTCCCCAAACCAAATGAATCAACAAGCACGTCAGCCCGTTTAGGTTTCCAATCAAGCATCATCCACTGCTTCTCCGCTGCCAGGAAAACAGTTGTAATGGCGGCTAGGAGCATGCTCCAATCAGGAAGTTGGTTAATAAAAGTCCTTGGGGAGTGTGATGGTAGATCATCTTCTGTCTTTAAACCCCCCTTAGATGATAACCCAACAAAGGAACCATTTATCTTTGGTGGGGCTTGGGCATTTGCCTTAACCTGTAAACGACCAGAAGAAGCAGGTTTCGACTTGATCGCTTCAAAATTTGCACACCCACTTCCAGTCTTGGTGTTCATTGCCCCAGAATCAGGGTATGGAGAAGCAACGGGGTGAAATGCAGAAGTAGCAGCAGAGGCAACCATGACTAACTTTTTGAAACCAGTAGGCTAGTTAGGCAAAGTGAGTCACCAACCAAAGGAACTTGTAGCTTTGGAAAACCTTCCTTGCCACAAAATAGATGTTGGAAAAAAAGAGCCAAATACAGATTCTTCAGTGGTCTATGATAGACCCAACATGCCACTGCATAAAAATAAAAAAACAGGTTGTAAGGTCCATTTAATTTAGCTTTGTGACAGACAAAATAACTTAAGAATCCAATCATCTTCATGCCCATCAAATAGTTTCTTGTCTAGGAAAAAATGAGTTAATAAATAGTAGATACGAGAAAGGAAATAAATAGATGCTTTCATAAACAGGCATCTGTTTTCAATTACAGGGAAAAGAGGTAAGGACAACTAAGACCCTATAGTCCATGGAAATGATCCAACTAAAAATCCAGCACATAGACAAAAGAACAGCCTGTGTCAAGGAACCCTTCAATAGTTTCTCATACACGTCCAAAATCTGATTAAAAACAGACAGATTGGCAGAAATTTATGACAGTTTGTGTTCAAAATCTCACAAAACAAGAACAAAAGCTCCATTTTTGGAACCACAAAATGAATTTGGGATGCCAACTGTATGAATATTCCTCTTTCCACATCGAATTCAAAACTATTGTTCCAGATAGAGGCAAAACACATTCGAGAAAAAAATAATAAGAAGAAGAAGACAGCTCATTGAAATTCAAAACCAATTGAGAAATTAACAAAAAACCCGAGCGCAGAAAAGGAATAAAAGATGATCAAACTCAGAAAACCCCTAATTTTGTTGACAAACAAAGAAGAAGATAAATTCATTAGACAAATTATTGTTGAAAAAAAAAAAAGTGTAGCAAAAGCTGGTACTGAAAACCGCAGGAAAAAAAACCTGAGCAGATCTGGCCTCAAAATTAGTACCACCTTGCTATCCTCATGAACTAAAATCAAAAACAGATTTTTATCCATCGGATTTCCCAATGAATACAAATATCGTCTACAATATGAAGCTAAATAAATAATAATAATAAGTACTCACGTTAGATATGGAGAAAATGGCGGACCAAGGAAAGAAATTAAATAGATTTTTCTTTTTCCAAAATTCAAAATCTAGATCCGTCTTTATCCAAAACCAAAACAAACAAAAAAACAAAAACAATTGGATAAACCTAGACGCCAGTTCTACAATCAAAATCGACCGCAATGCTCTCATTATTTCATCCTCCGTACCTCAAACTTTCTCGGCAACCAAACATGAACCACAGATCAGACGAAGAATCGAGAGAGAGCAAAACGGAAAAGGAAAATCGCAGCGCGCAAAAACATACCTCGAAAATGGCGGAGAAAATCAAGTACCAACGGCTCAGCCAAAGGTAAATCCTCAAAACGGTATATAGCTTTGAAACCAAAAACCAGAAGAAAGATGAAAGGGCTAATGCGTCATTTTGATGATCCACGAATCCCACTTTTTCTTCAAGCTTCTTCGTCTTCTTTTCTCCTCGATTTTAATATTTCAAAATCAGAAACATAGAGAGAGAAATGAGGATCGGAGATTGTGAAGAGTGGTGGGAAATTAGAGACCAGCGACGGAATATATAGTGCCAACCCGGCTCCTCCCGCCTCCCCATTTAAAGTTCTAAATTCCTGTTATGTGCATCTATCTCTTCTTATTTACGATTTTACCATAATCCAACTTATTGCATATTAATTTTATTATTATTATTTTCCTCGCCCTCTAATTTCAATTATTATTATTTTGTACCCCCAAATATATAAATATTATTTTAAAATATATTGATTATTAATATTTGATTATTTTTTCTTTCTAACATCAAATTCATGGTGTTAAAAAAAAAAAACTAAAAAAAAAAAAAAAAACTTTTTAATGCAATCATCATCAATACCCTGTAATTAGTATTTAATTTTGTTATAATTATAGTTTAATAAATTTATATATTCATAATCCTCACTAGTAATATGTATATTCATATTTATAACATATTTTGCATAGAAGAAAAGAACAAATAACAATCAATGTAGCTCAGCTACACCGTCTTCATTATTATAAAGTAATTAGCTCAACTACATGGAATATGAATAAAGGAATCATTTAAGATTTTAGCCTTTAAATACACGACCTACTTTCACATGCATTTCAAATTAATAAATACTTTATAATAATAAACTTTATCTTTAATATAATATAATCATATGTTTATGGATCTAATTTAAATATTACACCACTCCGTACCTAGCTAATATAATAATTGGTTGGTATTCAGGAGTTCGAGCCTTCAAAATTCTTAATAGCTTAAATTAAGATCTTAATATCATAATTAGGTATCTAATTAAGAATCTTGTATTAATTAGGATTTAATTGTAATACAAACCTCAAACATTTTTTTCTATAATTTGAATATTATGGGTCTAAACCAAATAGATGGTCCTAGTTTCTTGGAATTTGTCTATCAACGTTCTCTTGACTCAGAACATCTAGATGACTTTTATAAGAAGGTTATTGTAAGAACTAGAACATTCAACCTAATTCTTCTCAAGTATAATAAGGCTGGCATGGCTGGTAAACTAAAAAAGGTTTTACAATTGAGCTGAGGGAAATTGCTTTTTTCTCTATGAACAAGAAGTATATATATACAATTTTTCATCTGTTTTGATAATTGTCGATGGGTGACATGTCACGGTCTTGTGTGTTTCTCTCAATTTTTTTCACTGCTATCAGCATCGCTGACCAACAAATGAAAAAGAATGAAGATTCCAGTCACTTGTTAGCTGGTGATATCATATATCTATATTTGAAAATTTACGTGGAAGATGTAGCAAAAGATACTCATAGGGGTGTTTCTAGCAAATTTCATTCCTTATTTTTCAAACTTCAATGCTTCTATCGTATTGCATGCATGCAATATTCGGTATATAACGTAAACTTAGACTACTTTATACATTAAAATGTGTAAAATAATCTTTCTACTATTATAAAGATGACGAATTTGTCAGAAAATAAGGTGATTTAACTTGGAATGATATATAGTACGTACGTGATTCTCTTATGCACACAATATGAAGAAGAAGATTATAAATTAAGTCATCTAATTAGTATCACCTTATGCGTAATATAAATAAGTTAGCAATACGAGTCTTTAAGATGTTCGATAATCTGTATTAAAAGTTTGTTCATAAATTTAAATTTCACTGTTATATCTAATTATATAATGTGTGATGTTTTAATATTATTATACAAATTTGACAATTTTTTTCGGAAAATTTATATTTTAAAGAGAATGTGTGACGCGTTTTGTGATTTTACTTACTAAAGAAAAAAAAAATAGTGAATTAAGGACAAGAAAGAAAAGGGACGTAAACCACTTGGCTCAAGACACAACCAACTTTAGCTTTCTCCATGTTTCATTTTCAAAGGTTACTATCAATATATATTTATATATATATATAAATATATACACCATTAATATACAAATATTAAAGCATATAATATACTAATATAATATTGTACGTTGTATATAGCTTATGGGGAGGGTTAATATGGGTAGGTTAGAAATCATTTTTGAACAATAAATTCTTATTTTGGCTAAAAACAAAAAAAAATCTTATGGATTGCTCACATAATTCCTCTTGCTGGCTAAAAGCTTCCACCCTTTTGTCGATGCTCGCATTTAAGGGTTTTTTTTTTTTTTTTTTCCACCACCATTGTCTTTACCGGCTAGCTTCATTTATGGATTTTTGACCTATTAT
Source organism: Coriaria nepalensis (assembly GCA_027186245.1). NCBI lineage: Eukaryota > Viridiplantae > Streptophyta > Magnoliopsida > Cucurbitales > Coriariaceae > Coriaria > Coriaria nepalensis. The sequence continues at coordinate 8,582,611 of CP114496.1, read as the reverse complement.
ACGTGCTTCCATCATCAAATACGTGATCACTTGAAATGTGAAATAATTTTTTGGATGTTCTAGATCATGTTTTCTTTAGTTTTTGTAGCTATATGTTGACTTATTCAAAGTTGTGACTTATGCTTACGTTTATAAATTTTTTAAAAAATGAAGAGTGATTATCCATATAGTAGTAATGATTTCAACTTACTTGACGTGTTACATTTATCTACGATATTGAGTGATTTATAAAAGAATTCCATAATCATTATTATTATATAGATAATTATAAAACTTATACCTATAAGAGATAAAATACTTCACCTTATTGTACTTATTGTTATTACATATATAAGATAGATTGATGATGATATATAAGATTATGGTGTTCAACCTACAAATTTTGTTACTATGTCTAGAAATGCGTTAGAGACAATAAAAACATATATATATATATATATATATATGTATGCTGTAATGACGGTGCTGTTGCTGAAATTGAGGAACTTAATTATTATCTCTGTGCATTTAATGTGATAACTAGTTGGTAGTTGTTTTTCTAGCCTGCTCATCTCATAAGGAGATGTTTGTAGAAGATTTAAGTAAAATTTGAGTGAACTGAAATTTTGGGTAAAAACTGCAATGACTGTTTTTACTATTTTTCTGTACATTCTATTTATACCGTATCTCACAGAGATTAAAAAAAAAATTACTCTAAACTAATATTATTGTAAGATAATTAAAGCATTCAAATATGAAAATTATTGGGATCGGATTTAAGAAGAAGCTGGAAACCACAAACTTGTAATACTAATAATAAAGCCACAGCACGCGTAGAAGTTGGAAGCCGAAGCTAATGGAGCCACGAAATGCAATAACCAATATAAGGATTGGTCCCTAATAACCTGTCTTATTCATAATATATCTCTAATTTTCATACCACATAATAATGAATGCAGCAGCTTCGAAGGAAAACACAAAACAGCTAAGAATACGGCACATTAATGTGGGTAAGTAATGGTATGTCATTAAGGTATGGCTAAAACTAAATCGCAAAAGAGCAGGTTTGTTTTCTCAGGTTGAAGAAGACCAACAACTATGTCAGCTTGACAAAGAATGACTGCGGTTTAGCAAGCAAACGCTACTCAATTCCATTTCATTAGTGAAAAATCATAATGGTGACCCAATCGGGCCAGTTCCGTCATAAATACTTCCATAGTCCTCCGCTGAGTGGGGTTTCACAATAGAAAACTTTATTTTCTCAATCTTTAATTCGTGTCGAAATTTATGAAAACTATGGGGTCATATTGAATCGGAGAGAGCAAAACTCGCAACCTACTTCATATCTGTTATTGTTTGGGCCGACTTTGGTGGGCCTTTTAATTTAGTTGTTTACCCAATTACGGATTTTGGGCATCACTATATATGCGTCAGAGCCTTTAATTTGGTTGTTTACCCAAATGCGGATTTGGGACATCAGCGCCACTTTAATTTCATAAATGATCTCTGATTTATTTTCCCTTTTTAATTTTACCACTTTTTTCACTAATGAAATTCAATTTCAAAACCCACTTTTCACCAATAAAATTCAAATTTAATATGAAGACGGAAAAGTGGGGCACAATGCTTGGTATCAATCCATCTAACAGTGATCATATAATGGGGCCTGCCACATGGTCAATTAATATTTGGACTAGTTTTGGAGGGGTACGCCAGGCCCAAACAGTAGTGCAACGCTAGGACGACGCTCGAATACCCCAGCAGCAAGCTACTGTAGTGGGTTTTCCCCCATAAAAAATTAATTTAATATCGTGTGGGCCGATGGCCCACGTATCAGATATTAAACTGATAAGAACAGATACTACACTTGATCTTAGCCAAAAGGCCGAGAAAGGTATGCTTGAAACCTATGCAGCTCGTCATTTTTATACTTAATCGCTTGCTTCATCCTTCTTCTATTTTTCGATGTGGGACAACAAATACATCCTCTCTACAGTTGGGCCGAAAAGATGGATCAGTCTTACAGCAAGACAGTATTTAACGAATAATGAAGATTCCTTATATATATATATATATGTGCATACAATTTTTTTGTTTTTTGTTTTTGCACATATATGTATTAATTTTGATGACTACAGAATCATGAAAAACAATATAAGAAACCCCAAAAAAACTCTAACCCAGTAACCAAAAACCCCTACCCTTTTCAAAATCATAGAAAACCCCCCATGAGCAATCATAACAGGAAAAAGACATTCCCCATAAGAAGGGTCTTCATGACTTACCATAGCCAAGCCATCAAAATCACAATCCCAACCTTTCTGATCATGAACCTGATAATACATGTTAAAAGCATAAGAAGCATTCCCTTCGACGCTGAGGAAGTTACAAGAACACCCATATCCCAAAGCAGTGCAATCCGACAAGCTACAAGCATAATCAATATTTTTAGCCAAATCCTCTAAATCTTTTGCCTTTGGATCCAAAACACACCACCTCTTAGCCATATAACTCACCCCTTCAATAGGAACCAACCCTTTCTCTTGCTCTAAACCTATTAGATCCACTCCATACTTTGGCTTCCCATCAAACTCAAACAAACCCCAATGCCTTTCGAAATTTCCCGGCGCAACACTTTTCGCATTTTCATCGAGTAAACTAAATAGATAAACCTCAATTATTCCTTTTCTTAAAGGGGTCCCCTCCCCATTTAGAGCATGCCTAATCAATCCTTGATTAAACCTCTTTGCATTTTGGATGTTGGCATTCTTATCCCCATCCGTGGGCCACCCTACTTCTCCTACAATGACATTCAAATCGGGGTACCCCGCTTTCTGTAGTGCCCACAAAAGGGTGTCTAAATTTGCATCGAACACGTTCGTGTAGAGAAAATTGCCATCTATAACGGGTTTGTTTGATCCGTCAAAGAAGGCAAAGTCCATGGGGAAATAGGGATTGCTATAGAGGCTAAGGAAGGGGTAGATGTTTACAGTGAAAGGTGCATTGTTTGAGTAGAGGAATTGGATGATTTGGATGGTAAGGTCTTTGACTTCAGGCCGGAAGTCTCCGGAAGATGGAACCGGGTTCGAATCCGGAGAGAAGTAGATGTCAGCGTTGAATGGGACCGTTGCTTTAACTTTCGACCCGATATTGGCATGGTCTAGGCCTTGTTGGATGTTTCGAAGGGCTGGTAGTATGAAGGGGAGGTAGGTCCCATTGTATGATTTCAGAAATGGTTCATTTCCAACAGCTACATACCTGAAAACAACCCACAAAAAACCCACCACTCAAAGAGTCAGAAGCTTGAAAATTGTATAAAAAATAAAGGAAGAAGAAAAGAAATGATGATACTCAACTTGATGTTGATTCCTCCTTTGTAAGAATAAGAGGTGACATTACCATCAACCCAAGAAGCAGCGGCAACAGGGTCTTCACTAATCAGCTTCAACATCCGATTAGGAATAGCTAACATCACCTCTATTTCACTCCCGATTAGAGCCTCTAAAATCTTGTCATCTGCTTCAAACAGCTTCAGTTTATTAAACCCATTTTCTATCAGCATTTTCACCACTTTCTCTGCTGGGATTTGGTGGGTCGCCATTGTTCCCCAATTCACTCCAATACAATTACTACTTCTTCTTCGACTACTTGATGCCATTTTCAAGAAAGCAATTAGGAAGAGTACTAGTAGTAATAATGCTCTAGCTTTTGGCATCCTTTTTTGTTCCCCCTTGCTTTTTGGGAAAATCTTTATCTGGGTCAGTAATCTATATGCTCTGTATCGTTTTTTTTTCAGAATCCGAATCTTTATTGAAAGAAAGAATGGAAGAAAGGGTAGAGCGAAAAGGAGTTTATTGTTCTGCTGAAATTTATGTGCATGGATTTTTTAGGTGGGATTTGCTCTCGGTTAATACTGCTATCTTGGACTGTTTGGCTGGTGGGAATCTTCATGGGGAAGGGAACGGGAAAAACTTATGGAGGAGGAAAATGGTGGAGGAGTCGTTGCTTTATGTTGATGATGATGATAGTACAAATTGGCCAAAAATACGGTTATATCTTGTCATGCATTTTTTGTTATTATTATTTTTTTTTTCAGCACACCATTTTGCGATTTACTATTTATTTATTATTTATTATTTATTATTTATTAGGACTTTTAAGGGTAGGCATACAAATAAAAAAATGGTTGTTATGGTTTCAGTTTTTGACTTCATTATTGAAAAAGGGCTTAAACTTCAAATCTACGGTTATTGTGAATATGATGAATTTTATTTATCATAAGAACTACATAGCATATCTATATCATCAAATAATGCTTATTTATGTGGGCTAAAAGGAAATATTATTAGTTAAAATAAAGATCAATTTAATAAAATTTAATTTCACTATTGAAATTGAATAAAAATTAATATTTTTTTTATAAAATAGTTTAATAACATATCAAAATAAAGATTTGAGATCAATTTTTTTTTCAATCTCAATCATGAATCTAAATCGATCTGAAGCCATACTGAATTCAAAACTTTAAATTGCAAAGATTGAATTCAAAAATAAATACAAATGACAAATTGCAATAAGAAGAAGAAGTAAGTGAACATGATCAAGTTTAAATGAACGAAGACCCCGACTTGCTTTTTGAAGAGGATTGAAGAGCATTATCCTACTAAAATACGGAACTTTCCAGCCCGAACTCTACGTGGTTTTTTGATTAATTTAATTCCTTTTTTTTTTTTCTCTCTTTCAATAAAAAAAAAAAAGAAAAAAAAAAGAAAAAAAAAAAAAAGAAAAGAAAAGAAAAGAGGGTAAAGGATGATGATAGCACGTCAAAAGAGGTATTATTAGTGGTTTCCAAAGATAAAGGAAAATCCGGAATATTATAGGTTATATACTTTACAAGTATATTGTTCAAAAGGGAATATATTCTAACTTCCCAAACTGCCTCTCATGGATTCGACATGTCAGCTGACACGTCGATATTAGTGCCATTGGGCTTTTGGAGTGATTGGATCTGGGCTTCTCGTAGGTAACCTACTGGAGTGACCGGGCTTAGACCCGTGTGAGCCCGACTTTATTTCGATCTTAAAATTGGCATTTAATATTCATACCGGTTATTTAAAGTTACATATTATAGTTATATATTACTGTTAGCTTAAAATCTTATAACATGACTATGAAGACGTTTTTGACGTGATAATAGTATAATCTAATTAGATAAAAAAAAAAATAGACCGTTGAGATTTGGAGACATAAACAAACAAGAAGGGGATCGGGGAAATCCACCCATTTTTTCTGGTGCCCAACTTAGGCGGCCGCTGGGTTGGATGGTTCCGCCCTGTTAAAATTGACTAAAACATATTGAGAAAAATGAACACTTGAAGGCCGTTTTTGTTGGATGGTTCCATCTTTTTTGTTCTTTTAAGTTCATACCCAGTTTTGGTTGCTAAGGCCGTTTCCCCACATCGAGAATTTTCGCCATTATCATTACCAAAGATTTAAGCTTATTATCGTTGGTAAGGCGACACGTGGCGTAAAAAAAGAAGGCTTAAGCTGATTTATACGAATACTTAAGCAATGAGGATGACACTGTGGTCAAAACGGACAAAGTTCAACAACGCTCTATGACTCTTCATCTTATTCAATATATATATAATATACACAGAAAAACTACAGCGTCGGCAATTAAAACTCAGCCACAAAACTATGCCTGAATTTCCAAATTGTTTGGAATTCAACCGTTTAAGTTTCTACCTCTTCCTCGATGCCATTCAACCTTGAAAAATAGCATTAAAGATCACGGCGGCCGAGCTGAGTGGAGCAGAGTTAGGCTGAAGCTCTCGACCAGTTTGATTAATATGATTTGCAGGTGGAGGGGCTATTCAGGTATAGCGTGGTCGTGCCAGCAGAGGAGCATGGAGACGCAGCGGCCGAGAATGTAGAACCGCGTTTTCTGCTGCTTTATCATCAGCAAACAGCGTTTCCTGAAACCGGTTTTTCTACGGCGATTTAATTGGCGGCGAGTTTTGGTTGTTGCAGGAGGGGAGTAAGAGAGGGAGGAAGACATGGCGGTGGAAGTTGATCAAGTGTTATATTGAGAAGATATGGAGGAGAGAGGGAGGCTTCAAGGAAAATGGATGGGGAAAGGGAGGGAGGGGCCCTTGTTTATATAATGACAGACTTCTTTGGATATTTTTAGTGTTGAGATTGTTTTTGTCCCCACTTACAAGATCCACGTCGTTAAAATGTTATGCTTGAAATGACGTTATTATCCTTCCACAAGTGGGGTAAATAAACATTGCATGAGAGATAAAAGAGAAATCACATAAATACTATCTTATTTATTAGCCTATAAATATAAATATAATATAATATACGAATATTACTCATGAAAAATTCTTGCGTGAAACTCCCGGATTAAAGATAATTTATACTAGAATTTAAAAGATAATTTATACAATTTTTTTTTTATAAAATATAATTTATATTTAAAAATTTTGTAAAAATATAAATAACATCAATTTTGTTAATAATTGATAAAATCGGTCATATATAATTTTTTTAAAAATAAATTCTAAATTAAATATATATTTATATTTTTAATCACAAAATTTTAATTTTATATTTTTTTAATTCAATTTATTATTTCGAATTAATTATTTTATATTTTTTTTCTTTACCACCACATCCATCAACTACTCTGTCACTATCGACTATCGTTGAATCCCTTTAACCTAATGATCATATCATATCATCATTTTTTTTAGTTTATTTCATTTATATCATAAGAATTTTTTATTTTATTATATTTTATCCACTCAAATTAAATTTTATCTTTTACTTATTAAACTTTCATCCATAATAGTTTAATCTCAACTAAATTTTCCGATTTCAACCACCATTTCTATCGTAGTGGCCGCTGCTACTACACCTATCTCTCTGACACCTCTTTCTCTCTCTCACTCTATCTATCTTTCGAGATATGAGAGAGAGATCACGAATAGAAGTATCAAAACGGGCCAACTGGCATGTCCTTGTACTATTTTGGATGGCTGGGCTCGAGCCAACCAATTTTTGAAAAATAATGTCCGGACCCAGCCCGTAAGCCCATTATAGCTGGCCTATGGGCCTAAAACGGACCATCCCATGAGCTATGATATATTTTTTTTAATTTAAAAAGATTAAACTTAAAAGTGGGATTTGGCTTTTTAAATTGAATATATAATAAAAATTAATGTGATTTAATTTTTAATGTTTGATTATAAAAAGATTTAAAATTTTGAAGTATTGAGTAATTTGTTAATTAAATATTAATAGATTAAAAATATGAGATAACTTAGGGATTATAGAAGATTAATTATAATTTAGAAAGATTTAAGAGAAATAAGTATAAAGGTTAGATTTTAGAATATTAAAGATTATAATAGTAATTAATAAGAATTAATTTGAGAGAGAGAGAGAAGAAATTTGTGATGAAGAATTAAATCGAGCAATATTTATAGGGAAATTGGTGGGAGGTGGCTAGATTTAAAATTGATTATGAAATGGAGGGAAAATAGACGAGAGAAAAAGTATAAAGATGAAAAAATATTTTTTTTTAATGAAATAAGGTTAAGGTAGGCCGAACTCAAGTAGTGGACTGGGCTAAAATTATAGGCCACGAGCCGGCCCAATAGCCCCGACCCATTTTTACACCTCTAATCACAATCAAGAGATTTAGATTCGAAACATATATCAAAAAGTACCAAAGAGATTAATGTGGTAGCTAGTTGTGAGAAACATCGATGGCCGGAATTGAAAATTTTAGTTAATTAAAAATTTAATTATAAGAGATTAAAGTTGAATAAATAAAAAATTAAAATTTAATTTAAGTGAATAAAATAAAAAAAAATAAAATTCTTAAAATATAAATAAAAGAAACTTAAAAATGTAATGATATAATATGATTAACGGTGGATGATAATAGTAGATATGGAATAGTTAATAAAGATGGTAGTAAAATAAAAAAAGAAAAAATAATTTAAATAGTTTAAAAATATAAATAAATATTTAATTTAAAATTAATTTTTAAAAAATTTAACAGTCCCGTGCGTATAATTAATTCCGTAAATTATTAATGAAAGGGATGTTATTTATATATATTTTATAAATTTAACTATAAATTAAAGTTTCTAAATATATATTATCTTATAAGTTTATATTTGAGTGTAAGTGTAATATCGTACTAGACTATAATGAGCACATGGAAAAAAGAAAAAGAAAAAGAAAAGAAAATGGCTTTTTGGTAACTGCGCATAAAGAACCAAATTCTTGGTCAATATGAACGTGGGCCGTTTACGTTAGACAGACTGAGAGAGAGAAGAATAGGAACAAAGAGAGAGCCGTGTGGGGATGCGATAATACAGCTACAAAAAGCGGGCCCCACCCAAGCATCACCTCTCGCTGTCATGCCTACATGGCACTCAACCGTCTCTACCTTATCTTTTTAAAAACACGCTTTTCAATTTGACAATGGCACGGCTTCTAGACTAGGCAGGCCTTCTAGGAGCCCGCCCGCCCCGCCTTATTTTGTCATAAAAAATCATATTTCCCGCGAGAGATATGTCTATCAGATGCACACTCTACAGTCTACAGTCACTCTACTTTACTGAACGCAACAGTAAAACAAACAAGTCGGCTGGGGATATATCGGGAAAACTAATAAGCAAGCTTGGATAAGACAGTAAAATTTAATATCAAAAATACTTTTGCCGTTTATCAGGCTTCTCAGAGAAACTTTATGGAAGAACGTTACGTTACAAAATTCTGAAACGGAAATTTCGTCACATTTTCCTGTTGGGACCCACCCAATTTTCAAATTTTCGTGGCCGACCTGTTTTAAAGAGAGAGAACATGATATGCGGTTTGTAATCCACTACTCTGTTTCATATATTCTTATTCTTGTTCTCTTTCATTTACTTGGAAAGTTGAATTTGTATTTTAGGAATCTAAAACATGTTTGAGATATTACCATATAAATAAAACCAAGGGCAATCAAGTTGGCGATCTTTGCTGAGAATTATCAGACTAGAATATATACTAACACAATCGTAACATGTCTCTCAGGATAAGGAAAAAAAAGTGTATACTTGTTTTTAAAAATCGAATATAAAATGAGGAATTTGTGAAGTTTCATCTAATTAAGCTCCGTCACTTCATAGAATCCATCGTCTCAAAAATATAGAATGAAGTAATGAACAAATAAAGCAAGCAAGCAAAACAGAGGGAGGCTGAATCTACAAGCAAGAGCTAAATATTAAATATTTAAAGATTAAGAAGTTTTATTATTAAATTTTTTTCACAAGTATAGTTTTAGGGGGCAAATTCTTGCTCTGAATAATTTATTTTAGCAGCCAACAAGTGCAGTAAGAAGGGGAGGGGGAGAGGGGGGTGTTTACTTACTTTTTCAAGTGGTAATATTTGTCGAGGAGCTTCTCGGAATACTCTCCAAAAGTTTGAGCACAATTCGATGGTATAAGCTGAAAGAACAAACAAGGGAAATCGTATAGATCAGAACTCAACTGTGCAGGGAATTGATTTTATTCCAATGAATTTTCTCTCTTATTTAGCATAATGAGATAGTTCTGAAACACTCAGAAATGGGAAAATACCAGCAAATTTTGGTATAAACAACAAAATACAAGCCTAGAGGAGTTATGAATAAATGATACCTCCTTATGAATGGGGACCTCCTCAGGAAAATTAAGCTTCTGATCCCTGAAAACATAACATTTAAACAAGTTGTTAAAAAAAACAAAAAAAGTGAGAGAAGATCCTACTTAATAAAATAAATAAGGTACTACAAACATACCAATCGGGTTGCATGAACAATGCAAATGTTGAACGCTCAATACCAGCAGAGTCTTGCCCAGTAGATGCCTAATGGAAAATCAGAGTATATCATCGTTAAAGAATATAGGAGTAGGAATTGAAGCAAAGTAAAAGATTAAGCAATTCTCATTGCTTAGTAGCTATAAGTATACAAAGGACCTTATGTTATATTCTTATTTTTAACTAGCTATAGCAATATAACAGAAAAGGGGATCATGAAGTGCAAAAGGTACCCGAACACAATGTGGTGTAGCACAAAGATAACCGCTTGACAATATTTCTGTGGTTTCACCGATTTGGTATGCTATTTCGTCTTCTCCATAGACAGCCTGTATATAATAGGAAGAGAGTAAAGATGATGCAAATACTTGTGGGATTTATTCCAAAACCCAATTACAAATATTGCAACTAATGCCATAATTGATCTTAAGATCTTTCTCAGTTAGCAAAGACGTGTGCAAATTATAATGCACGTGTTCTCTTTAGCTTTTATTATTTCATGTTTCAATGATTTCTTTAAGAACACACATTTCATCATTGTTGAAAGTTGAAACTTAACTGTATTGATAAGATCGTCCATTCAAGGTTCAAGCTATATTCATCACATTTGAAATTAACGGAATTTCAAGAGTTGGATAGTATTTACTTTAACAATTTTACCGGTCCGCGTCTTAATATATAGGCCAGCAGCATTATCAGGGCAGGGTAACTCTACACCATCTCTTGAATACATGCCACAGGTCAGACCTACATTGAATTGAAGAAGAATTAAGTATAAAAAAGTAAAATGATATCCCACATACATAAACTGGTTATAACTGAATATATGATTAGCCACAAATTGTATCTACACCATGATAAAGGAGGTGCAAATAAATCTATTTTCATAACCTGCCTTTCAATTAACAAAAAGAAATGGAGTAGAAGAATTTAAATGACCATAGAAGGAGTTACCTGTTAGGGAGCCATGGTCTCTATGCCATCCACACCAGGAGGATAAGATGTCATCATCTTGGGTATTATCGCTGCAGGTTGCATTGAAATTGTTAGCCCATCACTATGAAGTTTTAATCAATTTAGGTCAATACTTCAGGGAAAAAAAAATAAAACAGAAGTGTGGATATAGTCGAAACTTGTGGTAAATCTTATAATAAATCATAGTGATATTATGTTAATAGACCGAATTTTAATTGTCCCATATAATTAATTGATCAAACAACCATTTGTCTACTATATCAATGTCAAAGAAACAACAAAGCTTTGAACTACTGAATTAATCAGCTATGGATAAACTTCTAGGGTGAAAGTATGAGTGAGATAGAACCTTTGCTGTGAGGGAAAATAGTAAAGCAAGCGCCCTTTATGACACCTAGAACGAAGAAGTATTTGTTCAAGGCCTTCATCCTGATTCAGGTTTTTTGCATTGGATACTGTTATGTACAACAAGGAGTTAAGCAGTCACTTAGTACTCTAACAGCAACACAAAAAATATAAAGTATTCAAGTGTAAATACATTCTTAGATAATCATGAATCATCAAGTAAATGTGCATAATTTTACCATATCTGTCACAGTGATATGCCAGCATCAAGCCAATTTCAAATATCCGCTTGCCAAGAGCTTTGAAAGCTACAAAACAACAATTGGATGTTAGAAAATCATGAATCATCATCAAGTACAAAAAATTTGCATAAACCAATACATTCTTTATGATCAGCTTAGGCTGCCATAATCCACTAACAAAACCAACCTGTACATAAATTGCCGTGAATATCTTATCCATAAAAGAAGCAAAAGACTACTAAGACAACAGTTAAGTACAATCTTACATACAAAACAGAAAGGCAGGTGTGCAAACATCTAATGTTGTACAAGAGTGCTTTACTACACCAATAACCGTTACAGGGGGGGGGGGGGGGGAGGATATCAGAATGAAGGAGGGAATGAAGCAACCCAACCCATCCTGGAACTGTCATCTTCTAAAAATATTAGCTAAAACAGAAGTCAATGGAAAATCAAGATACACTATACTGGAAAAGATGGTAAATCAACGACATACCTAATTCAAGTTCTGGAAGTGCACCATCAGGCCATATATTTGATCTGCAGTATGACGGATACCTAACAAATACAGATCATGGATGAAAATGTGCCACAATACAAATAAGGTTAACTACCAAAGTGCTTCACGGCAAACGGGCATAGCATCTAAGAAAATTTAATCCAATCCTAGCATATATTGTGTTGTATATGGATAATAGAAGCCGACAGCAATTTTAAAAACAATGGTCTACTTCTGAAATCAAGAGTTATTTTCATACATGATACCGGCAATCAACGGGAGAGAATACAAAGTAGCTTCCTATCGACACGTACCTTTGAATTAGAGACTCCTCAGTAGTTGGCTTATCGAGTATAGGATTTGCATAAAAAGAGCCTTTCAACATATCTGCACAATATAGAATAAAATAAAATAAAATGGTTATAATACCATTCAAAACCAAAAGGAGGTGTGCTGCGCAAATGATGCAATGATATTTCTATGCACAAATCATAAATGAATCAGCAATTTGTGATTCAACTATCATTATGATAAACTACATTTTAATGAAACAACAGTACTCTTTTAGAAGTAATCTAATATTGCAACTCAAAACCTCTATCAGCAATTTCTTTGATGAGACTGACCTTTATATTTACAGATAAGTTTTTTACTCATAAAATTTTAACTAGGTGCAGAAAATTCAACATAAGAAAGCTATACCAGGCTTTCCAGATCCAAGCTTCTCCTTCCCATGACTCCATCCGAAGTTGTACCTACATATAAACGGTGGGTAAAATAAATTCGAAGTTAAGGGAACTCTGCAGGGCATACCAGAATGAAAAAAAAAAAATTGAATAAAATGAAACAATAAAAAATAAATAATCTAGTCGTCAGCATATCAATACATCCAAAAAAATTACACAATTTCATATCCAGAAAATGTAGCACATGATGCCAATTAGGAGCTTAGTTATTGCCTTCAATAAATTGTTGACCCACATTCCATATGATCAATAAATGAATGGGTATAGTACTAAGATAGCTCAGTCAACAAAATATTTTCTTATAAATGTATACCAGTTGTAGTCTGTCAAAATTTGTTTGAAAACTCATTTTTAGTTATGTAGAGTACAATTAAAAGATATTTCAAAATAGTTAGCTCAAGAAACTAAGTAGGCATGTGGTTGAAATAATCAGTAATAACAATTTTAGAACTGCCAACTTACAGAAAAGAGAATGAATTACCTACTATGAGGATCTTCAAGATCCTTCTTCACCTCTTCTGGAAGCCTAGCTAATCTGGTGAAGAAACAAATTCCCTATGAGCAACGCATAAAGTATAACTGCAATTATCCTCAACAATAACATTATATCTAAGGTTGAGATCTAGATAGATAAATGCAATTATATTGTCAAACTTATACCTAAGTGAAAGACTTAGAAGATCTTTACGCAGTGAAGAAAAACCCGGAACCTATAACAATATAGAGGTCAAAAATCCAAAAAAAAGTATTCATTATTCTGAGGAAGACTATGTAGTTGCAATTTCTATAGAAGCGTTAAAAGTTATGGAAGTGCATAATAAAAAGCTATGCCACTTCACTGCAGCTTGAGTCACTTAAGGCGTTGAAGTTGTCAGAAGCATAAAAGATGAAGCCGATATATATTCTCCACAAAAGACTGACTAGTAAAAGATGCCAAAATCCTCCACCATAAACTCATCAGTTCATACATCAAACGACATAAAAGATGAAGCCGATATATTTTCTTCACAAAAGACTGTCTAGTAAAAGATGCCCAAATCCTCCACCATAAACTCGCGAATTCATACATCAAACGAAAATTTCAAAAAGGCTAAATAATAAAGCATCCCCAAATAAGTTCGTTACCAAATACTAAATCAAACTGAAATTATCTATAGAAATTGCTTTTCCTTCTAAGTTACACTTACAGATTCATTTTATTTCCAGAATCCTGTTATTGGTGTCTGTTTTCCAATTACTAGGATCGTCGACACACCAGCCTCTTGCACGACTAGAAAATTTCAATCAAAATCAAAAGCTCGGCTGAGTCTCAATACTTTATATCAGACACTCAGTGCACATGAGCGCATATATAATTACTCGAATCTCCATCGAAAAAAACTAGTTAGAAAATGTCGTAAATGTAATGATGACAAAGAAAATACTAGTTCATACATCTGTGATCGATAAAATTCCAAGCCCATTCGGTCCAAATCCTTCTTCGATCTTCATCGACAAGTCATTATTCCTCTCCTGCTTCCATCAGCTCCACCAAAACATATTCAGATACATAAACAGGACGAATAACTAATAGAATGACCTATTTCAACCACGCAGGGAGAGTAAGACCACGATAAATCCTAAATCGGAATTTCTTCCTTTATTTGATATCCGCATGCAAAAAAAAATCAACACGATAAAATCTTTCGTCGTGTCTGTAACTAGAACACTTCTTGTCTATTTCACTTTCTCAGAAACCAAACAAAGCCTCTGAGAGAGAGACAGAGAGAAACTTACTTGCAGCTCGGAGTAGGATATGGTGACGGTTCTGTGAGTAGGCAAGGCGGAGGAAGAGGAGGAAGTCATCTTCTCAGACGAGATATGGCGGGAAGGGGCAGACGGAGAAATGATCGGCGGGAACGAATAGGAAGTTGTTAAAACACTCTCAGTGGGCCAAAATTGATCTTGGCCCAAAATGTTATTTCGGCCACAACCTTTCTTTCTTCTATTTCGGTGTTTCAACATTTTTCTCTTCTTTTCTTTTTATTTTTATTTTTTAGCAAATCAAATCATGCGCTGAAGAATAAAATCGATGGATGGTGTCATAGATGGTGTGTGGCCCTGTGCGTTTGCCATGCTTGTAAGAGTGTGATATACACGTCTTATGTCATATATACGTATATACATTGACAAATTGCTTGTGAATTGAGTTCATATAAGGTTAATTTCCCTTTACATGAATGAAAAATGCTTGTGAGATAGAGTAAATTATCATACGAGCGAGCCCATCTCATACGTATAAGTCCGTCTTATATGATCTAAAATACATCTCTTCGTGTCATTCAATAAAAGTGTCTGTGTGTGGGTCCTATCTATTATGACTGCTCAGAACAAAAGTGGTAATAGCGTTACATTTGAAAAAGAGAAAAAATAAAATGTTTCATAATACTATGTCCTTTTTAAATCCAGTTCTCCCTAATTTTGAAAATTAATAATAATAATAATAATAATAATAATAATAATAATAATAATAATAATAATAATAATAATAATAATAATAATAATAATAATAATAATAATAATAATAATAATAATAATAATAATAATAATAATAATAATAATAATAATAATAATAATAATAATAATAATAATAATAATAATAAGAGTGGCCGAGTGGAGTGGACTTTGACCTCTGTTGTATCCTTTCCAGTTTTGCAACAAATATAAAACAACGCCATTCAACGGATTTAACATATTATAAATAAGAGCCATCGTGAGTCGTGACTCATGAGAAGAGAGGGAGTCGGCGCAAAATGTGAATAGCACGCTGCAGCAAGGAACCATCGGACTAGATGCGAAGTTTTAGTTAATTTAAATTTAGAGAGTTTATTTTATATTATTTAATAAAAAAATATTATGTAGAAATTTGTTTTACTTAATAAATAAATATTAAAATATTAAAATATTAAAATAATCAAAATAATTATATAGAGTTATTAAGTTTGAAAGAAAATAAAAAAATAATTTTAATTAATTGATTGAACTTGATATTTATTTTAATCATGTTTTAATTTATAAATTAAAAATAATTAAAAATAATACATACTTATTATTATACTCAATAACAACGATACTATTTTCGACAGGAATTTAATTAATACAATTTATATTGTATCACTCTCCAATCAGAGATTGAATAATCTCACCCTATCAATGAATCTCATCCCATAGCTATGAGGAACAAAAAAAATTGCCTGCACAAGGAAAGATCAAATCAAATCAGAGCTGCGTTGATTAATGTCTGAAGTCGGAATTATAGTGTGCATACGAAAGAACTATCTAAACAATCCCATTTCTTGGCCTCTTGCAAGATATGATATCGGAAAAGGAATCGATCAACTGCCCAGCCAAGCTACTAGGATCATCAATCAGAGTTTGAATAAAAGTATTAACTACCCTCCTTTCTTGTTCGGTCGATCTCAAGCTAAACCAAGTTAGCAGCTTCAGTCTGAACTCTTGCTTAATGTGACCTTCACATTCGAGCCATCTTATAATCTTCACACAATACTCAAAGTTCTCTTCCAAGCAATAAGACCCGTTTGAGATTCTTAACGGAGAGCCATTGATCAAAGTACTGTCACAATCATGGGCCTCTTCGTTGGCACTGGCTGCTGCTCTTTTCCGGCCCAACTCAGTCCGAGAATCAACGGCTGGAACTTCTCTAGTACTGGGCCCACATGTCCAGGTTTGGGAGTCACCACTCCCATGTGATCTTGCCAAACCATCAGCATCATCCTCGGCAGTATCTTCATCTCTAGGAGACTCAAATGGAGGGGTCAATTCTTCATTCAAATCGGGCACAGAAACAATGTTCAAATCAAGCCCGCGTCTTGCAACCGGGCTGGGGCCCAGGCCCAACCGCTCTTCCCCCTGTGTTTCAGGCCTGAGCATGACCATCTTGTTCACAGCTCCACAGCATTTTTCGATATCTGCACTGCAAAAGCCCTTGAGGCAACCATGTAAGACCTTTCCAAGATCACGAACCTTAAATCCAGCTGATGAACTAACCACTGTTGTGTTATCAGGCCCCTTCTTAGTACTAGAACTTTCTTTAACATTTGGATTCTCTTTCTTATGATTGAACTGGACCAATGAGTTGGAAATTTTATGTTGTATTATTTCCACACTTTTTGTAAAACACTTTGCTTCAGAGTGACCCAAGTCACCATTCTCTGTATAAGAAATTACTCTAAAAGAATATTCCGTGCATGGATGTAGGTTAGATATTAGAATCCTTCTCTGAGCTCTTGGAAATTCACAAATAGGTTCTTTTGTATATGTTTCTTCTCTACTCTTACTATACCAGAGCTTGTATCCTTTAATATCATCAATGGATGAATTGGGAAGTTCAATTAATATGATCAAAACAGTGGAAGATGTGATCTCTTCAAATAGAAACTTGCAAGCAGCTGGAAGAGAATCTTCTGCCCATAATAAAATTTAAAACGCATCAGTTTTTACTTATAGAAAAGACTGAAGAAAGTGATAAGTTTGAATAAGAAACCTCTGGACTTTGGATTCGGATCAGAAACGGTAGATGTAGTGAGCCATTTATCCGCTTTTTCAATGGCAAGAGAGCAGAGTTTCTGAACATCACCAGAAACAGAGAGTCTGCTAACAATGCCTCGGGCCATCTTGGCGGAAATGCCATTCACAGGGCCCACTTCTGTTTCAAGTTTGGATTTTGCAACTTTTACAATTTCATGGAGTTCTTTAAACCTTGAAGACCCATCAAGAAGCCTGTAACTCAAGTATATCCTATAACAGAGTATATCAACTCTACGGGCATCCTTTGCTATGATCAGCTGCTTCTTCCAACATCTGCTAGGGTTTTTTTTTTTTTTGAAGTTACAGAAAATCCAGTCATTCAATACGTCAGAATATCATTCCAAAATCTAGTCTTTCTGTTTTTATGTCTACAAACAATAACATAAATGTAATCTTTAAGCATGAATATAATCTCCATCTGGACTTATATTCCACCATTCATTTTATCAAGTCTTAGATATCTTATCAATCCTTTTTCTAGTAAAGAAACAATGGAATAGGATATGCACAAGATTCATTATGCATATAGTTTTCATTCCTTTCTGTTTCTAACTTTTTTTTTTATTACAATACAAATGAATGTTATATATTTTAGGGAAAACAAATTTTTGAAAAAATATTCAAGGAAAGTAATATGATAGTGAATAGAGCCACTTTTTGTCAAGGCCATAAGGAGGGGAAAGAAAACAGCTTACCCAAGAATTCCAGAAACTTTACCACAAGAAGCACAGCAATAGCTACCATCTAGCTGCATTAATTTGCCAAGATCAACAACCGCTACCTTCTCGTGTTGAAGTGCACACTCTATATGACAAGATAATCCACATGAATCTCCTCGATCAGACTCACTTGAGCAAACCAACCAAAGACTGGGGTCCTTATTGTCATCGAATAAGTGGCAGATACAGCAAGAGCACCTCTTGCAAAATGTATCGTCTATGGATAGAACAGCTCTGCAAGCAGAGTTTTTACAGATCCAGGAGCTTGAGCATCCAAAATCGGGAGACTGCTCAGTTATAGTTGGGGTTCTTGTGGGGTTTTCTGCTTTTCTGTTTTGCTTCTTAGAAAAAGATTGTTGATTGTTAGGACTGGATGAAGTTTTTCTCGAGTCCTGCTTCTTAAGTGTCTTGTTTGTTGTCGTCTTAAGAAGTTCTGACATTTGGCTTTTAGACGAAACCGTATTTTTCTTGTCTTTCTCAACACATGCTCGGAGAAGTTCCCTTTTTGGACCAGACTTGAGGAATTCATGTAGAAGCTCTGGGCTTTTAGATGCGTCGTCTGAGTGTCCATTTTTCTCTGGAGTGCTTTGCACGCTAGAAGAAAGGCTCTGCACACCAGAAACTGGATAGAGGAAGACAAAGCAACTTAGTACACAACAGTGAACTAAAGTTAATAAATTCAGAACCATCACGTCATGAAAGAAAATTCCGCATGATATATGGAAATGAGTTCTAAACAGGACAATGGAAGTGTAAAAACATTAACCGAAAGAGAAAAAAAAATCCATTTACATTCAATGGTGAAGTCTGCATTTATAAACTATATAATCGGTGAAATAATGATAACAATCGCCATAACTGACCCCCAAAAAGAAAAAGACTGTACCTTTGGCCGCAAATTTATCCTCTAAATCCATCTCCCAAAATTCCAAACACAATACTCTCTAAGCAGCAGTCCCTGTGACAGTTATACCAATATGTAAATTACAAAGAACAATTACTTCACTATTCCACTACCTTCATACTTAAAACTAATTTCCTCCAAGAAAATGATAATATTTTCTCGGAATGCTGCATATCTAAGTATCCAACATTTGGTGTATGACAGGATAATAATTATAACAATAAGAAAATGCAAACCACGGACTGAAAAAATGCTGATTTCTACTAATAAACCAAATGTTGGTGGAAAAGAAAAACTTTTTAGCTCATGAGCAAATGCAATAATGCAAAACTGTTCTGCATCTTTCTATTAATCTTCTTTCTTGTTTACCTCTCAATCCGTCACAATGTAGCTTGTAAAAAGGAAAGCTACAAAGCTAACAACTAAACTTCTCAATCACAAATTGTAAGCTGCCTTATAGAAATAGGTGTTAGCGACCAAAAACAAGAAAAACAAAAGGTCCACTATTTTCGTTACTGTTCATTTTCTGAATCACAGATTCAATCTAGCTACTAAAAAACGCAGAAACTCACATTCATAAGAAGATACACGACGAAACAAAATAGGTGAAGTAAACTTATCCTATTGGAATCAAAAGCAACGATAGAGCCGCAGAAAAACGTTCTGAATCTTTGCTTCCATTCACATTGCGTCAGTGAGAAGAAGCCAAAAACATTTTCCAAGGAAAAAAACAAAAAAAGAAGAAATAGAAAACAATTCGAGTAAAAAAAGGAAAGAAAATTTTCGAAATTTCGAAGCAAACTAACACCGAATAAGAGAAAAGAGAACGAGGTAGAGAAGAAAACACAGAGAAAACAGCAAGTAGAACGGATCTGTAATGAAAATCAGTGAAAAGAATAGCAAAAAGGTAATGTTTATAAGAAGGAAAGCGAAAGAGGAATCTTGTGTACGTACTTGGAAAGTAATGGCGATGAATCTAGGGTTTTGATGCGCAGAAGACGAAGAATTTCGCTCTGCGCGCGGTTGAATCCAGAGAGAGAGAGAGAGAGAGAGAGAAGAGTCTTCGTAGCTGTTAGTTGGTTCTTCCGTCTCAATGAGAGAGAGAGAGAGAGAGCTTGTGCCTTGTTGTACGAGTCGAGTTGTTCACGTTTGAGACGCTGATGAGTGGATGGATAAGCACGCGCTAGATTAAGCGCTTGGTAAATGATGGGGTTCCGTTCCAAAGCAGGGTTGATTCTGAGGAAAAGGGCAATTGACTAGCCAAGCTTGGATTCTGATTAATCCATATTCATCACGCGATATGATGCGCGTGAACTGATCACAATGTATATTTTTAATTTAAAAAAAATCAACTATTCTTGTTTTGCAGTTTCTTCATTGACTGCGGGATTAATTAACTAATTAATGGACTAATTAACACATTAGTTTTGATTAAACGCGTTAGCGGGCAGAATAATCCTTAAAATTTGTGGAAAGAATTTGGGAATCGGTGGAGTTAAAAAAAAATGGAGTGCATGCCAAAAAGATGAAGTTGGAACTTGGAACCGATCCCTTTTTTTTTTTTTACGAGACATTATTTTTGTGACACGTGGGCAATTTAAACCTGTTTCGAGCACTTTCCTTTCTTGTACGTCAAATTGCAATTTGAGCAATTCGCAGCCGTCCCCGTCACCTTATTGGTTGGGATTCGTGAGAAAATTGACAGGCCATTGAACCATCCATTCCCCTGTTAAGGAAAATTTATATTGAAATGGCCAAACTGGTCGGTCATCCGTTTGAGTGATTGATAAGCAGACAGGATAAAACGTGAACGGTTGAAATTCCTAATTAATGTGTTATTTGGATTATTAATTAGGGTTTACTCGGACTAGACTAGAAATTTGAGCTTTTCGTCTCATAATTAAATTAACTTTAAAAGAAGTGATTCACTCCTCTATTCATTCACAAACTTTGGTTTGAACTCACATGAAACTCGTTTTTCAGACTCGAGTTGATCTCGAGCTAATCTTGTTTCCAATCTCTGTTTAACTTCTAAAACCATCATATATATATATATCTCAAGTTGGTTGAAGTGAAACCTGGGAGAAGCCATGAAGTACAACTATAAAGGTTCGGAGAAGAACTGAGAGATTACTCGAACATTTTCACGTGAGAATGAGAAGCCAAAAAATAAAAAGATTAGAGAGCACACAAGAACTTTCAACTAAAAGACAGTAGTTGAGATTCATAGTCATTTTCTTGACTTGACAAATTCTCACCGGCCTTATTAGAAACAGAGTACGGAATCTCATATGAAACCATTTAACATACTTACATATTTCTACCGAGTCAAAGTCAGTTATATACATACAATGGTCAAAAGTTGAACATTTGAATTTTCAACCCTAACGGTTCTACCTAGTACGGATGCTTCTTCTATGAACTTTCTTAGTACTATCTCAAGTTCCAACATCAACGGTAGGTCTACAATATAAACTTAAGTCTCTGAAGAAGAAATCAGATGCCTGCAATGGGGGTATTAGAAGACAAACAAAATTAGATGTGAATGATCCAAAAATGCAAGATACTACATTACAAAGTAAAATAGTGAACCATAACACGGAAAAAAAAAAATACGATGGCTTGAATTTGAAGCAATTGCCAGGCATATTTAAGTATGATACTGGATCTAATCAAACGATTTCGGGCGGAGTGCTTGTAATGGAAAACTCCCCCCTTTGATTCCTTCAAGCAAAGACTACTACTCATTTTTTTAATGGACATCTTAAGATTTGAATATCAATTGATCTTCAGTTAGACTTCCTCCAAAAACATGGTTAAACTAATTCTCAACCCGATCTAGCTAGTTTTCCAACACTCTACCTAATGCAACAAACTGAAAGGCCGCCCTATAACTAGACATCCGATTTTGCGAGAAGAAGAATAAAAGAGAGGGAAGGAGGGGGGGGGGGGGGTGTTCTGAATAAGTTTCCAGCGAGGAAATGAAACAAGTATTTAAAAAATAACCTCTAAACACTTTTAACTTACCTCGAAAATGTCATGATAATCATAACGGTACTTTCACTAGTTGGAGTATTTTTTTATCTTTTACAAACCCATAGTAGAGAACAAAAAAAGAGCTACAAATAATTCAAACCAAGAACCCGATTCTCAAATAATTAAAAGTAACTGACTTTCAAGCTCAATTGTTATAAACTAAATTGTCTCTTTCACTAATCCTATGATTAAAAATAAATAAATAAATAAGAAAATAGAAGCAATAAACCCAAAATTACAAAGATAATTGGAGGAATACAAACCTCTCAAGCAGTAGCGTGGAATCCCTCACAAGCAGGGCTCTCATCGAAATTCTTGGACGGGTACTTGGCAGTGACCATCCCAACTTCGAACACCAAATCCTCCCCATTAGACCTAATTCCAGTAATCGACCACCACTGGAACAGAGCTCGAACCCTAATTCCATCCAGCTTGTGGATCCGACCTTTAACGATCTTGCCAGTGATCTTCCGCGAATACGAGGCCAGGTAGTTGTCCGGAGGGAGCGTGATCTTACACGTGCCGACCAGATCGACGGAGAAATCGCCAGAAGTCTCGTTGATGCTGTAGCTCGAAACGGATGAGGGTAGTAGACCGATAGGGAAGCCGTAGTTGTTTAGCTCTGTGTGAGCCGCTTTGAGTGATGGATTCGAATTCAGGCTTGTAGGGTTACGGTTCTGAGTGGAGAGGGAAACGATGATGAGAAGTAGAGAGAGGAAGAAGATGAGCTTCGCCATGTCGCTGATATTTTTTCCTTCGAATATTCTTTTCCTTTCAGAGAATGAGGCAAGAACGGTTGAACGAGGAACTTATTATACCGACGTAGGCTGATTTCTGGATTCCGTTGACCACCTAGACGTCGTCGTTTCCAACTGTACAAACTGGACCGCGTTCCGTATCAACTTTTTATCCAGAGGCCACGAATGAGCCAGACTCAAGTAAACGTGGGGTCGTTTACGGTGGCATTTTGCAAATCAACATGTGCGTACAGAAAACCGTGATTAAATAAAATCATCAACTAATTAAACCCATTTAGAAAAAAGCCCGGGCCCAATTTACTGATGGGCCAGTTAAAAGGTGGATTTATCTGACTGATTGGGCCTTGATCCAAATCTCAATTTTCATGGAATCTCTCTTTGTGGAGGGACCGTCACAAGTACTTATGACTGGGCCCACATATGCATTAGTTGACTGGAACTTACTATAAATTGAATGCCATGATTGATCTTGGTTTGATAGTGTCCACTGAGAGTCGGTAGATACCATTGTACCACGTCCGTTTTGTTACAGTTTCATTTATCTGACAATTTCAATTTATGTCATGTACATTTTAACAACAAATGAAGTATGTTACTGAAGAACAAGTTGGGATTATTAATCTTATATCTTCCCGGTCTAGATCGGTTTTCAACGAGTGTTTTGGCAGCCATATTCTGGATACAACTCCTCTTAATCGCACCTGAGGTATAATAAGAGTTATCGAGAGAAAATTATATCCTTATATTTTCACGTGGGATCTCATGAATATTTATATATATTATATAAATATTATATATGAGATTAATAATATAAATCGCAGTCAAATGCATATCTTAGATTTTACATATATGATATGTATGTGTCAATAGTGAAGTATTATTTCAATATTTTGATTAAAAGAAAAAAAAAAGAAAGAAAATAAGATTATAAATTATATAAATAAAAGAGTATATAATAATAATATATAAATTTATTTATTTTAAATTGATATTAGATGCGATTGGAACGATGATATAGTCGTCGAATCAAATCTAAGTTCTTTTTTGCCTTAAAAACGAAAAGAAAAAAATCACAAAACGGTTTACACAGGCAAGCAAAACCTGGGTATATTTCGTAAATTAGTGATGAAACAAGGGCAAATAACCAGATGTGAGTTGCCATGTATGATTGAATGGTGAAAAACTGTCTGGATTTTGACCACCACCTTTGAAATCGGGCAGATCCCGTAGACACAGGGTAACGATACTGTCTGTCTAGAAAATAGTTAATAGGAAAAAGCAAGACTCCGAGCTGTAGAATACTAGTAGTTACCAATCCTTGTGAGAGATCTGCAACTCTCTCTCTCTGTCTCTATCTCGCTTTCATTCACAGACACGGTGGATCGCTTTAGCTTCATCGTCAGCTAGAAGGCTGCAGAAGAAGAAACACTTGAACTTCAACTCGTGCTTAATCGTTTGACCTCTTGCTTGTTTGCAAACTGATTCAGGTCTGCTAGATTTTTCAATTTCATCTTCGAATTGATGATTTATAGGGTTTTTTCCACCTTTTTAAGCATTTCGTTATGGTTTCCACTAGTCTTCCTCTTCTTCGAAGGCTTCGAGTTTCTCCAGATCCGCTGTATTACGAGATCATTACAGTGGAATCTGGTTTCCGAGAAAACTTGGAGAGCGAACTGAAATTGAGATTGAGTTGTTTTATTATTCATTTTATGAAGTCTGATCAATGTAGTTACCTGGTTTCATTATGGAAAATCTCTACGTTGCTGCCTTTCTGATGTTGAATATGATATGAAATGCTGAAATTCAGATTTCCTTTAGTTGTTTCGAAAAGAAAATAGTAGATGATTACTGATTCACTTCTCTGTTATGTTTTGGTGTAATGTAGAGAAAATTTAAGTGGCAACTTTTGTGTTTAATTTGTTATTTCTTGCACATAATGTTTGTCTGAATTGAAATAGGCTGTGAAGATGGCTAATCGACTGAAGGAGGATGAGAAAAATGAAAGAATTATCCGCGGTCTTCTGAAACTTCCCGAGAACAGAAGATGTATTAACTGTAACAGCCTGGTAAGCTATTCTTAACTCTGCTACCACCTTGATTTTTGCTACGTAATTTTTAAGAGCTAGCTTTTGCAATTTATAATTCATTAAATTAAATGGCGCTGGTTAACGTGTGCTGTAATATGAAGAAGTTAACCTGGTCTACTTGATTAGTTTTCCATCTTATTTGTCAAAATAAATGCAAAATGGTTTTAGACTTTTAAATAGAATGTCACGTACATGGCAGGAAACAATATCACAGAAGTTTCTATAAATTTGTTTTCCTCGAGGTTGCCCTAACTGTCTCCATATGGAACCCTATCATGTCGGTTAATAATTGAATGAAACTCTACTCACGAACCTTCCAATTCCAAATTTAGGCTTCAACTGATTGCAATTTACGAAATCAGTAATGAGTGGTGGGATCCAATTTCAACCCACTAGTAAGAATTCTAAATGAACCACTTAATTTCAGCTGAAACATAATTTATCATCATATTGGAATTGAGGAGGATCTGAGTTTAGTAAATGCTAACTTGTTTTCTGCTCATCAGGGCCCGCAATATGTTTGCACAAATTTCTGGACATTCATTTGCACAAATTGTAGTGGAATACAGTAAGTGTTAATATTTGACATGCTTTGTTAGCTTTAAGCCTTTCTTTAATTTTCTCTGAATGGGAATTATAGCTTCTTCTATATGGTGGTTGGGAGCATGGGAATAATTTTTTTTTTTTAAATTAATTTCTAGTGTATGTTTAATTGCTATTGTTTAATTTATTATATTTCAGCCGTGAGTTCACACACAGAGTAAAATCAGTATCCATGTCTAAATTCACTTCACAAGAAGTTACTGCTCTACAGGAAGGTGGAAATCAGGTAGGCATGCAAAAATTTTGTCTAATATGCACCGTTCTTTCATTGATGCACTGAATGGTTCAATTTCTCTTTCTGGGTTCATGTTTCTTGATGTAATTAGCGTGCCAAGGAAATTTATTTTAAAGAAATGGATCCACAGCATCATTCTTTCCCTGACAGTAGGTTAGTAATTATTTATATTCTATTTATAATGGGATTTCATGATGGCTGTTCCTCATGCGAAGATTTGTTTCCAGTAATGGTGAGAGGCTTAGAGACTTTCTTAAGCATGCTTATGTGGATAGAAGATACAGTGGTGAAAGGAACTTTGACAAACCGCCTAGGGTGAAGACGGTAATATGTTTATTTGCAAATTTCTCAAGATTTGTTGCCCTATAGTTTAAGATGATAAATTGGATTACCCACTAACAGTTTTTTCACAAGTAAATTTTCCTTAAGACACAGTTGACTTTGGCAATGAGAAATCTGAGTTACATGTTATACAGGGTGAAAACGAGGACTCATATAGGGGAGGTCAGAGCCCGCCATATGAAGACACATATGACCGTCGTTATAGTGAGAAGTCGAGTCCTGGTGGAAGAATTTTTGATGAAAGAAGAAGTCCTGGATCTGATGATCATAGGAGCCCTGCTCGTCCTGATATTGTCAACGATTGGCGTAGAGAAGATAGATTTGGAAATGGAAAAAGAGCTGATGACCGTAGAATTTCTGATGGAGATCCAAAGTCTCCTGATCGACCAACAGATCTGGATTCATTGAGTCCTCCCATGGTACGACCTGTTAGGGAAATTTTGGGGGATAGTGTCTCACCCCTTCGTATAATTGAACCTCCAAAAAGCAACGTCAGCAGGGCCGCTGATAGACTTATACAAACACAGGTGAGACTTTTCAGTGAAACTGGACATGTTTCTGCTTGCAGATGTGCCTGATTACTTCCTTTTATAAGCCCCCATTTTTTTTTGTGTCATTGTTTTACCGGGGCTGTATGAGTTAGCTGTCAGTGATACTTCGGAGGCTCCAGTATATTCTTTGGTTCTTGAGCCATACAGTCAATTTGAAAGATTCTTTTCACCCTTGAATGTTCATGAAGTTCTATCATTTGATTGTTTGAACTAACCAAATGACTAAAATCCTCCAGTAACGGATTATATGGGTGTATTCTCACACTTGTTTATAGGGTTGAATTTGGTCACTAGAAACAAATGTCATATTTGTGTAAAACTGATATTTCTAGTGCAGTATGGCAATTACTTGCACGATACTTTTTTTCAAAACTAAATCAGTTATTGCTCATGGTCAATTACATATTATGATCCTCACCATTCAGTTGTGTTTGGATGGGTTGGTATCAGTTACATAGTTTCATTCCTCAAAACTTTTGCTTAGTTATCCCTGACTTTTCTTTATATATTGTATAAAACAAATGTTAACATTAACAGGGCATTGTCTCAATTGCAGAGAACTGCTTCCTCCAGTAGCCTTGGATCAGTTAGTGGGAATGCAATGGAACCTAAATTGGAAACAGTTGGAAGTTTAATTGATTTTGATGCTAGTTTTGAACCTGTCACTCCAGCTGTTCCACAACCACAACAAAACACTGCACCACAATCTGTTTCGCAGCCAGTGAATGCTGCAAATGACAATAACTGGGCCTCTTTCGATGTTTCTCTAGAGTCTAAACTACCTCGAGCTTCTTCTAATGTGAATTCTTTGGAATCTGTACTGTCACAACTCTCAGTTTCAGCCTCTGTTCCTGGTATTATTTCTCAATCTGGTGGTTCTGGCTTTCTAACTTATCCACCTCCTGGTAATATTACAATATTACGAGTTCGTGATGAATCATTACAATCTGCAGGTAGTAATGCCCAGACATCATTCTTCGATGCTGGTGCACCAGCAAGAAACTTATCAACATTTCTCTCATCTGGTGCCTCAATACCAGCATTGCCTGTAAATGGTCCTAATTCATATGTCCGAGCTCCTGGTACTGGTCAATGGCCTAACATGCAGCAACAACAACCTTTATTTCCTAATGTCAGTGTTCAGAGTATGGCTGGACCATTTCCTCAACCGGTTGCTGGAAATTCAAACAACCAGGTGAGCCTATCTTGTAGGCTTGTCAATAATTTATGGAATATTGTTTTTATTATTTTATTCTCTATGTAAGTTTTACTTTTTCTTCTTGGGATGATTTCTTTAGCCATGGAATTTGACACATGCTGGTAATCTTCAATGGCCTCCAAGTAATCCAGCTGCACTGGCATCCAAAGCTGCAGCGTCTAGCGTTGTACCACAGCCTTCAGTAGTGGAAGCAAATTTAACTGGAAGAAAAGAGTTGCCTGCGGTAATAGGATCTTTTTCCTTTTCTCCCTTTTTGCTTCTCTTATGTTCGTTGTCATCTATCTAAAAGAAATTCATGTATTATCATCAGGATCTTTTTGCTGCTACCTATTCACCCTATCCTGCACCGGCCCAAGGATGGCAAAGGGGCCCGCCAAACGCAATGGGATTTGTGATTCCATATAATACTGCAGTGGTATAATTAACAACCCGATATAGAGTTGTGTTTATCTTTTTGTTCTTTCTCTCGGCGAAAGAAAAAATTGTGAAAAGTTACTCTATTTTAATATAGTCCATCTGTATTCCAGCAGCCCAATCAAAATTTTCAGCACTCATCGAGATCAGTCAATCCTTTCGATGTAGGCGGTGAAGCACCTCAAGTTCAAAACCCAGCTGTATGTAGTTTCAATTTTCAATTTTCAATTCAATTGATTCATTCCCTCTTACAGTTATCGTATTTTACTTGATAAAAATGGTGGAAATGCTTTGCATCAGACTGAGTTAATCTCTTATTTGTTTATTTTATTGATGTATGCTCTCTCCAATGCAGTTTCCTTCCATGACACCCTTACAAGGTGCTGTACCGAGTGGGCAATCTCCGGGTCTGATGCATTCTGCCAGCTTCGGTACTCCCTCTGCAGCATGGCTGCCATCTCAGCATTTGCCTTATACTTCATCAATGCCTCCTCAACCATCATACCAGTCTACGATGCCTCCAAGTAAGTTTTTACCCCATATGCTACGTTGCTTTTGATTCAAGTGTTGTTCTCATTCGCTGAATTCAGATTTGAAAATATCTCAGGGGGGTACATGATACAGCAAATACCCGGTAACATGCAACCTTCTAGGTAACAGTTCTTTAATAGTCAACATATTGCCTTTACATGTTTTTTGAAGTGCATTGGTAGAGCTTCAATTTCTATGAACTTCAGTTTACCTAAACTACAGTTTGAAACCGTGAGACTTATTTGAATTAGCCGTTGTAATCGGAATTTAATAAGCATCTGTGGTTCCATGTAGGTGTAAATTAATTAATTTTATGGGCCCAAATTGGATTTTAATCTCAAATTTGCATAACCACAAGGAATCATATGGAGTAAGGACATGTCATCATTTTGTAAGCGGGTGAAAGTGACTAGAATTTGAATAATTTAAATCTAGTTAAGATTTGATTGGCCCCAAGTGTAATTATATTAGATTCTGTGGGTTGTACTTAAATTTTAGGCTCAAGGTGTCACTTAATTTTTACTAAGTTGACCCAAATGAGGTTATTAGGTATTGGACTGATTCATTCATAAGCAGATTTCTCGACATTCTCTAATATTAGTCTATTTCTTCAAGTTGTGTTCCCTCCTTGCTATTAAACCGCCTGAACAATTTCTTTCAGACCACAAGGGGTGGCAGGCAACTTTGGCAATGATGGAGCCCCTGCTTACGGGTCCTTAAATACTACTCCTAGTCCTTACTCATCTGTTGGAGGGAACCCATTCGGCTAAACAACCGGTTGTGGAATCTACCCGGCTCATTTAAGTATAATGTCATCATCCTGTTGCTCGCCGTCAAATTTGGGTGGAAACTGGAGTGTTTTTTCTTTTTTCGGGGGGTTGGGGTTAAATTTTATTTTGCTCATGTCACATTTCCTCTGTTCATTTGCTTGTGGGGTAGGAGTCTAACTATCTGCATGGGCATTCTATAAATTCGATTGATGGAAATGAGAGAGAGATCAGAGCAGAGAACAGTATGTAATTTTAAAGAGAGTGCGGGATGATATCATTGAGGGGGGTGGTAGCACTTTGTGGCAATGGTGGAGGTCGATGATCTGGTCTAGTTTATGTGCGATGAGTTGATAATTGTGTATCAATTTTTTTGTTTTTTGTTTTTTTTGGCCTTATTCGGGAGTGTTGTATTATAATTATTTCTTCGTTATTGCGTTTGAGCTATATTATTTTGGAGACTTGGGAGTCGTAGAAGATTGTACAATATTTTGGTAACGCGACGTTTCAGTGAACCGAAGTTTGTATGCTCTATAGTGGGTCACCAAGATTTTTGCCACAATTTTATATTTACATTAATATTTTGGGTTAAAGTCTCAAGATTTAGATTTTCTTATTTTGTGGTTCATAGGTTTTTTATTATTATTATTTAATCATTAGTTCTGAAATTCCTTCTCGTATGGTTACAAAAAATAAAGAGGCTGATAATGCAAACTACAAAGCATGTTAATACACAAAAGTATATAGAGAAGGCTTACAATTAGATGATAAAATATACATCGAATATAGAATATACAGTCAAGGCGACGCTATTCTTTTGTCATTATTGCATCTTCTGTTTACAAAAGATTACTATAATGGGGTTAAGAGTTTTACTCGAAACAGTTGTGCGGACTCGCAAAAAAGCAACAAAATGATGTTTGAACATCATTTAAGTGGCAAATTCACTACCTGTAATTTGAAAGATAACAACTTGGTTACATAATAAGATACACTGGATGAAATAATGAATACATTTCATAGATTTTTACATAATGGGCTCCTCTAGTGCGGTTTCTAAATGCGTGTACTGGCTGTGTTGAATACATTATTTGTTACTACTATTTCTAAGAAGAAGAATTACAAGTACAGTATCAGCTCAAGTAACC
Source organism: Coriaria nepalensis (assembly GCA_027186245.1). Classification (NCBI taxonomy): domain Eukaryota; kingdom Viridiplantae; phylum Streptophyta; class Magnoliopsida; order Cucurbitales; family Coriariaceae; genus Coriaria; species Coriaria nepalensis. The sequence goes on along the minus strand of CP114496.1, from coordinate 8,552,060 downwards.
CATATAGCCTATAGGCACTGGCTGTGTTGGTTTTGTATGTATATAACTATATGTGTGTCTATATATATATACATACATATACGTATATGTATACATATAAATATAGACATTTGTTTTGGCTCTTCATGTAGATGCCTTTTGCTGTCTATCCTTCAATACAATTGGTGCCACCAGCATCCATACTGCAAATCCGAGAAATAAATCTTTTAAAAATATATACCACAAATTTAATGTACGACTCTTTTATTCTGTGCTAGGGAGAGAATTTTTTTATATATCTTTTTCTATTTGGTTTTTGATTTGTTGGAATACGTACAGTAAACACAGACTGCAAGCCATTCATTTACGATTCTGACCCAAGTGCTGGTCCAACCCACATCAATTGTCCACCTGCATAAAGCAATTGAGAATATTACCATGTTAGAAAAAAGAAATTCTTGAATAAGGATATTCCATGTTCCAAATACATACTGTTAGAAACACTTTTGACCTATGCTCCGCTAGTCCACTACGGCACTACATTTAGAAAGTTGTTTTCTAGTCATCCAAGAAGCACTTATATATAAATTATTAAATTCAATATAAAAAAAGGCAAAATTTTAGCGGGAAATTCGATTTTATATTCTAGTGGGGTCAAAAAGTAAAATAGTGTAAAAGTGCAGCAGGGAACATACTTTCTCATGGAATGATGGGTGTTCCAACCAATTAACAGCATGGCGAAGTACATGGCCCCAGTGGCGAAAACAAAGTGAAAGAAACCGTAGCCATAAGGAACATCATCTTCTTCTTGTGTGACATCCTTCTTGATCTGCACTTTTTTTTTTTTTTTGTCAAGTGTATCATGTATGTTCTTCGGTGGAGATGGTGAGAGAGAGAGAGAGAGAGAGAGAGATTTGAGGACGAACCTGAAAGCTTTTGGAATCAATGCCAGTTGAAAAGGTCGCGAAGACAATGACTAGTACGGCAATAATAAAGCTCTGTTGACAAGAAAGAAAAATGTTGAGTGTGGAGAAAAGTGAGGGCAAGATAAGATGATGAGAGAATATGTTAAAGCTACAAAGATGATGATTTTAGTTATTACTAAATGTGATGTTTAGAATGAGCTATGAAATATGAATTATGATACCATGTCCAAAGTATCAAACTATTAATAGTTCATGAAACGAATGCACCTAAACAATACATATCAGAAAAATGATGTCAACAAAATTGAATACATAAGCCTTGTTAGCTTTTTCATCTAACTTGCATGGCCAGGGACAAAAATATAGGGCTTTTTTAATATAAGAGGAAAAAGAGTAAGTATTATCATTCGGAATGTATTCCTCAAGAATGACACGTTTAAACTTACGTAAAAAGGAGACAAATCAAAACGAGTTCTGAAAAGTACATGAAAATCAGAAAGTTTTTGAAACCTTACTATGATATTTTGCCAGTCTGCTTCGCCCGAATCTTCTGCAATTCCGATATTGCATGTTCCCTTTTCAGTTGGCTCACTGTAAACATGAAAACACAAAAAGGTTTTACGATTACAATTGACTCAAAAGATGACAACAGTGTCGAAAGAAATCACAGCCAAGGAATAAAGCAACATGCCTTCTAATGGCAGACCAGCATATATATACGACATAGAGGCCCATAAGCCCTGGAGCCAAGATGCCTGCATTCACCTGTTTCAAGCAAAATTGTAAATTATACAACAAATTATGTTCAGAAACTCAAAATTATAGGACATTACTTTTGGGTGGAGAGAGACATTGATCATTAGTTGAAGGAGCACAAGTGTTCCAGTAATGAAGAAAATGTTGAGGAGGCAGGTTCGCTGTGCTGCATACCAAATGTACATCAATATGATTCCCACTAAGCATATAACATGCGCTATAGCACCAAGTACCATCACGTATATTTGCCTGCAGTCCAGATCTTCATCTTTAGTTATCCCATAAATGAAAGTATTCAAGGTCATATACTATTATTGCCGGATACCTTATGCGGACAAACACGTCTTAGAAAGAAAGAAGAAGATGAGATTTGGGTTTTCCGATTAGGATTTCTTACCATCTGCCACCATATTTTTCATCCAGAAAATGATTGTTCAACCATGTTATAAAACTGATAATACTTATGAGCTGAATAAGGAGAAAAACCCTGAAAAGTACCCAAAGAAATCAAAGAAAATATTTAGTCAGTTAAAGATTGTCATTAGGTAAAGGAAGGGCTATATCGTAGGAAAATAAAAATAAAAATTTGTACCCAGCACCAACATGCGCAACTTCCCCTGAAAAAGAGACGACAATTCTTTGAGATTTTTATAAATATGGAAAAGAGATATTCGCATAGCTGTTATATAAGGAGAAGAGACTAACCATATATCTCGACAAACTGAGAAGGAAGCACAAAGGGAATGAATATGAAAACGATACATAGGACAATTTTTGTAAACCACCATCCAGAATGCCAATTGTCTCTGCTTTCATGCAACTTTGAGGTACCAGTAGTTGAAAAGAACATTGTGAAAAAAAATGTCTGATGAAGAATTAAGGCTCATTTCTCCCACCATTAAAACCAATAAAAGAAAAGGTAGAAAAGCTCTTATTCCAAGAAATTATGAGAATCAGTCAACAAATTTGTACCTTCACCAAAGCAATCTATTAAGATATTAAAGCTGAGTTTCATGGCAACTATGGAAAGGATACAGAACATCCTAAGCTCACACGAAGAACTCCATCTGCACCCAGACATTCACTTACACCTTGGCATCCGTTTAAACCTATTCCCACAAAGCAAGACATAATTTGTTGAGCCTATATATAATTTGTTCTCAAATCTAGCAATAACATATACGAAATATATTTGGATAAAATTGAGAGATCATGATTAATGCATGAGGTCGCAGCCACATGTCTCGAGAAAATCTAAACAATACGCTGGAACAACATATCATCTAAAAGTATGTAAGCAAGAAATTTGCAGAAACTCAAGAACATTGAAGAGAGAATTAGAAAAGAGAGAGACAAGTAATCTTACTTTCCATCCCTTTCAATAAGAGATGGCCATAATCCCGGACGGCCCACGCTGATAGAGTCCCAACAAGAAAAATTAAAGCGTAAACATATCTGGCCATCCAAGGATTGGAGCCACTGCGGAATTGGCTATAACATGTATCATTTACAATTTCCATGAACCTGAATCTCTTCTCATTGTCAGATTCTCTGAGACCCTCCTCCATTTTTACTTGAACAAGATTATCGTTTATCACAGTTACAGCAGCAAAAATCAATTTGCTTTCTTTCAGTTTCGCTTGTTTCTCTTCATCTACAGTATGAAGAGAGGAGGAGTTAAGTAACAAAAACAAAACCCATGTACCGTTTACACATGCGTGACCAAAAAAAAAATGGAACTGTTTGGGTCTCATTTAGTGTACCAGAATTGATTTGGAAAGGAAGGGGCTCCATGTGGCCACTGTAACGACACATAAAAAGTGAGAAATATCATTAGTTTTAATAAAAACTAAGAAAAACAAATATCAAAACTCACTTCTTTTTAACAAATTGAACAAAATCATGATACACCACGCTTCACAAAGTTGGTCCCGGTTTTCGAAACGTTTTTTTCTGCCAAGAAATCGTCTTTGATCTCTTACCGTTTTCAGAACAGAGTTGCAACAGAGTATATCGTAAATTTATAACTATAAAGAATCTCCCCTGTGAGCTTTTCATGGGCACCTGTGACGTGTCACAAGTGGTCCATTCTCCACGTACACACGTGCATCACGTGATCAGGGGAGCCTCATCGGAATGGGTGTGAGTAACAGTCATGACTCCTTAACGTTAGATTCTGGTGACAAAACGGGACCACACTTCTGGAAAGTGAAAATTCCACTGGTGAAATATCTGGTAATCTGATTATATCCTAAAAACAAGTCCCAATTATAGAAATGAGGATCAATTATAGAAATACTTCATTCGTTCAAGTTTCTGTTTGGTTTTTGCATCTCTGTTACTCTATTTGTGCCCTGCAAAATATTTATTTCTTAATCAACTACTCTCCAAATTTACCTCTAGAGAAACAAAGGAAAATGGTCATTGCCGTGTTTTCGGAGCAATCAATTTACATTTCAAGCAATAAGGGCTTCTGCGTCGGCTGATCCGAGTGGCCAGAATAGAAGAAAACCAAAGGATCTATACCTCTTGAATTTTAAAACGTAACTAAACGATTAAAGATGAACATCATTTTCTCAGCAGCCAAAAAAAACTTAGCCACAGCATCAGAAATTTCGGATAGATTAGAGCAAATGATCAATCGATCAGCTCAGACATTGTCAATCATTCCAATTCTGATGTACCTTAAAATAAAATTCGAATTAAAGAGGTAGATCGGAGCTTGATCGCTTGAACGGAGAAGAATTAATGAGAAAGTCCAGTACCTGGAATGGAAGAGAAATCGGCTGAAATCAAGTGGAGTTCACTGAGATATGCTTCCTGGAGAAGTCGATCGAAGCAAACACAGTGAGAGAGCGATTCTTCTTTCTTTTTTAAGCCTTTCTTTTTCTTTTTCTTTTTTTGGCTCTCCGAAATCGTTGACAGAGAGATCGAGAGAGAGAAAGCGAACGAGAGGAAGATTTGCAGTTGGCTTTTGGAGTTTTCGTTGCTTTCTGATTCGTTTTCTTTTCTTTCTTTTTTTCCCGCCCTTGGCTTCCCGCTTCTACTCTTAACTAACCGAATCCTCCAATGTAATTATTCGTATGCCTGGCCAAAAAAAAAAAAAAAAGACCATTTTTTTAGCTTCTTTTCCTATCATTTATTTCTATTATTTGGACTCATCAAAATCTCAAATAGTGGTTATTTTATTTATTTAAATTTTATCTAAATTTGTTATCTAAAATCCTTATTCTAAGAGCTAATATTATCATAAAATTAAGGTTTAGATTAATCAAATTAGTAAAACTCAAAGGATTGGTTTAGTGGTAATATAGAGACTATTTTTTAGTATTAATATTAAATAAATATTATTATAATTAATATTATATATATATATATATATATTTTTTTTTTTTTATAATAATTTTATAACAAAATAGTCACCCTCCATTACTCCAATTCATTAAAGAATTGAAGAGGGGGGTCTCTCTCACTTGGCACATTTTCCTTTTTGGTGATGACTAAAACACAAGCTCAAGTAGTCAAGTAAATGTACAAGTTGCAAAAAAGAGACGACGTGTCGTGTTGTCGTTTATGCTATATTTTTCCATATTAATGAGTCGTGCCACTGCTTTCAATCTATTGGGCACGATTTTGTATATTCTATCGAGTGAAGCATGAAGCTTGCCTTAATAGTTTAATTGCATGCATGTTCCAGTTACTTCGATTCAAATAATTTATTACATTAATTTTATTTCTATCTTTCTATGTTTTATTTTTCCAATACTTTATTACATCAACCTTGCTTATGTCTCCCTATGTTTATTTTCCTTGTTTTGGAAGTTTCGACACATCAACAAATCGATTACTAATGAATAAATGGTATATTTAACATATATAATTATTATAGTGGTTTATTTTTCTCAATTTTATTATCGATATTTTTGTATGTATTATATTTTATAAAGTTTAAATTTTTTTTTTTAAATTATTTTATAAAGAAAATATATATATATATATATATATATAATAAATCAATCAAATATTTTCTTATTAAATAATATATGACAAATTACTCTCACTTGTAAACTGATTATTCTGAAAATCAAACAAATAGTATAATACATAAAAAGCACCTTTCAAAACATAGTATAAATAATCTTCTGAATCTGATTATGATATTATATTAATTTTTTTAAAATTCAATTATTTATTTTCTTTAATTGATAAAAAAAAATAATATAAAATAATTACAATAATATATATATATATATATAAGACATATCAAATCTTATTATAATTATTAATCTTACATATAATAATATTTCATATATATTTAACATATCTCCTATATAATAATAATAAGACTTCATTATTCCTTTGAAATTCGCTTTTTAGGAATTAAATGAAGAATAATAATATTAAGGTCTGAGCTATTACCAGGCTGTCTATGGCAGGCCCTAATTAAGGGAACGTTTAAGTATCAATTTAAAGCAGGCCAACAACTTTCTTACAAAGACAATTTTCTCGTTGCATTATATGATGTGAAGGAAGAAAGCCCTTGAGAACAGTCCATGTGAATTTTATCCATAAACCGGGCCCATTTCGCCAAAGCTCTTCTATGTGGGTCCCAAACCCTCACTCTCATATTAAGAGTTTTTCTGTTTCCTTTCTCTATACCGTCTTACGTGTCTAGGGTTTGTTATCAAAAAGACATAAATGATGACAAATTCTTGGAAAATGCTTGTTCTTCATCCAAGCTTATTCGTATTCGGTGACCGTAGAGAGAACCTTTATATAAAATATTATAATAAAGTTGCTATGAGTGTGTAAGCATACAACAAAGTTGCTAAAAGGCAAAATTGTAAATATTAGTTTAAGAAATCATCAACAAAATTCGATTCCAACTTCGAAAAGATGAGGTGGGCAGAGAATTAAAAACAAGTCCATAGCAAAATACAGATTGAATGGGACTAATTTCATGGAAGTAGTATTGGGTCCATGAAAAATAGATAGGAGGAAATAATTATGACCGTCAGATTATTTGACTTTATAAATCAGATGAAGTCGGTAAAGATATTGATTACATTACACTACACGACTAGGATATGTATGAGTGCTCAAATTGAAAATGTAGCGGTGTAGTCTTTATAAAGAATCAAGTCTAAAATTGTCAATCAGCCTTGTCTGTTTGATGTTTTTGGTCCTAAAACGGGTGGGTCAGTTCGTGTAGAGGAGGAACATGAGAAATTATTGTTACAAAAGGGAACCACCACTTACAGTAATGCATCTTATGCACAAAAATCAAAATCGATGCACATGGATAGTTACTAAAACCCATCAAATGGATCGTTTCCCATTTCTCCAAAAATCTCACTGAAACTAATTTATAAGAGTTTGCACCGAACAACAAGCATAGAAAGAATTCATGAAACTATTTGGATCAAATGCCATGAGAAAGCTATGTGAAGAAGAACGACAATGATAATAATAATAATCAATAATTTAAAACTTCTGAAAATCGTACAGGTAATGTAAATGTTCATATCATGATGATGATTATACAATAAAATCCCAAGAAAGAAACAAGAGTATAATACTGGAAAAAGAAAGAAAAAAAAAAGAAGAGAATGAACAACGATTTGATAAAAATAAATACCCAGAAAGCAGAAACGCAGCAACAGCTAAGAAGAAGAACAGAAGAAGAATAGCGCTTTGCCATTGTAGCTCCGAATTTTTATGGCGTTCTCTCCAATTTCACCTCTATACATAAAAACATTCTCTGAAACCTACCCTTTCTCTGCCATTTTATTTCGCAACTCAAATATTCCATAACTATTCAAACAAATATGGAAACTAACTCCCCCCTCCTCTTACGCCCTCCTCTGTCATTGTCTGTGTCTCTCCTGTTTTCTTCAACTATGATGATATCATTGCAAATGGGAGGAGAGAAAACCGGCAAGAAACTATATATATATATATATATACTTCAATCTTCTTTCTTTATTATATCCTCTCTAGAGCGATGAGAATTGCTCAAAGAGAGAGGAGAATCGTTGTCCATGAAGTACAATAAGAGGAAAAAGGAAGAAGAAGTGAATTCGAATATAGAATTGTAAATGCTTTTTTTTTTCTTTTGGTTTTGTGATGAGAGGAAAGGGTTAAATTTAGAGAAGAAAAATTCTTCAAAAGAATCAATAGAAAGGTGGTGGGGGAGGAGACGCGTATGAGACTCCTTGAATTGGCGGCAATGGTCCCTCATAAGCAGGTGTAGGAGGTGGAGGAGGGCTTACATAAACGTAAGGAGGAGGAGGAGATGGTGATGATGGAGGCAAGTATGGAGTGGGCAATGGAGGTGGTGGTGGTGGTTCGGAATATTCTATGCATGGTGGAGGAGGTGGAGGTGGTTCTATACAAGGTGGTGGTGGAGGGGGAGAGTAGACAGGCGGTGGCGGAGGTGATGGTGAAGGTGGTGGAGGTGATGGCGGTGGAGGTGGTGGGGATAGGTAGGGATAAATTGGTGGTGGAGGGGAGTGAGGAGGTGGAGGTGGTGAGTGAGGTGGGGGAGGAGGTGAGTGGGGTGGCGGAGGAGGTGAGTGATGGGGTGGTGGAGGTGGTGGTGAGCTGTAATAGTAGAAGGGTGGAGGTGGAGAGAATATTGGGGGAGGTGGTGGTGGTGAATTTGGTGGAGGAGGTGGTGAGTTTGGTGGCGGAGGTGGTGGAGATGGCCGAACACAATATACGGGTGGAGGTGGAGATGGAGAGGGTGGAGGTGGGGACGGAGGAGGTGGTGGTAAATAAACTGGTGGTGGAGGGGATGGGGGCGGTGGTGGTGGTGGTGAGTAAACTGGGGGCGGAGGTGATGGCGGAGGTGGAGGTGGCGGCGGTGAAGAGATAGGTGGTGGTGGGGATGGTGGAGGTGGAGGTGGAGGTGGGGAAGGGGGCGGCGGTGGTGGAGAGTAAACTGGAGGTGGAGGAGAAGGCGGTGGCGGTGGCGGTGGAGAGTATACTGGAGGCGGAGGAGAGGGTGAAGGTGGTGGAGGTGGACGTCTTCTGTAAACCGGTGAACTAGAAGACTTCGGTGGAGGAGGCGGCGGCGATTGAAACACAACTGGCGGCGGTGGCGAAAGCGCCATCGGAGGTGAGGGTGGAGGCGGTGGCGGCAAAGACGGAACAAACCTTTTACAGCTAAACGAACTACAATCCACAGGCTTAGACAAGAACGACTTACATTGCGTCTCCGACCGCTGAACCGGCCTCGCAGGCAAACAATTTCTCCGGTCATCGAAATCCGCCACCCTCAAGCACGACGGTGGCTCGCCGGTGAAGAAATTATAAGAGAACGTAAAGTTCTGAAGGTTCGGCAGTTCACAAATACTCTCCGGAATGCTTCCGGAGAGAAGATTATGCGCCACATTCAACTGCTCTATGCTAACCATTCCGCCTATCGTCTCCGGTAAAGGTCCGAGAAGCTCGTTATAGCTCACGTCAAATACGGTCAAGTTCTTCAAAAACCCTATCTCAGGCGGCAAACAGGATCGGAATCCATTGTTCATCATAATAATCTCATTCAGCCCCGTCATGTTGCCCAAGCTCGCCGGAACACAGCCGTGAAACTTATTGTTTGCAAGGACGATAACCGACACCGGCGAGTTACCAAAATTTTCCGGTAGCTCGAACCGGAACCGATTGTGATTGATAAAGATCGCGTCCAAGTCCTTATCGAACAGTTCCTTAGGCACCGTGCCTTCGAATTCATTAAACCTCAGATCTAGAAACTTCAACGCCGGAAGCCGAAGCACAACCGCCGGAAACTTTCCGGCGAAGCGGTTGTTACTAAGATCCAATTCGAAGAGCAGTTTCAACTTCTTAAACTTATGAGGAACAGTTCCGCAGAATCTGTTCGAGTTGATGTGAAACAATGCAAGATCTTGCAGAAGACCTAGCTCCTCCGGCAAGTAGCCTGCAATGTCGCCGTGGTTGAGGTCAATTCCAGCGACGGTACGGATGGTGCGGTTATCCAGCGCCGGAGCACAGAAAACACCTTCATAGCTACAGACATTTGGGCCGGCCCAATTTTGAGTGAGATTATATGGGTCAGAGAGGATAGCCTGCTTCCAGGCCTGTAATGCTATGTAAGCATTTCTCAGCCGTTGATTTTCAAAAACAAAAGATGGGTCGATCGTTATTTTTTCACCTCGGTCACCGAACTCATCCCTGTAGTAGAGAAGCTGCCGCTGCTTTATGTAATGAGCTTCAGCTTCAGTGAGGCTGCTTCCATGGCGGATTGTGAGCTTTTCTGAGCTAGAGAGAGAGAGAAATGTGGATAGAAAGAGAGATATGAGGAGGAGGATAGAGAGAGGCGTGAGAGAAAAGTTCGTCTTCTTCTTCATCTCACATGAGACATCTGACTTCCCAAATTTTACTTTTTTTTTTTTTTGGGCTCTTCTCTATCTATAAACAATGCGGGTGAGACTATGGATGTCGCAGAGCTTGAACGGACTTTTTGAGATCTAGAGGAGAGAGTGAGGAGTATGAGGTTTTGGAGATGTGTGAGAAAGAGAGGGAGAGAGAGGATGGAGGATAATAATACGATCTATCTATCTTAGGGCCAGCTATATTACAGCTAAAAGCCCACCAGATTCTTTTTTTTTCTTTTTTTTTTTTTGGGTTTAATTATTTAATTTCTTTATAATAAAAAAATGGCAGGCTCTTTTTTTCAAACTATACAAGAAGCCAAGGGTTGGAATAATTCAATCAGAACAAAAAAAAAAAAAATAATAATAATAATAATAATAATAATATTTACGAAATTGCCTGTTCAATGTTGAAAGTTTCAAACCCATTACTTTAATTTGAAAAATGAAAAAATAGTTTTTTTTTTTTTTTTAACTTTTCTTAAGAATTCATTTCAGTAAGTCTTATCTTTCTTTTGTAAAGCTTTTATTTTTCTTTTTGTCGGAGTCGGCAAAAAATTTTGCCATTTTCTCTTTGGCAATTCTCATATCTTTTAACATTTATTCATTCCATTCTCATTAATCTTAATTAAAATCTTAATTAAAATCTTAATTAAAATCTTAATTAAAATCTTAATTAAAATTTTACGTATTTAATTATTAGACTGATTTTTTAATAATTAATCTCAATAATATATAATATAGTATCAAACTTGAGGAGAATAGTTAAATTCCATTTTTCGTAAATACCATTGTAATAAATATGCCAAATGTAAACATCAGATGCGAAGTTGAACTGGAGTTTCGAAGGTTGAACTTCAGTTTCAAAGTCGAAAGACACTTTAACCGCCCGCTAGTGGGTAGCAATCCGGCAAAGTTGACAAATAAAAGAAAACCAGCCAATCAGGTAGCAGGTAAACAGGCAATCTCACGAGAAGTTCATGAAAATTTCACGAGATTTTGAACATTAAGTGGTGAATGTAAAAGAGAGAAAGAAAGATGTAGAGATACGATCCGGTGTGGTTTTTTTGTCCATGTGTCAAAATCAGATGGCTGTTCAACTAAATGAAACTGCTAGTCACGTTGTTCTTTATGAAATTCCCGAATTGACCTTCGAGAACGTCATTGTTTCTTCTCAACCCTTCACGGGCGGCTACTATTTGTGAGACCCATTTCTCACTTTTTAAAATTTTTCCACATTTTTTTTAAATAAATGTTTTACTTTAAGTTTGTGGCCTGCCACTAATTTTTTGGGCCCACCTGTACTATACAAAAATAGAAGATTTTAGTATAAAGAATAATACGATTTTATTTATAAAATTATATAAATAATATTTTATTTTATTTTTCCCATATAAAATCACAAATGAGACTGAGAATGCCAGAGGGGCAATGTTGACCTTACGAGTAAATTCAATTCACCAAGAAAAACCGATCAATTTATGGGGGGTGGGGGGGGAAAATCCCATTAAAATCCCATGGAACGCGCATCATGGCCAATGCTTCCGACTATCGTCTGCTGTCAATCAGTAAAAACATGGTGAGAAGTGGGGATCTCAGTGGGGCCCGTAATCAAATTAACTGTCCGAAGCACAAAACAAAACGACACCAGATAGCCAGATAGCTACTGTTTTTTTTCCGGGTCCCACGCGTCACGTCTTGTCCGGCTGGATCATCGGCAATTAACCTGGGCCCCGGCATGTTCGTGTGGTGCACGGCGTCATCGCCCGCGTCAACGCGCTCAATTGTGACTTTTTTTTTTTTTCTTCTGTTTAAAAAGACCCAAAATGCCCCGTAGTTATTACCCATTGAAACTGAAAATAACGCTAATAAATAAATCCACCGTCTGCTCTATTTTCTTTTTATATTTTTTTATTAATTAGCCAAGGACAGAGATTTATGTTGTAATAATACGTTACGGTGGGGCCGGAAACTAGGGATGGAAGCACCTTTCGGTCCTTTTCCAATCTGGCACCGTTCTTTCACCTTCCGTTCATGTTGTTATTATTACACATATGCCATTTGCGAAATGCCTCTTTTTTGACAAGTATTTTAATAATCATTTAAAATGACAAAAGATCTTAAGAAATAAATAAATTAGAGATAGAGAGAGAGAGATAAAATATTGATTATGTATTAATGTAATTATAAATTATTGAGTTATAAAAATCCATATAATTATTTTTAAGATATTAAAATTATATAATGAAAATAAAAAAGTCACCTCTCAGAATGATTCCTTAAACTCAACTAATCAATCAACAGATTGATTTAACCTCATTTACTGTCATAAATCATAAATAAATATTCTTTTAATTATTCTTACAGTCAGAGATAATTTTATCCACTAATCGCTATACCGATTACCAAACACAGAGAGATCAAAGAAGTAGTGCTGTTGTCTGTCTGATTAGGACAAAATACAAAGCTAGCTACTATGATCATGAACTATAATTAAAAAGGTGAATACTTCATAATTTCCCCTTTTTATGTTTCTTAGTAAATAAGAGAAGACATTCTGTCACGATCATTATAAAATTATAATTTCCCTAATCCGATCAAAACCATCTTTTTTTTTTTTTTTTTTGAAAAGAAAAGTAAAAAAAATAAAAAAATTATAAAAACAAAACAAAACATCTGTTAATGTACTTTCATTTACGATGATTAGCATTAAGCAAATTGTTTGATTAGTCTTAATAAAACGTCGGTGGATGATACTTTGGATGAAAGAAAAAGCCTTGCGTTTGAGAAACTGAAAAAACTACTTTTTCATGTTTTTTATTTTATTTTTTAAAAAAAGAAATAATGATGATAATAATAATAATAAGGGTAACATACCATCAAATCAAGTGTAATGACAGCGAAATAAATTAATTTTAATTTTAATTTTAAATAAAATAAATAATTTAATATTATTTACATCAATCATCTTAAGTAATTAATATATATATATATATTTATATAATTACTAAGTAAATTATTTAATTTTAATTTTATATTTCTATCCGTCTCTTAAAATAAAATAAAAATATAAGAAATATGATTTAAGGATAAACCACGTAAATTACGGAGGCAATTGTCCGGAATTAAAGAATTATCATGTGCAATTTTTTTTACTTTTTTTTATTTTTTATTTTTTTATTTTTTTATTTTTTTTATTTTTTTTATTTTTTTTATTTTTAAACAAATATTTATGTAATTAATTTTCCGGAACCGGGACTTCTTCATGCGTGGGGCCTGAATCCACGCAGACCAAGAGCTCATAATGGAAAGCATATAAGCCCACGTAGTGGAGCCCACTATCGGTATCGCCGGTACGCGTGGTGTCCTCCTATTGGTTGTTATAATTTAGAATTGAGTATTGTTTTGAATATTATATATTAACAATATGATTAGGTAATCTTTCCTTAAAAAATATGTTTGGATCCTCTCCTTTCTTTCTTTCTTTCTTCTCTAGGCTTGCTTATATTATCTTTATGAGAAAAAGAATCTTATTAAATCATGCTCTAAGTATATTCTGTACTCACCTCATCTCGAGGATCTCATACATCAGAACCAAAAGATAACGCGATCTAATTGTGTATTATGTTACGGTCCCTCTCACAGTGAATCTCACCCAATGGCCAATACTCCTCCATAAGTTTGGTTAAGTTAAGAACATCAGGAGTAGGGATTTAAAACTGTCTTGTAGGGGGCTCCTGAGCGTAGCCTTTAAGTATTAATCTACACCAAATGTGTAGACCATGAAAAACCAAACAAAACTTTAGTTTAGCTCCCACGTGGTCGTTAAAAAAAGTTGGTACCGTTGAAAAGATAAAGAAGATGTTGCCCCTCATAAGGGCACCCCCACCCCCCCACCCTCTTTAAATTCGTCCCTCTTGTGCCTTAGCCTCGATTGCTCTCTCCGTTTTAAAGAAAAAAGCTTTAACGCCACATTTACTAGTTTACCAACCCCAAAGCATATATATATATATATAACTCGTGATCTTAAGTTAAGAAGCTAAAGATTTTGTGTTAATCATGAGTCATTATGCAAGATGGGAGATTCAAACTCAATTTCAAGATTTTGATATGAACCGGAATCAATTAAATTACATGTGCAAAAGTTGTATTAAGTAATTGTGTTAATTTTATTTTAACTATAAATTTGATAAGGAATTTTATGATTATAATTATGATCATTCAGTCGGTCCAAATTTAAAATATTATTTAAAAATAAAATAATCAAAATATATATATATATATTTATCGAACTATATTATTAAATCTTAAAACTTAAATAACCGAATTCTTTTAGCTAATAAACAAATGCGGCTTTTTATTGCTGGACACGATTGTAGTAGTTGTGGTTTGAAAACATTGAATGAAAACTACTATCTTCTTGCTTTTGCTTCTTTTTTTTTTTTCGCAATTTAAGAATGCTCTACCCTCAATAAACGTTTCATGTGAAATTACAAGTTCAAATGAAAACTTCATTCCGTGAATGAAATCAATACTTGTCTTCTCTGCACACGTGTGTGTTGACGGTTCGGACTCTTCTGTTCAATTTAGTTTAAGAATTATGTATATTAGATTTTATTTTAAAATAAATTTAACAATTATAATAAAATAATAATAAATAAAATAATAATAATATGTGTAACATTTACTATTCATAACATTCCTTCTATAATAAAAACGCGTGTAGCAAAAAAGCCTCATAGTCACAACATCCAAAAGAAAAAAAAAAGGTGTGCCAGCTTGGTTTCATTCCTAACCAGCCAGTTTTGTGATTCTTTTGTGATTTAATACCGACTTAACTCGAGAGAAAATGATTTGTTCTTTTGTTAAATGTCTTAAATAAAACAAAGTAAGGGTCTTGCCTATGATTGGATGTAGACATCAATTAGATGAGCCCAGAGAACATGTCAAACATTCCATATATATATATATACCAATTTTACTAAATTAGTGTATTAAAAATATTATTTTAATATAATAAAATATTAATTATATATATATACACATAAATATATGATATTTAGTCAGAGACCAGAATACGTCGCTTATAACCGTTGCGTGATATATCAAATTTGAGGTAGACGACATTGTTTGGCTGCATACACTTGGACTTGTATGAACAGTTGGCGTAGGTGCATATGTATGCATGTTATTACATGTATAATAGAACCGAGTAAACCTAAACTCATAATAATATGGATATATATATATTATGAAATACAATCAACGAAACTAACAAAGATTTTTGATAGCGAAAGATGGGAGTGGTTTATCTTCTTTCTGATTAGTGTAAGACAACTTGATCAAGCTGTCTTTGACGCGGTTGGATGACGTGGTGCAACCACTGCCACCTCAGCTCAGCTAGCCCATATATATATATATATATGCATGCAACAAGTGATTATACATCATACGTTCGTGACATAGACATCTTAGTTGACATTTCGGACAAAGTAGTAGACAACTTGGAATATCCATTTTTTATATTTTAGGTTCGAACTTTATATCTATTTACTTTTCGCTTCTTAGAGAGAAAGTGGTACACAAAACAAAGTTATGCCTAAATTTGAATTCTAAAAACACATAATTGCAATGTGGAAAGTGTTGTATTATGTTAACAACTAATTAAACTCATAATAGGCCCATTGTATTTCAGCTATTTAACAACCATGTGAACTTTGAGGCCCAAAATGCCGATAGAAAAATAGCTTTAAGGCCCAAGGAGCCAGGCTCGCGGGCCACGTCCAGACTACTAATAAGGAAGGAAGGAAGAGCACACCCAGAGCACTGGCGCGTGAAATCTAACTAACTATAACAAACGGTGGCATTCCATATTTTCGAACTGATAAGTTCCCCTCTCGAAGTTCCATAAATTTTCGCTCAATCACCGATTTCTATGACGGCGAAGAAGAGGATGATGAAATGGGGTATTTAATAAGATGGATATGTTAATGGCTTTTTCAAAGGATGTGAACTTAGCTTGTGGAGCGGGCAAGTTTGTGTTCATGAACACTAGGCTGTATGACTTATGTCCATAATAAACAGAAAAAGTAGGGAACGTAAACATAAACATAATACACTAAACAATAATACTGTAATCAGAAATATAATGTATAAATACTAAAAATAGTTAATAGAATAATAACAATAACGGCGTACCACTGAAATTATTCCGACGAATTAAAAAAGTATCTCGAATTTTACCATACTGAAAACTTATAACTCTAGAAAGGAGAAAGGAAAAACCGAGAGAGAAATACTTCGTTTTCGTTCACAACTGTACGCACAGCTTCGTCATCAAGCTTAACCGATGCCCTATGGTTTATTATTGTCGCATTGGACAATATCTAGGAAAGGTAAGAGGTAAATGGAAGGATAGACGCTCTGCCATTTTTGTTGAGGGTCGAAGATTGGGGCTCAAAGAGAGTTTAGGGATTGTTGGATCGAGGAAAAGAAGTAGTCTTCTTGAGGGTAGAAGTATTGGGTGTTTATTTCGGTGGGGCGGCAGAGCGCAGCAAGGATGGCACCGATTTCTGTGTTTAGCATGCATGAGAGGCCAAGTTCTTTTTGTTTGGATTTTGTTGGGTCTTTCGTTTTCTGACCTTCACATGAAGAACAACTGGTTTGGTTTTCCTCTTCTTGTTTCTCCATCTTCAATACACAGAAGAAGAAGAAGAAGGAAAAAGGAAAAAAGATAAAATAAAAACAAGAAACTACCCGCTTGGGGCAAATTCAAAAAACGGGTGAGCTTGGTAGTTGATTTTAATTGAAAATGACCATTTTGTTGCTTGGGGATTGTAGTAGTAGTGAGCAAGCCAAGTGTTTGGTAATGGGTAGTGAATGAGGGCAGTTTTGGTATCTCAAGTAAATATTTATTTATTAAAAAAAATATATATGGTAAAGAGTAAATATTTGGAACTTTCTAATTTTCTACCCTTCATATCTCCTCCTTTAGTTAAGGGGGAAATACTAATCTGGAATTTATATTCTTATTTGGGAAAGATTATTTTAGATTCTAATTGGTCTAGAATTAAGGTATTAAATATGGGGTTATAAGGGATATTGAAATTAAAGCATAGTTTGTATGAAGGGTATATCCATAAGGAAAATCCATCACTATTCAAGACTATATCCAAACTCAAGCACTCACTCCCAACTTATTGATTTGTCTCCATTATTACTATGATTGATGCCCCTAAATTATACATTTCCTAAACAACATTCTTACTATTATTGTAATAACACGTATAAAAATTAGGATCCCTATTATCCTTACATTGAATAAAAAACAAAAAACCTCAAATTCCAAGCACACAATCAGTAAGGAGTCAAGCAATCAAATGATCCACCCCTGCCATTATCCTAAATGTTAAACACAATCTCTTTGTACATAAGATTGCCATCCTCTCTATGTCTTGAGTCGTTCCTTCAAGCCATCAAGATAGCTTCTGTATCTTCCAAGCTCAAATTCCAACGCTTCCATGATATTATTAGTTATTTTTGGAATTTTCATTCCTTTCATGTCAACCCTTCTGTTTTTGGGTTTTGGACTCTCATTACTATCCTCGACTTTGTTTTTCTATTTATCATGAGTTGCTCTCGTAGTTTGAACAATTTTACAGTTTATCATCGGCTTTTGCCTATCAATATAAACATATGATGTTGCCTTTCAAAAAAATATACTCTTCGTTGAACAGATTACAAACTAACGAATACACAATTTATTTAATACACAGCCTGATATCTGACTGAAGCTGAATTTTAGAAAGGTAAAAGATCATATCATTTATCTTGCCCAACCCGGATACCCATGCCCGTCCCTATATATAATCTTGTACGTGCTGTGAAGTAATTCAATAGAAGAAGCGATTGGTTAAGGTCACTTTTACAGCGTCTTAACTTTATTAAAAACAATGCATTAATCCTAAATTGGATGCAAGCAAAGCTATATATAAAGCTATACAAAATCGGACTATGTGAAATAACTACTAGGCTGGTTTTAGGTTTGATTAAAATCTTATAAACATTAACAGAGTAGTTCTGACTTTCACATGCTGGTTTTATCCCTCTTAAGCTCATACCACATGCAAAATAAGGAATCGAAAGCATCATTATCATCAAAATTGGAATTATTAACCTGAGAGATGGCCATTAGGGATTTTAGCCACTCTTCATGGAGCGTTGAGAACTCTGATCTCTGTTCACTTGATCTAAAACTTCGTCCAATAGATTTTTTCATTTTTTGTGCAGCCCTAGAAGCTGCCTCAACCACATTTTCTGGGATTCCGGCCATTATTGCCACTTGCAATCCATAGCTCTCAGGGCAAGCTCCAGCACTAAGCCGGTATAGAAAAACCAGCTCTTGCTCAGTTTTAGAAGCGCTTTCTGGTTTTGATTTGAATGTACAGGCCATGTGTTGAAGAGTAACATGTGGGTGAGAAGCAAATTCCTTCGTAAGGGGGTGGTAGTGAGTTGCAAATAGTAATCTACAGTTGACCTTTTCAACTAGATGCCTGAATACCTGAAAAAGAAAGCAAGTAGAAATGCATTTTTTTGTGCGGTGAGTTATCTGAAAATGGGTTTCCTTCAGATTTTTGTAGCTATGATAATTCTTTGTAATGTTTAGGAGGGAGGTTTGATAGCTTACGGAGTAAGCAATGGCATATCCATCAAAGGTACTTGTTCCTCGGCCGAGTTCATCTAGAAGAATGAGAGAATCTTGAGTGGCGTTTTGAAGAACTGATGCCGTTTCTGTGCATTCAACCAAGAAGGTACCTATGGAAAAAATTGAGATTGGTTATTACAAGCGATACAGTAAGTCAAACAATCCTATTTTCATGATGGCAGTTAAATTAACAATTCTAGCCTCTCTCCCTAAAATCTTCTGTCTACCTTTTATTTTTTAAGTCAATCCACCAACACTTGTATTTGATTATGCCCAGAATGTACAATCTTAATCAATGGTAACCAGTAAAATGAGAGTTTTCCAGGGAATCTTAAAAAAAAAGAAAAAGAAACTTACTTTCGCCAGTCATTATTCGGTCACTAGCACCAAGCCGGGTGAAGATGATATCCACAAGTGATAGGACACACATCTCACATGGCACATAACAACCCAACTGCAAGTCATCGGAAATTCGATAAATATAAAAATAGAACATTTTGATTTTCTTATCCTAAGAAAAGAAAGAGAAGATAAACCTGGGCCAGTATAACAGCTAGACATGTGGCACGCAGAAGTGTAGATTTCCCACCCATATTTGGTCCGGTCAGCAGCAAAGTATGGGCATTATAGTGATATTCATCCTGACCGAGGATTATATCATTTGGAACAGGTACTCCCCCATGCTCTACAAGGGCAAATGGATGCCATAGCCCTCTAATTTTAAGTAAGGGTCCTCCAGTATGTTGGCTCAATGTTGTACTCTTTGATTGAGGCAAAATAACAGGTCTGGACATAGCCCCACCTGCCGAGCCCGAGGTGACAGCAAAAGATCTTAGCACATCAATACAATTGATAGCATGAATGATTTCAGACCACTTCGTGGATTTTTCAGTAAATAACTCAATCAGAATGGACAGTCTTTCAGCATCTGAATCTGTCACCTCGTGGTTCTGGAACATAAAATAAACAAGAGTAAGGCACAAGATTGAATAATAAGGAGCTTAACACTTGTGCAATAGCGATAAGAAATTCATTAGACATTTAGTAGCGAAGATGATGAAACAGTATCAACAACACAATGAGACTAGTCGCAGATATTAAGTGGAAAAAACAAAGACCTGGTAATTCTTGAAGTCACTATCTATAGCTGCTTCAAATTGAGAGAGGAATTGATCGAGCCCATCACTACCACTGAGCTCTGGAAGTCTGAAAACTTTTGATAATAAGGGAAAAATGTAGTTTTCACTTTCTAATAGCATTAGTAATTTAATTCCAATCCGGAGGCCCTTCACAAGAGATCCAAATACCTTAACCTGCATGAGATAATAGTATTACACATCCTGATCGTTAAAAGTGCTTTCATAAGTCTTCATTCACATATTCGGTGAATGGGCCACATACATCAACGAAAGAATAGTAGAAGTCCATATCTTAATGGATAAAACTCACTCGCTGTTTCAATACTCTTTTACGGAGCAAAGGCAATACTAAAGTAGCTGATGACTGAACACTAGCCTTAATCTGTCCAAGCAACCTTTCCATGTCTGGAAGCTTGCCAAGATGATGAGCAACAAGTAACATAATCTCAGGATGCTCTAACAGTATGTCAATAACATCAAGTCTCTTATTAATCGCTTCAATATCTTTTAGTGGATGGCAGATCCACATCCTCAAAAGTCTCTTGCCTGATGAAGTCATACAGCTATCAAGATGCTTGTACAATGTACCTAAAAATCAATTATAACCACTATTATGAGGTATTCTAATTACGAAAAAATGGAACGCATTGGTCTCAGCTGTAATACTTACCAGATGGGCCACCATCAGCACTGTTACTGAAAATCTCAAGATTGGCCATGGTTTGACCATCAATTCTGAGGCAACCCTTATAGATTTGGTACGGTAATATATCTCCATTCCGGAGAACATCTTCTAACTGTATGAAAATCGGAACCCATCAATCAAGGAAAGTAAAATAAATACAGTTCATTTTTATTTTTTCCCTTGCCACTCAAGTAGAGGGACATTACTTACCATCAACCTGGACATATGACTAATAAGTCCACCAAGAGCACATAAAGCAACATCATGGTGTACTATACCATCAATTGAATGGTTCCAAGGTTTAGAAGAACCTTTGAAGTATCCGACAGACTGAATCATATTTTTAACTTCAGAAGCATCTAGAAAATCTGTATCTGGAATGCCTGGAGTCAATTGTAGAGCAGAAGTACCTGCAAGAAGCAAAACAAAATATTTTAAGCAGAACTATGATGATATTAAAGCAGTTGTACCTATTTAAATTCTAGGACATAAAATAGAGTAATTACCTGAATATACATCATATAATGTAAAAAGAATTTGACAGCCAGAAAGGAGATCTATGGTCTCTAAATAAGCATTCTATTTAAACATGTGTATTGAAACAGAAGCAGAATTTGTACCAATTAATGAATACTTTCTGAGAGCTTTCTGTGCTTCTTTTGATAGTCCTACAGAATTTAAATAAGAAATTTCAAATTGCGAAGGCGGAAATCCAAAATAAGCACCCGAGAAAAATTTGAACAAAGAAAGAATGAGATTACCATTTCTTTCATGTATAATTTCCTTTGGAGACACCTAAAGAATAAATTCCAACAAAAGAATCACATTTCAACTTCTCAGCTTTTAACAGAGTACAGGATATAAGTTATAATGGTTACAAAGTTTGAAGAGCATACTTGCATCAATAAAGCCCCCACAGCAGCACATGAAGCATCATCTTTGATGGAACCAACCCAAAATTTTAAGGCAGCACAATCAACAAATGCAAATCCATAAACAGTTGAATCATTACCAAGCCCACCGCATTCCTACAGAAAAGGTTCTAATCAAGCACACTAAAAAGTATCCAGACAAATCTTCAATTATCTTTTCACTTACCAAGTGTCAATGCACCTTAAAACTCAAGGAATAGATATGTAACCTTTATTTCTCCAATCAATGTGGATGTTTTGAGAAGGAAGCAAGAGATCATAACAATGCAACAAACGGTGTTATGCATGAAAGAAATAAACTTTGCTTACCTCTTTTATGGCAAGAAGATGAACAGCATCAGGCCCAATGTTGCCATCAACTGCAGTTGATGGTGTGGCTACTTGAACCAATTTCCTTGAAATTACCTGAAATCCACAAGTCAACCTAGCAACATGTTCCTAATAAATAAAAGGGTATGAAAGATGTTTATACATGAAAGGGTCAAGAACAGAGAGTTTTTAGTGATATGTAGGGCCAACACAATCTCTTATGCATCATGGTGAACTTACTGAATTTGGTCCTCTGGATTTTGCTTCATCAGATGTTTCCAACTGCTCAATTTTTCCAACTTTATATCTTCACCAAAAACATAATGAGTGAGTTCATAGACAAATTAGCACAATAGGTAATTATTGACTCAATTTCAGGCTTGAACACGTGATGATGTGCACAAAGTAATCAACTCAAATGCTATTCACTCCCTGTCTCTAAATTTATCCGATGGAGAAATGAAAAGAGAAGAAAGAAATAGAATCATATTAATATGATTGAAGCCACATGCTTACCCACGAGCAACTAGCTTTTGGACAGCATCCTCAATCCCACTTTCAGAGATACCAACCTGACCAGAATCGGCAATAGTAGCATGTATATAAATTTATCTTGAGGAAGTGAAAAATACAAGAACTATACAGAAAAGACAACTATCATAAATACAATTACCTGTCGACATTTTCCCACACCACTGAGTGTCATTTTCCAGTCCAGCTCCTTGTGGCCAATTTCAGCATCTACTTCATAGAGCTCATAGAACTTCCCCTGTACAACATGACAGGTCGTGACATTTAATCTGAGACTTTAAACCACAAAGTTCTTAATTTGACTAGACATCTCTAAAGTCCACACATCCACATATAACACAGAAGATTAGAAAAAATAAACACTAAGACTCCAAATTGAATAAAATTAGATAACAACCAATCAGATATCCTGTTGGCCTACAGAGAAACAATAATTCAGGCATGTCTTTAAGTTCTGTTACCTTGTGAATTTTACTTTGTATCCAATTAATTCAGTCTGTTGTATTCCAAAAATATTACATATTTATCCTTAGAAGGGAGCTCTATAGAGATAGTAATCGTAGAGACAATAAATAATAGTATTGACTTTTCATGTGATGATGAATGGAAATTTAATGGAACAATCAAATTTTGAACTTACCACTTTAAAGAAAAGCAGAACATCCATATATTGACATTTGATACTCCAATATTGCCTTTGTGATGCTGTCATTTTCTTTAAGGTATCGGGAGGTATATGAAGTGTTCTCTTGTCAAAGAGAGGATCACTTGGCCTTCTACCATTACCATCTTTCATCCGAGAAGGGTCAAGCCACTCGAATTTTCTAGTCGAATCGGATAATTCTTTGTGATTCTTATCCACGTCTACTGAATCATCAAGGAATTTTACTCTTTTGCTGGCAGCCAAAATAGAAGTTTCATTCTTATCCTCAAAACAACCAACTTGAGTTCTCTTTAAACGAGGAACAAGTGGCCGTGTGCCAGGTGTTTCGGGTCCAGGAACATCACCTTCGCTTTCACTAACCAAGACGGGGCATTTAGCTTTCCTGGAAGCGGGAATAAGGTGCTTTTCATGGATAGTATGTGATTCTTGCTTTAAAAATACTTTTGGATCAGTAATCTTTCCAGAATAAGAGTAAGTCTTAGATGAATCATTGTCTACATTGTCCCTGCAAAACCCCCACACAGTTTTAGAAATGCAACCCTAAGAAATAATTATCACAGAATAGAGCTGTTAGATAAAGTAGCTATCCCACACTAAAAAACATGAAAAACCAAAAAAAAAAAAAATACAAAAAAACAAATCCAGGGAAAGAGAAGTGAGAAATTTAAATATTCCTCAAGGCTGCCTTTAAAACCCTAACATACTTTTCATATATCAGAAAAAATAATAATAATAATAAGAAGCACCTGATAGTTTTCAAGCTTACCTCTCACGATTCTTTTTACTATCATCGTCCTTCACAAACTTGTGCATGATACTTGAAAAGACAGAGGAACCACCACCTTCAGCAGTCTCATTTGCCGGAAATACCGGACGCGGCACCTTCTCCGGTGGAGTATCAGTTCCTTTTATTTCCATAGACGAGTCATCCACAACAGTAGTACTGACAGTTGGTTGATCGGAGCGAGCAACATTCTGCTTCACTGGAAGCTGACCGATCCGCCGGCCAAAAACTGAGTCCCCGGCACCGGAGTTCTGCTTCTCCGATGACGGCTTGTGGAAGAAGGACAGTATAGATTTCTGCCGCTGCATTTCGAAAAGGAGAAGAAGATAGAAACCTGAAGAGCTGAAGCGTCGAATCGATATTAAACAACAAAGCAAACCCCCCCCCCCCCCCCAAAACTTATTTGGCGCCAGATTTCTTCATCTCTTTCTAGCGCTCAAATCTCGAAAATCAGTGTTCGATGCAAATGATTACTAGCCGTCCGATTCTTTTTCTACATGAGAAATCCGCGTGCATGAAAAATTAATAATTTATCTTATGTATTAGATATTAAAAAGAGTGGCAAAAAGTAAAGTAAGGAATAAGAAATTAAATTTAGAAGAATTTTATGAAACCGCATAAGTTTTTTTTGGAAAATTAAATATATATCACATTAAAAATTAAATAATCTATAAATAAATTTTTATATATCAAAAAGAATACCTCTTATAACAATATAATCCCTCCATATTTTTAGATTAGATATAATAATAAGAAAATAAATTAAAAATTAATTCAATAATAAATTTTAATTCTCATATATATTTAATTTTAATAATAAAAATAATTAGAGATTTTTCTAATAATTTTAAAGATTAATAGAGATATAAATTTAATTAATAATAATAAAGGAATAGTACATCAATGCCACATTCATACTTATTTGGCAATATACAAATTAGATTAAACATAGTTAATCATTAAGTAAGTATCATTAAATTAACATGCACATATGCTTAATGGCATGCAAGTGGCAACATTAGCATAAGATAACTATTGCTATAACACCATAAGGGAATGAAAAAGTAAGTTAGCGGTGGAAGAGAAAAAGGAAAGGAAGGAAAAGAAAGAGAGGAAAGGAAAAATGAGATAAAGGAAATGAAGAAAGAGGAAAGTCAAGATTTCCGATCAACCAATTTTTATAAGTATAACCTCACTACCACATAGGAATATTGTTTAATTACTTATTATTATAATGTTAATGTTAAGCTTATGATTTTCATATAATATATTAAGTACAATTAAAACACTATAATTACCATGTTGGAAATAAAAATCATAACTATTTAAGGATAGTATAAACTTTAAACATATTATGATTAATTGTATATGCTCATATCTCCATAAGTAAAAGTTATGCTAAAATAAATAAGAAGCATAAGCATGCATATACATAACATTAAAGTGAGGTACTACCGGGTCAAAGGAAAGATCGCTTATCGATCATAAATGACCTCATGTAAGGTTAAAGAAAAGGTCATAAGCGGATCGTTGCAACGGTCATAAGCGGACCGCTGATTAGATATCAGTTGACACGTCGACGGTAGCATCCTTATGGCCCAATTATTTAGAATGATATGAATTTATACATGTTATATAGAGATCATAAAAGTATTAACTCACGATAGTCATTAAAAAAAATAATGATGTAAGTATGAATCTATTCTTACTAAGCTTCTAACTTATAGATGTCTACCCTATGTCGCAGGAATTTATAAAGGTAAGGCTATAAGCTAAAGAATATGCGAATGTATGTTATCAGTCTGTAAAATTATACATATGAGACTCAACCTCTGTAAGTAATGAGTTTGAAAAATTGGTACTTCCTTAGATAAACTTATGTATATGTACATATATGTATATTTGAATAAATAATAATTTTGAGATTATTTCCCTATGAACAAGACTTTCGTAATATTTTCAAATTATTATGTATATAATTCAAACCGCTTTTAGAAGTAAAGTTAATTTGAATGAACAAAATTTTTATAAAAATAAGAAAATAATATACATACTAACTATACATATTTCTCTAAAATAATATTTGATAAATTAAACGACTATTAAAACAGACGTAGCATATAAAATAGAAGAGAATTATTATAAAACTATTTTCGATATAATTAAAAATTAAGTCAAATAAAAAAAATATTGTTACTTTATTTTCACTCCCCACCAAAAATATAGAATAAATGAGCCATAAAATAATATTGACTAATCATATTTTGACACGTTATGAACACAAAGCAGATATTTTCCATTAAAAAAAGAGTCCACTGTGCTTTTTTTTTTTTTTTTTTAACCGCCCCGTAACATTCCGGAGAAAATCAAATCCAAAAAACCGTTAGACATTGCCCACCATTTTTTTTCAATCATCTTACACAAACCAAATCTCATAATTTCCTCATCATCTAGAATTTTCTCCCTTAGAAGCGTTTTCCGATCGCAACAAGATGCCGAGCCGATTTCCAGGAGCCGTGACTCAGGACTGGGAACCTGTAGTCCTCCATAAATCAAAGCCTAAAAAGCTCAGGATCTACGTGACCCTAAGGTGGTGAACCAGGCTATCCGGTCCGGAGCTCAGGTTCAGACGATCAAGAAATTCGACGCCAGATCGAACAAGAAAGCAGTACTAGCCATGAACGCGAGGAAGCTGGAAGAAGCTGGTGAGCCGGCGGCTCTGGACAAGGTCTCCGTGGAGATCAGACAGGCGATACAGAAGGCACGGCTGGATAAGAAGATGAGCCAACCGGAGCTGGCAAAACAGATCAACGAGCGGCCTCAGGTGGTTCGGGAGTACGAAAACGGTAAAGCTGTGCCAAACCAGGCCGTTTTGGCTAGGATGGAGAAGGTTTAAAGCGTGAAACTGAGAGGGAAGATCGGAAACGGCAAGTAAGGTGTGATTTTTCAGCGATCTCACTGTATAATCCGATCGCTGCCTCTCTCTCTCTCTCTCTCTCTTTCTCCCTCAATTTGTGACTGAATAAAGTAACATAGGAAGATCTGTACGAGTTTGGTCTGGTTCTATGTGTATTTCTTTACTTGATTTAATCTGGAAATTTTCCTCTGGCAAAGATCACTGAGTGGCGCTTCTGTGATTATAATGTTGTTCATGCAGTTTTAATGGCATACATAGAAAATCGACGTTGGTTGTTAATTAAATGACGGAACACAAAATGAAGATAAAAAAAAAAAACTACTAGTAATGGGCCCAGTATGAGTGACCCAATAGTGAAAAAGCCCAAAAAGCTTGACTAAAGGGCCCAATGGGCCACGAGTAAGTTTCAAAGCCACGGAGAATCATAAAGAGGTGTGACAACAGATTTTACTTGGAGATATTTGTGAAGGGCTTCGAGTCCAGAATCTCGTCCAAACCCACTCATTTTATACCCTCCAAACGGGCAGGATCGGTCAAAGCCGAAATAGCAGTTGACCCAGATTGACCCTGCCCGTATTGACCGCGTCATTCTGTTTGCTATATCTATATTGTTGGTCAAGATGCCCGCTGCTAGACCATACCTCGTGTTGTTTGCACTCTTTATTGCATCCTCAATTGTCCTGCAATTCCAATGTGTAATAGTTGTAAAAGATTGAAAGAAAATTAAAAATGGTAAGTAGTGGGTCCTACCTAAACTTCATGAGAGACAGTACAGGCCCAAATATTTCATCCTGTGCTATCACCATTTCTTCCTAAGCAAGAAAGGAAAACATTATCATATGGAAAATATGTAGTATTATTTAAAATATTATATGTCTCACTTTATTTTGTAATTTTGTAATGCACCTTAACATCAGTGAATATTGTGGGCTCAATGTAATATCCTTTCGGCCCAATGGGCTTGCCTCCAGTTAACAGTGTAGCTCCTTCTCTCTTCCCATGTTCGATGTAAGAAAGGATCTTCTCAAATTGTTGCTTATCCACCTACAATAACAAACAAACAGTAAACTCGAGAAAAGTTGATGCAATAATATGTTCTTCATTTGCTTTTTCTCATTTCTAACCTGAGGTCCTTGATTAACTTGAGGATCAAAAGGGTCTCCAACAATCCAAGATTTTGTCTCTTCCACCAACTTCTCAACGAATTCATCGTAAATTCCTTCTTGGACAAAAACTCGAGAACTCGCCACGCAGATCTCTCCCTTGAGTATATTATCAAGATGGATAAGTTCTCAATAACACACGCAAAAAAATGAACAAAAAGAAGACACGATTAAAGAAAGTGTAGAGAATATATATTATCCCGAAGATTTTATAAAATATATTTGAAGTATATACTTTGGATAGTTAGGATTGCATCGCACTATCATCTTAAATGATGTCATGATACAATATTAACTGTTCGGAAATTCTTCTATGATGTTTCATCAAAACACATCTTTCTATGTAATATAAGTATGTGGGTTACCTTGTTGAAAAGGATACCAAATAGAGCAAGTTGAGCAGCTTTAAGCACATCAGCATCATCAAAGATAATGAGGGGGGATTTGCCTCCTAATTCAAGTGACAGTACCTTTAAATTACTGTTTGCTGAAGCGTGCATTATCTCACGTCCAACCTCAGTAGAACCAGTAAAACTCACCTAATCAACCATTCAACACACAATTTTCCGTAAGAACAAATCGTACATCTATTTAACCTAATTTGAGAAGAGTTCGATCCATTTAAAAGTAAATAGACTGGGTCAAGTCCATCCAAAAATATTTCGAATAAAATCACGTACTGCCTCAATGTCCATGTGAGAACTAATAGCAGCTCCAACTGTTGGTCCTAATCCATTCACAACATTGAGCACCCCGTCCGGTATACCGGCCTGATAACAAAGACGGTTCAAAGATTGCATTAGTTAACTAATTAAGGATTACTAATTAACTATATATCATGCTACAATAAATTTATAAAATGGACAAATTATGCATATATTAGATTGTTGGTAGTGATTACAATAATACCAGTTTAGCGAGGTTAGCATAAAAGAGAGCAGAAAGAGGGGTCTGCTCAGCCGGTTTGAGGACCATGGTGCACCCAGCGGCTAAGGCTGGGCTAACCTTGCAGAAGAACATTGTAGTTGGAAAGTTCCATGGAATAATATGGCCCACAACACCAATGGGCTCCAGCAAAGTGTACCCGTGCATCTCACGTGACATTCTGAACACGTGCCCATGGATTTTATCCGCTGCGCCCGCGTAGTATCTCAGAGTATCTGCCGCCCCAGGAATGTCCATGATCTTGCACGTAGCATACAGCTTCCCAGCGTCGATTGTTTCCAAGGATGCCAGTTCGTCCACGTGTTTGTCTATCAAGTCGGCGAATCTCATCATGATACGTCCTCTCTCCTGATTATCACCAAAACGGAAGGCAGATATTTGAGGTTATAACAAGTACGGTCGTGTGTAGATCATTCATACTAATTTAGAACTCGCTTATTTTTATAAAATAAATAATTTTAGGTGTTTGATGAAGAAATTATTTAATACTATTTATTTTTCTTATTTTGATAAGTATAATATATAATTTAAGTATTATAGTTAATTTTTTTACTTTTAAGATATTTTTTGAATATTTTTTATATTTATAAATTATAAATTATTTATAAGTATAATTTTTTTAAATATTTTTAAATAGGAGAAATTATCAAATGAGGCTGGCTCATAATATATTAGTGTAAGAGAGAGACGGTGAGATCTAGCACATTAAATGGTGGTGGGGGCTCACTGTCCTTTCACACCAGTGTTATAGATTGTATTTACAAGATTTGAGAGTTAATATTTTATTTTATTATAATTATTGAATTTTAAATAATAATAAAAAAAATTAAGAGTTTTAATTGAGACGAAATTAAATAAGATAAATTTAATTTATTTAATAAAATGAAATATTAATTCTCAATCTCGGATCGGTAGGATAGTTTCCCCAGACGGGGGGGGTCTTAAGTCTGAATGCACCCACCCCTACGGCATTGGAAACCGGATAAGGAGGTGCATTTATTAGCTAATTTCTAAATCATAACAAATAATATATATATATATATATATATATATATTTTTTTTTTTTTTTTTATGAATTATATGATTTAATTAAACTTTAATTACGGATTTAACTTGGATTTAAGAATGTTATTTAAGATTTTAAATAGCACCTTAATGTAAATATAGCTTAGTTATATGCTAAATAAATAGGATTTAAATAAAAAAAACAATTAATTAATGAATAAGAAGATGAGCATACGAAGGCGGGGAGGCGAGGCCAAGGCCCATGGTCGAAAGCTTGGCGGGCAGCTTTAACGGCCAAATCGACATCTTCTTTGTCTCCTTCACTTATGTTTGCTATTACTTCTTCTGTTCTTGGATCAATTGTCTCCATCGTTTTTCCTATTCAAACAATACGACAACAATAATAATTATTATTATTATATTAAGATCAGTAATAAAATTGAACCCACCCCACCCCCCTCCCTTTTTTTTTTTTTGGTAATAGAAAGAGAAAGGGACCTGAAACGGAATCGACGAATTCACCATTGATGAAGAGCTTTATGAACTTGATCCTTGGAATATTTACAGAAAAGGACTTGGATTCTCCGTTACAGAACTTCTCCTGCACTTCCTCCATCTCCTACCGATCTGATGTTTAATATAAACATTCATGTAATATATATATATATATAGAGAGAGAGAGAGAGAGAGAGAGAGAGAGAGAGAGAGAGAGTTTTGGATGCATCTTCAAGATGGAGTTCCTTCAAATTAGGACACCATAATAATGTGATATAGTAGCGGCCCTACATAATTAAACACCTTGTAATGAAATGGTATAAATGTATGAACCCAAATTTGATGTGCTCAAAAAAATATAATGAACGATACTAAAACATGCAGTATATATACATATAGGCATAGATGTTAGGTAGTTTTCATTTTTTATTTTTATTTTTTCATTTTAAAATATTTTAGAACACGTACGTGCATGATTCTAAGTTCTAAAACAGTTTGGTTGCAGAAAACTTTGCTACGGACTCATACGAGTTTGGTCTGACGGAAGGGGAAAAAGGTGTGAGAGAAGGATACGGAGAAAACTCTACATGCATGAGGAAATCATGAGGAAAGAGGGAGATAACTCGGATAAGATTGGAACATTTATATCTCATAGAAATTTTAATTTTAATTAATATATTATCTAAACTTTTTAATATGTAATTTCATTTTAAAATATAATTTTGATTTCTCATTTTCGTAAAAAAAAATTATTCTTTTCATGTCTTAAAATATGACAAATCAATAAATAATTAAAAGATATATCATATTTATTTATTTATTTATCATATTCTATTTTTTTGATAAATATTTAAGTGTAAGAATTTTTTCTAGATAGATCATTCTAAAAATGGCAAGTGAAAAAGAAGTAGATAAAATATCTAATTTGATAAATGTTTTAAAACTTTGTGTATTATCTAATTTGATAGCATAAAACTGATAACTCCACCACCTCTCTAGATTTGAGTTCGATACATAAATTTTACATGTTCTTGTGGGTCATGGTCAGTAAGGTGTGATCGGCAAAAAATCTCAGTTTTCGTCTGAATGCATGAAACTTCTTTTTATATATTATATGGTCTCATCAGTTCGATACATAAACTTTTGCATATTTGGTAAAGGCTATGGATCCGTCGTTTAAGTTTAGTAATGTTTTTTACGAGATTACTAACTATAGTTTCGATTAACTGCTATGTCTGGTTTCACTGTGTTTAACTGTTCTATTTAATTGAATCACGGTATGAGGTCTTTCGACCGGGCAGTCGTAGTTCCAATGTCGTTTCTTTATGTTATTACATGTTTCAGTGTTAACATCTGTTGTCGGCACCCTTGTTTGTGTTGTAATAACACCCTTGTTTGTGTTTATTAACTACTCTCAACACCTACACCTACTCCGTTTACAGACATTGTCGGTTACAGACAGCTGCATCATTCCGTTAACACCAACACCTACTCTCAACACGTACTGTTAACATTAAAGTATTGATTGTAAAATATTTTGGAAGACATAGGTTAGTTTTCTAGTTACCCAAGTGAAACTTCAAATGCTTTATTGACGAGTATGAATTATAAATCAAACCATTCATTCTAAATATTAAAAACTCATTCATTAACGTCCATATTACAAGCATTATAAGTAGAAATAGGAATCCATGAAATTATGATTCCAATAGACTCATTCATTGTAGTAGCCGCTACAATAACAAGCATCTCACTACAAGGAATGGATCATACAAGCAGTAACATAATTAACAGCAATATCATTAAAGCATCTTACTACAATAACAAGCATCTTAAAGGGAAGGGATCTTTTACTGCAATGTGCGTAGTCCCAAACGATCTCTATTTCGACCAATGCTACACTTCGTAACCTTTCCTTGGCTAATGAGTTAAAAAACCAAGTAAACTCATTTAATAAAAACAAAAAACAAAAAATGACGTATTCTAGTTCCTTAGAAGTATTTTCCTACATACCATGAATCGTATGCCATTGGACCAAGCTAATCTTTCTTTACAAACATTCTCAAAAGATATCAGTTCACATATGAAGAATGTTGTGTCCCCCAGTACACATAAGGAACACTATAACATAAACAAGCTGTGCAAATATTTAAGTGTTGAAATGATGGAACTAGTAAAATCGAAAATGAAACAGATCCCATTTTCGCCAAGAAAATGTATAAGATAGAGGTAAAGAGAACTTTTGAATCCCAAATCACAAAATCAAGTAGTAAAATCAGGCCACAGAATAATGTTTGTTTTGGGGTTTAAATTTACTTGTGAAAACTATGACCTAGAGGGAATCAATAGAATGATGGCTAATTAGAATAATAATGCTTACCGGAATTCCAAATATTATTTTTGCATTTCATTTTTTTTCCCTACTTTATTGCTTGTTTTTAAAAAATGGGTCGTTTGATTTCCTAAAAATGGTGGGAATGAGAATGAATATTAATTGATTTGATTCTCATTCCGTCGTTTGGTTTCTTAGAATTCATTTTGAAGAATCAATCTCATTTTCCAAAATAGCAAAAATATGGAATGATGATTGATAAGGGAAGAAAATGTAATGTAATGGGTGAGAATTGACAAAATTTTGGTTAATGCATTCCCACCCATTCCTCACAAAAAATTATCAACTTTATTTGACTTTCGTATCCGACCTGCAGATCATACAGTGTTTTCAACTTTATATCTGAAAAGAAAAATTTCACTCGGATGATCCTATTTTTTTACATATATATTTTTTTTCTTTCTTAAATCTGGTCCGATTCGATCCAATCAAAAAAGTAATTCGGATAGTGTTCGAATCAGATTAAAAATGATCATCTCTAATAAGGTCTCCCTTTACTACCAAATGGTGGAATAATTGAAAATAAGAAATGAAATGAGTCATTTTCTGATACAACCAAACGATAAAATAAAAATACTTTTATTCCTATTAATTCCTTAAAATTATGATTCATCATCATTCTCATTCCTATTCTCACCATTTCTAGAAAATCAAATGAATCCTTATTGGTTTTTCTAACACAAAAAAATAATAATAATAAGTTAAATGGCTTTGTCCCCTCAGCGAAAACAGATTTTTGAATTTATAACACGAAAAATAATTTTCAAAATCGTTACCAATCACACCCTAATAATTTTTTCTGGGTTTGATCCTTTCTTTTTTCTTTTTTTAAAGGTGAGTGTATATTTATTACTTAATTATCAAACTTAATATAAATTGCTACGTCTTTTCTCGAATCTTTAGATTGAGTAGTAATTTAACACAATTCATTCATAAATTTGGGTTAAGATTAATTATACGCGTAATTAACTAGAAAATACGATAATTAATTAGTATATATCTTACTCTATTTATTGATGTTGTATCATGTCAACTTTTCGGCAGAAAGATCGTAAATTCGTAATCGACGAGATGGCTTGTCGTTCCATTTTCAGGACGACAGTGTCGGTTCGTCGGAATTAGGATAACCAGACAACATCAATGCATCCATTTCACCGTACCTTATTAACTAACGACGTGTCATTTACTTCAGATATGACAAGGTTTAAAAATCTTCCTCCTAATCCTATAATAATCACTCATTTACTTATATTGTTTTGTTTGAGAGTACTAATACATCCATTTCATTTGCATGCATAGTTAGGACAACAATATTATCTTCATGAAACTAATCTGAATATATCTGGAAATTAAAAAAAAAAAAGGGAATAATTTTATTTAAAAAAGAATTATGAATTTATAATGTAATCTTATGTTTACATAAGTATGAATTATATATATATATAGGTAGAACAAAAATAAATCCTCAATCTCAATGAAACATATAGGTAATCACAAGGGCCACTAGCAAAAGAACGTAAGCAATTCCTTGGTCAAGTGCTGCTCCTGAAATCCACCAAAAAAAATAAATTTAATAATAATAATAACAATTCCAATTCCAATTCCAAAGAATCTAAAAAAATCAAATTGGGAATTGCAGAAAGAAATTACCATCGCTGGAGGGAGGCTGTGGGGCAGGAGAAGGGGCTGCTAAACTTTGTCCATAACCCAATTGCAACAGAGCCAATAAAATTATCGCCAGAGCGTTTAGTCTCATGATTGCATTCATTCTCAGCATATAAATCTGGGAAACAAAGAGTACTAGTTTCTAGTGAGAGAGAGAGGAACTAGAGAGATGAAAGAAGGTGGAGGAGGGTGGGAAAAATGGTGTGAGCACAGAAATGAATGAGATTTGTGTTAATTGGGTGGGTTTATATGATGATGGGGTTGAAAATTATAAATTTCTAATTTTCTGGGGAAGAAAGTGTTGACTCTGTAGGCGGCTCTTTCTACGTTACGCGCCAAATCTAAATATATTAATTATTTTATAATATTATTTGCCAGTTGGACGAGCATGATACTGTCACGTAGTTTTTAAGAATTTGTAAATAAACTATCTACGGCTTGTCTTCTACCACGTGTTCCAATTGCCCGTGTTGACAAGTCAACGTTCAATTTTGGCTGACACGGATAGATCAGTGGAAGACAAAGTTAAGCTGACTTTTAATACTTGCTTTTTAAAGAAGGTTGGTTCGTTGAAAATGAGGAGGAATTGGTTTGTACTTTGTTCTACACATCTGTTATTACATGGTTGTAGTTGTCAACGTGGCAAGATTCGAGAACATATGAACTATTATCTAAAAACATAATTATTATCGATTTAGATCGGGATATTCCTAATAAGAACTCTTTCGGGATTTCTTTTAACCGAATTATTTAAATTAACTTTATTTTTTCCATATTTATTGATAATATTTTTCATAACTACTAAATGGATTTGATAAATCAGAAATACATTAATAAGTTATTAAATAATTAATAAATTATTTAATAAGTTTTATTAATTTTAAAACTATTAATTTATATAAATTTTTACTATAATTAATATGAAATATGAAGAAAGAAAAGAAGAGAGGGAGAGAGAAACCACTAGTGAATAATATTAATGAACTAAATACAAATCACTTGTATATAACAACGTTGAGATAAAACACTCTTCAATCGTCGATAATCATAATAGCTTCTAATGATAGAAATTCGTATAAGATGCATATATATATATATATATATATATTATACGTGTAGATATAGATGATATATGTTTTGTGTTTTGTTTCTTGACAGGTTGATATATATGGTCCTTGATCATCTAAGTAGAACCAATTGAGTTGGGAGAAACAGAAGGCAGTGAAGAATTGTTGTTGTTACTGGGCATTGATTGAGAGCGCTTCATCCAAACTGACGACCTTGATCGATGAAAACGGCACCTAAACGACCCTTGATGTGTTGTCGGTGAGCAGAGACATTGCCCTCCCCCTCCTCCTCCTCCTTTTGGTGACGGCCCCGCTTCTCCAGTACTGCCGTTATTAGGGGATGAAATCGTGATGCTAATATTGCCGCCACGATTATGAGATGTCGCCATTGATCGGATATATATAGATCTTTGCCTCGTAAAATATTTGAAGGGAATATTGCAATTGCTAAGCAAGCTTATGAAGATATGTACGTCTATATATATTTTGTGAGTGAGAAGAGGGAAAGAAAATAGAGATTTTATCCTTTAGATTGTGAGGCGATGAGAAGAAGTACTAATACAATGATATGATCAAGTGATGACTTTAGGTTCCTTGTTATCTGTCGTTTGTGTAAGCAACCAAATCAAGCCCATGACTCTTTGGTCAGGAACCAATTATACACACATATATATATATATAGTGTGACATATATATAATTAAGATATATTAGTGAGATTACGTGGTGTAACAAATGTATAAGAAAAGTTAGTACTCCTAATTCATTTCATCTTGCTCCTTGTTTTATTTGTCTATGTCTTGAAGCGCACAATAAGGATAAGTTTTGGATGATTATTCTCTCTTTCTCTCTCTATGCATGATCACAGCTTTCATAACAAATCACCATCATTGATGAGAATCTCTTGGTAACCCATTGATCTGTGGCAGTGCTCTTTGACAGCGATGGCCATTGATCCACGCCATCTACTAGATAAAATGAGTTTTGTATTTCTATTTAATTGATATGATCGGAGAAATTTTCTCTTTTATGTTCTAAAAAGATTGTTTTACTGAATGGATGATATTGCTCTAATTTCCAACAATCAACTGAAGAGAAAATTATTAGGTTGTAATGGTTCATAAATAATTCGAGTCTCGATTTGTGAAAGGTTGGCTAAAACTCGAACTCGAACTGAATTTTGAGATTAAATAAATTAATAAATTAATCTTAAATATTATATAATACACATTTGACTCTTGATAATATCTCAATAAATTCGGGATTCTAAATATCTCTTAAATTAAATAAATTTATCTCTTCTAGGGTGGTAGAGTTCGAGCCACTGTTTGAGTTCGTCGGGAATAGTTCGGTGGTGCGCCGCTACTATTCGTCTCCGTTGTATCATGGGAGACAGACGCCGTTCAACCTTCTGCACCGACGTGAAGGGGCGAATCTATTTTAAGGAAACCGTTGCATAACATGCCTCGGTTTGATTTTTCTGTTACTGTTCGATTCTGTTACCATATTCTATTTTGTTTATTTTACTGTTCTGTTTAAATTTTCCCTCTCATACAGTTTATTACAATATCAACGGTATTTCCCTCTCATGCTCTCATGTCCGTTGACTCATTCTCTTCGGACGATGTCGTTAGTTGTGTCCGAAGAATCCAAATGATCATAAAAACATCAACCCGGTTTCAGCACTTTAGGTGTCTCCATGGATGAATGAGCTTTTAGACGGATTTTCATTAGCTCTAATCTGAGATAATATTTGCACTCTTTGACTAAAAATTAGCTCTAATCTGAGAGAACATAAGCTTTAAAAAAAGAAAGAGTAAGCATATTATTATTAGTAGTATTATTTATATAATAAAAGGAGAATGATTATGCATATTACTATTATATAGTAATATTATTTATGGATTAGAATGCACTCTTTAAGGAAAATAGTTAATTTAAGCGGAAGAAAAATGTTGAGGATTCTCTTCCAACTTGATCCCAGTATAGAATGAATAGCCCAGGACGGTCCTCTATATGTTAGGTACCAATGATTGAAAAAGGCGGTGGAGGGGAATTCTGAACACCCATGTGAACATATTTACGCAGACTGTCATTTGATGAGAGTCTTCTACACCAACTGAGAGGATCCTTTCCCACTCCCCGGGTACTTAAATATTGATTATCGAAAGAATGTCATACTCCGTCGGAATAGTGAAGTGGTCATCTTCAGTAAAGGTGGATCCTGCATCCTTGCAGTGATTTGAAGACCAAGGTCGATCCGACCAATTGGTTTTTCTCCTTGGCCCAGGATGGACCTTAACAATTTGGTTATTTGGCTCTGATGAACCTAACCATAAAAAGGGAAGTGAGTCAACCTCAACTCAGGCTTCTTAGGTCGTTAATGATTTAAGAATCCTAAGTTTAGATTGAAGGACTGAGATGGTCTGAAATCCTGATAAAGGTTCCAGACCAATGAGTCTAAATTTTCACTAAGTATTGAAGGAAAAATCTTCAGGAATGGTTTAATCTCCTATGGTTTATCATAATATTGTTGCTTAGCTAAGGTAAAAACATCTAAGGGTGTAAGTCTGAAAGACAATCTATATCAAAAGGAATATATTTGAAGAATTAAAAAAGCGTGAAAAATGCAGAAAAATGGAGAGAAATACAGAAAAATCAAGAGAAGAACTTATTTGCTTTGTCAGAGATGATTTAGTGGTCTCTTGAAATCTTGAGTAGACAATTGTGATCGGAAAAAGCGTTTGTCCATGTATCCTCTATCTAAGAGAGAGCATACAGAACACAGTTGAAAAATAAGGGGATAAGCATAAGGTCATTTTTCGACGCCATAGTGAAAAGCATATATCATGACAGAGGAAGGGTGACACTATCGCTGACGATGGAGTAGTCCTGATCAACGATAAAATGATACGTATAAAGATATTTAAAGTTTCAGGCTAAATATATAAATTACAAAATATTTGAAATATGATAATTATTTTTTAATATTTAAACCTTCTTTATAAAATATTTCAAAGTTTCCATAACTAATTTAATTATT
This sequence comes from Coriaria nepalensis, assembly GCA_027186245.1. Lineage (NCBI taxonomy): Eukaryota > Viridiplantae > Streptophyta > Magnoliopsida > Cucurbitales > Coriariaceae > Coriaria > Coriaria nepalensis. The sequence goes on along the minus strand of CP114496.1, from coordinate 8,513,565 downwards.
GAAGTAAAGATGACTGACCATAATCCAATCACTTCTTATTTCGTGTATGTAGGAACACTAATCTTAATATATATTACTAATTATGATTACCATAAGAAATGGACCGATTTTCGCATTAACAATTATCATAAATAGACTTACTCTGCACCACTCTCTCTCTCTCTCCGTCTCCTTTTCCTTTTATGAATCTTTGTGAGTTTAATGTCTGCTTTACTTTTGGCGGGAAAAGTTCATGGTGGGTCTAACAAGATAGTAAAAGTTAGTGGGGGAGTTAACTACAGAATCTGTTTGGGAAGGATTATATCGGACTGGACCATGGGAAAAATCGAGGCTTTATGTCCTACTCTCTTACCGGGTGTGGATGTCTTTGACTTTAGAGGTCGATCATAAGGGTCATTTCACATCAACTTGTCATTCTTTCTCTTTCTTTTCCATAAGATCGAAAAAATGACATGAATGGTAATTTATCCTATTGTTTTAAATTAAGCACAGCTATATCTGGGGAGGACCTTCTTTCTCTTTCAAAATAAATTATAAAGATTGACGGCGTATATCATAGGGCTGCTAACTCTTCTCAAATGAACTTAAAAGGAATTTGATCCGTATCATACCATCCTCATCCTGACGATTAAAAAAAAAAAACCATTACCTTATACCGCCAACTAAAATCTGGAGAATTACAACTTTATTATGATCGAAATCACATACAGTAATTTCTGCAATAACGGTGTCACAAAACCCGGACTGTGACATAGAATTCTGGTTTGAAATAAATTATAAATAAATAATTCTAGTACAGGCACCTTAAGACGTTGATAAGAAAATGAAAGAGGTTGTTTTCTCGATCAAGCAATTCATGGCGGACTAATCTTTCCAAGATGATACTTTGAGGAAGAAGATCACTGTAATATAACACGGTTGAGATCAAGGCTGTGGGACTACAAATTAGAGATGAAAGTAGCCTCACCAGTGACCTAAACAATAAAGGGGTAAGACTCTGCAACATCAAAGATGAAATAAACATACATTTTTTGAGAAGAAAGAAGATTTTAAGAGATTCAAGGAAGATGAATAGAACCTGTTTCATACATACCATTGCTTGAATCTATGAGATCGGAAACCAAGAAATTGCCAGATGGGGAGGGGAGAGAGAGAGGGGGGGGGGGAGTCATTTGAGATGTATAGTAGCTGATAATATTCAACAGCCATTCAGACCTACCCTTCAATGTTTCACGACAAAGAACAGTTGCTGTGGAGAGGGAGAAATAATTTTTGACTGGATGAAACCATCTGGGACCTTTCAAGTTCTAAGAATGGAGAAAGTATATAAGCATTTCAATATAAACGAGCCTATCATATTGACACATGTCATTTGATGCAACATGAGTTAACGAAATCGCAGTTCAAGTGGGTCCCACTAACAATGCAATTAGAGAGACCCATGAAGCAAACAAGGAGGAGTAAGAAGACCAACAAGGTCTCCTCGTTAAATCAAAGAACCGTGTAAAAAGCAAGGAGGATTCCCCCTGAGCCTTTCAGTGTGTATATTTTCACAATGTAGAGACCTAAATGAATCTGTGAGATAACAAAATGAATGCCCTCATGTTTGATCAGGAAGGCAATTCTAGGGATAAGAGTGATTCCCTTCACATTCAAGGAGATCTAGTTTGGCAAAATGCATTGGAGATGAGAAAACATACAATACGAATTTGAACGTACTCTTTTTTTATTATTATTATTTTTTTCTTGGTAAGTGAATTTAAACATACTCACATCCATGAGTGTCTCACAAAAATCTTCCTGGAATCTAAGGCATGGGAGGAATCCAAGGCCTTAATATATATCAGACTCAGAGAGGAGTTCTACTGTTTGTCAGGCGTGTCCTCTTCCTTTTCAGGATCTTCCTCTTCTTCTTCCTCTTTCTTCTCTTCCTCCTCTTCATCTTCTTCAGGAGGATCATATGGCAATGGCGGTGGTAATGGGGTTTTCATAGGGCTAAACTGCGGAAATATGTCGGGTCTCCGTCCTGGCTTAGGCCTCTCCCATTCCTGCAAAAATTTAGGAGCAGAAAATAAACATCCAGAGCCAAAATGATAAAGACTTTCCAGCAATTTATTGGTATGTTTATAAGTAAATGCAAAAATTCCTTCACAGGGCTGTGTGCTGGAGCACAGCACTTTTCAGACATATAAACTCATAAAATGGTTCAGTTAACACTTCCTAACAGTTTCTGAAACAAGAACAATCACACTGAATCTACACATGATCATAAACCTTGAATAACTTGATCGTCATGGTTGAAAGAATAACAGATATTTTTGCTTATTCCGGATTACAAGGGGGCACAGCACATGACTAAGCTTATCACTTTTCCACTTGTTAGAGGGTTGAAACAAAGAATCAAAACTGAAACTGCACGATCAACATTCAGAACTAACCAATAGATTCACAAGTTAAGCTCATATACTTTCACAAATGAAATAGGAACTAGAAGAAAGCCATCATAGAAGTTAGAAATGCAGCATAATCATGTTATCTGATAGCTCAGATATGTTGGATAGAACTCTGTTTGCAGCTATGAAACTTCTTTCCTATGGAATTGATAAATTTCTTCTGAAGCAAATTCTCAATTAATCCTAATCCAAAAGTCAATTAGGAAACCAAATTGTCGAATGAACTAATGAGAGAGAGAGAAAGATTACGATGGGGAAATCGAGAGGGTTCCGGCGAGTGAGCTTCTCTTCATCTGGAGCCATACAGACCACCTGCTTGTTAACCCGAGTCCACCTCCCTGTACAGGGAATTTTACTGCCATAAATGCAATTTGGCGCTGAGAGGGGGAAAGAGCATCTGTGACTCGTTGAAGACGGAAGTGAAGAAGCTAATGGCGTGTAAGCTGCAAATGAACAGCTCACTGCCAGGGTTTGGAAAGTTGAGAGACAAATCAACGCCATATTCTCTCTCTCTCTCTCTGCTGCGAAATCTGTAGCTCTGCTACTCCTTCCTTCCTCTTTCTTTCTCCGGGCCGGGTCTAAAACAGGCCATCCTTGACTGCATATATATAGTCCCTCATACTTCGGAAAGCCCATTCTGGCCCAGTTCCCGCCACCGTTTATCGTTGTTCAGTCCAATTATGTGCTCAATTGCGTATAAAACTGATTCAGATGAGGCATTTTTGATAGTTTCAGTAGATATTCCGAACGGTTCAGACTTCAGATGGTATCATATGATGACATGATGACGTGACACTATCTACATACAGAAAGCATATGTTACCGAACTATTTCAAAATTTCTCGGTTTAAATTTCAGAGTTTAAAACCGTAATTTCCATAAAAACTGGAGTTTATCTCAAATATATTTTAGCCAGGTTAAGATTGCAAACTAGATTTTGCACATGAATCAAATGAAAAGTAATATAGTGACAAATATTTATATATATATAAAGAAAGTGGCTGGAAAAAATTGCTGTTCACGCTTAATTCATTTGTATGACTTGATAAGTGTAATCACATTTTCAAGCTCTAACTTTCCACTTCCCAAGTCGTTTTCGCGCAAGAAATGATTTGGAACTCAAAAACTTCTTATCATCTTCACTTTCGCTATCTTCACTGTCCAACACAATATCCACTTCAGGCAAAGATGTTTCTTCTAGTCCTCCATGGTCTGTTCCCTGGTAAACTCTATCAAAATCATCTTCTTTAGACTGTTTGGTCTGTTCCCTGGACTGAACATTACCACCATTGCTTCCTTGCGGCCAAGCCTGAGAACCTAAAGAACGATTCCACTGAATTCCACACCCTTTATAACTTGGATTCAAGCCAACATTTCTTAAACCAGTTTGGGTACTTTTAGATGTAGATGAAGCCTTGAGTCGGCTTTTGGGAAGCGGATCCTCTATATTCTCCTTGTTATTGTTTCCCTTAACAAGTTCCTATACTGATAAGTTGACGATTCCGGGACCAAGATCCTTAGCTCGCTGCTAGCATCATTTACTTGTAATGTGTTTTTCAAACATCCTAATGGCTGCTTCGGTCAAGCTTTCCCACCTTTTCTGGTATCATGACTGTTATCTCATTCAGCTCAGTATTTTCATTGCTATGGCCATTTATCTTCTGGAATTGATTATTATATTCCAATGATAGCTTCCTCCTGGTCCCACTTAGCTTTTCTTTTGTCCCCTTTTTTGTTTCTTCAGATTTCCATTCGGTGCCTAGGAATGTCATTAACCACCTTGTTATCGTTTGCTACCTCGGTTCGGCCATTATTAGAATCCAAAAGACAAGTTCTGACTAATCCTACATACACCCTTTTGGCTAGCAAGATGCTGATTAACTTGATGATTCGTTTCATTTGAATTAACTTCTACCTGTAGTAAGAAATTTACTAATTTGAAGAAGACTTATAGACTCATAGAAACATATATGAATCAACTTTATGCGATACTACCTTAATTGTATTTGAACTAGCTCCGGCATTGACATATTTCTCAGTCATAGTTCGAGCTTTCTGGTCAAAAACTTGTTGGTTGTATTTGAATTCTCAACTCCACACATTCACACAAACATATTACTATAGACATGTACTCACTACTTCACACATTAGGCCATCATCTGGATTAGGTTCGCTAAATAGCAAGCCTATTGTTGTAAGGACAGTTGAAATGTTCAGTGATGGTTGCCAAGCACCCTGTTTGGGCCTTTCGGCTAGCTTGTTGGGCCATCTAGATATAATTTAATTCCGATTTTTTTTTTTTATATTGGGATTAATAATATCATTTTGTTTAATACTAACTTAAATAATCGTTTGTAATGGCCAAAAAAATTATATTATGCGTTGAAACTTCCACATCAGCGTGGTTTGGGAAAGATTAGTTGAATATTAGTAGTCATAATATTTTATATTAATCTAAATATATTTGGGAGTAATCTCAAAAAGAAAATATTAAACATGTTCGGCTATAAATTTATGAACAAAGATGGATCAGAAAACAACTAAATCTAAAACACAAAATGGTAGGAAAGAATGTAGATTAACATAAAAATATTAAAACAAAAATGATAATAATTACCAATTCTAATTGATCTAATGCTTGGTATGAGAAAAGGATTCGGAGTAAATTTCCATGAAAAAACTGTCGACAAGATCTAAGTAAGGAGGACAAGTGAGTCTAGAGTAGTAATGAAGAACCTCTTCAAGGTCCAAAACATGATCCACATCACTCCCATCCAACAACTGCAATTCCTTCAGTTTCTCGGCAACCAAACACACCCTTTCCCTCCTCCTCCTCATCACACCCTGACCCTTATTGTAATTATTAGATACATAATTATTACTATAATCCTTATGGTCATCACCTTCGTTCCGAAACACCTCTTTCTGCTGCTTCTCCTTCATTAATGGCGAAGATACAGTACAAGTATTATGCTGCTGATGATGATGATGATCTTCAGCAATAGTATTGAAAGAAAATTGGTTTGGGTTTTTTGGTAATTTCACGTATCCCTTGCAAGAGAAGAGAGTCTTCAAGCTTCCTAGTGTTTTCTGGAACAGCTTTCTGGTGCTTCTTAGCAGCATGATCTCTGTATAGTATTACTACTACAATGAATATGAATATGAATATGAATATGAATATGAATATGAATATGAATATGAATATGAATATTTCATCAAGCTAGGCTTCCTCTATCCTCTCTTTATATATTGCGAGAGAGAGAGAGAATGAATGGAGGAACCATTGATGAAGCTTCTTTAATTAAGTACTTTTTTCTCTCAAGCTTTCTCTTCAACGCCTTTTTGTCCCAAGAACGCTCCTTTGTCAACTTTTAGGGTCATAATACTAACTACTAATTATTCTTTATACGGAGCGGACAGAAGGGAAAGGAAGAGGAGTAGAGAAAGGACGTGTGTTGTTAAGATTGAATCTATCAAGCTCTCTAATTCATTAATCCAACCTATCTCTCCTAAGTAATTTGCTTATCATTAATATTCCATTTTTTGTCTTTATAATGACCATACCTAAATAATGACAATTCTAAATCTAATAGTAATAAGTTAATAGAAGATTTTTAGGCCCATATTCTATAGTTCTCGATTCATTATAATTACATATATAATTAATATTATAAGTATTATAACTATAATAAGTTCACTCTTATGATCAATGGGTTAAAATTTACTATTTATTTGGTATATATTTATTTCGAAAAGGCTAATATTTATACATACCAAATGAACCCGTTAGTCACGCACTAGCTTATTATATAGATTAGCTGTGTATATATGGATCAATGCATCGAGAAAAGTAAAAAAAAAAAAAATATATATATATATATATATATATATATTTTTTTTTTTTAATAATAATAATGCAATAATTATGACAATAAAGGAATAAAGGTAGATGATGTGAATAAATTATTTAAAATAATTTAAAAGAATGTTAATAACATTTTCCGTACGCCTTTTTCTTTTAGAAATTATAAATTAATAAAGTAAATTTTGACTGGATTAATTTATTTTAATTATATATAATATTTATAATTAAAATTAATAATGTACCAAATTTTTTAAAATTAATTTTAGTATTTACTATTAAAATTATTTAATCTACATAATTTATAAAAAAAAAAATTATATTTAAATCATCATTCACGAAGTGGGAGTGGGAATGCAGAGGCAAACATTCCACTAAAAAAGTGTCTTTGCTGAGATAAAGTTTGTATTAGTTTCATTGGATTCTGTCTTAAGAACTATTTTTCTGTTTTGTATCGATTTGCGATAAATTTGTTTTTATTTTTATTTTTAAATATATAATTATAATTATAATTATAATTATAATTATATGAGCCTTATTAGTTATTATTACTCACATGCTATATTTCACTAGCTGTTAAGCGGGGCATAGTTCTAAAAGTCTAAATCTACGTATTAATCCCAAAATAGTAATTACGTTTTAAATACTACATGAATACTAACCAATTATATACGTCTAGCTACGCATTGGCTGCCGGATAAAGAGTGCAAGAACAAAAAGGAAGATGAGTCGCTCGACAGAGACCAAAGACCAGTTTCCCCTGCTTGTTCCGTTAAAGTGAATTCGGTCTTTACCTGTTCTCTTTTTATTTATCTTTTTAATGAAATTTTGATCATTAATTTTGATCTAAAAAATTTAAAAAGTATAATGTGATAAAGAAAAATAATAAAATATAAATTAACTAAAATATGGTTATTAACATCTGATTTAAATATGTAATCTAAATATGAAATTTAGAAACCGATATTTAATATATATGTGAAAACTCATATGAAATTCCATATGTCTAAACCGAGTTCTTAGTCCAAATAAAAATACATTTAGAAATCGATAATCGATTTGTAAGTATAACTAAGATGGAGGGACCGACTTGTGAGATCTCGATTTGAGACCACAAACCAATATCACATATCGATAACTCAATACATATAATAAGTCAAGCCTCGTATCGAGAAATATTATATTAGATATCGGTTTAAAAATGAAGAAAAAAAATTATCGGTCTAAAAAGAAAATGAAAAAATCGGTATGTGAAAAAATATAAAGAAGCTTTGTTTAAAATAATAAATAAAACTCGATATAGAAAAAGAAAAATATCTCGATTTTAAAATAGAGCTCGGTATAAAAAAATAAATTGAACTAAATCTAAGAACAATAAATAAACTTTATCTAAAAATAATTTTAACATAATATATAAAAGAAAAAATTATGAATCTATTTACGATTTATATATTAGTATATAAATAATAATAATAAATAAATACTAAATCAACTTCCTTATTATACAAATATATTGCTGTGATAGAAAGATATAGCCAATCATATCATGCCATGTGGCTTGGAATCAAGTCTCATTCAAAGGCATTTTGTGGACCCTATATCTCCAGCCTACCCCCATCCATGGTTTGAGGGTACAAGCATGATAATAGTAGACGTGTTGACCGGGCTAGGCCGGCAATATAAAGGCTATTCCATTGGGATACGGCCTCATGCACTCTACTGGCCAGCCCAAGTAGACAATGGGTAGGCCTCGGACCATCGACCCACTTTGTATTTACCCTTTTAGATTATTTTTGGTACTTGACATAATTTTTTATTTAAATCATTGGATAATTAATGTTAAAATAAAAAAAAATTTCAAAAATTCAAATAGTGTGTGTTTGAAAATGTGATATACTATAATAATGTATTTTATTATATATTAAAAAATAAAAAAAAATAAAAAGAAAAAAACAAAAGATCAGAGAAAAAGATCAATTAAAATTTTATTCACATTAAACTCATCATAGAGTTTTAAGATAGAAAAAAACTTATCGCAAATTATTAGATCGAATTCATACATGTCAAATTCGTATCATTATATTAGTTTTGTATGGTCAGATTTGATTGGTTATTATAACATAATATCAATAAAAGGAAAGAGTATATATATATATATATATATATATATATATATATATATATATATATCAATAATTAATAAAATTACGTACTTAAAATAAAAATAAAATAGAAAAAAAAAGTTAGAATACAAAATTTAAATTATTAGGTTTGGCAATCCAATGACGTGGACTACAGTCGAGGCATAAACTTATGCCTACCCTACCCTACCCTACCCTATCAAATTCTCTTTCACAACTTCCTCTTTTGTTGATCTGACATATACAGAATAATGGCCAAGCCCAATTCTCTGCATCCCTAAAAAAACCCAATGCAATTTAGGTGAAAAACCTTTTGTCATAAGGGCAGACTGTGAGAGAGAGAGAGTATATGACAAACATATTTTGGGGGGCTCAAGAACCCAAAAAATGCCTCATACCACCATTAATGAAGAACAAAGCAAAAGGGCCCAAACCTAATTGGACAGTAACCACTGTTATCTTAACAGCATTATATTTAATGTCATCACTGCCAACACAAACCCCAGAAGTCTCTTACTTTTTTGCTGCCTGCTTTGTAAGATTTATAACTTCTCAGCTTTCTTCCTATCACTGGCCATTCATTTTTAAAAAAATTAATAATCAATTTATTATTATTGCACTTTGTGGGCCCCCTTCATAAACAAAAAGGCCCATTAAGGTCACATAGCTATCGAGCTCAGAAGCATTATTTAAGAGAAAGTGTATATAAAATCAAACTTTTATTATTATTTTATTATTTTGCAATTTTTAAGAAAATTCCATGTTTGACGTATTAGCTGCTTGAAATCGACGTTTCGATTCGATTGGAAAGAAACAAGCAATTTAGCGTTTAGTAACTGACTTATCAATTTTGGGATATGCTCTGAACTACAAAGCAAACCGCCTTTTTGCTTATCTTTGTTTCTAATTTGATACTAAATGTTTGAATGTGACATTTTCTTGGCTCAATATTTCATATACACTCACTCTTATTTAGTAAATTTTATATACCTCATAATTTATAATTTATATAATTAGCAAGGAATCAAATGTCAAACCAACTTTTTTTCACGTTGATGATTTCTTCGCCAATCTTTTCACAATTCATATAAAAAAGAGAGAGCCCCTTCTTCCACCTATCGACGGTTCAAAAAGTTTATTTAAAGTTCTTAACCTTACAAAACAAAAGTATTAAAAATAAGATAATTTTATTAGAAAATATTTAATATATTTAGTCTCAATAAAGTACAACGTTATATTATAATTTGATATAATTAATTAATTAATTATATATTTTTAGATATTTTAATATTATCATATCTATAATTTTATTTGAAATCTTATTTTTGAAGAATAAAAAATAGCAAGAAAAATAAGGAAGGCGGTAAGGAATAAATAAATAAAATAAAAAGAAATTAGATAATGCATATTAATACCAACTAAAAATGAAGTTAGAACTCCTAACAACTTTTTTTCGTACTAAAAAATAAAAATAAAAATAAAAATAGAAAGCTAGAAAAGAAACCGGAGATAGTTTCCTACTAATAACTAATTTATCTTCTTCTTCGATCAGTTACGAGCCCCAATCTATAAACAAAGCTTCCCAGATCTCAGTGAAGACCTCAACGATGACTCTATGATGGCGTTCTGAATTCAACGAGAGAAAGCACTGCAAAAGCTGCTCCAGATCCTTAGCTGCGAATATCTGTTTCTCGACGATCATTTCCACCATTGAAACTCTGAAATCGTTGTAAGGATCGCTCGATTTCTTCACCATCGCAAAACTATCCTTCACTTTACCCTGTAATGGAAACAGATCCACGTCGGTGCTCTCTTCTTCTGCAGGTTTTGAATCTGATATCGGTACAGCGACTTGATTTTCTCGGCGATAGCGGTGGTGGTGGCGCCGCCGGTTCCGGAGACGAGACTCGGAGGAATCGGAGGAGAGAGAGAGGCTTTTGGAAGAGAAGAGAGTCTCTGTTTCGTAGTAATCTCTCTTATAGTCTTCTTCTTCGTCGTCGCTGCTGCTCCACCACGTACCTGAGAAATACGTATCCATTGATGATGAGCTGAAAGGACAAAACGGCGACGTCGTTTCTCTGTACGTCTTCTTCTTTTTCTTCTTCTTCTTCTTGTTTTTCGATTTCTTCTTGCTTTGCCTGTTCTGCTCTGGAACCTTGTCGAGCTGGTAGAACGTCTTCAAAGGCGAAATCGGAGAGGTGTGATGGCAATTTCGGCCATTGACGTTGATAAAAGGAGAATGCGATTCTGAAACTCTACGTCTAGGAAGCATTAGGTTTAGATGGCGAGAGCATATGAGGCTTCCGGCCGTTTCAGACGGACCGGCCGGTCTGCAAATGGAGGGCAAGGGTCGGGTTTTAGGTGAGACCGGTTCGATTAAGTGGAAGTTTCCGTGGTTTTGAGGGAGGAAGACGGCCTTTTCGACTATATCGGAAAGGTCACGAGAGCGGTTGCAGGAGGAGAAAGATGAGTGGAAGAAGCGAGAGAGTCGTAGCTTGAATCGCTTTTCCATTGAACACGGTTTTAGAGAGAGGATACCTTGGTGTTTATTTGAGAGAGAGAGAGAGAGAGAGAGAGAGAGAGAGAGAGCGAGAGATGGGAAATGCATGAGAAACCAAAAAGTGGAAGTGCTTTTTTAAAACGAAAGTTTTAGTGGAAAATAAAAAGGGCGTCTAGTTAGACTCTTGTTGTAATAACACACTTTATAATAATAATAATATTTAAAAATTACAATATTCTAAAATGTACTCTAAAACACATGAACATATATAAGTATGACCTACGGATTTGAATCTTCCCTAAAATTTTATGGACATTATAAAACTGTCACTATCTATTCTACGAACGGTCCTATTGTTATATATATATATATATATTTTTTAATATTTCATGTACTACATACGTACCATATGATTATATCAATAATAGGTTATAAGCCCAACCATTAGGAGCTACCCTTTCTCTTAAAAATAGATTAATATAAAAAAGATAACTTCATTTTGTTATTACCTGATTGTCGCATGTGGTGCTATTCAATGCAAATTTCAAAAGATGTCATTTACACTCGTAAAGAACAATGTTTGGGCAAAATTAGAATTCAGGTAGGTGAGTCTTATTACTATAAATTTAATGTTTGCCGCCATATCTTAATGCTATGATTATTATCAATGCAGTTGACTTTTTATCTGGATCAATTTTGATTATATTTATCGATTTCATATTGAAATAATTTGATTTTATAAAAATAATTTTACTCAAAAAATCATGTAACTTTGAAATGGTAATTGAAAATAAATAAGAATGAAAAATAAAATACTCAACTATCATTGACATGTCTTCCACTCTTTGCCATTTAAATTCAAATTTTCATAGTTTCCATCTCTAATTCATTTAAAAATAATAATAAAGTAAAAAAATATTACTATTACTACTTCTCCATACGTTGGTGTTTGATCCAACTAGTACAATGCCGAAAAGACAAATAAGTGAATCGTACTCATAAGGTCAAGCCAAATCCTGAATTTTCATGATTCTACTCCCGATTTTTAACCCATTTCCCTAAAAAGTTGGATGTCTCTCACGTATTCCTCTCCCTTCTGAAGAGCATCGCAAAGTCTTAGAAGCTTCCAAACAACTTAAAAACACAACAAAATTTCTAAACGCTTCAAACTCTTACAGCTCTTGCCCTTCAGGCTTTCACTATACATATATATATACAAACAAGAGCTAATGGTCATTTTAGTGTAGGTGGAAATTTGGAATTCGCCTTTTTCTTTTTTCTTTTTTCAATCAAGTTGAAATTTTCACTGGATGACAAGAAGAAGGCATTGGATTTCCGACCCACTTCCTTAGATTTTGCTTCCACTTGACTTTATCCATTTGGTCGTTATGATTCTAATAGGCTCTGAAAATTTTCAAAAATGATTTGGGGGTTCTCAAAAAGGGGTGTAGTATTATACATTTGGATTATTTGCATTTGGGTGAGATGTGATACACGTATCTATTTCATGGACTGTTGTCTCTTTTTACTTGGTAGGTAGCTTGCTTATAAAATTTTCAATTGCATCGTGTTTTTTTATTGCAAATTATAACACTTAGGATGCAATTAATTAGTAATAGAGGTGTGAATGTGGGATTGATTGCATATGCCATATGCCATATGCATTTCTTCTTATATATATAAATATATTTTTTCCTTGTGCTTATCCTAACTAGCTTTTACAAAGATTTGACTCTATGTCCTTTGATTGCAGAAAACGAAACACTTGCTTCAGTCCTCTCACCCCTCATGTACTAGTCTACATCCTACAAATACTCATAGGTGTAGATGAATAATGCATTGATACATTTTCAATATATATATGTATATATTTTTTAAAATTTATTTAAAATATTTACATAAACTAAGTCTATAAATAATTTCGTGGACCACTTATAATCATATGTCCCATACATTTATGAGAGCATTTTAATAGAGAAAAAACTCCTCTTAAGCATACTTTGTCATTTTTCTTATTATCTTTGTGGACCAAGAATCACTCATTTAAGTTCACAGGTAAATCATGAGATGAAAATGATGTATAAATTATAAATAAGATTATACATATTAAACATGCTACAATAATATTTAGTATATATATAGTTTTATAGACACTTAATAAATTAAATATCTTCATACTTGTGTAGTATCTTCACCGAAGTGGTCGCTTAAGCAACTTAAATAAGGGATATCAACAATCATGATCATTATTATCATTCCTTACTTTTTATATCATATCTAATATCTAAGACAATGATTGTGTCGTTGACTCACACAACCATAAAGTGAAAAATACTCGACGTAGTTGACGTGTGCTCGAGTAAAAAAAACAGTGATAATGTTACATTGTGATAAATGCATAACCACTTCCTTTTTCACCTGTTATAAGATTTTCACTTTTGTACTGAGTGGATTGATCTTATGATTATTCTCTCATGCAGTTTCAATCCTCAAACAGAGCCCCGATCTCTTCCAAGCTCTTCCCTTTCGTCTCCGGCAAGAAGAAGTAAAAGAAAACGGTGGCTATTGTCATAACTCCGGCGAGGGCAAAAAACGTCCCTCCAAACGAAATCTCTTTAGAAATACTCAAAAACGTCATCGCCACTAATCCACTCACCAACCTATTCACCGATATGGCCAAGCTAGAACCTTGGGCCCTTAACCTCGACGGAAATATCTCCGACGAGTAAACCCAAGTGATCGGCCCAAGCCCAATGGAGAAAAACGAGAGAGCCGCACAAACAGCCACAACGCACAACACAATTGCCCAAGTAGGACTAGAGTTTGAATACTCGAGAAACTTAGACCCAAGCCCAAGCCCAGCTAACGAAACCGCCATCCCAACTGAGCCCAATAACAAAAGGGGCCGTCTACCGAACCGGTCCAAGAACAAAGCCGATAACAAGACGAAGAAGGTCTTCACTATTCCCATTATCACTGTAACTCCGACGAGCTGTTTCTTGTTATGAATCCCTGCGTCTCTAAACACTTCTGGACTGTAGTACACAACGGCGTCGTTTCCAGATGCTTGCATGAAGAAATTAACTCCAACTGCCGCTATGACAATTCGTCGAACGGATGGTGTGGGACATATTATCAGCTCTTTCCAGACTCCATCGCCATGGCAGGAGCTCGAAGAAGAAGCTGGATCTCGAGGCAACAATGGTGAAGAAGCAGCAGAAGCTTTGACGATTTCTTTCAGTCGAATCTCTGCTTCTTGATTTGTTTCCGAGGTTTTGCGAAGAACCTGTCTGGCTTCTTCTACACGGCCTTTCATGGCGAGCCAGCGAGGTGACTCCGGCATGGATAGAACTCCGATCACAACGACGATCGCCGGTAGAGCGGCGAGTCCGAGCATTAACCTCCAGTTGATAAAGATCGGAAGGCTTGCTAGAGAGTAATTTGAGATGTAGCCGAGAAGAATGCCGACGTTGATGAAGACTTCAGGTAAGGAGGTGAGGAATCCGCGAGTGAGAGCTGGAGAGAGCTCTGCGATGTAGACCGGCGCGATCATGAGGGAGAAGCCGACGCCGATACCGGCGACTAAACGGCCGGCGATGAGGAAGGAGAATGTCGGTGCTAGTCCCATGAAGAGGGAGCCGATTAGAAAAGTTGTTGCGGCGAGGATTATGGTGTAGCGGCGGCCGATTGAATCGGAGGTTTTACCGGCGGCGAGTGAGCCGATTAGAGAACATACGTTTAACGAACCTACAAGAATTTCTACTTGCGTGGTAGTGATCTCGAGATCCTCTCGGATATAAAGCACAGCCCCACTCATAACTCCAATATCTGAAGAATTCACATTTATACATTCATGCTGGTTGATTTTTTAGTTCACAAAAAACGAATAAATGAAGTTATTATATGCAGATCGATGGAGAAGAGTAATGGAATTAACTCACCGTAGCCTAAGAGAATGGAGTTGGTAGAAGCTAAAATGGCGCCGGCAAGTGCGTATCTATTAAGACGATGAGATTTTACACGAACAGGAGCTTCCTCCTCCGTAAGTACGGTATGATTTCGAGAGCCATCATCTTCATCTTCACCGCTCATTACCTTCTTCTTTTTACCTGAAGTATCTGAATCTGGTAGTGGATAGTAATAGTGCTGCTGCTGCTGCTGCTTCTCTGATGCTTCGTCTTCCATGGCTGAACTGAAATGCAAATTAAAAGCTGCTTGTGATAGAAATGAAAGAAGATGATGAAGAAGAAGAAGAATACATGGTGAAGAGGTATCGTTCTGATTCTATCTGTATATTCATAATTATACTATATAAAGCCGAGGGAT
The DNA here is from genome assembly GCA_027186245.1 of Coriaria nepalensis. Taxonomy (NCBI): domain Eukaryota; kingdom Viridiplantae; phylum Streptophyta; class Magnoliopsida; order Cucurbitales; family Coriariaceae; genus Coriaria; species Coriaria nepalensis. The sequence goes on along the minus strand of CP114496.1, from coordinate 8,498,283 downwards.
TATTCCATGTTACCAAAAATTAAGAGTGCAATAAAAACAAACGGTTAAAAGAGTGAGAGGAGAAAAGAAAAGCATCTTTGAGCAAAAGAAAGCTGCTTTTTCTTTAATCCAAAAGCAGGCATGCCACGCTGCGCACACACGCCTCTTCATAGAAAAAGTAAGATTAAGACAATATTGGGTCCATTTGACCAGTCACAAGCACGTTCTAATTATAGTGACTAAGGATTTCTAATGAGAAGTATCAAATGACTCTCTCGTGTTCATACTACCGATCGGTATGATTTTATGAATCTTTTAGCTTCATATTAAGAAGGAGCGATCTACATATTCATACGAGCGATACTTCTCATTCATACACTCATTTTCAAAAAGTTAGATTAGTTCGATAATTAAATATTGAATTATGAATGGAGATATATGCCATATTTTAAAAAATAAGATAGTAGATAGTCATTTAGTTTTAGAAAGATGTGAGAACGTAAGACATAATAATAAGATTGATATTTCTGAGTTTTTGAATACATAACTAATCAAATAAAAAGTTGGGCGAGGAAAGTATTTGGAGAGGCTAAAAGAAGTGAAGGACATGACAAGGACACATGGTGGTGAAACAATGAAGTGCAACAAGCCATTAGGGAAATAAAAATGCAGTTCAAAAATTGGCAAATAGGTATAGATCAAATGTCATAAGAGCTGTATAAACAAGCTAAAAGACCTTAGTAAAGTTGTATGAAATGCTAAGAGTCGAGTGTATGATAATTTGTATAATAAGTTAGGTATAAAAGAAGGAGATAAATATATCTTCAAGATAACGAAAGTCAAAGATCAGAAAACTAAAAACTTGAGTCATGTTAGGTGTGTTAAACATGAAGATAATAGAGTTTTTTTAATGCAAGATAAAATTATTTTAGGTAGATAGATAAATTACTTTGAGAACCTACTAAATGAGACAAATGCAAAGGAATTAATAAGTATAAAGAGACATGAGATGCATGAAGGGAGGTATTTAGCATTTCATCGTAAAGTTAGTGCTAAGGAAGAAAGAGAGACATCATAGTGGATGAAATCGGAAAAAACAGTTAGACCGGATGAGATATCAATTAAGGTGTAAAAGTTTTGGGAAAAGTTGGGATTCAATAATTGACTAAGCTCTTTTATATGATTTTAGATATTAGAAAAATGTTAGAATCATGGAAACATAATATTGCAATACCACTGTATTAAAAAATCAATTTAATTTTATGTCGGATAGATCAATGATAGAAACATTCTATTTGATTAGGTAAATGATAGAAAAATATATAAATTAAAATATCAACTACCATCATCCAAATTTAAAGAAAATAAGAAAAAAAGACCATAATTATAAAGAAAATTAAAAAGAAAACATAATCCAATATAAATTATAAATTAATTATATTTAAAATTAAATTAATTATATTTAAATAGAATCAAATTTTTAATTTTTCTTATATGAAATCATTACTTTATCCATTACATTAAACTATCATAAATAACTGAGATTTACGACAAACAAAAAAAAAGGTGTGGGAACAATGATGAAATCCACTCCATTAAATTTGTTCCTAAGTTAATGAATGTTCACCGTAACATTGACAACCTGACTGCTGCAGCACTATGCACAAATTTCAAAAAGAATATTACCTTTTTTAGTTTTTTAGCGTATAGCCACAAGTGCTCTTATTATACGCTGGAATGCTCGTACAGACCTGGCGTTCTTCGTCGTTTATGATAGTTTTATTGCTAACACGACAAAATAATTAAGAGCATTAAAACAAAGACAATATACTAAACCAATACTAAATCTCTAGTCTTATGCTACTAAGCCAGCTAGTCAATTATATCAATTAATTGTTGAGGTTGAATTTAGTCCTAATTTTATATATTTTAAATTATCTGAATTTATTATAAATTAATTTTAATAATCGATTCAATTATTAATATTATTAATAAATAATATTAATGTCATTTATATTATTCCCTTATTAATTTACAACATGGACAAAAAGAAATAAAGTAACTTAGAATCATTTAATTGATATATTTTCATTATTAATAAAAATGTACTTATAAGATTAAAATTGAATATTCGTACCTTATTATTATTATTATTATTATTATTATTAGAAAGAATAATTATTGCTTTATAATATAATTAATTAATAAGATAATTTTTAAAAATATTTAATAAATTGTATCAAAAATTTAAATTATATAAATATTACCTCGTTAAAAAGAAAAGACTTGTTTTATAAATGTAAAGTGTTTCGCTAGCAAGCCAGCTGGATGGCAATATGCCAATATCTTTCTGTACAAGATTGATAGAAGCCATGTGGAAATTGTCAGTATTGGCTACTAGTGCTACACAGTCTTTACTACAGCTAAACGACGTCGTGTCATAGGCCGAAACACGCCCGATCCGCGATCTGTAATCAAGTTGTCCGTTATTGATGGGGCCAATTGCCGTCATAAATATCCAGCAAAGTTTAAGGTGCTTTTAGTAAATAATTCAACCACCGCTTCGCCGCCCCCAACGCCGAATAACGACCGTGAATTGAATTTCTTTCTAGTTATCTGCACAAACCTAGAATTTCTCTCCTCCTCTCAGGCAATTTCATCCAAACGGTGACTAGATTGACGTATCTGTGACTGAGAGTGACATGAATTTCGAATTTAATTTACAGCGTTTGATTGCGCAGGCTTAGTTTGAACAGGAGAAAGGAACAGGAAGTTTCGAGAAGAGGAGGAAGAAGACTCTTACTATCTGTTTATCTTTCATCTTCAGCATAATCATTGTGTTACGTATGCGTTTCCGTCCAGCCGCATTTGAAAATGTCAGTCATCTTCACCTTCTCTCTCTCTCTCTCGCTCTCTCTAGCGTTTCATTTTCGATTTTCAGATTGGATTTAGGTAAGTATGAAGGCGATTCTGAGAAAGACGTCTGGATCTGGGAATAATTGAGTTTTCTCCGCCATGTCATAGTGAGGTTCATCACTCATGAGCAAATTCATACAAGGTACTTTATGGTTTATTCATTATTGTATTCCCGAATCTATCCATATTTAGTCTCTGTTTGGTTTCCGAGAAAGTTGAATAAAGTCAAGGAAAATGAAAAGGGAAATTCTCTATGATTCTTCTTTGAAATTTCTGCTCATTTTCTATCTTATCTACAACTTCATAGAAAATATGGTTTTCTAACCACTAAATCCAGGTAGCTTCTCTTTTGAATTCATCCACTGTTTGCGCCAAAATCTTACTTTTATTTAGCAGGAGCAGTGTATCACATTATCTGGATGCATGAGAAAATCTTCCTAACAATCAAGAGAATTGTCTTCTTTAATGAAAAGGCATCGCCATCCGATCCATACAATCATAACCGAGCCTAAGACCAAATTCTCCCTAGCATAACACTAGCACATGATCCACTAGTTAACCTTAAAATCTCCCTAGCATAACACGTGTTGATTATCATAACTATCTATTACACTATCTTCTCCTTTTCACCTTGTCCTAGACCTTCCTCCTTAGGAGCCTCTCAGCACATTGCTTCCGAGGCTTACAAGCCTCAATCTTCTTTTCATTTTCATTTACTACCTCATCAATCTTCCTCTGTTCATTAATCCCGTCACATTCATCCTTCTTCTCAAGTTCATTTGATTCAGATTCATCTTTCTTTTCAAGTTTATTTGATCCAAATTCACGCTTCCCGGTTTGGTTTTGGTCCTTTGATCCATGATCACAATCTTCTCCTCTTCTCTCTTCTTCCTGTAACTTAGGAGAACTTTTCAGATCACTGCCACTTTCTTCTGCCATTTCTTGGGATTCATCTTCAAGTCAACTCTGAACCCATCTTTAATTCCCTTTTGGCACTTCCATTATGGACCCGATTTAATATTGGATAGGCTTTACAAATGTAAATCTGCAGTTAAATAGATATGATCATATGAGTACTATATATGTTGTGAATATTATATTAAGAATACTGTTTAGAAATCTTACCTTAAACCTATTAGGCTCAATCAATTCAAAAACCAGAGCATCACCATCATCCAACTTATGGTCCAATGCAAAACCTCTCCAGCCACCACTTAGACCAGCTCTTTTGCCTAGAAAAACAGCATCAGGCTCTTTCCCTTCTTCATTTTCCAGTACCATATCAAACAATGTCTTTGGCAAATGTTCCTCACAAAACTTAGAAGGAAGGCCCCATTGACACCAAATAAGAAAAGAAAAGGAATAAAAAAACTATGTGAATGAGAATTCAAACCTCAAAGTTGATACACATGCAAGGTTAAGAAACGGTCCTGTTAGAATCTTACCAGCCAGAAGCAACTGTAAACATGAGACTGAACCATGGATTTAACGAAAGACGGTTTTCTGGATTAAAGACTGCTCTGTAGCTCTTCTGCAGATTTGATAGAAAGAGCTCTTTCTTCATAGGAAGCTACTCTTAACTTCATCTATTGTAGGTAGAACTAGTCATTGCCATGACAATAAAAAGGTAATAAAGAAGAAGAAGTCACCTTCCAAATGTAGATTTGGACCCTTTTCTCCTCCTTAAGGGTGGAAGATCAATGTAGGCCTGAAATTGAAGCAGAGAAAAGAAAAATAATATATGTATTCATTTTTCCAAATAATGACCGAGAATTCCTTGCCATGATTAATGCATTATTTCTGTAGTCTGACTTTTCATTTGACTAATAAATGACAAAGTAAAAAAAAAAAAAAAAGGGAAAAAAAAAAACTTATGATGAAATAAAGAATATAGATACTGACGTCATCACTGTAAGATTGAACTGGGTTTCGTTCTCTAGTAGAGCGCATTGGCTCCAAGATGCCATTACTACTACCTTCTGATTTCTTTGAAATACGAGGCTGAAGTGGGCCCACCAGAGAAAAGGAAAATTAGAGGTGAAATTGGTATCTGATCTGATCAGAACAGAACCTAAGGGATTCTGTGGTAATCAAAGCTTTTTTTCTTCTACCTGGTACGACCTCTGAGCAGGAGATTTTGTGACCTCCGATAAGCTTTTCGATATCTTTTAAAATACCCAAATCCTTCAAACCCCAGCAAAAAATAAATAAAAATAAAAAAATAAAATAAAAAAGTAAAAAGAGGAGGAGGAAGAAGAATGCGAAGAAGGAAAACACCTCAAATCTCTTCTTGTTTTCTTCAAGGCGCTGCTTGAGAATCTCTTCGTAAGTGCTGCTTTTGCAGATTTCCGCCATTGTTCCTTATAGGGAAAAACGTTTCTAGCTTCTTTGATCTACTTGTCCAAAAAAACAATTTACTTTTTTTCCCTTATTTTCTTCGAGAACTTTGGATTCAAAATTGCCGAACCCGCCAGAAAAACAAACAGGATGATAGTACCGCGTGGGGTCTCGTAGGGTGTTGAAGAAGACAAATATGTTTCCAAAACGGCATGTCGTTTTGAGTTCTGTGCTTGCTACAAACATGTGCCAGTCGTGCCTTGTTTTTTCTTCAAGAAGAAACAACGCGACACTATCCTAACGTAAAATTGAAAATATCTCAGAAAGTAGATGTGGTTTTGCTTCTTTTACTTAACGTGTGGTCGTCACAATCCTCGACTCATTGTCCAACTCTATCTCTCCTCTCTCTCTCTCTCTCTCTCTCTTTAGATATTTTCACTTTTTATTACAACCTTCTCGAGCATTAGAAGATATCCAATGACACCTCCTGAAAATTTGGAAGCTTAGTCACTCAATTAGAATGCGCTTCTGATAAAGATATTTTCCGCTGCTCAAAATTCTATCTTCCATTCTGATCTATGGCTACAGTCACAAAGCTTCTAGTATACCCACAAAGCTTCCACCACAACAGTACCGCGTCCATCCGGCCCGGTTTGCACAACCGGTTCGGCTTAGTACTGCCTTCTGCTGGCCGTAATGGGTTGTGCTTGAAACACTACTGCAGGTCGTTTAGGAGTGAGGAGGAGAGTGGGGATTTGAAAGAGGGGGAGCGAGAGAGTGAGAGAAAAAAATGTGTGAAGCTGAAGAAAAGGGACAAATCTGGGTTTTGGAATTCTTTCAGGTCTGCCCTTTTTGGTGGGTTGGGCTCAGATGTTGAGTATGGGAAGGCTGTTGCTGAAATTGAGGAGGTTTTTTCTTCGGTAAGGTTTTTTTTTTCTCTCTTTAAGTACTTGAATTAAAGTTCAATAATTTGCTCAATAGGACAGGATTTTACTGTTTTTGTCTAAGAAAATGAAAAGGAAAAAAAAAGGACCTTTACTCTAGAGTCTAGACTATACTCTGTTTAGCTTAATTGAAGCAGCAGGTGTCAATTGACCCTAAAATTTTATGTTTTTCTTTTATGTTAATATTATTAATTCTCATGTTGAGTAATTAGGACTTAATTTTTAGTTGTTATTATGAAATTTGAGTATTTTAACCCTTTTTTCTCTTTTTGTATATGTTAGATTGCAATTCAAATCGGAAGATACATTGTCACGATGATGAGTACTGGAGTTATACTTGCAGTAGGGTTTCAATTATCAGGTTAGCAAATAAGAAATAACATTTTCTTATTGCACTTCTTGATTAAAACTCATAATGAAGTATATTAATTAACTTTTTTGATAACAGGAGGAGACAGTCAAATGAACACACTCATATGGTATAGCTGGCTCGGAGGAGTTATCATCGGAACTATGATCGGAGCTAACATGGTCTTAGAGGAACACTACCGAGCGGGCCCACGCAATGTCGTTATAACCGGAAGGTACATCCTATCCTATCTTTATCCTTTTCTGTATATTCTAGAAGATTCTGAAGTATTTGATAAATCCCATTTTCAATCCCATTGTCTGAAAAATAGCACAAGGGGGCTCGGAAAAGCACTTGCTCGGGAATTTCTTCTTTCGGGAGATCGGGTGGTTATTGCTTCGAGAAGGTTCTGTTCAGAAATACTGTTAAGCATACTTTTTAAATGCTAAAGAATTTTTCATGACATGCAAACTCATCAATTTTTTGGGTTCTGTGAAGGCAGTTATGATTCTGTGCTTGAAACTATCAGAGAGCTTGAAGAAAACCTCAAAGAAGGCATACCAACCTCAAACGATATGTCTAGGGCAAACCTAGTACATGCTAAAGTGGCTGGAACTACATGTGATGTTTCTGAACCTGAAGATGTTCAGAAATTGGCCAAGTTTGCCATAAATGAACTTGGTACTATTGACATTTGGGTGAGTATATATAAAGTTATAATATTTTTTCAATCCTTCTTTCTCTTTTCCAACATTTTCTCAATCTAGACTTCGATCTTAAAACAGATAAACAATGCTGGCACAAATAAGGGGTTCAGACCATTGCTCCAATTCAGTGATGAAGATATCACACAGGTAACTAATCCATTATATGTAGTTCAATTAATTTTCACATAAGAGTTCTTAAGTTATTATGGTTTATGATTTATTGGGCAGATTGTATCTACAAATCTAGTTGGATCTGTACTTTGCACTAGAGAAGCTATGAGGGTTATGATAAACCAAGCGAAAGGAGGTCATATATTTAATATGGATGGTGCAGGGTCCGGAGGGTCTAGTACCCCTTTAACTGCCGTGTAACTTCTGTTAAACTTGTTCTATTCTCGTGCTGTGTTTCACTGTGATTGAGTTAATGCTGACTCTGTTTCCCTGGCTTCTTGTTGAAACTATGTATAGCTATGGTTCGACAAAATGTGGTCTTAGGCAGCTACAAGCCTCTCTTTTTAAAGAGTGCAAACGGTCCAAAGTAGGAATGCATACTGCTTCTCCAGGCATGGTTCTGACCGATTTGCTTCTTAGGTAACTTAGGTTTGCTTAATTAGTAATGTTTTTTAGTTATAAGTTTTAAGTTCAATAGATAGCTTCCTACCCAAGATCCGTTTTTTTTTTTTTTTCCTTCCATTGAACTAGTTCTTTACTACTATTTTTATGGCTCATTGTGTAGTGGCTCGACTCTAAAGAATAAGCAGATGTTTAACATAATTTGTGAGCTTCCGGAAACAGTTGCCAGAACATTAGTTCCAAGAATGCGGGTCGTAAAAGGAAGTGGAAAATCCATCAATTACTTGACCCCACCTCGGATCTTACTAGCCTTAGTCACTGCCTGGGTTCGACGAGGCCGCTGGTTTGATGAACAGGTACAGTTTCAATTGTACCCATTTGAACCAAAGAATATATCATCCTTTTTATCAACGTTTTCTTAATGAACTGAATTTATTTATTTTGTTTTTCAGGGTAAGGCATTATATGCAGCAGAGGCAGACCGGATCCGAAACTGGGCCGAAAACCGGACCCATTTTTCTTTCACCGATGCAATGGAAATGTACACGGAGACTACATGGGTTTCGGTTTTTTCACTCTCAGTTGTTTGTGCTTTTATAATCCTTTCGAGTACGGGCAATAACTTTCCGGGCACTTAAGAGTTATATTCTGCATAATTGATGAAGCCTATTTACAAACACTAGGGGAAAGAGAAATATTCATGTCATTAAGGATTGGTCTTAGAGAAGAGAAGACAGAACCATATCCCTTTCATTAGAACTCACTAGTCACTACTAAGCAGTGATTACAAGATCGAACTTAAAAGCATAAGATATGTAGATTTTCTTGTCTTTTCTTTTTCCCTTTCTTTTTTTTGATACAGTGACGGATGTTATTTATTCTTTTGTCATTGGAACTCTTAGATTAAGGCTGGTGCTAATTGTAATTTTGTAAAATGTAATATAGAAAAAGAAAAAAAGATCTTCATTGATCTGTAATGCTCTGGTTACAAATTTTCATCGTATGAAATTATCATCTTTCTTTCATTGGGTTCAAGCACAAGGCATCACAGAAACATTGGGAGTGTAAAATTTGAGAATTTTTATGCAAATACAATTCATATATTATTTTTAATAAATAAAATAATATTTATCAAATCATATAAAAATCATATAAAAATCATATAAAAATCATATTAAAATAATAGTCGCGTCAAGATCAGCGTGGTAGAAAAGGCAAATAACTTGGGACTCTGGAAATGTGATTGAACGGTAAAAAGTCAGCACCATGCTCCACCAGTATCATCATTCATACCAATTCTCAAGCATTCATCATAACAAATAAGAACCAGTTGGAAGACATGACCCGCACATGACTAGACTTGGCAACGATTTGTGAATTGGGTATAGATTTTCAATCATGACCGGCACATGCGAGTAATATATATTTCACTATTTTCTCAATTTTCTTGAAAATAAATTTCATATAATTTAATTTTATAATTATTAATTAATATTTTTAACCAGCCCAAAATAATATATAATTTCTCCATAACTGTAGGTTTTTTTAGACACGCTTGTTGACTCCAGATAATTAGTCTAGTTTTGTTTTTTAAGCTGTAACAAAAGACACACACATATATATAGCTCGGAAGCTTCTAAGATACGGTCAACATAGACAATCGTTAACTATAACTATGTCCATTTGTCTAAATATAATCACCGGCTTATTCTTTGTAGGAACAAAAGTCTTTGACGGTTGACCGGTTAGAATTAGTTGCTCTAATTATCGGATTCCAACTAATTGCCAATAATCGTCCGTACCGCATATATATATTTTGAAACTTTATTGTAAAAAATTGGTTGGAAAAAAACTTGTTGTCATCTCCTTGTTGTGGTGTTAAGGTATTGCTATCCACCTGTTTGCCTCTTTCTTATGACTTGTTGTTTGGTAAGAAATAATAAAGTTATTAACTTTATTATGTTTAGATATGTAAGGATTTGGTTTTGGTATAAATATATAATTAAATAGGGATATATATATAGTATTATTTACATAATATTACATTTTAATTTGTATACTAAATTGATAATAAGATTAAAAGATAATATCTTTCAGCTATCATTATAAAGAAAATAAAATAAAATAAAAATATTTTTATAAAATGTAGACTTAGAAATTAATTCGAAATTAAATTAATGCTGTAAGAAAAAGATCGACCCTTTTCTTCCGGATCGGACCCTATAAAATCGGATAAACCGATTAAAAAAATTAAAGGAAAAAAAAAAACATAATAAGTAAACGAAAAAAACGTGTAGGAAAAGAAAGAAAATTGCGGGCCAGCCGTGTAGGCCCCGGTTTTGGTCCGAGCTGGACAGCTCACTTTTTCCAGTTACCAAAACAAAAAATATTCCTTCTCCCCATGTGTTCTCACTCTCTCTCTCTCTCTCCGAACAGCAACACTCTTCTCACTCTCTCTCTCTGGCTTCTAGAGAGATAAACTCTGACCTTCCACCAGTTTTAATTTGAAGGCTCATCTATTATGAATAAAATTTCTCTTTTATATTTTGATTTTTTTCAGAATTTTTTATTTTTTTATATTTTTCGTATTTGATATCTCTAACAATGTCGACCCCTGCTCCGGGGGCGTCTCCGGTGCCGTCGACCTCACCGCCGTCTACTAACGCAACATCTCCTCCACCACCTGTAACACCTGCTGCTCCATCTCCAGCCACTCCTTCGGCGCCGCCTCCAGCTACTCCATCGTCATCACCACCTCCTCCTACCACTCCCTCTCCGCCGGCGCCTACTATGGAATCTCCTCCGCCTCCGTCGTCTTCGACATCACCGTCTCCTCCGGTGGTTCGGAGTCCTCCACCGCCTCCTTCCACTCTTGCGAAGAGTCCCCCGCCGCCGAAGGCTGGATTGACCCCCTCTTCCTCCTCGTCCGGAATTTCGACGGGGCTTGTCGTCGGAATCGCAATCGGCGGCGTTCTAATCCTTCTGTTTCTGTCTCTGTTATGTTTATGCTGCAAAAAGAAGAGGAGGAGACACGATGAAGAATCTTACTATGTGCCTCCTCCTCCACCACCACCTGGTACTAAAGGTGAGATTTTCTACATTTTTTTTTCGCAGTTTTTGTCTAAATTAGATTACAGCTTTCATATATGAATTTAGTAGTTTATTGCATATAGATGTAGATTTTGCTCCTTTGTCCTAATTTGCTCTTAGATTCTGATTTAGCATTTTTCTTTTAGTGTACAGATCATAAATTCCTCATCGACTCTTAATAGATGAAGCCAATTTAATTCCACTGTGTAGAAATTACATGTCTTCTTTAATAACTATATATCCTTGAGTCATTTCTCTGAAAAATTCTTATGATCACGGCTCAATTTCTAGTGTTCATTGGTGAATTTGCAGTTGACCCTTACCAAGGCCCGCCACAACATTGGCATCATAATGCTCCTCCTCCCCCAGATCCTGTTATAGGAATGATGCCTAAGCCATCTCCTCCGCCTGCAATTGCATCAAGGCCACCTCACTCACCCATGAACTTGTATAACAATAATACACCTCAACCTCCAGCCTATGTGAGTAGTAGTGGAGGTTCTGGTAACTATTCCGGGTCCACAAATCCTCTCCCTCCTCCTCCTCCTCCTCCACATAGCTATTCCTTTGGTTTTGCAAAGAGTACTTTTACTTATGAGGAGTTAGCCATGGCAACTGATGGATTCTCGGATGCTAATCTCTTAGGACAAGGTGGGTTTGGATATGTTCATAGAGGTGTTCTTCCGAATGGAAAGGAAGTAGCAGTGAAGCAATTGAAGGCTGGAAGTGGGCAGGGGGAACGGGAATTCCAGGCAGAAATTGAGATTATTAGCCGAGTGCATCATAAACATCTTGTTTCTTTGGTTGGATATTGCATTACTGGTTCTCAGAGATTGCTTGTTTATGAATTTGTTCCGAACAATACTATGGAGTTCCATTTACATGGTAAGTTGGTTTCTTTTTCTTTTAGTGAGTAGAAAGCTTTCACATGAAAGTTGTTCTTGAAAATAGACATTTTCCAATAAGTTAGATGATTCCTTGAGGCAGCAAATTTAGATCTCACCAGGACAAGTATGGTTCCTTAGATATGGTATAATACCGGTTCATGTGCTACAAGTATTAAGATCTCGTATATATCTCATTGCAGGAAAAGGACGGCCTGTCATGGAATGGCCCACGAGGTTGAAGATTGCTCTAGGATCCGCAAAAGGACTGGCTTACCTTCACGAAGATTGTAAGTATTCACTGCAAGTTGTCTTTTTTCTGTTTGTTAAAAAAACATTTTTTTGTTCTTCTTCACTACTAAAACTTTGATTTGTATTTTAGTTGACATTATATAAGCTAAAAATGTGCAGGTCATCCAAAAATTATTCATCGAGACATCAAAGCAGCAAATATACTACTGGATTTCAAGTTTGAAGCAAAGGTTAAAACTATGTTACTAGTTTTTTTAGTTCAGTAAATAAATTGGCTCGCTTGTTTGGAAACTTGGCAATGTACAAATAAACAGCTGCCCTTTAATCATCTGGCTCAATGTACAAATAGAGCTGGCTTTCATGTATGCCCAAAAATTTTGGTTTGTACAGAAATTTCCACAGGCTTATGAATGTTAATTTTCGTTTTCGTGTTTCCTCTCTATTGGGTCGATAAATTTGATATTGTCCGACAGGTTGCTGATTTTGGACTTGCAAAGATTACTTCTGATGTTAATACCCATGTCTCCACCAGGGTGATGGGAACTTTCGGGTACTAACTCTCTTCCTTACCACAGTTAGATTATGTGATTTTATTCTTTCTTCTTTGACTGTACACACTCTCCACGTGCAGTTATCTGGCTCCAGAATATGCTTCTAGTGGAAAACTCACTGAGAAATCAGATGTTTTCTCATTTGGGGTTATGCTTTTGGAGTTGATTACTGGACGTAGACCAGTTGATGCGACTCAAATTTACACGGATGATAGTTTGGTAGATTGGGTAAGCACTTGCATTGTCCAACGCATTAGAAAATCACAGCTACTCTGTACATGAAAACAAATTTCTGTTTAATTTCCATACATCCTTTATAAATTCTTCCCTCCAAGATTTTATCATTATCTAAAACTCTAGTTTGTCACTGCAGGCTCGACCAATGCTAACTCGAGCTTTGGAGGATGGAAACTTTGATATCTTGGTTGATCCAAAGCTGCAACCCAATTACAACCACAACGAAATGGCTCGAATGGTTGCATGTGCTGCTGCTTGTGTCCGTCATTCTGCCAGGCGCCGTCCACGTATGAGCCAGGTAATAATTATTTTCATCAAATTGTAGCTTCTTACATCAAATTGTAGCCAGTGTGTAAAAGGCTGCATTTGGATCCTAATAATTCAGTAAGTCTCCATTTAGGTAGACTCATTAAACTGAAGTTTACGAAACCAGCGTTTAGAATAGTATCTTTCAGTTATATTTTGTGAGCCTAAAATGAATTTTGTGGGTTCAAATTGAACTTCGGGTCTTATACCATTACTTGTCAAATTGAGCAGGTGCTTCGGGCTCTTGATGGAGATGCATCTCTGTCTGATCTTAACGAAGGAATCAGACCTGGGCACAGCTCTATGTATAGTTCCCATGGTAGCTCAGATTATGACACTAGTCAATACAATGAGGACTTGAAAAAGTTCCGGAAAACAGCACTCGAGAGCCAGGAGCACGGTCAAAGTAGTGAATACAGTGGTGGCCGAACAACCAGCGAGTATGGTTTGTACCCATCAGGTACAAGCAGTGAGGGTCAAAATACCCGAGAAATGGAGATGAAATCGTTGAAGAAAGATAGTCCAGATTTTTAGCTAACGTTCTTAGCTAATGTAAAGAAAAAAAAACCCACTTTATTTTATTCTATTTTTTGGACAGTCAAGCCTGAGCATTTAATTTGTGATTAACACTTCTTTTGGCAAAAATTTTAATAGGAAGTACAAGACCAAGAGGAATACTTAAATATGTAGTTGGCCAACTAATTTTACCTAAAAGAAAAAAAATAATTGCCTTATATTTTTTGGGCCAGAAAAAAAGAAAAAAATTTAAAAATTATATATAAATGCTCGAGGCAATCGGATCAGCCTATGTCATCACCCCTTTTTTCATTAAATATATATTCCAAGAAGAGGTTAGAATTTCCCTGCCCTCGTTACTTTTGCTAGAAGATAAACTTGCTCGTCTCGAAGAGATTGGCGATTTCGATAACAGTATTCGTGCTAACAAGCCCATCGAATACAACAGATCCGGTTGTGTAAGTATACAGCTAGTTCCCATGAATCTATGTCCAAATATTCTTATTCCGACAACAAAATTCATACAGCTAAAAATGAGAAAAAAGAAAAAAAAAAAAAAAAAAAAGGGGGGGGGATTGTAGTGAAGAAGTAGAGTGAAAAGAAAGGGAAAAACAAAAAGGTATGGTAGTATGTAACAATTGCAAATGCAAAGTTATATGGAAAAAATTGACAAACTATGGATTGGAGAAGCGAGCAGAGCCAGATCCTTTTCTCCTTCTACGCCGTTTCTGCCTAATCCGCCAATAGCTGATAAAAAGCAAAAGACCTAAACAAGAGGAAGAAAAAAGAGCAAAATGAATACGAGTGGGACAGAACAACTTAAAGAGGGTTAAAAAAAATCAGATCAAATCTAAAGACCAATAATATATTTCACTGACCAGTTACAGCAACTAGCGCTGGAATAATAAGCCAATGACTACCACCTAGCACGGGTATGTCATGCTGCAAGTAATAAGGAAAACCAATGAAAGGGTTAGAAAAAAAAAAAAAAAAAGAATTAAGAATTACGTTTCAAACAGTAAAAGTATAGTTTCGGCTTCTTACTTCATCGCCGTAAAACAAGCTCAAGTATCTATTTCCAAAAGAATCACCATTTTTCTTCAACTTGAAGCTCGGATGATGCCTGTTAGAAGTGTCTGGGGTAGAATTCAAACCCCTGCCCAGATCAATGGCAGGATAACCAGGCAATCTTCTATTTCTTCCCCTAACCAATAAACCATATCCCTTAGTATCCCATACTTCAAATCTGGAGTCACTCCTACAGATCAATTCTTTTCTGACAACAGCTGAATACATAGAGAAGTTAACATCAGTTCTACGAGATGGTAATTGGTTCTCTTCTTGATACAAGGGGGTTTGTTGTTTGAACGTTTCTGAGAAAAGGAACGGATCTTTGATATTTGAACTGGTGAAATCTAAGATCTTTTTAAGGAGCCAATAGCAATTGGTTACCATATGGCTACCGTCTAAACAGTTGGAATCTCCATAGACTGCGATTCGACCTTCAGCTGCTGTTATAAGGCCAAGAATGGGAGAATCAGCCTGAAATCAGGAGATAATTAATCTTATAGTCTACAATGTCCACAAAAAAGACTAATAAAATCTGCCTTAACCGCATGTTTGATAGGTTGTATGTATCCTTGATACTAGGAAATCAACAATTTCTTTAAGATGTTGACTCCATAAAAATGTCTAGAAACTGAGTGAAAAGTAGACCAAATTTTAGGCAACAAAGGTTATATGAAAAAATTATTTAGAAAAGTGAGATCAGAAACCACCAGTCAGATTTTCATTTTTTACAATTAGTAAAAAGTAGACAAGGAGGAGATTTGTTTGCTCACCTTGGGTGTGTTAGAAGTCAGTACACTCTGGGTGGCCCCACTCTCCGAGCTATCCAGGAAAGGGAAGCTGTGCACATAACCACCTTGAGGAAACCTGACAATATCAGTTCCGGAAGCATATCGACTATGCTCACCATCAATAGAAAAATCACCATTGAGAATTTTGTCTCCAAAAGCAATACCAAATGGGGCCAAGAGAACATTTAGTGCCGGAATATTTGCACCTCCAGTAACTGGGGTCCACCAACTCCTTGTATTATCATCAAAGAATCTCATCTTCACCATAGTATCTACATTATACCACTCTGCAAACACAGCCACTCCCAATCCATTATTTATGACATCATCCCTCAACTTTTCAATCTCCTCTTCAAAGTATTCATCTTCAAGATCCACCAACATGAGTGTCCCATATTGACGAGCATCAAAGCAGGTTAAAGGAGAACCAAGAGTTTCCACATAGTATCCAGCATCTCTTAGCATGTTAAACATAATGTGGTAATTCGTATGAAGATGATCTCCATGCCAGTCTAGAATGTCATTTCGCACGTCCAAAGAGTCTCTTGGGATATAGCCAGGAGGGTATTTAATACTGTGAAACTGGTCCCACAAAACTCGTTTTGATCTTGGAGGAGTTGGAACAACTTTTATCTTCAACTGAAGCACACAGGTACTAACACGATTGTTTTGTTCTCCTCGAGCGGGAGGAGAGTAAACCCTCAGAGTTACATTGCCTTCAATGTCTCCAGAAAACTGAGCACCTTCTTCCTTAATCTGCATGTGAAGAGCTAAATAGCCAGTCCAAGGCCATATCACTTTGGAATAAGTGAAATGAATACTGAGAAGATTTCCCTCCTCATGGCGAGGATGCCATGTTGGCGGACTTTCAACATACCCAATTGAACCCAATCCATTTAAAATAGTAGCATTAAAAAGAACGGGCATGGCACCGGCATATAGTGGTTGACGACAAAAAGGCCAGGAATAAGGGCAATCTGTATAATCAAGAATGCTAGGGAAGATGCTTGTCCGTGGTTTGTATCGCTTCAGGATTTCAAATGATTCTAGCCTAACAGTAAACATCAAAATATTGTACAATTAATGGCAAGGGATACAGATAATGACATGTACAAGAGCAACAATAGAATACAGTTATCAGCATATAAGCTCTACATGTCCAAAAAGAGACCTGTATGGAATACAACAAGAACTTACAGATCAACACGACCTGCACCCTGCTCATACATATTAGGAGTAGCAAGCTTTGATGCTCCCTCTAAAAGCGCTTGCTTCATGCTAGCTGGGTTTAATATATCCTTTCGTTGGCTTTCTGGGATGATGCTGAAAAGAAGACAAACAACACCAGCAACCACAGGACTTGCTACACTAGTGCCTGATAAACTTTTACAACCTGTACTAATCTTGGATCCCATGATATCCCGTCCATATGCAACTACATCAGGCTTCACTCGACCATAACTGTACATTTAAAATTGAATTAGAAAGGGAAAATAGACTTGACATTAACAATGAAATCGAAATAAAATATGGATACTCCACCCATGCGGAATCTCCCAGGTACTCATGCCACGCGAGGAAAATGAGGCAATGTGATCACTGTAGTCAATGCCACCAACACCTATAACGTCACTTTGGTCCGCAGGGTTGTTTAGAGTGCCATAAAGAGGTCCATCATTTCCAATGGCCGAAACCATTATGATGTTACTTGCTGTTATTTCCCAAACCTGATCAGGAAATAAGGCATCATGCCATCGGGTAATTTTCAACTTCCAAGCTTAGATGACATATGTACTTGTGAAGTGGGAACATGAATGGGTCATAGACCTGTACATTAACTACATATGGGCTCTGGAAACCCAGTAGAACTTTCTTTAAATATAAGCTTGGCATAGATTGCCCTAGATTTACATACAAGTAATCCAGGTGCAGGCTATCGAGTGTTTATCTTTTGAGGTTATAAAGTTTTCATGGCATGTCTGCATGCGGGAAGTTCACCTTAAAGAAAATACAAAGTAGAATTTTCTCCATCTTTATATTTTATAGCCAGTCAGAAGACATTATAGGCTGTAGAATGTTAGATAATTATCACTCCCAAGTCCCATACAGAATATAGTTAATGCACCGAATTTGCATTAAGATTCCACAAAGGGACTTGCAAGAAATTATTCAGAACGATTCCAAACTCCAAAATCTATGTTCGAGAACAATTTACCCTTGATTTTCACACATAAGTGTCTAAACTACTGTTACTTATAAAAGATGTTGGTTATAAGGAATCATCATTCTAAAATAAGTGTAAAGACAAAATTTCCTTCACTAGCTGAAACCAAACACGACATTTTCTCTTCTTCATAAAGTCATATCAAGGCAAGGATTCTTACCTTCTCTACAAAAGGAAGATCCAGGTAATCCGGTCCGCCAATACTCAAATTCAAGACATCCATATTGGTTGCAATTGCATAATTAAATGCATCAAGGAACCACGATGTGTATGAAACCTGCAATAGGCTGAACACAAACTTCTCATGATCTACACAAAATTTATCGAACAAAACAGATATCATTGCTGAAATTATTATTTCAATGTAAACATAACCAATAAGGAATAGGTTAAAACTTCTTGAAGTTTGCCAACAAATGTTACTAGCAAAAATTAGTCCAAGAACAATCAGCTCTGAGATTCTACATTCATCAGATCAATAAGAAAAGAATAATTTTCAGGTTGGGAATTCTCTAGATCAATTAGAACATAGATAGAACCAGATATCTACTGCTGAATTGTGAAATGTAAAATCTACTAAGACCACAAGGTGCTTTTACTTATTCCTCACAGATCAATGGCATTACCTGTGCATCTGTAAAAACACGAAAAGCATAAATCTCTGTATCTGGAGCAAACCCAAGACATTCGGCATCCCCACCAGCAATAACACCGGCAACAAATGTCCCATGCCCCAGATTGTCATTTAGTGTATCCTCATTGGTCCAATTTGTTCGCTCCTGGAAAGTGCTTCAAAGAATCAAAATCAGCCCCTACACTGAACTAAATCCTCATTCTAGTATGACTTTGTATATCACTTGCATAATAATAATTTTAGTGTAGTTCTGAATCGTAAAAGATCTAAAACCACACATCCCATGTACTTATAGTAGATTGCTACCTTGATATTTCGAAAATGAGGATGATTAGCTCGGATGCCTGTGTCAAAAATAGCCATTTTGACCTTTGCACCAGTATAACCTTTTTTCCAGAGAGATTCCGCTCCAAACAATGAAGTAACTTGAGATCTCTGCAGAATCAGATACCAAGGAAATGCAAAAAGCAATACATGAGTGTCCCATATTTTTATACGTTCTGAGAAATCGAAAACAAATTCCCAAGCTCAAACCGGCTCGAAGAATCTAACCTGCATTAATAGCTGCCGTCCTGAGCTAGTCGAAGCATTGGTAATCGCGGTGAAATACTCGCCCTCACCAAAGGACATGGAAGTAAAAATCTTCCCAGGCCGCTTATTCCCATCTACAAAAGCCCCAACTCTGCCCTTATCCTCCTTAAGCAAATGTCTTGAATAGCTCACATCCACATTCACATCCTTCACCAACACTAACTTCTCAATCTCCCCAATCAGCCTATCTTTCACTGAATCGTCAATCGAAACCAATCCAAAATCAGTTGGAAACTTTGACGCCGCGTTCCTCCTCTCGATCCATTCCCACCCGCCCAAACGAATCCGCGATCGCAGATAGGTCCGGTGCTCTTCAGCCCTCTTGTACTCGACAAACCGCACGATATAGTTCTTTCCGAAGATTTCAGCTCTCGATGTGAGATTTGGTTGAGGGATCGAGCTGCGGGTCGATGAATCCAATAATAGGGTTAGGGTTTGGGGTTGGGCAGGATCGGGGGATGTAGGGAAGTGGAAGATAAAGATGGGAATGAAAATGGAGATCAGAATGAAGAGGAGAGGGACCTGTGAAGAAGAAAAAGGATAAATCATGGCTATTGTGGTTGTGAGAAGATCCTTCGAGTTCGAAGTTTCATCGATTTGGCGGG
This sequence comes from Coriaria nepalensis, assembly GCA_027186245.1. Classification (NCBI taxonomy): domain Eukaryota; kingdom Viridiplantae; phylum Streptophyta; class Magnoliopsida; order Cucurbitales; family Coriariaceae; genus Coriaria; species Coriaria nepalensis. The sequence goes on along the minus strand of CP114496.1, from coordinate 8,478,729 downwards.
AAAATTTACTGAATGCGATCACTGCAACAGAAAGAGAGAGAGAGAGAGAGTTGAGTGGAGAGCCTGTGTCCGTGAGTTATTATGAATAAGAGGTAATTATATTTTTATTCAAGCTATTTATCATCTGAGCCGTGGACTCGTGGGCCGGTTGGGCCTATGTCCGTGGTCTTTAGATGATTGGATCTATGGGCCCACTTATGATACTTGAAAAAAGAAAGAAAAAAAAAAGCTCCCAAAATGAAGCCTATTTGACCGCTCGTCAACATTTTTTATCCGAAAATAAAAAAATATATCATATCAACTTATTTTTAATAAAACAAGGCCAATGATTAAAAATAAATTGATGCAATATATTTTTTATATTTAAATAAAAAATAAAAAATATAAATCTCTCCGAAAATATAAGAAACATAATACTTAATGGGTATTAAATATCACTCGACACGTAATATCTCTTTCTATACATCATTTCGCCGATTACCGATTGCTTATCAAGTTCAAGCAAGAGTTTCATCAAGGAAGCTAAAAAATCCTAGTCTACCTTGACCACCCACCTCTTTCTTTGAAGGGATTAAAAGAAGTGAACCACTGCTTCCAAGCAGCATGTTTCTGTTGTTCCACCCACGACAAAAAGGCACTGTCTAAAAGGCAGAATGTGTTGACATAGAGGAGCTGGTATCTGACCCGAACATACCGGAAGTTACAACCTGGACAATGGGCCAGGTCCCACCTTCTAGAATCAAGGCCGGAAGGAAGTCTCTCTTTAGGTCTTCCTTTACTTGAGGAGGGGTCTTTTCGTTGGCGAATCCCATGTAAGTGAAAAATGTGAGTAGACAGAGTGGGTCGAAGATTATGCCGTCTATTGCTTCTTGTGCTGCAATGAATTTTGCGGATTTTGGTGCGAGTTTATGCTTTTATCTTATTAATTGGTCCAACCCTTCATACCTACGATTAAGAAAATGTTGGCGTGAGCTGTTAGAATAGAGAAATTATAGGAATCTGTTTTAATGTAAAATCCCCTACTTCAAGGGTCAACCACAATTTCAGCCATAGATATTACTTAGAGAATAGCTCCCTAAAATTCCTCTCTGTATATATATATCATTGTACTAGGTTCAGATGGAAAAAAAAAAAGAAAAGAAAAACCCTTACAATTGAACAGAAAATTCAAGTTACCTGAATATGAGTTCAATCTGATACTAAAAGTCAAGCTTCAGAAATCCAGTTCTAAAACTACTAAACACAAACTGAGCCTAGATTCCAATATACCCAAATTTCAGTCTCAACTGCTTACCAAGATTTGCACAACCTCAAATGTATGCATAGTAATGGTACCGATATTACGATACTGCTATCGAGGAAGAATCCCTCTTGCATTCACCAAAAACTTTGACCACAAGTCTACATCTTTAACTTATATAAGAACTCCTTACCATGTCCTTCCGTAGGAATTATAAGGGTTATGGATTCTTTCATACAAGCTAGTGTAAGGCCAGTAACAAAGAGGAAACTGAATGATTGGAAGGAAGGAAAGAAAGAAAAGGGAAAACAAACCAGAAGTGGCCGAGCGGTCCCATATAGGCAGTCCCGAACATGCTAGTGATACCCACCCTTTTCCAGTTGATTTTGAATTCTGGATCAGCATCCTGTTTGATGAAGATCAGAGGTAGTAATGAGAACTTGGAAGAGGATTTGATAGCTAATCTCCCTATGGCCTTTTAAACATACACACTTCATAAAAGCCATAACATTAATAACAAAGAAGTGAATGAACACAACATAAAAATGGAGGAATTTTTTAATCTAATAAACCAACTCAAGTTTCCCTCTTATTAGCTGATTGAAAGAGGGATGATTCTCATCTGCAGAAAGAGGGATGATTCATTCATATGGGTTTTGCATCATCTTATTTTAAATGGGATTACCGGCTACAAACCAAGCTAATGAGCGAGATCAATTACTACTTCCAATAAAATTCGACAAAAAATAGTAAAAACCCTTTAAATTAGATACAAAAGGAGAGGGCTTATTGAAAAGAGAAAGGAAGTGAATTTCTTTTTGCTTACAGAAGAAGATTGAAGACGGCGAATGGAGGAAGTAGAATGGTTAGTGTATTGAGCAGCAATGTCGCCTAAGCCCCATAGAAAGCCGGAGCTGATAACTTCGGTCTTCACTGGATGTAAAGACAGACAAGTACCATTTCCATAGCCTCGGCATCTTTCACTAGAGAGGAAGAAGAATGCGCAGAAGGGTAGAATGAGGGAGACTAATGCCTGTTGAGCAACGGTGGTGACACATGTCTCGTTCATGACTGCATTGCAGGCAAGCGGTCCCTCTAGGTAGTGCGTCCATCTCATCTAAATAAACTCCACATATTTTTTACTGATTGATGCCTCCCTCTTCATTCTATTGCCTCCAAATTATTCATCCGATGCTCTCGGCAAAAGGGCCTCCTAAAGATATACAGACACTTGCTTAATTATCGAAGTACAGAATAAAATCAAATTCAACTCAGAGACTACGATTGTTAGAATTTCCTCGGATGATCTCTTTCCAAATACTACAGAAAATATGTTTAATCTTCACAGTTTTCCCAATTTAGTTGGCATGAAGTATAGGCATATACGTCATGGGTTCCAAGGGGTAATTTCATTCTGCTATGGTTGTGAATTATCTTCTGGTGCACACAAAACTTACCTGGAAAGTATGCTAATTTGAGATCTTTTTATCCAAATGGACAGCTCATACAGGCAGTTGTTTGTGGTATTTATAGGAGTGGGAAGGTACTCTTCCACCCAAGCGATGATGAGATTCTGCAGAATACTGACAACGTATGTAGAACATATCGGCCATGGAGAGGGGGGGGGGGGGGAGAGTAGCCGGCGAGTGGTTGACTTCGGTGGAGAGGTGGCGGTAACCGGAGAAAGGATAAAAGTGAAAGAAAAATAATTAATATTGGATGACGTCCACCTGCCATGTCAGCATTCCATTAACAATAATCAGAATATTGGATGAAAAATAATTCTAAATACATATAATAAAAGATATGAATCTTTTTATTTATTTTAAAATATAACCCCAGGGGTTTTTTGGCCTTTTCTTTTATGCAAAGAAACGACATGTCGTCCGAGATTAGGAGAAATAACTACAATGCAATTTTAAATTGGGACCTCTAGTACGAAAGTAGGCCGTGGCAATTTCTCCTGCCCAAAAAATATAATAATTAATAATTATTCATACACATCTTTTTTGGCTTGTTTTTCTTACAACCTCAAAAAGTTATCCAAGGGAATCTGGAAATGATAAATATTTGTGGATAAGAATCTCCAAACGGATTTCAACAACACCAACTCACCTTCCACAGCTTCACTACACAAGTTTCTTCTCCAAACGAACTTCTAAATTGACTAACTCATGAACTAATGCCGCCATTGTTTTCTTAGTACTCAACTCGATCAATAAAAGGTACTAAACCCATTACTTTCTTCACTTCTTTGATTTTCATGATCTTGTTCTTTGATTTTGTTGGTTAATGTAAGAATTTACGACATTATCGGGTCCTCGTATCATATGATTGCTCTTGAGTTGGATTTGTGCAAACCATAATACTTGGTTAATATAAGGTTTTTTTTCTGATCTGGTAATTATCTTCATAGATGCTGAAGTTGGATTAAAGACAATAATCCTCAACCATGTCGGTACAGCTTAGAACTTGATTTCCAATCAAGTTCGGACAATGGCTCGACAACAGAAAGATGGAATACCAGCAAACGATAAAATGTCCCGAGCATCACCGAACATGGTACGTAGATATCTAATTCACATAAACTCATCCTCTTTGACTACTTATTTAATTTTCGCGAATTGTTTCGAGTCGGACCGACCCAATAATCATTTGCACTAATACAATCTTTTGTGCAAAATTAGAAGAAAAGAGTGCAGTTCATCTCTAGTACTTCGGCTGATTCACGGATTCTATCAAGTTGCCATATATGTTGGGGAAACAAAAGTTGCCGGACAGTTCGTTCAAAAACGAAACTAATGACGATTTTGATCGATAAAGGGAAATCCAAAGAAGCTCATGCAATTTATAACGATATAGTTGAACAAGGACACAGACCTACTCTTATAACCTACACGGCCTTAGTAGCCGCATTGACCCGCCAAAAGCTTTTCAAATCCATCCCTCTTGTCATTTCAAAATTGGAAGAAAACGGAATCAAGCCCGACTCTATCCTCTTCAATGCCATGATCAATGCATGTTCCGAATCCGGAAACATAGAAGAGGCAATGGTGGTCTTTCGGAAAATGAAGGAGAGTGGATGCAAGCCAACGACTAGCACATTCAATACACTTCTTAAAGGATACGGAAAAATCGGTAAGCTCGAGGAGTCTTTGAAGTTGATAGAGATGATGCCACAATATGGGAGTTTGAAACCGAATGATCGGACGTATAATATTCTAATACGAGCATGGTGCAATGAGAAGAAGATAGAGGAGGCTTGGAATGTGGTGTATAAGATGATGGAATCAGGTATGAGACCGGATGTTGTGACGTATAATACGTTGGCTCGGGCCTATGCGGAAAATGGGGAGACAAGAAGGGCTGAGAGGATGATATCGGAGATGTTGAACAATAAGGTGGGGCCGAATGAGCGGACCTGTGGTATAATTGTAGGCGGGTATTGTAAAGAGGGGAATATGGATGATGCTTTGAGTTTTGTTTATAAGATGAAGAATCTTGGAGTGCACGCGAATCTCATCGTTTTCAATTTGCTTGTCAAAGGATTCCTCGACGTTGGGGATGCTGATGGAGTCGATGAAGTGAGTTTTAGCTTTACATGTCTTTATATAATTGATGATTCTCTTCTCTTCTCTTCTCTCCTTTTCTCTTCTTTTCTCTTCTTTTCTCTTCTTTTCCTTCCTTCTCTGTGTTTTTGTGTTAATTTTCGGGTTAGTTTCCATTAGTGGTTTTAGAATTTGATTTCTGAAACTGAGTTTTTAGGACAAGATTAAATCTAAATTAATGTTACGTATTCATCTGAAACTGAGTTTGAAACTAAGTTGGATCGACTGAAGTTGGAGTTTCAAATGGAGTTTTATGAAACTAGTTGAGCGTTTGAAACTCTAAGTTGGATCGACTGAAGTTTGTGCAAATTACATTCACATTATTAATATATGTGGCATTTTGGATTGGAATGGAAGACAAACATGAGTTTTTACGAGTCTGAACTTGATAAGTGAACTAGGTTTTCAAAGGTGGAACCAATCACCATTTTTTTCGTCACGAAAACTTTGTTAATAACCATATCATGATTTGATCAGGCATTATCACTAATGGAAGAATTCGGAATCAAACCGGACGTAATAACATTTAGCACGATTATGAATGCATGGAGCTCAGCCGGGATAATGGACAAATGCTGGGAAGTCTTCAATGACATGATCAAATCCAGCATAGAACCAGATGTTCACACTTTTAGCATTCTTGCAAAAGGGTATGTTCGGGCTGCAGAGCCTAGAAAGGCAGAGTTGCTTCTAACTTCCATGACCAAATTCAACGTGCAACCGAACGTGGTCATTTTCACCACCATCATCAGCGGATGGTGCAACGACGGTAAAATGGAGAATGCACTGAGGGTCTACGAACATATGGCCGAGATGGACATTTCCCCAAATTTGAAAACGTTTGAGACGTTGATATGGGGATATGGAGAAGCAAAGCAACCATGGAAAGCAGAAGAGTTGTTCGGGATCATGGAAGGTGAGGGTGTGCAGCCCAAAGAGAGCACCCTCAAGCTTGTCTCTGAGGCTTGGAGGGCAATAGGGGTGGTAAATGAAGCCGGAAGAATTGTCAATACTGTAGAAGATGATATTCCAAATGAGAAGTTGGAGATGATTTATGACAAAGAAGGGCTTAGTGCTTCTTATTCGAAAACCTTGCCGATTCCAGGTATAGTTGTATCTGATTCAGGAAGCAGAATGTCTTTGAAAGTGCTAAGATTTTCGCCAGAGAATGTTCTGAATTATCATTCTACTTCTTCGTTTCCGAATAATGTATTCGGGATTAAGTCATTGGTCATATGTAGGAAGCAGATTAGATGCCGGTTTGGATTTTGCGGGAAGTATGTAAATACTTGCAGGTTGATGTTTATTCAAGGATGAGAGAAATGCATTTGCTTTTCCCCCTCCAGTTTGAGAATGGTTTATAATTCTTTGCTATTTGGGAATTTGAGATTGTTTCTTGCGCAAGTAAAGTCAAATTGTAGGTAATATTTACTTGCCATGTCTATAATGCAACTTCCATAATTCCTCAAGAAATACGAAAGTGTTTTACTCATTAATATATTACTTATGGTTTGAAGTACATGCTTCCATTAAGATTATGTATGTGTTATTACTAATCTGAGAGAGATTCGAATGGTCCGAAACTAACTTTTGTAATCACCTTGAGAGAAGAAATTTGGGTGGTCGGAAACTAAGTTTAGTTCACTTTTTGCCCGAAGTACAGCGATAATACATAGTGATTCCAAGTTAATTTTTTCAAAAATGGAACAAGAACACGTTCAAGGTACAGAAAGTTATCAAACTATTATAATCTTTTTCACACAAAATAAAAAAGTTACATTTCAATGCACTTTCTGAACACTACATCCTACGAGTCAAAAAACCAAGTTACATATGACCACCATAAAAAATCAACAATCTAATTCCGATACCTGCTGCAACCTGAAAACATGGGTTGCAGAGAAAGATTTGATTCAATCGAGAATTAAAGTAACAAGAAGAAAACTATATAGCTAAATCTACAATCTTCACTCAAATCAGCTTCTGTTGGGTCTGGTTCTATTCACAGGCAAAACCACTGAATCCAGAGTGGAGAGGATCTGGGGCATTGACATGCCTCCGGACACAACAATTTCTGCGCATTGAACAACAAAATAAGAAAAAACGTATTGTCAAAACTGATTTCTTTTTTAAAATCTCATAATTCAGCAAATATACATGGCTTACCAATCCCTTCCCGAACAGATAAATTTGGTCTGATAACATCCTTGGCGTTAACGAGGAAGATATCACCTATATAAAGATGGTTTGTCGGAACATATACGCAACAGAGCTGTTCCTCCTCGGAATAGTTCTGGAATCAAAAGCAGAATATTCAGGTAAAGAAAATAGCATATTTTGCAAAATCTGCAATTAAAAGTCTTAAAAGTTTCAAGACATAGAGAACTCTTTTGGGGGGTGGGGGTAACCTGGAGGATAACATATGAAGTAATGAATCCAAATGCGTATTCACCAATACGGGGATGCCTTATAATGGCCACTTCCTTGAAAGCTTGTGTGTTTTTATCTGAAGAAAAGATTATGAAGGTTTTAGGATCTACTATTCACTCCCTCTCACAAATGAAACGTTAAGGAAAATCAAAAGGCAAACCTGGTGATATGGCACTACTAATTTGTTTGGAAGCATTATAAATATGACGTACAAATGGCATCCGTCTGATAAACCATTCCCCAAGGCCCAGGATAGATGCACCCAGCCAAGATGACATGAAAATCCCGACCAAGAAGATGAAAGTGATGGAGGTTACAAAACCAAGACCTGCCAAAGTTGCAAGAAAATAATGATGAGAATAAAAAAAAAAATCAATTAAACTGAAATGAGGTAGAAATGGTTGGTGCTAATCACAGTATTTCTTCTTCAAACTCCATAAGAGATCATACAATACAGCCAATAACAAAGTAAAACAAAAAAAATGCCCCTAAAATTTTGTAAGTTCCTCCAATCTCAACTTATATATTTGATGCAAGTAGATGAACAGACAGACTTCAACAAAGTAAAAGTTCCATATTCCCCATTAATTGCAGAATCTTTGAGCAGGTCAATAATGCAAGACAATGCAATGTCTGAAGCATTCTCAAAGTGTGATTAAAACATGCTAACCAGAATGAAAATAAAGGGATCGTGCGATTAGGAAATTGATGCTTACCAAAGATATCAATTCCGAGTTGAGCATAAATCGGAGAGAAGAATCCATCCACAAAGTGAATGAACCACCATGTAATGTAGAAGGTGACTGCTATAGGCAATAGAATGACACTGCAAAATGGCTACAAGTGAGAAACTATACAACAATCGATCCAAGTCGAAAGCCTAAATCAAAACTAGATGTATATAAGGACATTGCTATGAATACTAACAAAAACTAGCTTGAGTCAATGCTGATCACCATTATTAAGCAGCAAGTTTCTATACAGTGTTGAACAAAAGAAAATGGGGGCTATAGAAAATAGAAAGAAATTACACACCATCCTGTCATGAACTTTTTGGAGGCCCAGCTCCTCACAACCTTGTAAAATGTCTGCAAAGTGAGTAAATAACACCTACTATTAGGAAAAAGTCAAAGAGGAGACAATCATTCTCCATCAGGAAGAAAGAATCAAATTATGAGTGGACCAATTAAAAAACTCTCAGTATTTACTGGAAGAGTAAGCTAATAAGTTTAGAAATTGGAATGCTAATTCAGCTCAAAAGCATAAGCATCATTTTAGTAAATATTAAAGGAGAGAGAAAACCAACAGCAGAGGAAGCTCCAACAGAAGCAAAATAAAGGATTGGAGATTGAAAATTATAGCACACATAAACTTAGAAGCATTCATTTGGTTCTCACTTTCTCCGAGGCTCAAAGTTAAACCCAAATCAAATAAAAAACGCACTAGAAATATTATTACCTCCCGGCCAGTGTGATGATGAGGAGCCGAAGACGACGACGAAGAAGGTCTGGAAGAGGACTCGTCATCAACGGAATCAGCCACCGGAATGAGAAGCTCTCGATCTCGATCCCTTTCCCGATCTCGCTCTCTTCCCGCCATTACAATCGCCGATTTCTCGTCACCCATATAACTACAAGCCGACCGACGATTTTCTGAATCTCAAAAACCCTAATCAACAGAATCCCATCAACCGCGGTCGAGTGAAAGAGAAGTGAAAATTTGATTAGGAATTGAATAGTAGAGGTAGAGGAAGTATGTGATATGTCTTTTCTTGGCATTAAGGATATAAGAATATATTGATTGAAATGATTAATAATCACTTAATTACTATTATTCGATATAATTTATAATTTAAAAATATAGTAATTTATTATTAAATATTCTCATTTCATATATCTTTCACTGAGTTCATGACTTAAAGTGGTAACATTATTCTATGGATCATTGTTCTGGTCAAGTGAGCTATGGAGGTATTATTAGAAGTCAATATTTGACCGATGTGCCGGCTAACCGCCAATGAAATGAAATATGCACTACTTAACGTATATGTAAGACGACATTTCGTCCAATACACCAAAGTTGTTTATTGTGACTTTCAATTAAAATAAAATAATTACTTTAGAAACTTATAAATAATACAATAACATGTCAACCCAAAAAAAAAGTAGGTATCATTCTTGCTTGATGCAAGTTGCACAAAATTCTTGCTTCATGCCATGGATTCTGCTTCAAAAGCACTTGATCTCTTTGACGTTTCTGATTTCATCTCCATTGCTGCCCACTTGAAGAAGGTAATTCCACTCGGTCTTATCTATTTCAGTTGATATCGGAGCTCGAGTTCTGAGTGAGTTGTAATTTGTAAAGCCTCTATAAGGATCAATTTAGTGGCTTAGTTATGATTTTGAGCAACTGAATTCTTTTTTTTTTTTTTTTGAAGAAATTTGACAAGACATATGGGAATGGATGGGTATGTGTGGTGGGTTCAAATTTTGGTGGCTTCTTCACACATTCAAAGGGGACTTTCATCTACTTTTCATTAGAATCTCTCAATTTTCTCATCTTTAAGGGCTCCTCCTCTTCTTGAATAGTTCGTGATGTAAGAATAGAAGTCTCTTAAAGACTAATCATCCAACAACATGAGAAATGTTTGGATGGATGTATAGTGTATATGGTAGAACGACCAATCTCAATTATATATAATATTAATACCTTTGTATATGTCATTAAAGCTACCTCCTATATACACATAACAAAAGAGTAACAATTGGAACTAAACTAACCTCTTAAAGAACAGGGACATCTCCTCAATCAACCCACACAGTATAACCCTCCCTATCTCATTCACAACATCCTCTATCTCTTTCACAGAATGTTCCTTCTCCCAACCCAATTCCCATATCCCATTTTCCATCCCTCGACACTTCATGTCTCTCTCCATCATCAAATAAAACCCCTCAACCCGAAAGCACTTCTCACTCTCACTGCAAACCTCTCCATTGTAACTTTCTAAACTCTCAATCCCATCACAAATTTCCTCTACAAGCTTGTGTAGACAGACCCGTATTCTATCCGGTTTCCGCAATCTGGATCCTTGATGGCATTTACGTTCCATGAGCTCGATTGCACAATCTAAAGAAAGACTCAAAATGGGTGTTCTCGGAATTTTGATATCGTAGCCGCAAGATGAATTCTTCACGTCGAAAAGCTCCTCTGCTTTTGTAACAAATAATGGACTGCTTAAAAGTAACGTTTTCAAATCGTTTCCGTTTCTGTTGAAGATTTCGCTGCTATCTTCTGTAAAACGGTCGATAGAGTCGCAAGAAGCTTCTTCGGACCCTACATTATAATATACATATATTGATATGTATCATACTGTAAAATGCTTTTCTTAAGTAATGATATCAAAAGTATGAGTTATTACCAGAAATTTGAGGATGTAGATCAGGTGGATGATTAGTGCTTTCAGTCGTAATTTCCGGCCTTTTTTCTTCTTGTACAGCCTGAAAACTATGAGTCTGCATAAACAAAATTTCCGTTAGTCCTCAAATTATACAGAGTAAGTATGTATAATCAGTTGCATTAAGAACGATAAATAACCGGGACAGGTTAGTACCACTAGATTAACTGATAGAGGTTCCTTGACAACTTCTTCCTTCTTTTCTTGATTCTTTTTCAAAGAGCTGAGTTTTTGTTGAGGATTCTGATTCTGCACGACGTTTGATTCAGATCCCGGATTTCTTGCCTTTTTAGGAGTTGTTTTCTCTTGATTTTTAGATCTTGTCACAATTCTACCTTTCTCCATTTCATTCTCTAATGGGTCCTTGATATTGTTTTCCATATTCACCTTCTTCGACTTAGGAGCTTCCTTTTCCATTCCCTCTTTTAGGTCCGGCTTAAGATTTTTATGAGGAGTAGAAGTTCTTGACTTGATAGTCATCTTCTCTTCTGAATCCAATTTTCTATGCACCTTTTTGAAACTCAAATCTCTACTTTCTTCCTTCATTTTTGATTTTCTAATCATCTTTCTACTGTTTAAACCCTCTTCTTCTTTTTCTTCTACTACTTCCCCAAAAAGTGGTGATTCATACCTATTTGGAAGAACCCGAATTGGTTTTATAAGAACAATAGGCCGAGCACGATCAAAATCAACCATTTTTCGCTCCAAATCATGATAATGATATCTCAGTATCCTCTTAGATTCCATGGTTTCAAGAAAATCCTTAAACATCCTCCTCCTTCCTGAATCCAGCTTCGGAATATTCTCACCTTTCGGAATTTCTTTTTCCGGGATTCCTTCTAGACCCATAAGCTTAGCAATCACATTTGTCCCTTTCAACTTCTTTACTGAACATTGGCTTGAACTAGTAGAAGAGATTTCCGAACCAGAATCTAAACTTCTAGTAACAGAATCTGACAAAAGATTCGGTCCAGAAAAAAGATTCTCCTCACCGCCGCTTCTACGGCTAATAGGCTTCTCCTTTTTCTTCAAGTGAACCATGTACTGAGAAGCTTCTTGCAATTCACCTAACACGATTAGAGATCTCTGAAGATCAAGAGCACCTTTCAATAAATCTTTAGCAACTTCTTTTGATTCCCCACTTGACCAAGAAGCAATCACCCGATTCAGTTTTAAAGCTCCTCTTGGTACTCCCATGACTTGACCCGAAGAAGACGGACGGTTATGAAATTGATCTATCCTTTTTCCTTTGGAAAATGCCATTTGATCCTCTTTCTTTCTTCTTCCCTCGTAGACTAAAGATTCATTCATACTAGTGCTCTCTGCTTTTGGAATCTTCTTTCTCTCTGTTTTTTCAGAACCCGTTTTCGGTTTTCGGATCATCTTACAATAGACTACGCCCATTGGATCATCACATGTTAAAAATGATCTCCTATACATAACTGATTTCAAACTGTCTCCAGATATATTTTTCTTTATAGGATATAAAAATTGGACGGAGTAAAAAATCTTCAGTAAACTAATACTTTTCTTTTACCTTAAAAAATTTCTCACAAGGGTATCTTTGCTTGACGCCGGTCGGCTCTGTTTCAATTGAAAAGAACGGCCATTTAGTCCAAAAATATGCAACAAGGAGAAAAATATAGCTCTGAAATGTTCAAACATGACCTAAGACATGAGTTTGTTCTGCTTAGCATTTTATTGAACAGGTTGGAAACATCTAACAACGACCATTTTAATGTAATACTTAATAGAAACAGAGTCAGGAAAATAGTGAAAACCCAGAAGAGGAAATGGATGAAGAACAATACCCATAACTTATTTTTTGAGAGAAATTCTAACCTGAGATGGGAGAGGGTTAGATCCACAGAAGAGAATCAGAGGAGGAGGAGGAGGAGTCGGTGTTATTGACTTTTTCTGTAAAAATAGAGATACAAATGAAAATAAGAGTGAGATTTGGTGAAGCTCTTTCTCTGATTACTATACGGTTTGATTATTTGTTAATATTACGGGCTTTATTATTATTTTTTAGGACAAGAAGATCGTTGAAAGATTTTGAGATGTCACATTAATGGCTTCCATCTTTTATCGTACGTGTTTTGCAGAAGTGCAACTGAAACAAAAACATTTAAGAACAGTGTAAGAGAAAAGCAAACTACCTGTGATTTTTTTAAATTTTATTTATTTATTATGTTTCTATAGAAATTTAAGTATGAGCCTTTAAATTCACGTACCAAATCTTTCTCTATTTTTGAATAAATTTTCTCGGAGTAGAAAATCATGTCCAAACTCTTTCATCAATCATAGATCCTTAATTGTTTGTCTTAAAGACCCCACCCCACCCAATAGTAATAATTAGTTCAATAGTAATAATTAGTAAGTGTACTTATCAAAGGTTTTGTAAAGTATAATAATAAGGTGTCGGGATTCGAAGTCACACATGAGATTGGAGATTTCTCTTATTAATTCACTGTTTTTCGTACATGGTGGGAACATGTATTAATTAATAAAAAAAATAATTTAATTAAAAATAAATAAATAAATAAATATTAATTATTAAATTATCTATTATTGTTATGTAAGAAAAATGAATCCTTAGGCTTTGGTTGGTTCCACGAAGAAGCGGATGAGATTTTTCCAGGCCGGAAGAACATGTTTGGCTCCTTGTAGCATGTTTAATTCCTAAGCTTTGAATCTTCCTTTTTGCTTGTTTGTCCTTTCTCGTCTGTTTTCTACTTTTATTTTTTATTTTTTGTGACGTGTGATGTGATCAAACTTTTATACTTTGAGAGTGAGAAGCCAATAATTTTTGGATCTGGTCTAAATTATATGGATTCAAATTTATCTAAATATATAATTTTGATCGATTTAAAATTTGATTGAATTGTGGTATCACATTTAGCTATCCGAATTGAATTTGAAAATTACCAAATTTGATAAATGTTACCACTACCCTCTTACAAACCCTCACTTAGGGGAAGCGATGAAAAATGACATGTTTAAATGCAGTCACATGATGAGTCTTGTAGGTTTTTTTTTTTTTTTTTTTTTTTTTTCACTTTTTAATGCGACTCATTTACGAGATCAAATAGTTTCCTCTGTTACTTTTTTCCCGTTTGAGTGATAATAGTCATAATACAACTTATGGTGTGAATACATACAATAGTAGTTACTGTTCAAATTTAAGGGAGTCAATAAATTCACTTAATGATGACTCTCGGGGCTGACAGATATTTTATTTATTATTATTTTTTATTTATTATTTTTAATTTTTAATTTTAAATAATATATTAAAATAGTATAATTTATTACCAAAAAAAGAAAAAAAGTCTTATATGCCCCTCCTCCTTCTGGAGTTACTACTCGTCGAAGGGGGCCAGCAAGGCGACCGTTAAGATTTGAAACTTCAAAGCGGGCAATGGCCCGATATAATTGACCGCGAAACCAGACATCTTAGCTGCAACTTATCCTCTCTTATCCTTTCCTTCAAATTTACATTTTCAAAATTTTTCCGACCGTTTCTGTCTCTCTGTCTCTCTCCTCTTAATCTCTCTCTAAAATTGATTGTATCAGAAACCTGCAATCCATCCAAACATACTTCGGTTTGATCACCTCATTCTCCGCTCTCTGAATTCTGAATTCCCGTGAGTCTTTCTTTTTCATCTTTCTAATAATTCCTTAAATCATTCCTGTGTTTCATCATGTTTATACAATCTCATGGATTGATAGTGAGACTAAATTTTGACTTGGATTAAGATTTTTTTTTTTTTTTAATTTAAATTTCATCTTTGTTTTGTCTGGGTTTACAAATATAACTTTGTGGAGGAGGAGAAGGAGTTATAGATCAGGCTTTTCAAAATATGAGACCTTTACCTGGGTAAGAATTCAGATCATATGATATAATTATCTATATGTATATATATATATATATACATGTATATAAGAGTTGAGATTAATAAACTTATCAAATAGACAAATACTCTGCCTTTTTCCCTTCAATCAATAATTCTTTGCAGAAGAATTAGCGGCCCCACAAGACGATCAACAACCGGAAAATGGACTGAAGAAGAGGTAACTAGTCTATTCTTTTTCCTTCTACAGGATGCCATTTTTTTTTTTGTTGTTGTCAAATTATGATCATGCTTTGTATCTAGGATGAACTTCTTCGTTGGGCAGTACAGCATTATAAAGGAAAATCTTGGAGAAAAATAGGTATAAACATTTTCGTGTCGATCTGTGTATATTTTATAAGGTCATAATTCATGTTACAATTTTACATTTAATTGAATTTGAGAATTCGTTGTAGCGCAAAATTTTAAGGACCGGACAGACGTGCAGTGTCTACATCGGTGGCAGAAGGTTTTAAACCCGGAACTTGTCAAAGGTCCATGGTCTAAGGAGGTGAGTAAGTAAGTTCATTTGTACGTTTTTCTGAATCTTCATAATGTTTGTTAGTAAATATAACAAAATAAAAAAAATAAAAATTGAATAGGAGGATGAAATGATAATCAAGTTAGTGAATAAGTACGGGCCGAAGAAATGGTCGGCTATTGCCGAAGCATTACCTGGACGTATCGGAAAACAATGCCGAGAAAGGTATAGTTAGTTATTAGTTACATAATGTTGATCGTATTGCATAATCATGTCTTTATTTCTTTGTGATGTTCTAATGTTTAAGATGGCATAATCATCTTAATCCGGCTATAAACCGAGATCCATGGACTCAAGAAGAGGAGCTGGCCTTAATCCAAGCTCATCGAATTTACGGGAACAAGTGGGCTGAATTGACCAAATTTTTACCTGGAAGGTAGGTATTAAATTAGTATTTTTGTAGATGATAGAAAGCAATACTTAAGGTCGGTCCTGTTTAGAACTCCATTTTAGACCCACATAACTCCAGTTTTGTCACAATTGATTTGTATCAGGTCGGACAATGCAATAAAAAACCATTGGAACAGCTCCATCAAAAAGAAGTTGGAATCTTTTCCGGGAAGTTCATCATTTTCTGAACCGAATTTTTCAGAAGACCACGAAATTGAGAATAAGAAACCAAAGGAATCTCAGGTGCCTATTCTTGTCGATTCTGCTAAGACAGAGGACGTACAAATATCAAATCTACGGAATCTTTTCGGGAAGAGTTTGGAGCTAAATATCATTAAGAAATCAAAAGATGACTTCATCTTCATTGATTCTCCAAATGCTTATGGAGCTAAATCAAAGCCAGATGTTATACGGCATAGTCCAAAATTAGTCCCCGTGAACATTTATAGTTCTGGATTATCAGAAAACAAGCCGATCCCCACCTCTATGAATGAAAAGGAAAGCAACAATTTCAAGTTAGATGAAGAACAAGAAGAAGAAGAAGATTTCAATGAACCTCATCCTTTTCCAAGAATAGATATTCCATTCCATAGTTCATGTGAAGATGCTTATAGTCCTCTCGGAATTCGCCAACTAATGAACTCCTCAATGTACGGTCTAGAGAGGGACACTGATCTAATTCCGACTAGTTCTAGCTTGACGGATAGCTTTGGTTCCGTGGAATCTATTTTCGACAAGAACGGAGACTGCCTAATGCCCAAATCTGCCATAGAGGAGAAGGTGAAAAACTTTGGATTTTTTCTTACTTTTTGCTAAATATATTTTTGGTACATTATATTAAGCTCTTTGATTCTTATGTATGTCATATATATACAGAATCATACAAGAGTACTTCTTGAACAAAGCTCCAAAAATCAAGCAAACAAACTCTCTTTCGAGAATGTTTCGGTCACTACAAGTCCCAACAAGTAAGTTTTATAGCTCTACAGTGCAAGAATCTTTCACTTTCTTTTTCTTTTCTTTTTCCCTTTTTTGTATTATTTGAAAATGCTGAACGGTTTTTCGGTTATAGATATGCGGATGCTCGGGAAAATACGACATTTGTACGATCTGATGCAGATTGTTGTATTCATAATGAACAAGAAAATGTGCCTCCTAGTAGTGTCTTGGTAAGAGATTCTCAAGATATGTTTATGTTACAAGACATTATATATCTATATATATATGTACTTGTTTAGATTTGCTATATAGCGGATAGCCAGTCTGAGCTTTGAAATTATGCAGGAACAGACCATTCTTGACTCCGGCGGATGCGATATAACCGGGAAAGGAACAGAGAGCAAGACATTTAATGGAAACGTTTTTGGATCAAGCACATCTTATCTTATGAAGAAATGCAGATAAAAGAAAAGCTTCTTACTATCACATATAGCTTATAAACTTTGTAGATTGTCTCATATATATACGATAGATTCTATGGATATATTTTTACGTACTACATTTTACACAGTTCTTACACTAATAGATTAAAACAAATCTAATAACAATAGAGTCTCTAAAATAGAAAAATACATCAGCAACCTCGCTTCATGCAATGATTTCTTCACCTCCTTCTCCTCATCCACCTGTTTCAATGGCTCTTCTACTAGCGCCACCACTGTTTCCCCAACTCCACCAAAAGGAACTACTCCTGCTCCCTCAACATCCTCTCTTCCTCTTCCTTCTAACCTTCAACTCACCTCCTACAAGCTCTTCTAAATATTTGTCGCCACCATCTTCTACCAACACATCACCTCCTTCTTTCGCGGTGCTTCTAAGTCCACCTCCCCCATCGTGAACCCGATGCAGTTTGTATGAGCTGTTGGATTCCAACAAGTAGTAACACAACTGACAACTAAATCGCATTCCATCCAGATAAAATGTCTTCTAAAAATAAGTTGAAAATCGAGCTAGAAAAAGTAAGAGATAAAGTTTCTGCAAGTGCTTAAATGCTAATTGGTTAATCAAAATGCAGGTTTCATTTGGTTCAAGGATATTTTTACTGATTCTTTTTTGTATGTTGCTCTTGGAGTAACACAACTGACAACTAAATCAAACATGTATCTACAATCACGATAAGCATTCTAAGAATGGTCTATTAGCAATGGTGTAGGAAAGGAAAAAATTATTAAAGTAGCTCAGAAAAACCGATTGGAATTCCTACACTCTTCTTCTCTCTAATCTGGGTCTAAGAGAGAACCCAACTTATATAAGTACCGAAGGAAAGTACACAACGGATTTCATGGTCTGTTTCTTTCTTGTATTTGATGAATATTCATCCCCTTTTTCTTCACTTCATTTTTTGTTTTGCTTCACTTCAATAATCTGTGTTGCTAACAAAGTAGGCTGCGTTTTGCTTAATGTTATGGAGTCATTAGCACAATCGAGTTAACATAATTGACGAGCCTAATAGTTGTATTTCTTGATTTAAATTATAAATTCTCACTTAGACTATATAATCAATTGTTTTTTTGGGCAAGTAGAGTGTAATAATTGGAAATAAGTTTTTTACTGTTAGAGATGGAAATTCAATTTTATAGCTACCAAGTTTAGTGATTTATATCTTTCGCTTCTTCCTCGAAGGTGGGGAGGTTGAAGGGTAGAAGGAGGAGGAGGAAGAGAGGATGTTGAGGGAGCAGGAGTAGCTCCTAATGGCGGCGGCAGATACAGTGATGGTTGGCGGAGGAGTTGTTGAAACAGTTGGATGAGATGAGGGAGGTGAAGAAATCATTGCAGAAAACAAGGTTGCTGGTGTGTATCCATATATATTTATTTTTTTCTATGTAAATTAGCTTTACCTGGTGATCAATCATGGCGAGCAACTACTTAATGAAGAAGCCAGCTCTTAACACGCTTTGTTGATCAATGTGTGTGTTTATTTATTTGAAAATGGTAGATAAATTTTGAATAAAATTGATAAGTTGATAATTATTTATATAATTTATTAAATTAATAAATCACAACTTATTATATTTAAGTAATAAAAAAAAGACCAGAAAATAGAAAAAACCAAAACTAATATCTTTTCTTACATCCTTTAGAGGACACTATAAGCCTACGGTCCTAACATAATTTTAGTAAATTAAATTTATTAGAAAAACAAAAAAATTAGTTAGTATTAGCCGACAATTAGTTTAGCATCATTGACTCCTAACCATTCAATTTCCCCAAAAAAAAAAAACAATCTCAACGAAGTTACTAGCAACGCAGCTTAATCTTTGACAAAGAAAACATGCACCCCACGCTCTGTTACATGTATCTGAAAAAAAAAAAAAACGACCAACAAAACTGCAACTAAAATAACCAAAAACAGCAACACATAAAACTGTGTCTCTTATTTTCTTCTCTCAATCACAATCAAACGTGCAAGCCACACAGTAGAAAAGAAAGAGACAGACTCTTCTCTTCCATCTTTTTTTCTATTTGTTTTCATCTATAGAATACGATTGAATCATTTTCAATCTTATATCTTGGGTTCACAGACGAGAGCTGATAAGAAAAGTTCGGGTTTTGAACGATGGTTCGAGCCTTTGGCAGTCAACATAGCATCCAAAAATCGAAATCGTTCAATTTCAGAAAGATGTTTGACATTTCAGGCAGACAACAAGCTCATCATAGTTGTCCGTTACAAACCGGACATGGACATGGGCTTGAGGTACCTAGACCGAAAACCGCAGGGGATCACCCAAATTACGAACAACATCATCACTGCAACAGCCCTTTGGTAGATAATAATGGAACTGGCTATGCTAGAATCGGAAGCCCCCTCCTCAGACCGAACTCAGGTAATGATAAACAGTTACAACTTTACATGTATGTTTGATATGTATTGTTGAACTCGGTTCTGAACAACGTAATAAACAGTTCCCTTTTTCGGGTGATTTTGTCATTTAAGATGTGGAGTTGATGAAGGAACGGTTTTCAAAATTGTTGTTGGGGGAAGACATGTCGGGAGGTGGAAAGGGAGTTTCTTCGGCTCTGGCTTTATCAAATGCCATAACAAACCTTGCGGCTTCTGTTTTCGGGGAGCATAAGCTAGAGCCGATGTCGCTTGAGAAAAAGACAAGATGGAGGAAAGAAATCGATTGGCTTCTATCTGTAACTGATCACATTGTTGAGTTCGTACCTTCACAGCAAACATCAAAGGATGGAACAAACATGGAGGTGATTAATAATTTATAATTTTCTCTATGTTATATTTTCGTATCCATGTTTGGTATTAAAAAGAAAAATGGGTCTTGGTTTTATAGATCATGGTGACGCGGCAAAGAAACGATTTGCTCATGAACATCCCGGCATTGAGAAAGCTTGATGCTATGTTAATTGTAAGTAATGTTGTTGTTTCAATTTAAATACTAAGTCATAAATTGGATCATGTTTTCAGATTTGATGATGCTCTTACTATGAAATTTACAGGAGCATCTTGATCACTTTGGAAACCAAAATGAGTTCTGGTATTCCACCGGAGAGGATGATTCCAATATGGATTCGTCCCAAAGAAATGGCGATAAATGGTGGCGGCCCACTGCTAAAGTTCCCGAAAAAGGGTTATCAGATGTTGCTAGAAAGTGGCTGCATTTTCAAAAGGAATGTACAAACCAAGTGTTGAAAGCAGCCATGGCCATTAATGCTCAAATTTTATCCGAAATAGAGATCCCAGAAAGCTACATTGAATCCCTGCCCAAGGTACGATTAAACGAAAAACACCCGTTTCCGTTTTCTCTGCCCAATATATATCCCAGACAGCTAAATTAATTTATTTTTCTTCTTCCTAGAACGGGAGATCTAGTTTGGGTGATACAATCTACAAGAGTATAACAGACGAATTCTTCGATCCCGGGCAATTCCTGTCTACCATGGACTTTTCGACCGAGCACAAAGTGCTCGATCTTAAGAACCGAATCGAGGCTTCAATCATAATATGGACGAGAAAAATGCATAACAAGGACAACAAGTCATCTTGGGGTTCAGCAATAAGTCTAGAGAAAAGAGAACTCTTTGAAGAAAGAGCAGAGACCATCTTGCTTCTACTCAAACAAAGTTTTCCAGGCCTCCCTCAATCCTCATTGGATATTTGCAAAATCCAATACAACAAGGTAAGAAAGCATGTTTTGATCCTAAGCTTAAACTTTCCGATCTATTATTATGTATTAACCAGCTTAAGTAACATCTTATTTTTCCCAAAATGTTTTATAGGATGTAGGAAAGTCGATTCTAGAGAGCTATTCGAGGGTTATAGAGAGCTTAGCATTCAACATCATGTCTAGAATTGACGATGTTCTTCATGCTGATTCTCTAACTCAAGACCCTTCGATGGAAAAATCGATGTATTCTTCTTCACTATTGACACCGAGCAAAGTAGAAACAGATATAATGACTCCAAAAACACTTTCGGATTTCATGGGATGGAGTTTGGACAAAGAAAAACCATCACCTGCTGAAACAGACAAAAACAGCAACAACAATGGCAGTTTGATGGGTAACATGGAAAACTACTTCAAAGAACAAAATGAGAAGATTCTAAACAAATATGCTAACATTGTGACCCCAAAGAGATTCTCTTACTTGGACAAGCTCGAGAATTTAAGCGGCCTAAGAAGTCCAACAGCTCGTCACTGAGAACTGTACAAATAATTGATGCCACACTACCAGCCAAGAAAGAAGTACTTTAAATAGTACACGAGAACATTCTTTGCCGGAAAATATGTAGATAATCAGAGGGATCCACCAATTTACAGGAGTGTGTATAGGTCTTCCGTCCTACTATATAATGGACCGGGAAGCTTTAAGCCATTTCGGCTTGATCCTTGAAGCATCTGATATGCATGTACTCTTCTTTTAACTGTGTTGTTTAACCTGTAGCTAATGTATACAATTTTTCTTCCTCCAAGTGTATGTGTATATGTGAAACAGCTTATTCTCACATGCCCTTTCCATAGCTAAAAAAAGTAAAAAAGGTACTTAGCAATTAGTATGTTTAAAGTTCAAACAACTTAAGCCCGTATATCAAACAAAATAAATTGAGCATCAAATCAAGCAAATAATAACCTAGGTTTCTTCAAAATAGGGATCAATGCACCTGGCAGATGGAAAGAGATTCGATTCAACTAAGCAATCAGCATATAAGCCTGTACAGTAACAACTATAGATATTCATGGGAAGCAAAGAAGAGAGCAGAGATTTAAATGATTGAAACCAAATTTTGTGTTATTAAATAAATAAAAACTCATCCAGCTTCCTGGTGAACAGCCCAACCCTTAAAGTAATCAACAACAAATGAGGCTTATCAATATGAGATGAACCGATCAATATCCAAGGCCTCTGTACTCGAAATAAAATATGATGTCAATAAAAACTGCAATTGTCAACAAACAGACACGCTGACTAACATCTTGCTGGATCCGGAAACTGTCATAAAGGCATTGATATACCTGCAGTAAAGAAAAAAGACAGGATCAAGAGGAAGTTTACATCAACCGAAGACAATAATTGCTCTGTTATTGGAGGGATAAAGCACTAGTTTATGATTATAAATCATTTCCTATGGGGCTTCTAATGAGTCTTATTTTTAAAAAAAGGGTTGAAAGTTTATGAATGAGGCCAAGCTTTTCAAAAAGTTTTGAAGTACTTGAAAAATCGATATTATAGCCACATATTCATTTCCCGGTTGCAAATATTAGTAACTTTTCAAGCAAAGAAGGATCTGAACAACTTCATTAAGAATCTAGAGTCAAAATTCCATGATAAGAAATCTAAGCAGACCAGACTCAAAACCAAGAACAAAAATGCTCTGACTTGCAGCAGCTATGTTTTGGCACAGTTATTATATAGAATCTTCTCAGATAAAGTCCAAACCTTCTTCTGCATTGAGATTACAATCTAAGAATCGCCACTCTTAAATTAAATTCTTTGCATGCACGATAACATAAGAAGAAAATTATCAGTTCAATCTTCCACTTATGCTTCAGCCATATCATGTATGTAAGAGAGACAAGAAGAGTAAATTGTCTCCCCATTTTTGGAACACCCACTTTTTTTTTCTTAAACTTAGAGTGTATATAGAAAGCTCTAATCCGTTTTCTTTTTTGTTCAATCAATGCATTTTTTGTCCAGAATCATTCAAAATTAAGCGTACAGTGATTAATAAGGAGCATAAATTATCGCCAAATACACACCTTGAGGAACTAAGCCCCAACTCCGAGATTCAATGCTCAAGCTCGAAATCAATCGAGCCGAAGCTATTGCGCTGTGCAACGGCATCATTGATCCCTGGCTGCTCAACTCCAATGGTAACCTAGCCACCAAACAGAACAAACAAAAAATTTCCAACCGACTAGTCAAATGAACAGTGAAAATCTCACTCATTTTCTTGCAACCGAGTTAAGAGCGAAAAATGAGATTGAGAAGCGCAAGTTGGAGGAGAAAACTCACCGTGAAGTGCGAGAAATGCGCGCTGTTGCGGAAGCGGACGGCTGAGATTGAGCGCTTGATTTGAGGGGAGAGAGCTCGGGCAACATTGTTCTTTTTCTAGCCTTAGCGACGATTGAGTTTAGCTGAGACGATAACCTAGATACCACCCTTGCGGACGCCATTGATGGCCTTCTTGTTCGAGCTTCGTTGTTCGTCTCTCTAGTGTCTTATACCTTTCCACGAAGGCAAGAATTAAAAGAGGGTTTTATCTAGCATCGAAACGACGACGTCCGTTTCCTCTTAGCATCAGTTCGGATTTTCTCCAGATTGGGCTCAGTGTTACAGAAAGCCCACATAACAGGAAGAAGAAGACAAAGACAAGGTGGGTGGGTAAAAGTCGAAGCTGCTAAGCGACGTCGTTGCATAAGCAGAAATTGTTTTAAAAGTTGATGACCACGTGTAGACGAGCAATAAATCAGAGTAAAGTCAGTCAATTTCACCCGCCAAACCACTAACTGCACTGAACAGTAACGCTTTTCGCACTAAAAATGCGTTCAACTATAAAAGGATAATCAATCGTTCAAGCTTTCAGCCATCTTCACTATCGTCTTCTTCATCTTCATCTTTCTTCATATTTCTTCATATTTCGGAGGGTTTTAGGGTTAGGTGGATCCGATAATGGCCGAAATTAAGGTTACCTCGGAGGTCGGAAACGACGGCGTTGCTGTGATCACCATGTGCAATCCTCCCGTGAACGCCATAGCTCTTTCCAGTGAGTATCGCCGTTCTTTTTTTTTTTTTTTTTTTTTTAAATTTTAATAATTGAAATTTATGCTGGCTTACTTGTGATCTTCTTCGTGGTTTGGTTGTTGATATTGTGATGCAGTACTTGATGGGCTGAAGGCGAAGTTCGACGAGGCGATGGCGAGAGATGATGTGAGAGCTGTCGTTTTGACTGGTATTGCTTATTTTCTTCTTTTTTCATTCAATATCTTAGAAATTATTTTCAATTGTTGATCTGAAAGTCATATTTGAGGTAAAGTTTAGAGGTCCGAAT
The DNA here is from genome assembly GCA_027186245.1 of Coriaria nepalensis. Classification (NCBI taxonomy): domain Eukaryota; kingdom Viridiplantae; phylum Streptophyta; class Magnoliopsida; order Cucurbitales; family Coriariaceae; genus Coriaria; species Coriaria nepalensis. The sequence continues at coordinate 8,454,667 of CP114496.1, read as the reverse complement.
CTTGTTGGAATTTAAGCAGGGAAGTTGGTTCCAGCGATCACTTCTGTAGGGTTTAGTAATTTTGAGGACAATTTCTGTCTTACGCTTCTTTCTTTATCTTTTAATATTGATTACCAAGATAGCTGGACCTTGGCTTTCTGATTTCACTTTTGTACAGAATTATGAAAATTTATATTTCTTGAACTGGTTTACTGTAGGGAAAGGAGGGAGGTTTTCCGGTGGATTCGACATCAATGTTTTTGAAAAAGTTCATAAGACAGGTACGGACGTTAATAACATATATTCTTTGATTGAGTGTCAACAACTGGACCTGTTGATTGAGAATTTTCTGTTTCACTGTCCTGTATGGCAGGCGATATCTCTCTCATCCCTGATGTTTCTGTTGATCTTGTGGTCAACACGATAGAAGGTATGTATAAACCTCCTTATTATAATTCAGGCCCTGCATTTCGACCGTGAACATTACAAATGATGTTTAGTCAATGTAGGAACAGTGTTCTACTTCATTATGTCATTGTAACTGCAGATGCCAAGAAACCAGTAGTTGCTGCAATTGAAGGACTTGCTCTAGGAGGGGGCTTAGAATTAGCATTGGTTTGCTTCTTCTTCTTCTTCAACTTCATGTGGGGGTATATATGTTATTCCCTTTACTAAACTTTTTGCAGGGAAGTCATGCTCGAATTGCTGCACCTAGAACTCAACTTGGCTTACCAGAGCTCTCGCTCGGAGTAATTCCAGGATTTGGAGGTATAGCCACTTTAGGACAATTGCTTTAACTAGAAGAAATGTAAATTTTATAGTGTACGAACAATTACTAGTTGATTTAATTGGGAAATTGATATCAGGTACACAACGTCTTCCAAGGCTTGCTGGGCTTTCAAAGGCTGTTGAAATGATGCTTGTATGGATTCCATCCTTTCAGTTCATTTAATGGTAAATTGATATCTAATGTTTGTCGTTTAACATATCATGCAGTCATCCAAACCAATTATGTCTGAAGAAGGAAAGAAGTTAGGTCTTATTGACGCAATTGTCTCTCCAAAAGAATTGCTGACAGTATCTAGGTCATGGGCTCTAGATATTGCAGAAAGCCGAAAACCATGGATTCGCTCTCTTCACAGGACAGATAAAATTGGTTCCTTATCTGAAGCTCGTGAAATATTGAGAAAAGCAAGACAGCAAGTAAAGAAAACTGCTCCACATTTGCCTCAGCACAGAACTTGTCTTGACGTTATTGAAGAGGGAATTGTTCATGGAGGCTATAGTGGAGTTCTATATGTATGTATAAGTCTTTACTGTTTAGTTTACATGTATATAAGTCTTGCTTCAAGAAGAAAGCATGGATTGATTTCTTTGGCTCGAGAAGATGATGCTTCATTCTGCATTCACAGATAAAATATTACACCTTTTCTATTTGGTGAAATATTTTCCTTGGCCTTTTCTAAGAATAATTTCAAGTACTGAAAACTGAAATTGCAGGAGACCAAAGTATTTAAGGAGCTGGTCTTATCAGACACATCGAAAAGTCTTGTTCATATCTTTTTTGCTCAACGTGCGACATCAAAGGTAAAGATTTGATGCAAATAAGCACCAACTGTTTCCCAAGACTCACTCCCTGACTTGTATGGTGCCCAATCTTAATTTTCTATGTGGCGTTACCCAAGTCAGTTCTAGTTCTGGATATTTAAGGGATATGCTAACAGTTTGCTACCTTTTACTTCGTATTTGCCAACTTTCAATTTTTATAGGTACCAAGTGTAACTGATTGTGGACTTAAACCAAGAAATGTAAAGAAAGTTGCTGTCATTGGAGGTGGTCTCATGGGGTCTGGCATAGCTACAGCTCTTGTTCTAAGTAACATTCACGTTGTTCTCAAGGAGGTCAATTCTGAGTATCTAGATAAGGGGATAAAAACCATAGAAGGTAATTGTGATTTTGCATCTCTCCCTGAGCAATGTTGATCATGAGCTTTGCATGTTAGACATACTACTCCATGATTTCTAATTTAAATAATAATTAAAGCAGGGGTATACTTCAATTCAGTAACGTATTATCATTTCTAATATTTACTTTTGATAGAAATATCTCAATAAACTTTGAAAGATCCTTGTTATTTCTATGACAGCAAATGTTCAAGGTTTGGTAGCAAAAGGGAAGCTGACAAACGATAAGGCAGAAAAAGCTCTGTCAAATCTTAAAGGTGTATTGGATTACTCAGAGTTTAGAGATGTGGATATGGTCATAGAGGTGGGTAATTTCAGCACCATTTCAGTGTGTATGGTTTGGAAGATTGTTTGTACATTAGTAAAATGGGATAATGATGTCATAGGATGTTATTGGTCAGGTAGAAGTTTGTGTGATCCTTTCTAGTCAGTTTCATTTCTTAGAATAAAAGCTTTTATGAATATGCCTAGATAAATCAACTTTCTGTTCACTTGCAGGCTGTCATCGAGAGCATTCCTCTTAAACAGAAGATATTTACTGAAATTGAGAAGGCATGCCCTCCTCACTGCATATTGGCATCTAATACATCTTCAATTGACCTGAATGTTGTTGGGGAAAAGACCAGCTCTCAAGATCGAGTTGTGGGAGCACATTTTTTCAGGTTATTTTCTTTTTATGCACGCTCTGCATCACACTGTGATTCCTGTCATTTTCCCATAACGTAAAGGAACAAAAATTACCTTAGGTTCTTCCAAATAAAAAAGAATGAAATTTTGAATCCTGCAATAGAATGTATCAGTATGATAATCATGCAAATGACTCTTATCTATGTGTCATTTTGTTAATTACAAATATTTTTGTATTTCTTTTCAACGAACAGCCCTGCCCATGTGATGCCACTTCTTGAGATTGTACGGACAGAGAAGACTTCTGCACAAGTCATTCTTGATCTTATGGCCGTTGGGAAAATCATAAAGAAGGTTCTAGTTGTGGTGGGCAATTGCCCTGGCTTTGCAGTCAATCGTACCTTCTTCCCATATTCACAAAGTGCACACTTGTTGGTCAATTTGGGTGTTGATGTTTTCAGAATTGACGAAGTGATCACCAATTTTGGCCTCCCTGTTGGCCCTTTTCAGTATGCTCATTCCCTTTTTGCTGTCCAATATATGCACTCCTTTTTTGTCAGAGAAAATGCTATGCATGCTGTGAAATGATAACTTGTATAATATATTGCATGCATTTGGACATCATTTTTCTTGTAGGCTTCAGGACTTGGCTGGATATGGAGTGTCAACTGCAGTTTGGAAAGTGTTCGCTGATGCATTCCCTGACCGTGTTGTCAATTCACCACTTGTTGACCTTCTGGTAAAAAATGGCCGCAATGGTAAGTAAAGGACCTATCTTTAACTGTCTTGTGAAATCATACATAATTTCTCAACTTTTACCTTGGTAATCAGGTAAAAACAACGGAAAAGGATACTATAGCTATGAAAGGGGGAGCCGTCCAAAGCCCGATTTCTCAATATCACCAATTATTGAGGAATCTAGGAGAATTACAAATATAATGCCTGGTGGAAAGGTACTTGTACTGTTATCCATCATGACCATTAATTTCTACGACATTACTATCTTAGTGCATCATAAGACAGTGTCTTCTCCTTAGATTTTACCTGAAGTGTTTGTTTAATTGTTTTTGGGCAGCCCATAACCGTTACTGACCAGGAAATTTTGGAAATGATACTCTTTCCTGTGGTAAATGAGGGATGCCGTGTTTTAGACGAAGGAGTAGTTGTTCGAGCCTCTGACCTAGATGTCGCCTCTGTTCTTGGGATGAGTTTTCCATCTTACTGGTAATTCAGTCATAACTGACTAGCCTTGTTTTTTTGGCTACTTAAAGCTAGTTTCTTGTTCATGATGTTCATGATGTTCCTTTCCTTTAAATCCAATCATCACTATTACCCAAGTAAATTCATTTTACTTGAAAATAATTTTCTTTTCTTTGTAGTGGTGGTATCATTTTCTGGGCAGATCTCGTTGGGCTGAAACATGTGTATACAAGTCTGAAAAAATGGTCCGAATTATATGGCAACTTCTTTAAGCCATCTAGGTATCTAGAAGAAAGAGCTTCAAGAGGCATTCCCCTGGTAAGAATCCTATATTGCATCCTTTTACCTTCACAAGAAAATGCGACCTTATATAATTTAACATAACATTCACACCACCAGATGATACTCTTCGTGAATTCTAATTATAGCCTATGTGGCACCGTGATATGATTCATTACATAAGATTATAGATATGTAAAGAGTTGAAAATGATATTCTTCATTTATGTACAGAGTGCACGGGCTTCAGGAAACACGGGTTCAAGGGCGCGTCTGTAACCGAAGAAGCAAGCTAGTTATCAAGGAAGATGGTTCATGTTTTATGCATCCATACATATATTCAAAAACTTCCAGTCACCAAAATATTTATTAAAAAAAAAAAAAGCTCAGTCAACAAAGGTGGGGGAGGGGGAAGTGGGGATGTGGGAAGTGGAAAGAGGGAAGAGGTTGAAGGGAAGAGGGAAAAAAATTGATGGAGGAGCTATGATCATTTATTTATATTGTTCAAGTAGACAGCTTGTGATGTTTCTAGGGACTGAAGCTACAGAATAAAATTGTGTCTTCACATAAATTATTATTCTAAAAAAGTATTATTGTCGTTGAGTCCACTCGTCTAAGATCTTCAGATCTAGACCGTCCATTTTATCTCGTCGTAACGACCAGTAAAAATTTCGGCCAACCAGAACTTCACCGGTCGGTTTATTGGATTACTGGCTGAAAACCCTCAAGTCAACAACGTTTGTGGGACCCAACACTTTTAGCGCCAATAGCCAATAGCCAATTCCATCTTTATTTCCAACCTTTCTCTCTCAGTTTTGTGGAGCGAAATTCTAAACAAAATCCTATGATTTTCACTTCCCTTGTAAACTAGCATCCTTTCCAGTCATCACGTTCCACGTGTTACTACCTCTACGTGGCATATAGTGAATCGAAGCTTACAGTATGCTTCCGTGGTCTTACAATTACCTGAATAATGCTGATAAACAATTCTTTCCGGAGAATCTGTGGGCTCGACGTAATCCGACGGTCAACTGCTATACCAATCTCATTTTCTATTGATTTTTACCGTTCGATTAATTTGGTTTAATCATGACCGTCAGATTAAATCATCGTCTAATACTCATAAAAATTGAAATTCAAAATCTTAAGAGAGAGAGGGAGGAGAGAAACAGCGCAAGAAAAAAAAAAAATTCCTTTTTTCGCTCCACTTCTAGTTGATTCCTCTCTGTAAAAAAAAAAAAAAAATCGCAACTCAGAACCCTAAACACTATCATCATCTCTCTCTGAATCGTCGTTTCTCTGCGTTGCGAGCTGAAATTCCTGCCAGTTTCACTACTGCTTGTCAAGCTTCTGATTACATTTCGAGCTGCAACAGCGCTTTTTCAGCCTTTTCCCCCTTGGCGTTGGATGAGGATCTTGATGTGAAGTTTTCTGAATTTGATCTTGATTATTGATCTCTTATCCGTGGATTGACAGAAGATCCCTGAAATCTTGGAATTTCTGCTAATCCTTTTGAAGTTCTGAATTTAAATTGCTGGGAGAAGAAGAAGAAGAGCAGACTGATTTCCCTCTGATGGAAGACGAAGATGACGGCGTGTCACCTAGTAGTTCAACATTGTCTGATATTCCGACCAAGAAGCTTGCTAGACAGCTGGTTTTCACGGGAGAAGTATCGGAAAATGAAGCATTGCCAGAGAAACCTCCGTTTCACACGGAGTCGCAGCCAGAGATAGCAGTCATACCGGCGGTGCCTCTGGTATCTAATTCTTCAGTGAAGATCGTGTGAGTTTCTGTTTTTGTATTTCTAGCTTATTATTTTTTCTCTGCTTTGTGAGAAAGAATTTTGGTTAATAGCGGATGGACATTGTGCAAATAGTAAAATGAGCTGCGTTATATTAGGAATGGTTCTTTTATTCGTTTTTAAGGATAAGGTTTTGGAGAAGTAATTACAACCGGGGTAATATATCATTTGTGCTCGTTACATATTGGGTGCTGATTTGTACCAGTCGTTTCTTGAAGAAAATTTTCCTGCTACTGTAAGAATAGACAATGGAAGGTGTAGTTGATATGCCTTTTTGAAAAAATTTTCTCTTCCAATTTTTTTGTTTTTGTTTTTCTATATCTATTTTATATGGAAATTTCTTATAACAGGGATTGGGTTGGAATTATCAACATTTTTCCTTTCTTTTAATTTGTTTTAAAACTTCTTGGAGTTTCTCGGCATACTTTAACCTTTTCTTACTATATTCTTTTTGGAAAAGAAGTAAGCTTATTTTAACTCGCACCAGGTATGCAGCCATTATTTGAACTGTCGCTGCTTTTGGTCTTAGTAGGGTAATGTGGAGCCTGGTCTATTTTGAATCATTGATGCATTTTACTGAGGATAAATATATCATATTCATGGTTGATAGGAGTAATTGGGTATTCTGGCATCTTTGTGAATATATTACTGGTGTGGAATTCTTTTGAAGATTATACATAAAAGCTTAGGCAAGACTGTTAATAATGGCTTTCCATCTTTTCTTTCATCAGAAAACCGGACTCGCCAAAGTCAAGACCAAGACTGCATGTTGACACAAAAGATGCTACTCCAAAGAAGCAAAAACAGTGTAATTGTAAGCACTCGCGCTGCCTAAAGTTGTAAGTTCCCAGTCTCTCCTCCAAAAAATGTAAATTTTTATCGATGAGTTTAATTCTACATGCATGGACAGTCACATGTAAACTTTGTGACCAATTTATTTTCTTATGATTAAATGAGACCAAACTTTTAAATCTCTCCTTTATATTCTCCATTGTCATTGCGACAGTTTTCTATGTTGTTCCCATTATCGGCACTGATTTGGAATGTTTGTTTCGATCTTAAGCAGATATTGTGAGTGTTTTGCATCAGGAATATACTGTGATGGTTGTAATTGTGTAAATTGTTATAACAATGTTGAAAAGGAAGGTGATAGACGAGAAGCTGTAGAAGCTACTTTAGAGCGCAATCCAAATGCGTTTCGACCTAAAATTGCCAGCAGTCCACATGGAAAGCGAGAAATCAGGGTATGTAGATCCAATGAACAATTGAATTACATTTTGTCCCCATGCATATGATTGGATTTTATTTACCACGTACAAATGTCACCTGCGACTGTTGCTTTCTAGTGTGCTTGGACTTGCATTGGTATACACAAAAGGTAATGCTCTTTGATATTATTGATGACCTAATGGACTCTGCTTTGGTTACATGTAGGAGGATGTTGGGGAGGTTCTTCTGTTGGTAAAGCACAACAAAGGATGTCATTGCAAGAAATCAGGGTGCCTGAAAAAGTACTGTGAGTGCTTCCAAGCCAACATTTTATGCTCCGAAAACTGTAAATGCATGGACTGTAAGAACTTTGAGGGAAGTGAAGAGAGACAGGCCATATTCCATGGAGAATATGGGAACAACATGGCACATATTCAGCAGGCAGCAAATGCTTCCATAACTGGAGCTATTGGGTCCTCTGGCTATGCATCCCCTCCCGTATCCAAGAGAAGGAAACATCAGGAGCTCTTCTCTGGACCCACTTCTAAGGATCCATCCAGTCATAGGCTTGGACAATTTCAACAGGTTTGCTAAGTCTCTTGTTCTGCTATCTGAGAAAATTATTCATAATGCAACTTCTAATCTGTATTGACTTAATTGGAAACTGTTCCCTACTTCGATACTTTCAAAATGGGATCTTAAACCGACATGCATCAGCTTGTAATTTTGGTTTTCTTCATTTATCAGGCTAACCATATCAAAGCTTCCATGCCTTTGTCTTCCATCCCAGATGCTCGCAATGGTGGCAATGCAGCTCCAGGCCATGCAAAGCTTACATACAGGTATAATAGATTGAATCTGGTTTACCTAATTGATCTTATTAGTGTCACACTGTTAATGACTCAGAACTAATATATTATATGTTCATTGAAGGTCTTTATTGGCTGACATCATCCAACCACGGGACTTGAAGGAAGTTTGCTCAGTTTTAGTGGTCTTATCCAGTGAAGTTGCAAAGAAGCTAGCAGGTAATAAGTTAATAAAAAATTTGTATGTCATTTTCAAAATTATGGAGTTATTCTGGATTTATGGTCATCGGTTCATGTGGATTTGCAATAGAGATAAAAAAATATCTGGTTGCAATATAGTCAGATGTTTACGTGTCATGTGGATTTGTTTACTGTTATCATTTTTGGTAGCATTGATTTTTCAAAGAAAATTTCGCTGTTGTTTTTCTAATCTCATTTGCTTTTCTTCTGTGCTACACAATTCTTCTGCTATCTGAGAAAGTCTAGCGGAAGTAACCGTAAGATGACCAGATGGTTCAATGAGTCTTTCTTAGATTCTTAATCTTTATGTTTCCAGACCAAAAGAATGCTAAGGAGGAGCAAGCAAAAACTCGAACAGAAACTTCCCTTGCTTCATCAATTGAAGATAAGTTGCAGAGACAGAAGAAATCCGATGAGGAAGTTGCAGTCAATGATGATTGTTCATCAAGTGCAAACCAGGATGGTAAAATCAGCCCTAACGATTCCGATTCTGATGGTCCAGATGTGCCCAAAGAAAGGCCCATGTCTCCTGGAACATTAGCTTTGATGTGTGATGAGCAAGATACAATGTTCATGCCAGCTTCTTCCTCAAATGGATTATTGGGCACATCATCACATTCTACTTCCGGACAAGAGTTGACTGAAGTCCATGCAGAGCAGGAACTGATTGTCCTGACAAAGTTTCGAGAATGTCTTCATAAGCTCATCACTCTTGGAGAGATAAAGGGCAAGTTTTCTAATTTCCTTTTCCACATCTTGAAAAGCTAATTAGGCATATCAAACGAAAATCTCTGATTGTTTCATCCTGTTGTGTTATTTATAGTCTTGTTCGAAATTTATTGGAGCTAGAATATTATTCTATTTTAACAACATAGAAAGTTATTGAGTTTTTGCAAATCAATACTCATCCAAACTAAGATCCACTACACATCTTCTGAACTGTAAGTAATGGTGCACTTCTTTCTACACTTTACAGAAAAGTGCTCATTTCTAGCTAGAAATTAAGAAGGGAACCATACAAATGCAAGAACGGAGATCGAGAGTCAACCGGGACCCGTTAGCAATGGCCTTGCAAAAGCAGCTATTCCACCTATGTCTAAGGATCCTCGTCTTCAGATTCCAATCCTCCCTGAAAATAAACCAGTGGCTTCTTACGAGGTAATAAAGTCTTAGCACAAGGTACGGTACGTCATTTCTGTAGCTGTATCCATAATCACATTGCTTAGAAGATTCTAATTTTATTTTAGATTGAGTAAACATGGTGTAAGATAACGGTAGTTGTACTTTATAGGATCTTTCTATTCATAACTAAGAGAAAATAAAGAGCATTTGCTTCATTTATAAGATTGATTTATGATCGATTCGGGTTTATCATGAACTGATTAGTTGTACATACCATTGGTCTTTCTACCAAGATGTTATCTTACTATGACCTAAACAGCAACAGCTCCTTGTGCACTTTGTTAGCTCAGATTATTTGCAAGCACCGAACAATTGTACTTATCATAGATGTACTCTTTTATTCTTCTTCAAAATTAGTTAATATGTAGAGACTTTTTTTTTCCTGAATTATAAGTCAGATATTTATAGTTCGAACATTGATTAAACCATGAGCAAATTAATCGAAACAGAGTGATTTGGTCGGTAGCTGATCGACCTAATTCCATCTCTTCCTTATCTTTTGCAACCCCCGTCTGCCACCCCGAAGCGGCCGGTGCTCAACCCTACTTCGAAAGAGTTTAGATGATAAATAAAGGAGTTGGATGATATATTTCATGACATGAGTGTTAAGGAGATAATTACGCATTCATAAGATAAGTGTTTAGTAATGTTTGTTAAAAAGGAAAATGCTAGTAGGAACATATGAGAAATGTTTGTATTTGATTAATTAGATTTACGTTTACATATTATGGCTCGTTTGTAATCCGAAAACAAGCAGAAAAAACAATGACAGCGAGTGGATCTTATTACAAAAGAGTGCTTACATCAGCTTCATGTGAGTTCTTCACAGAACTAGAATTCATGTCTTAGAAACCAACGTCATCTTAAGAGCATCAAAACAAACCGGCAAAGAATCAAGAACATCCCCTTTGAAAGAAAACAACATTCCCCTGTCTCTTACTCACGGATAAAACAATGCAAACACTACCTCCCATCTCTTATTGTTCTTCTTAAAAAATCCCCTCTCATGTAATCAACCCGATTCAACATTGAGAAGTCAAACAAATGGAGATTTCTTCTTCTGATCAGAAAATGGAGACTACCCGGAAAGTCAAAAGCGAAAAGGGCGGCCTCCGAACCCTTCCTTTTATCATAGGTTCGATATTCATTGACAGCCTTGAAAGTTAAATCATTCAATGTGTTAATTAAAGTCCTTGTTTTTTATTTTTTGGTGCAGCAAATGAAACATTTGAAAAGGTGGCTAGTTTTGGGCTTCTTACAAATATGATATTGTACTTGAAGAATGAATATGGATTTGACAATGCCAAAGGAGCAAGCATACTGTTTTATTGGTTTGCCTTGTCAAATTTCACGCCTACGATCGGAGCTTTTCTTTCGGATTCTTACTTGGGTCGGTTCAAAACAATCACCATAGGGACTTTCATCTCCCTACTTGTAAGTAAATTAGTTTTTTCTTGAGATTTTATTAAATTATTTAATCCCTCTAGTGCAGACCTAAAGTCTGGTTTCGGCATACAACATACAGTTTAAACGCACAAAATATAATCGAATTATGTTATTCTAAATGTCAGTTTCAAATAAATGGTGGGCATATTCATTCCTTTTTGTGCATATTGCAGGGAATGATTTTGTTATGGTTAACAGCAATACTTCCAAAATCAAGGCCACCCCATTGTGAACAATCATCAGGAATTTGTGCATCTGTAAAGCTATCTCAATTGTTGTTTCTTCTTTCATCCTTTGTTCTTATGTCGATTGGAGCCGGCGGGATTAGGCCATGCTCGTTAGCATTCGGGGCAGATCAATTAAACAAACCCCAAAACCAGAACAATGAGAGGATTTTGCAAAGTTTCTTCAATTGGTACTATGCTTCTGTCGGCATTTCAATCATGATTTCGGGAACAATTATAGTGTATATTCAAAATACATTAGGTTGGGTTGTTGGATTTGGAGTCCCCGTCGGGCTAATGCTGATCTCCATAGTAATGCTTTTGTTGGGTTCTCCACTTTATATCAAATGGAAGCCAAATCAAAGCCTAATTACAAGTTTTGCTCAAGTAATCGTTGCATTGTGGAAAAACAACCACAAATCGGTTTCTCAAGAGAATCATCATGTTAATTGGTTTTACCACCAAGGATCAAAACTTGTTGTTCCAACAGATTCTCTTAGGTAATTCATTTGTACTTTTCTGGTGGATTCTAGTTTTATCTACGCTTTGATGTTGATCTAACATGTTCAAGATATGTAGAGTTCAAGTTCATCTTGCTAATTAGAGATTTAAACTTTGTCTTCGGGCCCCTTAGGTTTTTGAATAAAGCTTGCGCCCTAAGAAACCCTGTAAAGGACTTGACCCCAGAAGGGTTAGCTAGAGATCCGTGGACACTATGCACGGTAAAACAAGTCGAACAACTCAAGGCACTAATCAAAGTTCTTCCAATTTGGTCCACAGGGATAATATTGAGCGCAACCATATTCCAACACTCTTTTTCCACACTCCAAGCAACCACAATGGACCGACGAATCACCGCCCACTTTAAATTCCCTGCAGCATCTTTCAATGTGTTCTCAATCCTCATGTTGACAATTTGGGTAGCCATCTATGACAGAATCCTAGTCCCCTTACTATCCAAGTTCACTAAAAAACCTTGTGGCCTTGGCTTTAATCAACGCATGGGAATCGGACTGGCAATCGCGTGTTTAGCCTTAGTAGTGTCTGGAGAAGTTGAAAGGTACCGCCGCGAAAGAGCTATCCAAGAAGGATTATTGAATAAGCCTCATGCTGTAGTGAACATGTCAGCCATGTGGCTAGTACCTCAGCATTGCCTGATTGGATTGGCCGAAGCTTTCTACGCTATCGGGCAAATAGAATTTTACTACTCTCAATTTCCAAGGAGCATGGCTAGCATTTGTGTAGCTCTATTGAGTCTCGGCATGGCTTTTGGGAATTTAGTTGGGGCTCTTATTGTTGGGATTGTGGGTGATTTAACAAAGAAAGGCGGAAAAGACGGTTGGCTATCGGATAATCTTAACAAGGGTCATTATGATTATTATTATCAACTTCTTGCCATTTTGGGTGTGATTAATTTCTTCTATTATATTGTGTGTAGTTATTTTTACGGAGACCCGAAAAGGAATTGGGATGAAGAAGAGGAAATCAAAGAGGTTGAAGTACCTAATTAGTTTGAATCAAAGAGGCTAGATGTTGTGTGTAGTTTTTCTTTTGTCTTGAGTGCTTGTTGTATAATTGAATTAGATAGATGTATGTTATACAAATGTGTTCTAAACAGGACAGGACAAAGTTGAGAATGTCAAGCACAACCTTTGAATTACTACAAAGGTCGGCAGTTAAAGCTATCAAATCTTAATCTATAGAGAATCGACTTTTTATTACAATGAACTCCATTTTCATATCCACGTTGAGGTATTTTTGTTTTCATCTGCATCTCGAAAAAATTTGGATATATCAATATGGTGGAAAATCCGATTGGGTTAGAAGCATGCTTGCTTGGCCGTTCTTCGGATGAGATATCTATAGTGAAGAGGCTTGTTTGTTATGACCCTGCTAGTAGAGCCACTGCAATGGAGCTTTTGAATGACAAGTATTTCCATGCAGAGCCACTTCCGGTTCCGGTCTCTGAGCTGTGGGTCCCATCTAGTAAAAGCGGGCAAGATGGGAATTCTTCGGACCGGTGGTTTGATTACAGTGGAATGGGTTCAGATTCTGATTTTCATGATTTTGGGCCTGCTAATGTTACTCAGACCGGACCGGTTTTTCCAACAATTTCCTTGAGTGAGATTTGGTGCTTAAAGGTACTTTTTGATTTGGGTTCCTGTTTTTGCAAAAAATGTATTGTGAGATTTGAATTGGGTTTTTGTTGAATTCTGTAACAAGTTGAGAAAGTTTTGTTGATCTCTCAGTTCTATATAGAATTTTTGCCACAAAAAAGGTGTGTAAAATATTTTCTTCAATATTTCATCTCAATACAATATGATTATTTCAATAGAAAGAATATCAAATTTTTGATACAACAATTTCATATACATAATGTCATGAAACCATGTGTCTTATGTCTATATATATATATTATATAAATATAGAGCACAAAAATATTCCTTCTTCTAGCTTAGCCCCCATGCCTGCAAACCAGATTAAAGTAAATGTTACATACTAAATTGGAGTTTGCCAAATAACTATATGTTATAATGAAAAGCCCCGCGTAACTTTACCTGAATCCGGCCGTTAGAAGTTCCGATCAAGAAAAGTTCTTCATTATCATCAAGAGTCATACAATTTACCTTGCTATTTGTACCAGTTTGCAGTATCTCTATCCTGTTCTGTTTCTCTTTATCCCAAATCTCTATAGTTTCTCCCTTTCCCCCTAAATAAACCAGCTCTGAGCTTATCGCCATCGCCCTCACGTCCAGTAATGTTGGTAACGACCCGACCAACCCGTAATTTTCCACATTCCAAATCTTCATAACCGGAAAAGTGTAGTTTATACAAGGTTTGATAAATAAATAAAACGCAGATTAATGATGAGCCTTGTTTTATGAGATTCACCTTCACGGTTACTGCATCTAAGGAAGAGCAAGCTGAATAAATAAGTCCACTGTGAATTTGGATAGCTTGGACCGGATTTGATTTTCCGAGCAATTTTCTCGTCCCAGTTTGAATCACACCGATCGTGCCGGTTGCCAAATCAATTTCCTAAAACACCCAAAAATTCATTTTTCATTATCATAACTTAAGTACGAAAAGAAATTAGCAAAAAAGATTGTTGAAATGAAGAAAAATATATAATTTAGGTACCTGAATACTACTATCATGGCATCCGCAGTATAATTTTCCGTTCACAAGAGCCAAACACTTGACGTGTTTACTCGAATTCAATACTTTCGATTCTCCGTTCCACAAATTAATCTTCAAAAAAATTTAAATAAAATTTAAATTTAAATGAAATAATAAACAAGAAAATGAAGATTTCATTAGAATTAATCGATTACCCGAATGCCAGATCCCTGTGGAATGAAGCATGAGAAGTTATTAGAAACGACTAGACTATGAACTTGAACCTTCATATCGTAAACATGTACGCAATGGATCGAAGAATTTCCTATAGACCAGACCTGATCATAAGAAAAACAATGAATAAGTTCTTACAAGGAAAAAAAAAACAAGTTGATAAATGTTATGTAATAAGCTTTTCTTACCTTAATGGTCCGGTCAAGTGAACCACTGTACAGTTTCTCTCCGGATTTTAAAACCGACAAGCTTGTAACGGCTTTGGAATGTTCAAGAGCTTCTTGTAGAAGATGAAGAACACTCCCTCTCCCTGTCCAAACCTTGATGGTTCCATCTGAATGGCCGGAAAAGATCTTGTCTATGAAGTAAACAATGGATAGAACTTCTCCATTTTCGCTACAATCTACTTGAAATAATTCTTTATGATTCCATAGATCCTGCTGTTTAAAACAATAACATATATATAAAATTCCCACCTTTTCGGAAAACTTGTATCAAGGAAAAAGGAAAAAAGGAAAAAAAGCTTACAGAACTAGATTCATATACTTCAGAAAGGACTTTTAGCATTTCAAATGCTAAAGGTGAAGATTTCTTAAGCTCTCTGAGTGCTTTTGTGATTTCTTTCATATATGGATTTACGTCCTTTAGACCCTCTGTAAACACAATCACAACAAAAGAAACTAGTCATATAGTATTTTTCTTCGGTTCCAACGATAACCTTTTCGGAATATTACTTGAATTACATACCAGGGTCATGAATTAAACTGTTTAGAGCAAGCAATGAAAGGGCTTTGTCTTCAATATCTTTGCTCGATTTTAATACGGATACAAAGTGCTTGAGGAAACAAACCCGAGCAGCCCCTCTTATTCCGGTATCAGGTAGAATTCTAAGCATATGAGTTAGCCAAGTAGCAGAAAGAAAACAAGCAGAAGATAACACTCCATTTTTACTCTTTAACCCTTCTGCTAAAGCCTCAAATAGTAAACCAAACTCATGGCTTACTAACACAAATGCCATTTTTCTTTCCCATTCATTTGCCGCCTTCTCTTCTTCTTTCTAAATTTACAAAAAAAATTCTTAGAACAGTGAGAAGATCAAAAATAACATGTATTTACATCTATGGCATAGTAGAGAATATAAAACTTACCATTGTTTCTTCGGATTCTACAGAAAGGTTACTAAGCTCACTCATATGCATGATTTTCTTGTAACTTTTTTCGAGTCCAGCTCGTTTAAGAAGAAAGGCCCGAGCAAGAGATGTTCCAGAATTCGAAAATCTTCCTTGTAGTGAAACGATCGTCTCAGCTGCTGATAATTGAAGGGCCTGAAATTCAGAATTCTTAAGGCATGAAATGAGAGAATCTATCGCCTCTTCACGGTATATACTCATCTTCCTCGGCTCCACCTAGAGGGAAAACAGATCAACTAATTGCTATGTGATATTGCAATTACCTAAGGCGTAAGCTATTTATCCATCACATACCAGAAGATCGAGCTGAAGTAAGAGGCCAGCCACGACCGGACATTGTTGTGGAGGGCAATTTTGTAAATATACAAGAAGTGTATGCATTGTACTATAAGAACCTTCATCTTTGATAATGTGAAGAACTTGCTCATTAAACGTCCTCCTATTCAAACCAAGAACAACGCCAAAATTAATCTAGCTAATAGTTAAGAACCGATTAGAAATCCAAAATTTGTTACCTGTTTAACTTAATTAACTCGGAGAGAAACCGAACAATATCGAACCGTTCAATCTCACTTGCCTTCATGAAACTTTCCAGAACCGGAGTAAGCTCAGCTTTATCCGCAATAAAATTACGAAATTTGCCATCTTGTTCAATGCATCTTAATAGAATTTCAACAGCCGAGATTCTCTCCTCAGGTTTGTCCGATTCCAAACTATCCACAATACTTTCTGTCAATTTATCTTCGGAAATTATCGAACTAGCAATTGAAGATAGAATTTTTTTCATTCTCTCCTCTGTGCTTCTAAAAATCCGTCCAAGTAAAAGTACAGAAGCTGTTTTCGGTTTCAAACACATAGTAAGCAAGTCCTCCTCTTTCTTCTTAACAACCTTTAGAATACAATCCACCATTTCCATATCAATCAAGCTTGTCAGAGAATCACCTATTAAATATATCAACACAATAGCTTCAAACAAACCCTTTTTGAAAAGAGCCATGATGCAATCTACATCAGATTCTACCTGGGTTAGAGTTTGAATTACACCTTTATCCTTCAAACCCATTTCGGATAATAGAAAAATGGTTGCTCTAAGAACTCTTGGGTCCAAAGAATTGAACAAAATTTCTACAAAACCGTTAATGACGGGAGGTTTTGAAAGCATGGTTTCAATACTACCAACTTGTCTATTACTTTTTCCTTCCATCCAAAACTGTTCGATCCTAAGAACGGCCATTTCGGATTCTTTCAAAGTTTGTGAAGTGCAAAGCGTAGTGATCACATCTCTAAGCTCATTGATTGCTCCATCTATGGTTGCTTGGCTTATAACACAATTTGGAGACGTACTTAACGGATCATGCACTTCCTCTTCTTCTTCTTCATCTACTTGTTCTTCTTGAGAGTTGTCGTACTTGTTTGGGACAAAACTCGGGTTCTGTTCTTGCCAACTTGCAATGAGCCTTTTGAGGACATAGTTTGTTTTAGGCAAGTGGCTGCATTGAAGCTCTTGTCGGGTGATAGGGCAAGTTGAATATCCTCGATCAAGCCATTCTTGGATCGCTTTGCGTTCATATGTTTGACCCGTTTCGAGAGTGACCGGATCATTGAATAGATTGCTTGTGATTGGACAGATGAAGTCTTTGGGCGGGGAAACTTTACGAACATCTGGTGGGTTTTCGGGTTTCGCCATGGAAATGTTTGAATAGCTGGTGAAAAGTAAAATCAAAGATTCTCAGGAGACTAAAATACACAAAGTTTGCATAATGAAATATTTTTATTTTATTTTATTCCGGTTAATATTACGTACTGGCTTGATTCTTCTTCTTCTTCTTCTATGTGTATTGGTTCTTTATGTTTTTTAAGAAATGCCGCCTAGCAAACAAAAGAGAAAATCATTATTAAAAAATAGACAACTTCTTTGCATAGTGTAATCAGTGCAGGCTGGAGATCCATTGCCTTCTTGCTAATATCAATTAATGATTGTCTTTATTACCTCAACTTTAGCCGAATCGGAGTCAGGTGAAGATTCCTGTTCTGAATCCGGATTAGAATTTGATGATGATGATGATGTTGATTTGGTGACGAAGAATTTCTGGTTTGAAATGGTTTTGAAAGAGACTCTCTGTGGATAGTAAAATGGTTTAAATTTAACTTGGTTTCTGGTACTAACTCCATTAGTACTATTGCTGCTGCTTGATTCTGTTGACCTTTCTTCTTCAGCCCATATTGGCTGCAAACAAAAAATTAAATGATAAAAACAATAAATAGTCTGACCAAAAAGTTTGAAGTTTTCAAAGATTAATACTTAAAATAAATAAATAAAACATATTTGTTGGGTCCCATTTGAATACAGAGATGGGTTTAACAAATAATTTAATGTAAGATAGTATTTATTTTTGGATTATAGTGGACCGTTTGGATTGTTCTTGCTTGAAAGAGTCAAGAAAGAAGGAAAAATAATAAGGAAACCTGCCACTTAGCAAAGGTCTAATTATATAAGCACAAGACAAGACACGTTTTTGTGAACACAAGTTCAAGATTTAGTTTGAAAAAATGTTCTCAAACGCAAAATAAGATATTGTCTGGTCGGTCATTTTCTCGTTTTCGCAATGAAGTCTTATCTTCAGCAGGAAGAAAAAAAAAAAGCAATATAAAATAGTAAAACACAAACAAGATTAGTTTTTGTGCTAATTAATTTTAGGCACTAGCTATGAAGAATTCATGGTGGTTTTTTGGTCCAAAACCCAGAAATCACGCATCATTTTGAATCATTTGAAAGGGACCCAATTACAAGATAAGATTATCGATAACTGTTCATTACAGATGTTATAATCAATATACTCACCCGTGATAGACTTATTAAACTGACGTTTAATTCGTGCGTGTAAAAACTCGGAACTACCGAGGAAGTTCTATTCAATTCATGGAAATTGCAGTATGAAAAGTGTTTGAGAATAATCACAACATATAGATAAAAACACGACATTACATTGTACCGTCCGTTTTCCAACAGGAGCTCCTCAGTTTTGATGCTCTGATCATCATCTTCTTTTGCATAGTTTCTATTGGTATCTACTCTGACTGTTGGTGGATAAATAATTGTATCTTCATCTTCTTTTTCAACAATCTCTTTGAAGTATTTAGCGAAAATCCGGCAGTTCTCATCGAGAACTACTTCATAAGTCTCCTCGAGCTCCTTAAGCTCCGTAGTCTGACCGCCACTCATTTTCGACAATGATTTGGTGCACGGGAAGACCACGGAATATTCGTCACAAACCGAAAATTCCATGCTTTGATGCTCAATATTTAATTTTAAAGATGACAAAATATTCGCTCTTTGTTCCTCGAACCAGTGAAGAACTGGAAGAAGGTGGACCATGAATAGCTCTTGGAAGAGAAGGGGGGCGATTTCAGACCGGGCGAAGGAAGGGTCGGAATCGAAGATGTTAAGGAGGGAAACGGCAGAGTAGGAAGGGAGGTGGCATAGGCCGTAAATAAGGCATAAGAGGAAGGAGGAGAAAGGAATTAGTGGGTGAGAGAGGAGGAGCTTCTCAGCTTGCTGGAGGAAGGAAGATTGAATGGCAGAGTTTTTCTCCGAAGAGATGGCGGTTTCTAGGGCCTCCAAGGCGAGGTCGAGGGACTTGAGGGTAGTTTGGTCATTTGGGGGGTTTTTATGGCGGAGGAGAGACAATATTTGGTGGCGCGTCTCGGTTTGGGTGAGAGCGGCGAAGATGAAGGCATTGGTGTGGCGGAGTATTTTCGATGCTGTGGTGGTGGTCATGGTGGTGGTGGTGTTAAGGGTGGCAAGGGGAGAGAAGGGCTTTAAGTATATGTATTGGTCCATTTTTAAGTTTTAACTGAAATACCTGTTTCTTGTGCTAGCCCCAAAATTCTCTAGGACGGCTCTGACGAAATGACTATTCTACCCCTCGCAAGAACTAAACAAGCTTTGTAGAGACTAGAGACGGTAAACAGTATGCTTCTCTACATTCAACAAATTCAGAATCATGTACTCTCAAAATATGAGGAACTGTTAAAATAGTCCGGAATAGAAACTTTTCGATAGTATCACATTATTAAAAATAATAATATAATATTATTTGAATTATTGAAATTTTTTATTCTTAGATTATGTAATTCATAAATTAATAAAGTTGATAAATTTTTTTTTTAATTTTTTTTAAATGTATAGATATTTTAATTTATAAATTTATTAAAATTTTATTCTTAAGTAACGTGAGATTAATTTTAATATTTCACTTTATATAAATAAATGTACTTATATAAATATATTTATTTAATATATAATTCTGATATTATAAAAAATTAATGAGTTTAATAATTTTTTTTTAAAATATTTTTTTTATAAAAATACATAACTCATAATTTATAAATTAACTAAGAATATCATTCTTAAACGTCGGATAAATTAACTCAAAATTATATTATTTAGTATAATTATATATATATATATATATATATATATAATATGAATTTATTTATAAGAGAATGAAAATGGTATATAAATTGATATAAACTTTTTAAAATAAAAATTAAATAGTCAAATAGTTAAAGAATCGAAAAGTGCATTCATTCATGTGGATATAGAATTGGACAGATTTCAACCGTTTGTTGCCGCCTAGGTCGGCTTGAGAGAGGGGTATAATATGTAAATTTATTATCTTCTTAAACACGTAAATGTGTAACTTATATTCTAATATTTGTAGCTTCCTAATTGCTTCTTCCATTTGTCCAATTTTCTACATATTTTACTAATCATTTAAATAATAAACTATATATTATTAACTCGACCCAGTCTTTCAATAAATCATTATCCAGTAACGGACCCAAACACGACCAACTTTTTGGGCATTTTGGAGATCTAAGAGAGACCGAGAGGCATGACCATACAACAAGGTTTTAAAATTGGAAAATTCTTATACAAGTATGATTCGTATAATATGTATGAAGTATGATTTATTCAAAATGTTGCATCATGCTATTTGGTTATCCATTTGAATTTTGAACAAGGTACATATACATGTTCATGTTATAAGAAATTAATATTACTGTACGTATATAGTTATTCACATATTAAATTTTATCTTAATTATAATAATTATTTTTATATAATTAATGATATAATAAATAACTGTAATAATTATAATTATTATAAAATTTAATTTATCAAATAACTATATATTATACACAAATCAAAGTATGTCGTAAACACCAGTTTGAAACTCCACTTGATTTTGGAGAACAAATTGATTGAAGAAAAGTTGTCATGAATTTGTGGATCCAATCATCGAAGCATTTTTGTCCAAAAATTCCTCTCCCACTCCCCTTTAATCCTTCTCATTGCCTGATCCACAAATTTACTGTGAACATGTCTAGGATAGAAAGCTAATTGGGTATGCCCTTTTTCAGATGATCAGAAAGTGAATTTAAAATGACTGATAATTCAAATTAGTCATAGTAATTAAACACATAGAATGATAGAAAGCTAATTAAAGCTTACAGTAGTAATCAAACTGTTCAAGTTTTGACGGATCACCGATCAATCAACTACGGCACACACACAGAAGCTATTGTATATCATCATGAGCAATCAACCTTAGATATCTTGTTTGATTTAGCAGATTGACTGCTCATGATGTTATAACGTTACTTAATTTTTCCTCCAGTCCCCCCCATTTTGTTATGCGTGCCGTAAATATTGACCGTCCGAATGTCCCACAATGGGAAAATCTATCTGAAACCACCGACACCAGACCCACCCAGCGACGGCGGGGCCCAGTAATCGGCGCCATTGTCGTTCCCGACTTGCATCGTACACGACACAGGAACCAGACACAGCCCTCTGCTCCTAAGGTCCTTCTTTGGCTCTTCATGACAGATGCCCTAACAAATTATTACAACACCAATTAAAACAATCATATAGGTACATTATAAAATGACTTATTATATTTTTAACTCGATTAATTGGCTTACCGGATGATCGGAAGCCCCTTTCCTGATCTTCATGCAGTTGTCATTAAGAAGCTATATACATAGAACATATTGGCAAGTGGCAACCATTATATTCGCAAATAGATTAACCAAACAGATAAAATTAATGACAGTAGCCTACCTGACCAGGGTGTTCAGGAAATAAACAATTCCTATCTCCCTGAACCTAGTAATTAAAAAGATATATTACAACTCATTAGGCTATATGAAATAGTATCGTAAGTATGATTCATGTGAGAATTTCCCGAACTAGTTTTCTTACTGAACGTTGGTGAGTGAAATTAGTTGCCGGTCTGGTTCCCAAGTAGGGTAAGCTGAGAGCCTGAAACATGGAAGAAGGTGGTGTGGACTGACGTGGTGAGATGTTTATAAACTAAAAGTAAACTGAAAGGAATAATTTGAGAACTAGATGAGATCTACTCTATTTGAACAGTACCAGTAGTGAAAAATGTGTTGGATAAAATAGAGTAGATTTAAGAGAAAAAGCATTACCTCTATTTGACTGTGAAGGAATCTGATGTATCCTATTGCTTCTAACAACACTGAGGCAGTGTCAGTCTGCAACAAAAAGGAAGACACACTTTTGACAGTTAACACCACACCACAACCCTCCAAATTTTCACTCAATTTCCAATCCTTCTTTTATGTACTTGAAAATGACATGTATAAACAAATGGGTAAAGTTTCTGGAATACAAAGAGTAAAAAAAGCATGGATCATCATGTTACATGTCTTCTGACTAAAAGCGTTAAGATAGAAAAAAAAAAAAAATTAAACACACATTATTCTTTCATCTCAAAGTTGATCGATCGATCACCACATATCTCATATCGATAGTATCAAACTTTATATGTAATTATGATTCATCTATCTATAATAAACCGGATCTAACCAAAAATAATTATATTACATTCTTTTCGTATTGGTTTCTATAATTTCTTTTTTTCTTTTTTTTTTTGGGGGGGAATCATACTAATAACCATTTAATTTCATAATTTCTATATTATATTACATCAAAGCTGAGATTATTTAGTTTATAGTTGGAAAGATATTGAACTGCAATAATATCACGTGTTTAATTAAGGATTTAATTACCTTTCCAAATGGAGAAACAAGCTGGTGAAGAGCTGTGATTCTATCACCTAATTTTTCTTTCCTTACCTGCAAAAATAAATTTCATTAATCAATTAAACAGAAGTTAATGGTTAATTTTTTTTTTTTTTTTTAAACAATTAGAAGAGATGAAAAGAATCACGGAGACTGAACGAATGGACAATAAAAAAAGGACAACAAATCTGCATGCTTTGTCTGATCAGATCATGCGTTTGTGTTTTTGTACGTGAGAATAGTCATCTATACATACATATATATATATACATACATATGTGGGGTACGTAGTACTTAATCATGATGTTTCATCCATTTCTTTCTTACCTTGAAGATTGTCTGGGTTGAAGATGGTTGAACCCTAGCTTTCTTTATTGCCCCACCAGTTTCACTGCTGTTACACTTCATTGAAGAAAAAAATAAAAATAATATTAATAATTAATTAGTTAATTAGTTAATTAGTTAATTAATCATTATATTCATTTTGTTTAAGTAATTAAAGTAAATTTCCACACCCCATGTTGATGTAAGTCAAGCTATATATATATTTGTTTATTTATCTTATAAATAAATGAAAAATAAGTTATTGTTAATTTAAGACATCTTTATATCGAATGATAATCAATGGTGACCTAAGCCTTAAATTAAATTATTAAAAAAAATATGAAAATTTAGGAGCCACAAGAGTGTTTTTGAATAATTAATTGAGATTAAGGAAAAAGAATTTCATTATTGACCTCAGAAGATCGATCCGGAGTGGGGTGCTTGGCATCGAGCTTGTTAGTAAAATCCAACATGTTGCTAAAATTTGTCAAACATGATCTTGGAGATAACGGGTTAGCCATGTTCACTTGAGACCAAGTTGCGGGTTTTCCAGCTGCCGGGAAATCTTGATCGTGATCACCTCCGGCCTGAGATCCGCTATTATAACTAACATAGCTATTTCTTGACGAGTAGTGTTCTTGTTTTACGTGGTCATCAATCAGATGATGAGAAGCATTTGGGGCTAATTGGCTTATTAATTCTTCCTCCCAATTCTCCATTTTCTTACCTTGAAATAGCTCCCTCATGCCACTTGTACTCCTCTCTTCTTCTCCTACCAATCCACCCCTACAAAAAGAGAAGAATCATGAGTTATATATATATAGAAGCTTAAGCACTTAATACTTCCTCAAACTCTATGAATATGCTCTTCTTCTTTTTTTCTTCCTAAAAGAAACACTCCATGCATCAGAGCATAAGGGTTCGTTTTCAGAGAAGGAGAGAGATGTATGTGGAACAACATCTTCTTTCTCACTAAAACAAAAAAAAAAACAAAAAATCCAATGCAGAAGTGCTTAAAATTTTCAGATAGAGAAGAGAGAGAGAGAGAGATTTACAGGAGTAATTGGCTCCAAGAGTCAGGCGGAAGCTCATGGGTGTCAAGCCATGAAGAAATGGGAAGTGAAGAGCTGGAGGAGGAGGAGGAGGAGGAGGAAGAGGATGAAGAAGAAGAAGAGGGTGTGTATGTAGGAATATTAGTAGGAGCCAGAAAGAAATTATTAGGAGAAGCTGATAACTCTTGTGTCAATATGGGAGGTATTGAAGATCTCATCCTACTATTATTCCACCATGAGTAATTAGGGTTTCCTGTCATGATCATCATCTGTTGTTGAACATGAGGTGAGCTTTGCAAAACCTCGGCCGCAGCTCGATCCATATCGAATATCGATCCACCGATGCTTGTTTGTTTCCACAGAAAATTTGTGTTTATTTTCCTTCACTTTCCCCTTTCTTTCTTTCTTTCTTTCTTTCTTTCTTTCTTCTTTTTTCTTTGAGGCTACTAAAGAGAGAGTTGGAGTGGTAGAAACTTTTAAGTGGTCCTCAAAATCTGGATTAAGTAGTAGAATTTCTAGCTAAGAGAGAGAGAGGTCCTGTTTTTGAGATAATTAAATTTTGAATTAATCATATAATTGACTACTAATCAATTGTGCTTTTAAATCTTTTGTCTTTGTATACTTTCTCTTTCCTTTTCCTTCCTTTCTTTCTTTATTGCTTTGCTTTTTTTTTTTCCCTCCTACCTTTCTCTCCCTCCCTTTTTTATTATTTATTTATTATTTTTTTTATTTTTATTTTATTATTTTTATTTTTAAATCTTTCATTTTTTGCTTGCTTTCTTCTCTCTGCTTTTTTACTTTATCTGAAAGTGGAATAGAAAAGGTGTTTGCAAATTCCTAAAAATTAAGAAAACCTAAAAAATAAATAAATTCAGAATGTCATGTTACTCTCATATATAATTAATACATGCTATATAATTGGAAATTAATTTAAAATTAATTTAATTTGAAATTAATTTAATTTGAAATAAGGTTTGATCAAGTACAAGTTCTTAATTAATTTATGACCCATTTTCCCTAAAAAAGAGAAAAGAAAAAGAAAAAAAAGTTTGATATGTATATAATATCCCATACGTAACACTTTGATCCTTTAATTTTCATTTTTTGTCTTCTTATAACATATCAATCACTACTATTGTTCATTTTTAAATAGATATGTTTCTTTCGAAGTTTAAATTTGACTACAAATTGAATCTTTGGAAGTTAAGTTTGTTGATATTAATGTGTGTTTGATCAAAATGACAACATATGATTGTATACATGTTGAGTCATACGTGTATCTATTACTAAAATAAAGCAAAAATGGTAAGAACAAAACTAAACGTAAGTTTTACGTATGGATACTCTACCTAGCTAAATAGCATATCCTCTAAATCATGATTTAACTTCAAATTAATATCACGATCTTATTGTTAAGTGCAAGCCAAACCCTTATATACATCTTTGACAAACATACAAATTAACTCGATTAGGCCGGTGGTTATTTGATAGGGGGTTGTAGATACAATTGAACACAAAGTAGCTTTGAGACCTATAAGTAATTAACATCTCTTCATCATTTTTATTCTTCTTTGGCTTTTCATATATTTTGAAATTTTTGGGGGAGACTCATTATACCGTGTCAATTAGGAGCCGAGTCAGAAGAAAGATTTAGAAATAGTAGAATTTATTTATAAATTTTTAATATTTTAAAGTCAAAATCATAGTTTTAATAAAGTTGAGGGCGGACTATCACAATACTTATGTTACCACTCCCTCCCTCTACAATATTATATGCATAAACAATAAAAAAAATGAATAACGTAATTTAAATTTGATATTTTTACTCTTATATTATGTTAAATTACTGATTATCCTAAAAATATGAATTAGTAAAAAATATATACAATTATATTATATATCATTAAGACTCTAATCTTAGTATGTATTTGATGTTGAACCTCGTAACTCATGTGATCATGTAATATAAATCTAATTTGATAGGTGATTAACGGACCATATTACAAGAGTCCAAAAATAAACAAATTAATTTAATAGACCATATAAAATGTAAGATCACGGACAAGCTATATAGCCTTATAGCTGGGTAGCTCTCCTAATGAAGACAAGCCCTTTTAAGTAAGTTTCGTACTGGGTATTCGAACAAGATGCACGGGTCATTTATCTCTAAGGTTGATTTTTGGATTTCACCATAACTCTAGTAGTAAATATTAGTTTCACCATTTTAAAATAATGTTTATATGAATTAGTAAATGATAAATGATATATATAAGTATATTGTGACACGATGATATGATGACACAATGAGTGGAAAACGTCGTCGTGTGTTTGAAATGATGATAGATAAAATTTGTAACATTAGCCTTCTCGGTGGATTAACGTATAAAATTGGCAGATATTATTATATGTTTGGCACTGGCTAGTTTTACTTGTAATAAGTACGATTATAATAATATTAAATTAAGATTAACTAAGAAAGACTGACAGATCACACTCTTCGAGAGGTCAAAATCTAGGGTTTTGGAGATCCCCAATAGTCCCCGAGAAGAATGATGTCAACTTCCCATGTTCATCTTAAATAATAATAATGATAATGATCAAAATCTATTTGAGAGGATTGAGATTAACTCTTCTAATTTCTTAAGAGAAACGTGGAGAAGTTCAATCTATTTGAGAAGATTGAGATTAACTCTTCTAAATTTTCTTATCAATTTAACAATTAATTATGTTATTAATAAGCATTCCTTATCAATCAAAAAGAAATTAATTAACTTGTAACTTTGTAAGATTCTCTCTCTATGTGTGTGTGTGTTTTTTTTTTTTTTTTCAAATCAAGAATAATAAATTAGAAAATAATAGATTGATAGGTAGCGGCAGCATAAAGTAGGATGGATTTATATTCTCTTGTCAAATAATTTATGACTAAGTTGCACGACAAACATTCCCCAAACCAGCATTTCGATGCGATGTAAAACAAACAGACAGGCAGAGGGAAAAAAGAGAAGAAAAGAAAAGAGCCCTAAAATCTCGAGCTAACCTGACAAACTGTGATGAACAGAAGACAACAGTGAGTTAAAGAGATTGAAACATACATCACTTTAGGGTTGGGGCAATTTCATTACATTTTTTTAGGGTTTAGAGAGAGAGAGTGAGGTGTTGTGTGTGTTTTGAAGAATGGGTTTGATGTCTTGTTCCGTACTAATAAAATCTTTGTCGGCTTGGGTATGTCTTTTTCTAGCACACCCACCTTTTTTTCATTCCCTTTTTTATCTTTTTCTGCCTTTGCCTCTCCTCCATGTCTCGTTAGAAAACAACCAAAGAACAAACACTTCCTTCTTGTCCTCATCTCCTCCCTTTATATTCCATTCTTTACTTCTCTCTTCTATCAAGAAATTCTATGACCATGGGCATATTAATTATTAACTGGGCATGTAAGCAGCCATATATATATATATATATATATATATACTTGATCGAGGGTCATTATATAATGTATGTTCGAAAATCTTAAATCTCTGTCTAAGTTCAACCATTTACATTTTTCCTCCTCTCAAAATTATGTTAGTGCTTAGTAAATTTGATATAGACTGTTGGAGTACCTTTTTCTTTCAAAATTATATCGCAATATATATATCTAACTCTGTAAAATACTATGATTTCATTTATTAGACTACAAGAATAATACATCAGTCTCATACTCGTGCATGTTGTGAGGGAATTTAGATTTCAGCCCGAACTATACGGGTCCAAACAGTATGGATCAATCCAAATTTTGTTTCAACCATTCATAAAGTATTGTCGCGTCATTTAATATAGGATATTATATTATTTAATGAAAATGACATATTATTTTATGAACGGTTTGATCGAATTTTGAGTTAATTCATTCTATATGTTCGGATAAATTTGATAGCTAAGCTAAGCATGATCATTTTCAGGTGGAGAAAACTTTTGTTGATTATAATGATCTCCCATGCACCTCATCAATTAGGATTCTATTTGGTAGGATTAGGTAATGAAATGTCTATTTTTGTACTTGGTTTGTTTTTAATTGGAAGGTTTGTGTTTCATGTCCCTCGTTCTCTATTATTTTTGTTTCTTCTAGCGCATAATTGCGGGTTTGTCCATTACGTGTTGTTTATGATGATAGGCGTTACTTTGCCATAACTTTCTTACACGTAATATTGCATGCAAACATAATGAGGAATGTCAAATCACATATATACATTATAATAGCTAAATCAATTTCAAATACGAGACAAATATAAAATCGAAACAAGATAATCATCGTAAGTTTGTAGACCTCTTTAATTAGAAAGATCGATGAACCTCTATAATTAGTTCACTTGGATCAAAATTGATGACACTCATTTCAAATAATGTTGATAGGACAATAGGATTATCAATTGCAAAATGGATGTAATTTACTTTAAACATCCTCGAACTCTCTGCTAAATAAAGCAAAGGCTACAACACTAAATGCTTGTTTTCTATCGAGGCTAAATTTAAGAAAGAATGAAGCGGACATGCAATTAGTGGCTACATTATTTTACTCATCAACTAGACGTCTAGGATAAAGACTTCCTCACCCTAAAAAATAAAAATAAAAATAAAAATAAAAATTATTAAGAATTTATTACTTGGTTTTTAAAGTTATTATTATTAGTGTGGAAGATTCTTACGAGTAGTAAAATGGTTGTAGCTCTAAATTAATTATTAAATTTTATAACTCATAATTTTTTTTTTTAAAGATTTTTGAGTTGATTTGGTCAATTTAAAAATCGTGAATCAGTCTAATAGAAATCAATTATAAATATATATCTGATCGATTTTTATTGAATTAGTCTATAATTTTTATAATAACCACATTCATTTTATAATTTTTCTAAATTATTTATCTTTAAATTGATCAATCTTATTCTCTTCTATAAGATATTTTAAATATTTTATAAAATTTTAAACCCTATAATTAATATTTAAAATTGAAGGAATATGAAAATACAATATATGAGATCCACAAATTTAAGAATTTAATACAAACCTTCCAACCTTGGAACTCTTTTGAAAGTTTAAAAAATGTCCTAGTAGAGTTTTATGTGTCACCATTTTGAGCAATACATATTGCCTACTTCCTAACTTTTTTAACTGAAATTTGCATGAACTTTATTTTAAAAACCATACTAATTTTTTATATTAAAAAAAATCATGCATATTATAGTATTTGAGTATCCTTGATGTATTTTATAAATTAATACTAATCCAATTATCTTAAGTTTCTAATTAGTTCAATTTTCTACTTAGGCCCGGGAGATTCTTTCGATGAAATCAACTTCCTCTTATCTAAGTCTTTTCTTTTAGAAAAATAAAAAATTATGCAGTAGCCAATATTGCTGTTAGAAGGCTATAGAGACATGCATTAGAAGAAGAAAAAAAAAAGGTTCTTTAACAGCCAAAGTTGATCCAAAGTTGCTTTTGTTTGGCTTCGCGTGTACGCATTTCGAAGCATTCGATTGATGTTATCCAGTATTGGTTTTTTTGGGGGGTTTTGGTTTATTTTGTAAGCCAATTATAATGTTCAAAGTTGAAAACTTTCCATTCAATTCAGCATTATTGAGCCATATTTTTTTGGTCAATTTTAATTCGTAACGGCATCTTCCTAGCTTAGACTACTACTACATATATGCTTTTGTCTACTTGTTACATTTCCCTTACCACAAAAACTTTGATTGACACATACATTCATGAGTAAATTGTCACTCATATTCATATTCTTCTATTTCATTAAGGAATTCTATGTACAAAGACTCGTCTCTTCTGATTTGGGTCATTCAAGGGGATTTTAAATATGCCGAGACTATGTACCGTGTAAAAACTAATTTAACAAATATTAATAAGATAAATATGTAATAATTCAATAATAACATCTTTATCTGAAATTTAAGAAATCTCGAGTTATTCTGAAAAGTTTTAAACATGACAAAAGACAATGAATTATATCTCGTGTGAGGGTGGAGGGTGACCATATAAAAGTTAATTTAACAAGTAATCACTAAATAATTTACTATAATGTTTATAGAGTAGAAGCATTTTTTCTTTTCCCCTTTACATTACTTTTTTTTTTTCTTCAATCAATTCACCTTTCCTTTTTACTCACTTTTACTCGACTCACATGATAGTACATACAAAGTGAAAAGGGTAAGAAACTTTTTAACTTTTCTGAAAAAAAAAAAAAAAAAAAAAAAAAAAAAACAATTATAATTCCTTGAGTTGAAATTTTATGCTTGAGTAGGTGATTAGATAACTTGTAAGAACATCTAAGCAAATCAATGGATTTCTTTGTTGTTATTGATGTTGTTGTTGATGTTGTTTTTGTTGCAACTTGTAAAATGAGTGTTAACAAAAGAATATAATCTTGGAAGACAAGCAAAAGACACAAATCTTAGTTGATAGTAAACAAATCCATCAATCATTCTTGTAGGAAAATAAAATAATCATACTTTCATTCTTTTTTCCTCTCATTATTTCACCTTAAAATATTGATCCCAATACTCCACATCTTTATCAAACCTTTTATATATATATATATATATTTTTATTTATTTATTTATTTATTTTTATTTTTGTCTTCTTATAATAATTTCCACTTTTTAGTTTTTCCCTCCCTATTTTTTATTTATTTATTTTTTTTTGGAGGTGGAAGTGGTGGGGGGCTTAAATTATTGAAGGGTAATTAAATTAAAGTAATATGTGTTTAATTTAATTTAATCATTCTTATAATAAATTTAATTGAAGCTCAAAATCTAATTTATGTTGATAATATATCCTTCTAATTTATAAATATGAATAAAATTATAATATTCCACATATCAGTTTACTAAACACAAAGGATTTAACTTTTTACCATTACAACTTCAGATGGAATTTTGAAACCCGAGCAAAATTCGATCGAACTGAGGTCCTTTTGATATCTAAATATTACATAATAGTCCTTTTATTTTCACAACATTCTATCGGCTGAACAGTTTGATATAACATATGAGAATGGTTTAGTCCATATCAACCGTCTATTCAAAAATCAAAACAGTTTGACAAAAATTCAGTGAATCTCACAGTCTAAACTAAAATAATATAGTGTAGCTAGTCGCCAAGATAATAAATCAACGGTGGGGATTGAGTCACGGTAGATCAGTAAAGGCTTTTATGGGCAGGAAGGGACTATAGGGAGGGTCGAGTCCAAAGAAGAAGACGACGAAAATGGGCAAGAGGCAAGTGAGATGGATCAGCGGCTCACATGGTACCACTTCTCACACGTGCACACATGAAACATTTCTCATGGGGATTCTTTCACGCGTGACCTGCTAATCTCCACCTCTTTTTTTTTTTTTTTTTTTTTTTTTTTTTTTTTTTTTTTTTTTTACTTTGAACAAAATATTTTGCACCACATGATTAAATTCATGAACTTATTACTACAAATAATTACCATTAGGTAAAAAAATTACTAGTCCACATGATTAATATACACTTAATTAATTTAATTACTTTTAATAAAGGGGGGAATATAGTTTCTTAAAGATCAAATTTTTACGTTATATCTTACTTAATTACTAATATAATGCTTCAAGAGATAATGATAGGATGCATGATATATTTTAAAACTTAAATTATACTTAAAAGACACTTAAATTGCAATAATAATAAAATTAAAAGATGTGTGGCCAGTCGGTGCAATTTGTCACGTGGGAGACGGAATCGAAATGTACAGGCCGCAAAAGTGAGTGGGCCCAAATGAGGGCCCATTGTTGGCCCTTTATTCTACACAAAGCAAAAACTGACCTATAACAACCTCTCTCTCTCTCTCTCTCTATCTCTCTCTAATATTGTCCTTAAAAGATTATTGTAAAATAAAAATGTTATTTTTCAGCCCCAAAATCAAAGCCTGGCCCACCATGTAAGTATTCGTTTTTTATTTTTTATGGTATGTTGTCATATTAACGTCAACTATGACATCACACATCAAATACTTGGCTGTTTGACTTTTGTTGACCTCCTCAATATCCATTTCTCTGACTTGATAGTTGGTAACTAAGCTGTAAGCACTTTTCAGTTTCAAAAATTAACCGTATGATTGGAAATTTTGTGTTCTGTGATTTTAATGTCACATATAAAATCATATTTAAATTCATTTTTATCTAAACTTAAACTATTAATCTATATTTAAAATAAGTATTTTTTATATATATAATAATATTTAATTTATCATATACCCATATATAATATTCATACAAAAAATATTATATCTCATATATAATTAAAAAATAAATGTAGATATAAAAAATACTCATCTTTTTCCATATAAAAATACAAGAAATAGATTAGATTTAATATGAATTGAAAATATTTTTTTTATAAATAATTATACTTGAAGTGATAGTTGTTTGTTACCTAACAAATAAAGAATTTAAGGGGTTGACCTAATTGTTTGGTTGTCAAGAAAAGTCGCTGAACCCATTTGTACAAATTTGGTACATTTTTTCTTTTCTTTTCTTGTCAAATTATGATACTTTAAGAACTTATACACACATGCACTAATGATTCCAATATTAAGTAATCATTGCTCCTTTGCCTTTTCAAAATGCTTTTGATTGCTGTTTAACTTTATCTACGTCTAAAAAAGAAGCCTTCTTATATAATTTATTTAAATAAATTTAAATAATCATAAATTTATTAATTATAATTATATATAATAGATAATATGATATTTAATATTGATATTTCAGTTCTCTAATACAAACTTCTCATATGGTTGACAAGCTACCTAGCTTTCTTCTAAAGTAAGAACTTGAATGCATGAAGCTCAAATGCTAGTCCTATCACGGTGCTAATGGAGTGCAATACAAGTATGGGCATTTTTATTTTTATTTTTATTTTTTGTTTTATCAAATGGGCCAGAGCTTTATAATTGAAGCCCAACACAGTTTGGGTTGAGTGCCAAAAATAGGCCCGGACTACCCGCATGGTCGGAATATAATACTCAGCGTTAGTTGTATTAACCCGTAAATTGCCGCCAGTTTGGCTCCAAAATTAATCACCAACTCACCACTTTATCGAGACTTATTTATGTCTAATTGATTAAAACGACACGTCGTCTTATACAGTATAGAACGACAATACATCCTTTCGAAAATCGGAGCCATTTCAATTCATCTCCGAGAGAAATAGTTAAATCGTTAAAATTTTAGGGTTTTAGAAACTGGATTCACCCTAAAACTTCTTGAAGGAGTGAAGTTGGTATCTTCTTCTTCTCTCTCTCTATCTTCTTCCGAGGATGAAGCTCAAGCAATTAGAGGCCATGCTTGGCGATCTTCAACAGTTCTCTAACCCTAAGGTTCTCTCTCTCTCGGTCGATTATTTGTAAACTTAGTTTGAGCGTCTTCTCTGTTTCTTCCCCATTTCAGGTGCAGCTGGAACAATACCCGACTGGACCTCATATTGCTTCTCGCATGTTATACACTGTAAGTATCTCTCTCTCTCTCTCTCTCCTGTTGATAAATCACTTTATCACAATTGAGGATCTTCTATAAAAAAAGGGTCAGATTGCAAGAAAAAGAAAATGAGATTGCTCGAGTAAATTTATCTATAGTACATGAGTTCAAAAACTATAGCTAATGACATAGTTTTATTCTAATTTTCTGAATAATTGTTACCATGGATGACTCTGAATTTGGTAAATTTGATCAGGCTGAGAATTCATTTGGAGATGTAACTGAGAAAGTAGTGGCTGATTTTGGTTGTGGTTGTGGAACATTAGGCATCGCTGCTTCCCTCTTAGGTGCAGAGTGAGTCCCCCCCCCCCCCCCCCCCCGCTCTCTCTCCCTCTCTTTCCATGATTTTTGTACTTGGTCCAATTTTTACTGGTCCGCATGATCTAGAAGATCAAAATGAGGGATTTATTACAAGTTCTCAACTTTGAAAACAGACATGTTATTGGAATTGACATTGACCCAGAATCGCTTGAAATCGCATCGGTAAATGCCGAGGAGCTCGAGGTAATTTTTGTGCATTAATTTTTAATCGGTACATGTTTTCTTTTTCTTCTTCCGCCGTTGAGAGACTAATGGTAATTGTGGTTGGCTAACTTTTTTCTGTATTTTTCGAAACCACAGCTGGACATTGATTTTGTTCAGTGCGAGATTAAAAACTCTGAAGGAAGAGGTAATAAGGCTTATCGATGCCAATATGTATTTTTCTAGTTATTTTACTTTTTGTAAATACGGTTGAGACAAAATGGACGGAGCTCGTAATTAATTTAACTCTGTACTTCCAAGCTCTTTGAATGTCATAATTTCCTGCTTCTAAAACCAGGCCAAATTGTGGATACGGTCGTGATGAATCCTCCGTTTGGAACACGGACAAAGGGTGTTGATATAGATTTTCTCTCTGCAGCTTTGAAGGTCAGTAACAGATTTCTTTATCTTTGAATTAGATGGTCCATTTTTGGACAATCTTGTTTTTTTGTTTATTTTTCTGAGAGAATACGGATAGATGCATATGATTTTGCATGTTTTTTGCAGGTTGCTTCGCAGGCAGTTTATTCCCTGCATAAAACCTCCACAAGAGATGTATAACTTCTTTGCTTCCCCAAAAAAAAAAAAAAAAAATTCCTAGTTTTACACGGATAATTGGACTAAGGATACTATTAGAAATATGATCTTAAATAACATAAAAGTATTTCCCTTTCATTTGTTACAGCATGTGAAAAGGGCAGCTTTGCGCAATTTTGGTGCTCAAAGTGCTGAGGTGCTATGTGAGGTTTGTAGATCGGTCCTTGTTAATGTGAAAATGAAATTCAAGATTAAGCTTGATCTAGTCTTAATCTGCTCATCTTTTTCTATATTTCAGCTTCGTTACGATGTTCCTAAACTATACAAATTTCACAAGAAAAAGGAGGTTGATATTGCCGTGGACCTTTGGCGATTTGTGCCGAAAAGAAAGGATAATTAGTGTAACATCAAAGCAGGCTTTGTCTATGTAAATTTACATTTATGTACGTATCTATACATAAACAACATCCATTGCTATTGCTAGCGCTAGCCTCGGATTAACTGTGATTCCCACTCTATAGACCTCCATCTCTTGTTGGACAGAAGACAACTCTTTTGTTTTGGTTATTTGATGTTACAAACTCATTCCTTTATTATTATTATTATTATTATTTAGTAAATATAATGTCATTTTGACATTTTCCTATAATTGCTATATTTTAGAGTTTCCATTTGAAAGTGCTTGGAGGTGGGCCCCATTTGTCAAGAACCCCCTTCATTGGTTTGGTTTGGTTTGGTTTGTTCTTGTTGTAATTCCTGCTCACATCTACAGTCACATCATTCATGCTAACGGCATGTTTCGGGGGCTGCTGCATGAAACTGGGCTGATGGGTCGAACACAAAAGCCTGGCCCACTTTCTGGCCACATTCTGTCTGTGATCACAACTCTGCTGTTTCTCAATCACCCTCTGCATATGAAAGGAAGAGTATAAAATCAAATCATGAGGGAGTTCTGAGATGGTGAGTTCTTACATGAAACGGTATGTAAGCATGTCTTCCATTGACAGTAGTACCCACAGTGAACCCAGTATACCCTTCCATTGCTCCATGAACTGCACTGTGAACAAGCCATGTGATGTACACGTTATCTGACGCATTGCTCGGAACCGCTCGGAGCATATACATCGGATCTACCACGTCATAGCCAAATTGGCAAATCAAATAACAATTAACACCCAAAAAATAATAAATGAAAACCCACAAATGCTAAAGAAGAAATGTCAATTCATTACACCAACCTATGTATTTGAGAGTTACGGACATCCTTTCCTCCTTTTTGAAATGTTCCTTAATTTTATCAGATATCCAAATACCGATGTCAAGGAAGACCTTATTTCCCGATGGGTCTTTCTGGTCTTTTTTATCTTCCGAATTTAGGAGTTCTTCTCCCGCCCCTTGTGCTACTACTATAACCATATCTCCATTTTTTCTAAGCCTGTGCTCGATGAAATCGAAAAGTCCTCATGATCCTTCGAGGTAGAAAGGCGATTCCGGAATCAAGCGACGGTCTACATCTCTAATTGCTAGTGTAGCATACATTGCAATGAATCCTATAATTTTAAAAAATACCTTGTTAAAACATAGATCATCTAAGAAATTAGATATATGCAATTTTAAATCTTGTACTTACCACTGTGACGCCCCATCAACTTGACAACTCCGATTCCGTTCTCGACACTTTCAGATTCAACACGGGTTGCGTTGATGGCCCGTTGAGCCTCCTCCACGGCTGTGTCGCCCCCGAAGGATTTGGCTATTACCATGATGTCATTATCAATCGTTTTCGGGATTCCAGCAACGGCAATTTGCAGGCCACGCCTTCTAATCTCCTGCACATATATATATTATGGACAATTTCTGGTTTTTAGTACAATTTCTAAAATTTCTTACCTCATAAATGAGAGAAGCCCTTCTCTGGGTTCCATCACCTCCAATAATATAAACCTGATTAATGCCTGTGTCTTGGATGCTATCAACGATCTTAGTAGTATTGTGGCCCCATCTGGATGAACCAAGTATGGTTCCACCACGTTTATTAATGTCATTTACAACCTATGGTGTTAGTGAGATCGTGTTTCTAGCATAAAAACCACCCTCGTATCCTCCCTAACCACATTTGTCACAAAGTATAATATGATCAGAACTATGATTTCTATTTAAAGCTTTGCGCGTTGTTTAACAATGTATGTCGAACATATAGAAATGATGTTACCTCGATTCCTAGGACACATGCCGACACATGCCGAATACCGAACATGTGGTATAATCCGCATACTATTTTTCTAATGACTGTGTTGAGACCAGGACATAGTTCCCCACATGTTACAATACAGGCATTGACATCATCTGATTCAAAATACACCTGAAACAGAAAAATATTTATCCGATTAAACCTTAACAATATAGTTAATTAATTTTTCTTTTACGGGTTTGTGATGTAATAAGTCATGTAAAGGCCCATTAAGGCCCCATGAACATCGAATGACTGAAGACGCACAATTAACGGGCTTCACTATTAGGCCCCATAACGCTATAGGCTACATTTCCTATGCTTTGGGCTTCACCAGGCTGACGTGGTCAACCGTCGATGTGAGCAAGAATCACCGTACCGTACGCATAAGGGCAGGGGATTCCTACTCCCCTTGACATAAAAGCCAAGAGGCCGCTGTATTTTTCTTATTCTTCTCGACGGCCACCTCTTAGATAACTAATAGAAAGCATCATCATGTACAGAACTGCAGCTTCGCGACTCCAATCTCTCAAGGTCCGTTAACAACCCTAACTTTTCTCGTCTCGAACTACTAAGGTTTTGCGTTTGGCTCCTAAGAAAATCTTGGCGAAAGGAAGGTTTTAGAAAGAAATGAAATTTGATTTTTGCGGAGATTCAATAGAATGCGGTTGTTTGTTAGATCTGATTTTTACTGCATTTTTATTGCATCATCATGTTCTTATGATTAGTTTTTAAGTGGCAACGAATTTTTGTGATGATTATATGTAGGATGTGAACTATTTTTTTAGTATTCAGCTATGGTAAGAAATATTAATGAAAAAAATCTTCATTTACTGTTGGATTATGATTCGGATGTGGAGTAGAGAAGTGCGGGCAGCTTGAAGACTGCTCGGTATGCTACTTCGAGTGCGGTTGCAACATGGCCGACATCTGGAGGTTTCTTTAGTTGGCTGACAGGGGAAACTTCAAATTCTCTCCCTTCTTTGGAAATCCCACTTTCTGGTGTTAGGCTTCCACCCCCAATTCCTGATTATGTTGAACCGAGCAAGACAAAAATTAGCACTCTTCCAAATGGCGTTAAGGTTGCTTCCGAGACTTCCAAGGTAACATATAACTTTTTTCACCACTATGTGATTACATTTGATGAAAATTTTCCTCCCTTTTAGCATCTGAACTGATCGAGTTTCGGTCGTTGGTTATCAGAATCCTGCAGCATCAGTAGGGTTATACATTGATTGTGGTTCCATTTATGAGACACCAGTGTCTTCTGGAGCTTCCCATTTGTTGGAAAGAATGGCCTTCAAGAGCACAACAAACCGTAGCCACTTGCGCATTGTGAGGGAAGTGGAAGCGATTGGCGGTAACATTAGTGCTTCTGCTTCTCGGGAGCAGATGGGATATACTTTTGATGCTCTTAAAACCTATCTTCCCGAAATGGTTGAATTGTTAGTTGACTGTGTCAGGAACCCTGTCTTCTTGGATTGGGAAGTTAATGAAGAGGTAATGTTTCTATTAGTTTCTTTCTTCTTAAGTTCTTAGATGACCTTACAGTTAAAATCCCACTGCATATTTAAATATTAGTAAAGAAACTCTGTAACGTCATGCCTTATACAGCTGCGAAAGGTGAAAGTGGAGCTTGAAGAAGTTTCAAACAATCCGCAAGGGTTACTTTTGGAGGCACTTCATTCTGCTGGATATGCTGGTGCTTTAGCAAATCCTCTTCTGGCACCTGAAGCATCACTAAGCAGATTGGATGGCACTATCTTGGAGGCATTTGTTGCTGTAAGACCTGCAAACCTTTGAGTACTACATTCATTGGTCATTGATATCTTTTTTGATTTATGATCCCTATAACTTTACAATTTCTCGGATAAGTTTCCTCTACCCTATTTTCTGTATGTTATACTTGAGGTTTTACAAATGTGGAATTTCAGGAAAACTATACAGCTCCTCGCATAGTTCTTGCAGCATCTGGGCTTGAACATGAGGAGCTTGTGTCCATTGCAGACCCCCTTCTCTCTGACCTACCTGCCGTGCCTCGTCCTGAAGAGCCGAAATCTGTGTATGTTGGCGGAGATTTCCGTCGTTATGCTGATTCCGGGGTGCGTATTACTTAATTGCACTTTACTTTCCCTCCCCTCCTCCCAGCGTATTGCATTTTTACTCAGATATAGATGTGTATTTTGTTATTTGTTACCTATTGGCTTCTTCTTCTTGTGGCCAGAGCACACATATTGCTCTTGCTTTTGAAGTTCCCGGTGGGTGGCATAATGAGAAAGAGGCCATCATTTTGACTGTCCTCCAGGTGCTGCATTTTTCTCATTTTTGTACTTGTATATATTATTCCTTTTCTTTTCCCCCCTTGGTTTCTGGATAATCTTCCCATTTATCTATGAAGGAGTAGAAATATCTTTCTTAGTTTCTAATTGTTCTAAGGGATGTAGATGCTTATGGGAGGTGGTGGTTCGTTCTCAGCCGGGGGTCCCGGGAAAGGGATGCACTCAAGACTATGTAAGTCAAAGATCGGGTTCCCCCTCCTGCTCTCTGTTTCTTGTTTAATTGCATCTTGGGATATCAAAGTATCTCACCTTTATTCTTTCACTTTTTACTTTTGTGTATATTTGATTGCAGATCTCCGTGTATTGAATGAGTATCACCAGATTCAATCCTTTTCTGCCTTTAATAGCATCTTCAACAATACTGGATTATTTGGTATTTATGCTAGCACTGTAAGGGCTCTCTTGAACTTACAATCTTTTTGTTTGGCATGGCTTTCGTGTAGTTGGATTCATTGTAAATTCCTATTCCCTAGATGGATGTGGGCTTGGATTTACAGGACACTTCTCCATATATGTGATAAATTTTATCTAATCTAGTGTTTCGAAGAAACATCTTATATACATTATAGTTGAGGTCTCAGCTAGATTATTGATTAGGATTTTCTTAAGCACATCATTGAAATGGGTACATTAACAAGAAATATGCAAACATTCAAATTGCTCCAATTTTATCTGTCCATGTAATAACTTTGACAGTTTGGCCTATATTTGATTATCTCTTCTACAAATAGTTCTTTCATTCAATGTAATAATGATATTATTTGAGAACTGTGCTGGTTCTTCTGACATGATCTAGTTCATCTTACTCTACAAATCTTCTCTCTGCCACTGATTATCTAATATTGTGGAGTTCAACTCTTCAATTTAGGGTTCTGATTTTGTGGCTAAAGCTGTTGATATAGCTGCCTCCGAATTAATTTCAATTGCAACACCTGGACAAGGTTTAGACTTCTTCCCCTTTTTTCAAGTCTTAATACTAATTTCTCTTAAGTCATTAGTTTATTACTATAGTTCCGGTTGGCAGTTTCCCAGGTACAGCTTAGTCGTGCCAAAGCAGCCACTAAATCTGCAGTTTTGATGAATCTTGAATCCAGAGTATTCTCTCTCTCCCATATTACATAGTTTGCACATTTTTGTTTTCGGTTATACCTTGGTGTCTGATATCCTAGCTTTTTGCCTGCTCAAATAACTCGCATTTTTTTGTTTGTTTGTTTGTTTTTTTTTCCATTGGGATGACCTTTTTGTTTTGTAGATTGTTGTATCAGAGGATATTGGAAGGCAGGTTTTAACATATGGAGAGAGGTATGA
The DNA here is from genome assembly GCA_027186245.1 of Coriaria nepalensis. Lineage (NCBI taxonomy): Eukaryota > Viridiplantae > Streptophyta > Magnoliopsida > Cucurbitales > Coriariaceae > Coriaria > Coriaria nepalensis. The sequence goes on along the minus strand of CP114496.1, from coordinate 8,414,194 downwards.
CATATATATAACAAGTGCCTTTTTGTTCATCTATACTCTCATTCCTCGTAATAATTTGGTCTACATTGTAACATAATGGGTTCTAAGATCCCTAAGGTATTGATAATGTGAAAGTAGTTTTACAGCTTAAATTTGAGATCCAGGATGACCTCAAACTATATCAGATCAGCTTATAGAACGTCCTTCTGCCTTAAATTCTTATGTGAACATCAAATTTAGTTGTGAGAAATTCTTCTTATATCTTCATTGAAGAAATAAAACATACAGATAATAAATCAGCTTTTTTTTTAATGTGTTACAATTCTACCTTTGAATAATAATCATGTTTAAGTTGTAAAACTTTCCCTCGGTGTTCTTTCCCTCTTTAATGAAGAATAAATTTTTTAAAAAAGAAAAATTCATCTATGCTTTGCAGGAAGCCTGTGGAGCAATTCTTAAAGGTTGTAGATGCTATCACTCTAGCTGATATTACTTCGATTGCCCAGAAAATTATTTCATCTCCTTTAACAATGGCATCATATGGAGACGGTAATCTTCTACCTCCCTCAATACGAAGGTGATCTTATTTGCTAATTTGCTAGCATAGTTACCAAGTAAGAATGATCTTCTCTTCCCTTTTGCAGTTCTAAATGTCCCGAGCTACGAGACCATTAACAGTAGGTTTCATGGAGAATGAGACAGCTCTCCCTTTTCAGACAAAAAAATAGAGCACCATTTCCAAGGTGGGTCTGCCTTTTGTTGACAAAATGTTGAAATAAGAATTTTGAAAGAGGAAATTTTTCTGGAATAGAGGTAGGATCTCTCTCATAATCATCTCCCCCCTCACAAGAACATTGAGGAGTTGATCTTTCACCTATTTATTTTGTTCCTCATCTTTTTTCTTCGGAATTTCATTCATCAAATACTGATTCATAGATTATATCAAAACATTTTGACAAGAATCCCGTGCCGATGGCCGTGGATTTGATTCTAGATTTCCATTTTCACACATTTTACAGCCTCTCTGTGTATCTGCTTTCAAGATGCTGGCATTGTAAAAAAACAGTGCCTCTCTGTGTGTCTACTTTCAAGATGCTGCTGGCATTGTCAGAAAACAGTGAATTTTTTTGTTACAAGACATTCATGGTAAAATCATATCCATGGCCCATGGCTTACTGGGCATCTCTTTGGAGGTGCTTTATTAAAGCTGACTATGCATGTGCAAAATGTGGAAGATGCTTTCTTAGGGTCATTTTTCAAGCCTCTTTAGGTAGCTTATCTAGATGCCCAGAAAAAAGGCTATATAAAGAGATGAGAATGGGGAAACCTACATGCCAAATTTGTCAATAAATTCACTTATAATGATCAACATTTTGAAGATCTCATTGTATGATCCCGATAAATCCCAAAATGAGAAAGAGGAAACATACATGCCAAGCTTGATAATTAATTAGTTTAATAATGTAATATAATGTTTTTTACTGCATAAATTAATTTAAGTTCAGCAAATATAATTAAAATTTGTTGTCGTAAATTTTAGTTTTCCTATATATCAATTTTATAAATATATTTATTTTTATTAAAAATTGAGTATCATACGTCCATATTATATAAATAATTTGAAAGTTTTGCATAAACAATGAGGAGAAAAAAAGAGAATTCTTTTTTTTTTTTTTTTTTTGTCCTTTTTGTGACTTGTAAAAAATTTGATTGCGTAAAAGTGTTTTTCACTTTTTACATAGTGCTAAAATGGAAGGTGAGAGTTGTTGGTATATGATGAAAAACATGGCCTTCTTTTGGTCTCCTTGCCATTCTCCTATGTTCTTACATAGGCCGTACATATAATTACTTAAAAAACATGGGTTTGTATTTTTACAAACGAGGGCAGTCAATTATTCAAGCAAATAGTTACGGACCTGGATGATTGAATTCATTAAAACTAGTGAAATTAGATGTTAAAGATTGAGATATTGCCAAAATTTAGATCAAAATTTGTATCGCCTATAATAAATTAATTAATTGCAATTTGTTTGGTTCAACTTTAAAATCTGGCAAACAAGCCCAACTAGGCCCGCCAATAATTCAATTTTCACATATATATATATATATATATGTAACAATGCAATTAGTAACAGGCTCATAGATTTTACAAAGCTAGAGGGAAGAAAATTCTCACTTCACAATGGTGATTAAGCTATTGTTACTTTTTACCACGATTATTCTATCAACCTTTAAGTCAGAGGCATCAAGCATAATCGCACATCAAATTCATCTTCTCCGGCCACGTTCAGGGGCAGCAGGCCACCATGTTTCCGGACTTTCCTGCCTGAGCTGGCGGCTCGGAGTTGAAGCACATAACATTATCGGATGGAGCACGGTGCCGAAAAAGTGCGATGGGTATGTAGGCCACTACATGTTGGGCCGCCAGTACCGGGAAGACTCTCGTGCTGTAGCTGCCGAGGCTTATGTTTATGCTAGAAACTTAAGCCTTGCCAAATATGGCAAGAATGTTTGGATCTTTGACGTTGATGAAACTTCACTCTCTAACTTGCCTTATTATGCTCAACATGGATTCGGGTACGTACATATATATACATACATACATGTAAATATATATATAGTTGCGATTGATGAAATTAATGTCAGGACGGAGGTATACAATTCAACAAGCTTCGATGCATGGGTGCTTGAAGGCAAAGCACCTGCTTTGCCAGAAACTCTATATCTTTACAACAAGTTACTGTCTCTTGGAACAATCAAACCTGTCTTTTTAACTGGAAGGTCTGAAGATCAAAGAAATGCCACTGCTCTCAACCTAAAGGCTGTTGGATTTCACTCTTGGGAGAAGCTTATACTCAGGTAATTAACACACAATCCTACGCTTTTTATCATCCGAGTTAACGCGTTAATTATGATAAACCGGGTAATAACCGAGCGTTTGAATATGTACCTGTTTTAAACCGATTGAAATCAGGATTACTCCTGAATGCTTAATCATTTGATATGCGGTTTAAGTGTATACTGATTAAATTTCATGGTGGGCAGAGGATCATCTGATTCAGGAACGACAGCAGTGAAGTACAAATCATCGGAAAGGAAGAAGCTTGAGAAACAAGGATACATAGTTGTCGGAAACATTGGTGATCAATGGAGTGATATTTTGGGCACCCATGTCGGAAATCGAAATTTCAAGCTTCCAGATCCAATGTACTACATTAGTTGATTGCATTTCATGCTATAAATATTTTATCATATTATTCTCTTTCGAGTGCGTCGGGTACATATCCCTCAAATTATGAGACAAGTCCTATTTAACCTTTTATATGTCCAAGATATATAATACCTTATCATCTTAAAGTATTCTAAAAATATCAATAAAGTGCAAATTTTTTAATTTCAATTGACCCACTGAAGGTTTTTTTTTTTTTTGTCAGGTGTACAAATCTCTAAGAATCTACAGTACCTTAGGATCTGTACGGAAATTAATTGAATATTAATAAAAATATTAAAGTAAATTTAAAAATAAAAATAATTATATGGACTTATAATGTTCTTTTATTATTTATAATAAAATCTCGATAAATTAATAATTTTAAAATTAAATTAATTTATTAAATTTAAAATTAATGTAATCCTTAAATTAAGATAAAATAATTATTATTTATGTACGGTTATTAATTTATCGAATATTAATAATATATTGATATTTTATTATATATATAAAAAAAAAGTATCCAACATATAAGTTTATATGATAAATTTTTGTAATAGTTGTATTCATGCATTTTTAATATCTGATAAATAAAAGTATATTATTTAATAAAATTAATTAATTAATTAATTAATAATAACATGATTTCATTGTCAACTATGAAAATAATACATATTTACTCCCAATAATTATAATTTAAAACCATATCTGTATCAATTTGTTTCTATTTGTATTTCTTACAAGAGAGTTGAGGTGAAACCTGGACCACCCACTTTTCACCCTTTTACGTCGATTTAGGCTTTTAAATTTCGTTTCCATACATTCTAGGTTTGGGCTCTGTCCCTGACATGGGCCTACTCACGTGAGCTGGCATTGGGCTCGACGGCTCGTTTCTTCAAGGAAAGACATTCAGGTAATTTTCCGCTTATCAAATGGAAACCCTAGCGTTGCCCAAAATTTGTTCTATCTATTACAACAGCCGGGCCTCCTCCTCTATCATTCCTAATTTCTTTATAGCGTCGGCTCTCTTGTTGTATTATTATTCTTCTTCTTCGTTGTATTCATTCTTCGTTGCAGACAGAGAATGAATTGAAAGCAGGGATTGTGTGTATCGGCCTAGTGCTAAAATCAGTGCACTCGATCCGAAAGTGTTCCCTGATACATTGAATCTAAGGGGAAGGTGGGCAGTTGTATTTCATCCCACCCGTTGATTTTTCAACAATCATCTTCCCCACAATACTCCCTCTGGGTTGTCCTTCTGGATTTCTGAGTTTTTCTTTTGCAGCAGCTGAGTAAAACAATGAACATACTAATTAACATCATCGTATGGGCCGTTTATCAATGTTTAACAATTAACAACTCAAATGTTAATAAGCAAATTACCAGATGTTCTTCAAAATTGTTCATCTGGTTAATTTATCTAATTATCACTTAAAGAAGGTATACAAATTGAATCTTTCACATAGAAGGTGGTCGATGTAGTATTTAAAAATATATTTTTTGAACAAATGTAAAATAAATTTGTAAGAAATTCCTATTTATTAACTAAATTTTTATTAACTAAATTTAACAGATTTAAAAATTGTAAATAATTCTTTTATTTTACTATTTTTCTTATTTGTTTTTTCGAAATAGTGAAATGATAAAAAATTTCCTGTAATTTTTTTTTTTTTTTTTGTTTTTTAACTACCTCTGTAGTTTTAAATGCAAAATAAATAACCACCTGTATTTTTTAATGTAACGAAACACTTTTGCGAAAGATTCAAGATTTGTTTGAATCTCGATTCGATTCGAATTGAACGCTCATTTCCGAGAGAGAGAGCGGAAGAAGAAGGTGAGGCGGCGATGGTGGCGGGAAATGGCGAGGTAATTGCCTTTGTGGTGGTGGTTGGCGAAAAGGGTTACATGAAAAGGAAAATAAATGTTTTAGGGAGGAAATGAAATGAAATCAAAGTTCAAGTAACTCTCTCATCTACAAAATGTTGAAGTGAACTGGGTCTCTTTCCTCCTTTATATCTTGACAGCCATTTTGAGACCCGGCCCAAAATCGCTCATTGTTTTGGTGTCCAAGTTTGAATTTGAAGGAAATAGGAGAAGAAAAACATGGGCTATAAAATAGGCTTTAAAAGAAGCCTATTTGAGTATTTGTGAACAAAAGAAAATCAACTTAAGAGAAACATTAGATCGGGTTATAATTAGTTGTTGAAACTCGACAACATGATTAAGATTTACAAAACACAAATTATCTAAACCCTAACCCTTGATGAACGCGTAATCATAACGTGATTTACAGTATCTTATAGCAGAGAAATAACAGAAATGTATATATATATATATATATATATATATATATATCTAATCTCGATTGTTGTTCTTTTAATACAATTCATTGTTTGAAACTCCATAGAGTTTGGAGCAAAATAGGATAAGAGTGACGTGAGGCCCCATAGGAATGGGCGTATAAAAAAAAAACATTACCTGCCTCCCCCAACCTTGGATTAAGGAAAATATATTTTCAACTAAATACTATATATATTAATAATCAATAAAAATAGATTTGGTCTCTTCTCAACGTCTCTTTTCTCATTATGTTTCAAAAATAAAAATTTAATATAAATATACAATAATTTATTACATCAATTTAATTTAATCTCATAATTATATAAAATAAAATTTTATATTTTTATATTTTTTCATAAATACATGTTTATATTAAAAAGGAAGGAAATAAAATACCGAAACTACCCCTAAAATGATTTGAAAATCTTATCTCGTAAAAGAAAAAAAGCTGAAAAGCATCATCGTTCATCGTCAAGTACAAGTACAGGAACAAGACAAGAGGATATAGCCGATGATGCAGGAACCAGTCTACAAGAACACAAGTTCCGAGAAGAGAGAGAGAGAGTCGGGCCCAAAAGCCATGGCCCAAAGCCCAAAACAGAAACTGAGAGACAGAACACATCAAATCGGATAGTAAATGCACTAATCATTGATGATATGAAAGTTCATATTTCCATCATTTTTTTATTTTTTTTTATTTTTATGGAGACTTATCACTTCACCCACTTGCACATATCATTATCTTAAATTAATAAATTATCAGATATAGATATCTGTCCGTTTGGGAAAAAAAAAAAACAATATATAAAAATTACAAAAAAAAATAATTGATTCAATAATTTTATTCTTAAATTAAAGATTTAAAAATTAAATATCATTATAAATATCATATTATATATATATATATATTGATATAATACCGATTTTAAATTAATATATATATTTTAAAATAAATTCATAAAATGTTATTATTCCTTAATTTCAGCCTCAAAGAAAGCATTAATTTTCGGTAATTTTATATTTCTATGATAATATAGATCATGACGGACCCACACAATTATTCATTCAAAATCGTGACCCACATGGAAGCTTCTTCATCCCTTACCCCTCTCAACTTTGGTGGGAAAAATTCTGATTTCAATTTCAAAATTTTGTTTATGTATTCTCTAAATACATCATCCTAATAATATATTCGGAGGAGTCATATGATTTACTATATTATTAATTAAGTAAATTAAGAGTATTATATTAAGAATAATGTACTTAACAATTTGAATCCATATATATCATATTTGAGCTATATTTTTTATTATAATCTATTAATTTTATCCTTTTTTTTTTTTAGATCAAGGGATTATTGACAATGAGGTCTATAATCTAAACTATAATAAAATGATAAATAATTAAAAAAATAATATTACTTTTTAAAAGCTTTGGAATTTTAAACAATTATTAAACAAAGAGAAATCGTAATGTAAAAATAAGAGCAACTTTTCCACCTTTTCAACCAAAAACCAAACTTTACCTTATATCATATAAAGTAGTCAAAAACTAAATTGTTATCCAATTTGGAATGCTAATTTATGAATTAAGTAAAATGGAAAGGCGAAAACTAACTCTTGCTTCTTGGATACAAATTCAATAACATGTTGATTTGATGCATTTACACAACTATCGCGTTATGTGGTAAACTCTTAATCGAGTTCAAAATTGGTAGAAAACAAGCAAGTTTTTTTCCAAATTTTCTTACCAACCAAACACTTCTTCTTGCTAGAGTTGATCACAAGACTTGCGCATTCTAACACTACTCATACTATTCCTTGCCGCCATGATCTCATTAAGCGGAAGCCTCTTCTTAAACCCACCAAACTCCGGCCTTTGCTTTGGTGCACTATGAGACCGCAATTTAGCCCTAAACGATGTAGTATTCGCCATGTAGCTCGGAAAACCGTCGCCACAAACACTTGTGGAAGGAGTGGTGGGACCCTTCAACCCAAAATAATTCCCGAACCGCGGGGTGCTTTGGGCGGTCGGAAACTTGCACTCCTCGCCTGCAAAACACCATTCACTTGATAAAAATGGAGACGACGACATCATTGTTTGGTAGGGCAACATGTCTTCTCCGAACTCGGACAATGTCGATCCCAATCTTCTGCATCTTGATTTGGGCTTGGATGTATCGATTTCTACGATTTTTGGGCTTTCTTCGAAGCCCATGTACCCGTGATTTTCATAAGACGCAGACATCCTCTTACTTTGGAGGAGCTCGCTCCTAGTTTCATCATAATGCTCCTGACAAAATTTTAAAATTAAGAAACTCATTAAATCAAGCTAGGACGACCACATAATTAATTATGAGACAATTATGAAATTGGAAGAAGCATTCGTAGCCTCCTCTTTGGCAATATAACTCTTCAGATCAAGCTAGGACAGCACTTTTTAACTATGAAGTGCTTATGTGCATTGATCGCAGCCACCCGGCCCGGAGTATATATATACTTTAGGACTAGACTAAAATTTCTCGAAATCGGAGACTATCTTACAAGAGATTTCCGGCGACGGATTTCGGGAAGAAACTTGTTTTCTTTGTTGAAAGAGCGCCGAGCCCGGGCCACGTTTTGGACCCGAAGAAGAACTTGCATGCTACGAAGAGTTGCCGCCATCCGTTTCCGGACTAGGAAGCCTCGCACTACACCCTGTAACTTCACTAGTCCCTTCAAAGCTCGAAGCGCCTTCCGGGACTGACAAAAACAAACAGACTTACCACTTAATTTTCCCAGAAATCAAACAGATTTGCTTACTGTTCTATTAAAAGGCTTACCAAGTATCCTCTGAAAAAGGTCTGAATCTTAATAGCAGCCCAGTTCTGACTCCCATTATCACAAAACAGAGCAGGTCCTCTGCCTTGGCTTGTAAGCCTCACAACAGCCACTGCCGCATGAGCTGCTGCCACAGCCGCGTCAGCCGCCGCCGCTGTGGCAGCAGCTACCGCGATTGCGTGCTTGTTCTGGTCTCTCCAAGCATTGATGTCTGAGACAGAAACAGTTGCCCGACGAGCTGTTACAAGAACAGAGTCCTTTCCTGATTTTGCAAAACTCCACCTTTTCTTCTCCGTTTTATCAGAAATGGCCACTGGTTCTGAATTCTTTTCAGTCTTGTACTTTTCTCGTTTCTTCATCCACGGCAAGCCTTTCAGCCACCTTGTTGCCCTCCCCATTCCCCCCCCCCCTCTCTCTCTCTAGAAACAAGTAGCGATCAAGAAAATGAAAACCCAAATCCCAGAAACTTGTAGAGAGAGAGAACAACAAATCTGAAAGATCTGCTAGAATCGTAACGGATTGAAGAAACAGAGCAATTGCGAAAAATAGATGTAGAAGAAAAGAAAAATGATTCTGACAGAATCTCGTGAAATTCTACATGATAAAGACAAAAAAAAAAAGTTACAGTGGGAGAAAAGATACAGAAAATCAAACCAGTTAAAAAACAGAGCTTTCAAAAAGAAGAAAAAGAAAAGTAATAAGAAAAGAAGGGTGGTAAAGATGCTGGAGAGGAGGAAGACTTCACTTTGGAGTTGTCAAAATTCAAAAGAAGTTGTGTCTAGCTATCCAATGGAGGATGAAACTATGCGTTCTGAGAAAAAAAAAGGGAAAATAAAATTTTCTCTCACTTTCTCACTCTTTCTCACAAATTCTCCCTCAGTTTTCTGGAGCAACGTGTACTTAAAAGATGAAAGATACCTAAGACAGTCTCGAGAATCTTATTTATTTATTTATTTATTTATTTTTTAATGACCTCTTAAAAAAGTCTAACCCGAAAAGTAGATCCTTTTATGGTACTTTTTATCTCATCAGTCTCTCTCCAATCTCTCTCTCACCCTTTAAGCCATGTTTATCATAAGAATCCGGCCTCACATTAGAGTCGCGTACTCTCTTTTATAATCGGATTATTTCATCCAGAAATTGTTAACCGGACCATATTCGATATATTTCAACCATTTATGTCAGTTTTGTATCCAATAAATTTTATATTTCATTTATGTCAGTTTTTATATTCAATTTTTTAACCCTTTTTTTTTTTTAACAAATTTAAAAAAATCTTTTTCCGTATATTTCTACTAAAAAATAGTTACCAAAATACTTTAATCTTCCACACAAAAATACTTTTCATTTTTTTAAAATTCAAAAAATACTTTTAAAATACATTTCCAAACGTACCCTAAACTCTTTTTTTTTCTTCCTATACTAATAATACCTAAGAATCTAAACATTCGTAGCTCCGCTTTTCAAAAAAAAAAAAAAAAAAAAAAAAAAAAAAAAGAACCAGAGATTGGTCGGATCTCTTTCTTTAAGCTTTAGGAACCAAAAAAATATTGGCAATTTGAACGATTAAAAAAATGGAAATCTGCCTACGGCTAGTTTTCTTTTCTCATACATTGTTGGATCTTTGTTCGTTTGAGAAATGATTTGGTATTTTTTTTTTTTTTTTTTTAAATTTTGAATGAGGATTTTCATTTTTGCAATTAATCTTTGAAAAGGTAATAAATTTGCTGACGGATGCTTATAAAGAACACCCCATTTTATTATAGAAATGCATTTTAAATATTTGACTAATAGTAAAATGTGGTGGGTCCCTTTCTTCCGCTCCTTTGCTTTTTTTATCTTCTCAAGAAAGAGCCAGAGAGAGAGAGAGAGAGTCTAACGCAGATGCAGACTACGCTATGCCTATCTATGATATGAACCTACAAACTACAACAAGCAAACAACCTGGGTTAGGGTCTGGGTCTGGGTCTGGTCTCACTTGTATTGAATATTTTTACTCCTTTTGAATGATTGCCGATTATAAAAAAATAATTAAACTCATATAATATTATTAAATAAATTTAAAATATAATCTTAAATTTTATATAAATAATTTAAGCGATTAATAGATTCATGTTAAGAGGTCGGATGGGATGGATGCCTACCTCGCCCCTACCTGAGTGTTTCTGTACATAAATCTGGACTGTCGGATCTGATAGTTCAGAGATTGTCACATAAAAATTTATTTTTGTGTACAATGTATTTGAAATTGTCTATAATTAATTCTACCAATTGAGTCATTCTTTGGGCCCGGTGTACACAGCCTGTGATTGGATTGGACTGTGTATGTCATAAGTTAGAGGTCGGCTTCATACACAGGCCCATCATTGATTAACCAAGTCCAGCTCTTTACTATCTCAATTGATCAAAAGCTTCTCTAATTCACATTAATTATATAAGGCATCGTGACGTAAGATGTAATTTTTACTTTGGTAAAATATTACTTTGTCCCATTAGACTATCAATTTATTACATTTAGCTACTCTAAATACTATAAAATCTTAGAACATACACAATTGCTAGGTGTCCAAAATCTAGAAGGAATTCTGACCAGGTTTTACTTTGACACGTGTCAATCAGCAAATAAGATAATAGACAGAAAAAAAAAAAGATTAAGGGAGGGGGGGCAGAAGAAAGAGTGGGAGACGTGTTGAAAATGATGGAAGAGAGAGAAGTCGTGACTCGTGTCCAATGAATAGGCCTTTTTTGAATGAGACCATTCCGATCTATTGGGCCCAAAAGTTGGCCAACTTTCAATGAAAATGACCCATCCCTACATCTATACTGGGTCAGGTTCATGTACTTACTAGTAGTTACTACGATCCACTCCACGCTACGTTTAATGTTCTATTTTTAGAATTTAGATTTAGTTCCAACCCGTACATTTCCGTACGACGGAAGATTGAAATTAAATAAAAATTAATTTTTTAAATATTTTATTTAATTATTCTATAATCAATTCTGGGATTGACTTATTATAATCAGGTGGTACTTTCTCATCCCTAAGATGAAGAGTGAATGGTCCAGATTAATGAGTGGATACAAATCGACATCTATTAAACCCACACTGAATTTGAACTCTTCGCAAACATGAATTACTCCAAAAAGATCAAAGAAAAAACAAAAATTGTAGTATATATGGCTTTATATACCCAAAAGTTCTTTATCTCTCGTTCGTTAGCAAAATACAAACTCACTTCTTAAAACATAAAAACATAACATCTTTCTTCATCTTCTCCAAACTACCCTTTTCATCTTATCTTTGGCTTAGTACCACCCACTATAAAACAACAAATAAAAACCACTTAATTATATTTTAATTAAACACAATTAAGCAAAAAACCACTTATTATTATTATTATTATTTTAATAAGGAAATGAAAATACTCACAACGAAGTGCAGGAAGCTCAGAGCTCTTCAACACACGCAGCCTCTTCACCGTAGAAACAAACATGCTGTTACACAATAATCATCATGAATTAATAATTAAAATCAAGATTAAGACCTTAATTAATATATAGCACTTACTTTATTAAAGAAGGTTAATAAAATTATCGAGAATGTACAGTAAAGAGAGAGAGAGAGAGAGAGAGAGAGAGAGATGCTTACTGCCAAGGAACATCACCAGCGAGCATCCGATCTCCTTCATTATCTTCATAAACAAGAGTATATTCTCCACTCCCGTCCAATAATCCCATCATTGATTTCTCTTCCTCCTCCTTCCCCTCCCCCTCATTCTTCTCTATACTATTCATACCACCACATGATTCTCTTTGAGCTATATATTAAAAAGCAAAATTGCACACTAATTGATCATTATATATGAAATGAACACCACAATTGGATAGTATATAAATATCTGGAGATTTGCTTGCATCATCACATGTTCGTTATTTCCCATTCGTCGGATTAGCATGTTAATTTTCCCATACCACATTAATTAGGAATATATAATGAAGAACATAATAACTATTTTGATGAAAAATACCAGAAATTCTTGTATAGATTAGGTGTGCATTAAATACAAACAATCTATGGTGGTTCTCTCTAGAATTTAAGCTAAATGATACAATAAAGAATCAGACGACGTAGAGTTATATGAAAAGTCATTATTAGTTAAAATCTAAAATAAATAGTATACGCTAAATTTAAAGAATGGTATGAAAAATGGGATGTAAATGTTGTTACTCATTAGTAGAGAATTTATTACCAGCAAGTAGGCCTCTAAAGAGTTGATCAATAGCAGAGGAGAGGTTTTCATAAGTGTCGTAAGCATTAAGATCAACTTTCCTTCCAATAGGCACTCCATCCATATTGATCTTCACAAACAGCCCTTTACTCCCCACATTCTGATCAACGCCAGTTTTGTCACCTCCTGCCTTGTTCGTAACCACGTTCTGAGACTGATTCGTACCGGGTGATTTCAAACCGTCGTTGGTATTGTTATTATTGCTTGCAAGATTCTTCCTAAATGACCGGACTGGTGGCCACCCCACCACTGAAACTGGTGCTGTCCTGTTTTAAGAACAAAGTTACCCAAAAATGAAGAATAATAGATTGTTTAAACTGAAGTTATCAGTCATTTTGAAGGTTTCGTGAAAGAGGGGGAAAAGGTGGAGTACCTCTTCTGAGATGGTGAAGAGAAGGGCTGTTTCTTTTCTGCACAGTGCAAATCCATCATTTTAGTGCAAGAAGAAGGAGAAGAGAATTTCTGGGTAGTCTGTCTTATCATTCCATTGCTGTTTGGATTCATGGAAACCATGGAAGAAGAAGGAAAATAGCCTAGAGAGAGAAGAGACTCATCATCTCTTTCCTGACCAGGAAGGCCAAGTCTAAGCTCTAGCTTTTTCTCTTCTGAAAATCCATGGCTGCCTCTTTTATTAGTCATTGCTTCTTCTCTGTTCTTCAGCCACTCTCTGTTTCTAGAGATCAAATCTAACAGCTGAGGAGGCAATTCCTCCATTTTTTTTTTTTTTTGTAATTATTCACTCTTACGCAAAAAGAAAACAGAGTAAATTAGAAAACACCCAGAATGACAAAAAAGAGAGAACACAGAGAGAGAGAATTTTCTCAGGAAACAAACGGAAAACTAGGAAAGGAAAAAAATTTAAGCTTCATGCTCTACACATGAAACCAGAGTAACAGACAATATATAATAATCACAACGCATTAGAGAGAGAGAGAGAGTGAAAGCGAGGGCCCACCAAGAAGAAGGAAAAGCAGGGAAGATAAGGAAGCTAACAGTAGAGTGGGATTGATTCAACTGTCTTTGCTTTTCCTTTGTTTTTTTTTTTTTTTTTTTTTTAATCTTAGCTCCTTTTTTATTTTTGGATTCTTAAAGAAAGACGACGATAGAAGTAGAGAGAAATGAAATGAAATGAAAATTAGAGCATAATGCACGCAACGGCAGCAGCAGTAGTAAGTACGTAATCAGGCTTGCTTTGTTTGTTTGTTTGTTTATGTTTACCTGAAGAAGCAAAGCGTGCTGGTTAGTAGACATGACATGACTTATATCACATCTTCTCGTGCTAAGAAGAAAAAAAGATACTCGGTCTCTTTTTGTCGACATTAACCAACAACATTTCATCGCACTGCCCCAAATTATCAGTTTACTCCTTTTTTATTTTGGCATTGATAGTGAATGAAAGCTCTCGAGAGAGGTTTGTTAAGAGCAAATGCTAGGGCAGGAGAAAATAGGAAAAGGGTTCCGTCCAAGATTCCGGTTCCGGAATTTCAATCGGAATTAATCTCAATCTCAATCTCAATCTAAAAATTAATCACAATCGTTATTTTATCAACTAAAAATATCCTTAAAAAGTAGGCTGCATATGAGCTAGGTAGGAATCTGCTACGAGATATCGGACAATAATGTCTCTAAGGCTTTTTCCTTCCTCTAATGATTGTCTCGTATTATTGACTTATTGCTTGAATTTGGAAATGTTCATGAACGAATGGGCTCCTGCAATTAAAAAAATCGTAATGGTAATGGTATATGGCTAACTTTTATATAATAGTATGAATCATTGTTTTTATTTTACTTTATTTAAATTTTATTTAAAAATAATCTATATACCATTTTACTTATAAAAAAAAAAAAAACAAGCATGCTGAGATTTCTGACTGTCCCTCATATATGATGTGTTGTGTAGGTAAGCTAGCTATAGATTTTAAGATGAGCTATATATAAGTGCCGTGGATGATCGTTATAAGCATTGAGCAGGCACAAAGCTCAATGAATGGTGATCAACAGCACAGAGAGAGAGATCCTGTATAAATTTAATCATGCATATAATTACAACTCTGCCACTTTCTTCATCGCCTGCCTGATCCCCATATTCCATGCATGTTTGACGTCTACGTGTCTCTCACTACTACCGATAAGACTTGAGTAATTAACTGTTTGTTATACACTTACCTTAGTTTGGGTTCATACTCGACGTCGACTTTTTTGGTTCGAATTCATGTAGAATAAAGTCAGATATAATAATAGTACCTGATAGACAAGATTACGGATTTGAATCGCGAGATGAATTTTGTATTGTTCAAATTCTTAGTCTAACAGTTGAAAATTTTGCAACTTAATCGGAGTGCTCATAAGTAATTTGAATATTTTGATGATTGAAATCAAATTATAAGTCAAATCGGAATCTTATTGATTGTAATAGTAATTGAATTTTGGCAAAAGAGAATCAAGTGTTTGTAAGTTACTAAAAGGGAAGGAGAGGGGGGGGGGGGGGGGTAGATGGAAGTGGAAACAATAGCATCGACCGCACTCCACAGCAAAATGAGAGTAATAAACGATAGCATATACGTATGCTAATTTCATGATGGAACAAATTATAATTTGAGAGCTACCTCGTTTCACATCTTGTAGACAAATATGAACACGGAAATCCAAACTTCATACCAATTCTAGCCTTTTCATTTGGAATCCAAATCACATTTGGGATGGCCGATTATGTCACGACCACGACCACGACCACGACCACGACCACACAATCTATATTGATCATAACACTTCATGTAGAAATAGCGGCGCGTGGTTCATTACAAAAAAAGTGCAAAAGGTCAAAAAAAAAAAAAAAATAATAATAATAGTACTATTAAGAATGAAAAATGATAGGAGCAATCAATGAATCAAAGAAGAAAAAAAAAAGGGCAAGAGAGAGAGAGAATGGCAAATGAATAAAAGCTTGGGGTTATTTCATAAAAGTGACAATTGAAGGACGGGCATATTTCAAAAGTGAATTTGATCACATTTTTCGATTTAAAAATTAAAAAACACTTAAGTGGTGGGTCTTCGTTTAGGTTTGGGATAAACACTCTATGAGGTAGTGGGTTACTTGTATTCCTCATTGGGTAATATAATAATCTTTTATATATATAGAGCTATTTTCATCCTAAAAAAACGTGAGTAAAATTATATGTTTTAAAGAGGTGGCTGTTTAAGTTTAAAGGCTTGGTTTAGTGGTCAAAGTTTTAGGTTTGATTTATTTTGAGATTTTTTATATGAAATTTAAAGAAATTATTTTTGATAGATTTCTAGTGTTAGTGATAGATTTGAGATTTTAATGAATAATTAATCGAGTATTAATAGTGAATATTTTAAAAAATGATTAAAAAAAAAGTGAATATTTCATCTCTAAGGATCCATGACCCGGGAGGAGTACTAATCAAATGTTAATTATGCTTGAAACTATAATTCGATTAGCATGAATACTCCGAATAGGTAAAAAAAAAAGAAGAAAAAAAAAACATATGGGTGGCTGCCTAGGAATTCCTACGTAAAGTATTGGGCCACAATGTGCATGACAGACGAGAGGTGAGGTAATTAGGATTTAGGAATCGATTTAGTTAATCAAATATGTTTATAGACATATATACAAGTTTAGTAGGTATATATATATAGCCTTTAATCTTCATGATTTGTTCGTTATTTACATCATTACACAATGTATGTGCATTATCCGATCGATCATATGCTAAAAACCTTTTTTGATATTATTAAAAAGTAAATTTGGAATCAATTTCCAACTTAACATTTGGTTGATGATATGGTCCCATCCCTAAGATTTGACACGTAACCAAAAGCTAAAAAAACTTAATCAAACAAAATTGCACATGATTCTTTGTACTTTGCATTTGTTCTTTAACTATATATAATGTGTGTGAGTGATAATTATAAGAAGCATGCGATTATGGATGGAGAGTGTTTGGCTTAAAAGTAAGACGTTGATGGCAACCACCAATTACAAGCTTCTGCTCTTCTGTCTTGTTTATTACATTTTTTGCTTTAAGAGTGCATGGTGGGGTTGTCTTATAACTTACATACCATGTCTCTATTTATGACCAAAGGCATTTTGTGTAGAGGAAACATCCTCTTTGTTTCCTTAAATAAATGATGTTAGATTTTCATGGTTATGAGATACTCTTGGTTTTTGGTTCAAGGCTTCGAGTCAAGATTGAATTAAGTAAAAGAAAAGTAATCCTTTTTGACAAAATTATATCCTTCAAACTAAAATTTTTAAAGAAGCCGAGTTTTCTTTATATATTAGGAAAATATATTACGAAACTAAATTAATAAATAAGTGAAAAATATATGACAGTCTTATTGGTAGAATGATAATCATATCTTTTAAGATAGAATAGATCTTAAATTCGAGTTGTGGGATTAAGTTCTGTATTATATAAATATCTACAATAATATTTAGAGTATCTCTCCCTTGGGATATTTACAAAAAGGAAAAAAAAATATTGAAAAATGTGGCAAACGAAATATATTACAAAATTTAATTAATTACATTACAATTCAAAATTTTTAATTTTTTGGGGAATCCAAGTGAAAGCTCAAAATATAGTGTATATTAGGGTGGAGCAAAATTTTGGTTTACGGTAAAACCAAACCGAAACCACTATCAATTTTGATTTTCACCGATTTAACCATAAAAGTTGATTGAAACTGAACTGGTCGGTTTCGGTCGAAACCGGTTGATTTTTTAGTTTTTCACACTAAATTTTTTAAATTATTTTATTTCTACTTAGTTATATCATGATGTATGTAATTGATGAGTATATAGTAATATTATGATATATGTAATATTTACATTATTTAATAATTTATTTAATAGATTTACCTTAATTTAATATTATATTTGAAAAAAATTCAACATTATAACTACTAAAAATATTATTTTACCTTAATATTATAATTAAAATAATATTAAAAATTGGTATTTTGATACATCAAAACTGACCAAAATACTGACAATCGATTTAACTGAAATACCGACTTAAACATGAATATAATTAAATAAACTAATCGAAAAGTATCGATTTTGGTCAGTTGCTCACCTGCTCACCTTGAATATATATCCCGATATAATCGATAATATAGTATATTAAAATGATGTCTTTAGATTTGGACTAAGTTTGTTATATTACCGTAAAGTATACATACCTATACAATTTTTGTTCTGCTTTTTTCTAAATTACATGGGAGAAGATAATGGGCTGATGGCTACCTACTTCCAGGCCCTGCTGGCTGCCCGCCTTGCAGAGCAGATTCAAAAAAGAGAGCGCGTTATAGAGAGAGAGAGAGGGAGAGATGAAGACGAAGAATTCAGTGAGGAAGGTGCTGAGAGACGTGACGAACAACAATGGCGGAAGAACACGTTTGAAATTGAAGACTATTGAGAAGGAAGGAACGCCTAGGGTTCAAGAACAGGATGATGCGCTCGATTCTCTACTTGGAGTCCAGTCCGACCTTTCTGCCCTCATTCAACAAGTAATTTTTCTTTGTCGAGCTGTATTCTCGATTATTTTCTACTTCTCTCCGCAATCTGTGTATAGTTTGTCTTGCTTAAGTCCATTTCCGACTTCATGATGCTTAAATCGAGAAAATATAGTGGTTTATCGTCTTCTTGTGATGATTTATCCTGTTATTGCTATTTGAATTTGGGATAAGTACCTCTTCGGGTTGTTTGGTTGATGAGAGGGGGGAACAAGGATACTAGACAAGATGAA
The DNA here is from genome assembly GCA_027186245.1 of Coriaria nepalensis. NCBI lineage: Eukaryota > Viridiplantae > Streptophyta > Magnoliopsida > Cucurbitales > Coriariaceae > Coriaria > Coriaria nepalensis. The sequence goes on along the minus strand of CP114496.1, from coordinate 8,395,782 downwards.
ACCAAGGCATTATGTCGAAGAGGAGGGAAAGTAAGAGATTGTTTGGTGTTAAATTTAGCGATTAAGAAATGCTAGAGGAAATCTATTCTGGTTCATAAAATGGTGGAAAAAGCGACCTTGAAATGATTTTTGTGAATCGGCGTCTCTGTGTTTTCTCCATTTTGATATTTTCTACTAGAGATCCTCATTAGGCTGATTACATGGTGGACATTACAAAAATTTCTTTCACCGATCTACGTATTTAATGACAGATTGATGAACTTGTTGTACAAGCATTTAAATTGAAGGAAAGAGGCGGAAATGGAAGAAAAGAGATTGGATCATTCAGTCACGCCTTGTCCGAAACGCTTTTCACTCTAAAGGTCACTTTCCCTAGGAATTTTTTGTCAACAATTTGTCCCATCCATGCATCACTTTACATGACTAACATGCATAATCTCATGTCATAAAAACAGCCATGGGTACGGAGGTTTCAAAACATACTAGAAGCAGAGAATCAGCATGGGGGGCCTTCAGTAAGTAAAGAAACTTCTGATCCTACTGAATTGAAAAACAGTTTTGATGAAAGTCCGGAACAAACCAAGCTAGAATCATTGATCTCTCCTTCTCCCCTTGTGTCTTGGCGGGCCGACAGCATTGTAGAGAGAGGGAGACAATTGTTTCTACTCACTCCTCTTCCTATGTCAAAAGCACCATCATCCAAACCCCCAGCTCCTCATAAACCAGTACTTGAAGAGATGACTTGCAATAACAATGATAAGCCATCGTTTCTTATTAGAACATTTCAAGATGCCGAAGATGATAAGTTTGAAGATTTAGGAGAAAAGCCTAATCCTAGCAAACTTGAAGATAGTTCAGTTGCTTCCCCTACAAGGAAAGATTCCTCCATGGTTGTTATGACTCCTTGTTTAAAAATGTTACCCCCAAAATCTTGTGTGTTGTTAGAACCCGTTTCAGAGCCCTCTCATAAAGGCTATTACAGGTTTAGAAAGTGTACTCCATATCCTGTTGGACTCAAGCTCTGCAGAGATACAGAAATCTCTGAACCTGATGAAAGCGGCACTTCTGAGCATTTGGCTTTGAAATTTCCAGAACTTTTAGGGATACAAACAGCATTAATGAGAAGAAAAGAGGTTGAAGAATCACCAGACTGGGCTATGTCACCTCCCAAAACCTGTGTTCTACTCGAGCTTTCTGATGAGAAATCACTAGACAACATTGATAGCATGACCCACCCGTCAAAGACTGCTACCTCTATCATCCCCAATCAACAAATAAATCCATCCATATCAAGTGAAAACTGCAGTAAAGATGGTCATCAAACCGAGAATTCTTCAATTTTCCAAGGTATCTTTCTATGTGATCTTTGTGCGTGTGTGTGTGTATTTACATATGGTCAAAGTATGTAGCTCTGTTTAAGTAGTTTGATATACTAACCGGAAAATTCATTTTCTCAGAAACTGTTTACTCTAGTTTGCCGGTTGTAGAAAGTACTCCTATGCGGAAGGAAAAACATAGTGTGATGCGGACAGGAAAACGTCCAGGTGAGAATACTCTAAAGAAGGAATTGTGGACTAAATTTGAAGAAGCAACTATGAACCCATTTCGGTTCAACAAGGTTATACCTGAGGACAATGATCGGAACGATTTTATGGACTTGCTGGATGAGGTTTCTTAAAATGGAGGGTTTGAGATTATCATTGCTCCTTTGTTGTGTTTTATTACATAACTGGCACATACTTTTTATGTTATGCAACTTCTTCATTTCATTATCGGAGAAAAGATCTGGACTTGAAAGTCTTCAAATGTTTAATATGCAGTGCCCTAGCGAGTAAAACCTACCCGTTTAGGAAAAAAATAGGTACTATTCCACAATCTACAGAAAATTATGGGGGAAAAAGTAGAAGAGAAAACCCATCAATTTAACTATCATTAACAGGAAAAAGGAGGACAAAAATGAATCAATCATACTAGAAACAATGAAAATTGCTATTATGCCTATCGTTTCTTTTTACATCTTTTTTTCATTTTTCCCCTTATGAAACCAAAAGGAGGGGGGGAGGAACTAACCTATATAAACTAAATCCAGCTCTTTCCATCTCATAATACATTAAACAGAGGTTATAGAGGTTCAAAGGCACATGCAAATAGTGTAAGGTACATTAGTCCTTAGACAGAGTACCTTAGTACCAAAGACTCCCCCATACTCAGGCAATTGCATAAAAGAGAACCAATCTGAAAGTTGGAAACCCTCTTCAGCTTTACATTGTTGATTGACGCCCCCTTGGTTTTCGAGCTAGTTTCCGTGTTCTATCTGGCTTCTCAATACATGAAATAAATGTAAATTAATCAGACATATCATCTTCTCCTCCACTATCTTGATCGAGATCTTCATGCCGTGAAAGTTTACGTGGCCTTTCAAGACAGTCTTCAAGGTCCAACCTTCTCTTTGAGTTTAGATAACTTCCATTCGAATTATGATAAACCTGAAGGCAACAAAATATGAAATTAAAGAAAATGAATTAAATTGGTAAAGTACATCTATGAATTGCTTCCATGATCATACCCCTGGATCCTTGTGTTCTATTGCAGCAACAGTTGCTCTCCGCCTTACAGTCACTTTGAAAGGAGTAGGAAAATGTTCAATCTCGTCGTTTGATCTTCCTTCTTTGGATCTCTTTTTTCTTAACATAAGCTTTGTAGGAAGTGGCTGCGTTTTAAAGAATGGGTAAAGAGCCGAACCAAATAAGAAAGATCATGTAGGGGCAGAAACAGCATAGCATGAGAGAAAAATTAGAGTTTTAAGGAAATACCGCATAGCGTGCTTCTGTATCATCAAATGAAACAAAATATGTTGCGGGATCATCTGCGTCACCACCCCGTACCTGTTGAAATGTCATTTACAAAATTGTTATTATACATTTTTTAACAGCACATTTTAAATTCTGGCCAGGCAATATTTTATCGAGTTTTGAGAATGTTTGAAAACGTACATCCCAATTGTATTCTCGAACCCAGGTAAATGAGACATCTTCACGGTCATCATACATATCCTTTGACAGCTGCAGTTGAAACATTGAGGGGGAAAAGGAAACAGATATAGTGGAAGTTTTACATATGGGACCAAGGAATTGATTCGAACATATTCAATATAAGTTTTTAAAACAGTTAAATAAGGCATTGACCTCATTTGGAGAGGGAACCATATATGCCAGAAATTTATCTGGTTCAGATGGGTCTGAGCCTGTCGCCATATAACTTTTCATAATGGCCTGTAATGGATAAAAAAGACAGACTACATGAGCATAATGCTTAAATAGAGAATCATCAAAATACTACTGTTGTTTTAGTTATGACATACAATTGCTCCTAAGGAAAGCAGTTTTTTCAGTTATAGCATACAATTGCTCATAAAGAAAGCTTTTTCCTTGATTAAATTTCAGAGACTCTGGCCTTAGAAGCTGTAGTAGCAGTATTTATGACAAGGAGTACATGACTAATTCGATTGACACTCCCCTGTGTGTATAAGAATTTCATACAAACATCAAAGAGTCTAGTCCTAGTGTTGACATTAAGATAAATGCAGCATGACTTGAAAAACAAAAATTTCATTCCCACATAACAGCTCTGCGGGTATATACGAAGGCAGTCAAGCTAAGCACTAGTATTAAAATGTTTATGTCTAAGGGGAAGGTGACGGAAACAATTTGAGCTTTGCCTATCCTGTTCACTTATTTATTAATCAGAGAAAGCAAGTCTTCGTAACCAAGGCAATACAGAATGCATGTTTCTTCAACCCACGAGGAAGAGCTGGGTAACTTGGTTCAGCCAGTGTACCACAAACAAAATGATACAAGGTTACACAAGAGCTATATCTACACTAACCTATGTCAAGGAATAGGTATTGTACACAGGCCAAATTTATGAATCACTCAAAGGCCTTAATATAAGTTTGTATTAATTTATGACCACAACCATGTGCTTAACACTGTATGATATCTTGTGCTAGTATAAGCAGGGCAACCCAATAACTCACTCGTGATTCATGAGCTTCGCGAATAGATTGGCCCAACTTGCCAAAAGTCTCTGAATCAGCAGTGGGAGCACCATCAAATGCAACAATGACAAACTGGTCATCATACCTGGCATACCGCAAGGGAGGACAGTTAAATGTTAGTATACATCTTCATTTTTTAGGGGGGGGTGGGAGGGGTTGGATAAGATCGCTATTCGAGTACATAAAACTAAAGATGTAGGCTACTATCTGAATAAACAAATACTAAATGGTCATATTGCATTTGAAAATTATAAATTCTCAGCATGAGCAATGAGCTTTAAAATAAAATTCCAATGGAAATCTCATATGATACCTCATGTGATCAACTTATTCCATTCGCTGGAAGTTGTGGTCCATAAGAAGTTACATATTTAGATTACTTTTACAGATTAAGAGAAGTGGGTTGGACCCTCTCGTACCTCTCAAAATCAGGTAGCAGTGGCAAAATCTCAACAGGATATAAGCTTTTATTGGTCGTGTGAACTGGACGTGACTTGCATGCCTCAAATGATGCCTCAATTTCTTTGATTTGTCTTCCCCTGAAACATTGCTAACGTGACTAAAAGTACATGGACTACAGTCCGGTGCTAACAAATTCAGATTAAGATTCCATTCATGGGGTTGTGGGAAAAGAACAGACCTATTGTTAAGGTTCTCCAAAACATTATGCCCTCCCTTTATTTCACGCAGTTCTTTGGCCTGTTTTTCAGTTAAAGACTGCAAATACAAATCATATTAGTTGATCTAGCTTACTCCAATGCTTTTGAATCACAATCTTCAACTAAAATGATCACATCTATCTGGTACCTGTTTTGTCGATTCAATGCTTAGAGGAGAAATATACTGTGTTTTAACTAGCCAAGCCACTCCTTCATCAGTTGGTCGTTCTTTGATCCTTATACCATCCTTTTTAATGGGGGTCAGCGATACATCATCGCGTATTAAGTCTTCATCTTCAGGAGCAAGGGGTGGTCGAACACTAGGAGGACTAGATCACACAAAGAATTAATATAAATCCCGAGTTGTGATGGTGCTTAACAAACTTCTGAGTTCTTTAAGATATATAGGTGTAAGGAAATGATACTTGTAAACACTAAGGTCGAGCAAGTCAAGAGGTATCCCAAGATCCGGCTCAACGTAGAGTTGGGGCTTGTACATTTTCTCCAGCGAAGTAATTGTGTATTTTGTATAGCTACAAAACGTTCAAAAAATGCCCAACATAATATTTAAGCAGTTACATTAGCTATATAACATGAGAAAGCAAATGTGGTCACATACTGTTCTTTCTCCTTCCTCAGAGACATGAGCTTTGGTTGTGCACTTGCATCTGGTAGCTCATTCCGGAATCTTAAACAAACAAGTTCAAAGAATGTTAGAATTTGAAATAACCTAAATAATCTGCCATATAAGGAGAAGACACTACATTATTTGAATGAAATCATATGACAATTAAATCATCTTACTGAACATTACACAGAAGTTCGTTCATGATAATAGCAGTTTGCACATGAATTTTGACTTGGCTATGTGGAGAATATCAAAACGACAATAGCAGTTTTAGCCAAGCAAAATTATTTATTTATGGCACTACTAGATAGGGATGTGAGTCCATATCAACATACTCACTTCAACTTGCACAAAAACGTCGTTGGCTTCTTCAACCTATTCTCAATCCTCTCGCCACTCAGAAAAGGAGCTGCTCGCGTATCCCCCATTCTTGATCCCGCTAACGATCCATGCCCCTTCCCAGAAGATAACATCTGAGTTTTTTGCAGCACTGTGTTCTGGGATTCTTTCAACTGTTGTCTATGTTTCTCTTCTTGCCTTTGCTTCTCAAACTCTCTTTTCTTCCTTATCCTTCTCTCTTCTTCTGTCTCCACCCTCCCTGAAGGCCCATTGGCCTTCTTGACAGGCACTGGCAACCCAGGTCCTTTCTGCTGCTTCCCCTGATTTGAATGCTCAGACTCACGCCTCCCAGATGCACCCACATCCTTGTACACCCCTTTATTCCGCTCGTTCCCCCCCCTGTCTGGAAAATTCTCCTTACTTTGAGGAGGTGCAGATGGAGGCGGTGAACCTGGTGGAGGAGGAGGTGGGATTGAAGAACTTGGAGGCGGAGAGGAAGGCAGAGGAGGAGGAGGTGGTAGTGGTTGAATTGACTGGTGACTTTGAGAATACTGAGGATACTGCGAAGAGGAGTAATACATTGGAGTCTGTGGAGGAACTGACGGGGGAGCAGATGATGAGGGCGGAGGCGGAGGTTGATAAGGATACTGCTGGTGAGCAGGTGGTGGAGGAGGAGGAGCAGAAGCAGCAGCTTGTTGGCTTCTGGATGAGCCATACTGATTATACTGACTACTACCGTCATAACCACCGCCCCAATTCTGATTATACTGACTTCCTCTCTGTTGTGGCGGAGGTGGTGGTGGTGGTGCTCCTCCTTGCGGGGGAGGAAGGGGCTTTTGACTCGGTTGTGGAGGGAATGGTCTATATGAAGCCATGCTCGATTCCTCCTATATACTTCTCGATCGGAGAAGAAAACCAAAGGAGAGAGAAACCTGCGGGAAAAAGGAAAAAGGGAAAAAAAAAAAAAAACCTAGCAGAGCAAGAACTCAATTGTGTGCAGTATCCCGTTTCTCATGATTGATAATCAAGCAGCAAAATTGAAAGTCGAAGCAACTAAAACCCTGAAACAGAGCCGAGCGACGAAGAGCAAGAATCGGAAAAGAGTAGAAGCAAGCTCTAACTTCGTCGAAATAGAGAGAGCTAAAACCCTAAAAATGCAGGACAGAAAAAGCTCAGTGAAGGTGAATTCTTGCACCAAATCAAATCGCGAGAGAGAAGAATTATCCGATCTCTAGCTACAGGGCGAGAGAGACATAGAATGTGATCGACTAAGCTTGTTGAGTAGGGAGAGAGAGAGTGAGAGAGCGCGAACTGTTTTTGACGTCGGAGTTTATTTCCGGTACGAAAACGTACAAAACTCCGTTCATAGGATCTAGTACCGATTTTGATTTTGATTTTTTTTTAAAACCTTTTTTGGGGTTAAATTTATGAATTGAGATAATTATTTTATTTTTTATTCGTATATAAAAAATATTTCACATTAATTATTAACTAAAAGTTAACCGATTATTAAAAATGATTTAATTAATATTTTTAAATATATTTTTAATTTTTTAATTAAAAAATGAATGGTCGAATTTCTATAAAAAAAAAAAATAAGCATATTATTTCATAATTACTAATCCCAACTCCAAATTTATGGGTTAAAAAATCAAGAAAATCTAATAGGATTTACTTTTTACCCCAAAAGTAATTATTATTCGAAAGCTTCTCCTTTTGTATTTGTCCAACGGGCTTTAGTATTATTAGCCCAAAGAAAAAAGGCTTCGGTATCCCAGTTCGCCACAGCCTATAACCTCGCAGAAATGGACTGAGAGAAAAAGACCCACATGGGGAAATAAATGCATTAACTGAATCGGCCCATTAGGAAAGGCAATAGTATCCCCTCAAACTAGTCTTATCATTGTCAACACAACACCGCATACTTGACATATGTACAGAAACTAGTTTGGAAGATCAAAATTTTGAGTGCGGATTCCAAACTCTGTTATTGTATAAATGTATGATTTAACGTCAAGAGATTCATTTGGAAATCTGAAGTAGCCTCTTTTTGGTGTTGTCATTATCTCTATAAAGGAATAATTTTTTATTATTATCCTATTTGATTTGCTTGATCTTGTTGATTGACATGTACATGAGATTGATTTTGTTGGATAAAGAATAGTATCCATCACAAATCATTACATTATAGTTTGTTATATATACATGCTTATGCATGGCAAAATACATATATATATATATATATATATATATCATGTTTTCATTCAAGCATAACATGATCAGAAACCTCATAAGAGCACTAACATGCTCTCCATTAATCTCATTTATGTTTGGGCATTACATGATTAAGCAAACATACGTACGTAGTCGCTTATTACATGCTAACCTCAAACTTTCTTCATACTAGTATCAGCAGATTGCATCGATCTCTGCCTTGTAATTTAAGTCATGTTGTCTTAATGATCTCATTCATTCCTTACTTGGGGTGACGAGCCGTCTCGCTCTGACCGGCTTGTCTTGCAAGCTGCAGATTAATTCATAAAAGTACTCGGTTATTCCTGCACTACTACTTATCGGGGCAAATTAGTTAAGTAATCAGTAGATAATATTAGTTCCCTAATCCATCGTGCTATCATAGATTGGATTTGTTAGTAATATTCATGATTCGATGCTCGAGTTTAAGACTAGCTTTTTGAGAATCTTCATGAGCTAATTACAAATCATATATAAACAGATCTCCGTGAGTTTTAATGTTAACATGAGTTACAGTGAGGGGAAATATTAGCATCCAACCTGTTAAGTACTCGTTATAATAAGGTATAAAATGTACCTGAAAATAAGCTTCAAGCTTCTTTTTGAGTGTTGTATATTCTTTCTTCACTTGTTGGAATGCCCTCAAGCATCTGCTTGCATGTAAACGTATCATATACGTAGTCATTGATTTAAGTATAATATATCTATATCTATATATATAGAGAGAGAGAGAAAGAGAGAGAGAGAGAATAGATGATTTGAAGGCTAAAAATTGCGTACCCATCTCCACTTCTAGCAGTACAATATTCTGTAAATTGTGTGCATTCCAGTTTCACCTTTTTGGCTCCGATACTGCATGTATCCCATAAGGTAAAAGGAGAATGAATTGAGGGTAAAGCTTGATCACTATAATCCGACATTATCTTAAGTAGAATTATACCTAGTGATACTGATACCTAACTGACAATGCATTATTCTTTTTGTCCCCTTCAACCAAATTGTTAAATTGATCAATTACCTTGAGCTGCTTCCCTTGAATTGATGCATATACTCATCTAACTTGTTGTAGTCAAGAGGGTTCTTCTTCCTACAACAAATCAAATAAGTTTTCGGTTGATGATCGTCGTCATCAATTTTAGTGGCGGTTTAGTATGTTAGAAAAGATGATAAATCAATCAATCACATACAATGCTTGCTCTAAGTTGAGGATTAATCGGGACGAATCTCGGTAGTACAATGTGACAACTTCCTCGACAAAGTTAGGGTTTGCATCGTCTTGAAGCTCTTCTAATTGGATAAATTGTTCATCAAGGAATTCCTACATTGTTCCAAATTACTTACATGTATTAAGTTTTATCATCGATCTCATGCATCATATGTGTAGGCAATGAATTCATTACATACCCAAAGATAAATATATGTATTATATGAGATCGAATATGAAGAAACCTGATCGAAGAACGATTGCCTCATTGTAACGAGCTGCCTTCGCAACTGGTTTCTCTCCATTTTTGATAGCTTTTTAAGTAAGAGAGAGTAAGTGATGTAATCTTAGAGGGAGAGAGATTATGTTGGGTACAACTTAGGAGTGTATTTAACTGATTGAGCTGACACAACTGATATAGTTTTGGGGACAAGCAGGGGTTTATATAGAGAGAGGATGAAAAGAGAGTGGTCAGTATAAAGAGAACAGGAAGATATGTCATGTATGTGGACAATTATGTGAAGGAAGGGGAGGTTTAGGGTGGTTTGGTATATACTATATCCCTATATACGATTTTGCGCCACCTTAATTATTTAAGAAATTTATAATTAAACTATGTATTAATATATATATATATATATATTAGACATATGTGCATGTATGCATATTCTATATGCGCCCTTAAATTGTTGGATATATAAACTTATCCATGTTATTTAATTATACATGTTACGTACACATGAGATTCTTATAGCAAAGTTTAAAAAAATGATGAGAAATGATAATATTTATTTTTAACTTATTCTGCATTATAATTGACATAGAAATATATACTGTAATTCAGTTGCTGATACTTTAGTTATTAGTTTTTGATATATCTAATTTTTTTTTTTTAAATTTATTTTAATGAGAGCTATCTCCTTCTTTCTATAAAGTTTTCTTTAGAAGATGATAGAATTTAAGTTTCTCATATTTATGTAAGTCCTTAATTTTGACTAATTTATGTCATCAAATTCACGCTAATTTTCTTTATTAAAAAAAAAAAAAAAAAAATCAGATATAGAAAAAATATGAGGAGAAATTTTTAGATAAACTTGGTATATAATATATGATTTTGTGCTATATATATTTATAAAAATAAAATCGTACTTGTACCTAATTATAATTTGTTCATATTCCATGTCATGATCAAGATCTGTTTTATTTGTAAAAATATTCTTCGTGAAATGGAGTTAAATGTTGATTAGATATTAAACTATAATTAGTAAAAATAAAAAAAAACTAATAATTAGTGATCATATTGGCCCCTAATGCAATCGATTTATGAGATTCTTGTTGCTGTAGCTGCAACTTTATATGAGCAGTAAGAAGATCAAAGACATAATGGGAATCGTATGAAACAATGAATTAATCCCTCCCCACCTTTCCAAATAAAGCATTGACATGCGGCTCTAGGCCGGCGGGGAGATGTTAAATCTCGAATTCTGATCAATTATTGCTTTTTTTATTTTGGGGTCATAAATCACATATTTTCAGCATTATACCATCTCCACTCACAACTGGTCTGTTTCTAAACTATGTCCAAAAGGTTGAAATGAAAAGGAAACTTGTTTTGATTCTTAGATGTCTAGGTTTCATTACTTTCTGTCACAGTATTTTGTTGGATTTTCTCGTAAGGAAGACATCTATATAGTTTGAAAAATCAATATTTGTATAGCCAACTCTAAAAGAATCGTGAATAAATTTGTTAATGATCCTTGTTATAACTTCAGAAAGACCCGAATCCATATCTTTATCATACATCAACGGTGTATATGTTTCATCTACTTACTTTCATTCTTCAGAAGTTTTCAAAGATTTGAACTCTAGATCTCCTCCCAGCAGCATTGATTTAATCGACGAAATTGAGGATAATGTTTTTCATGACACTTCTCTGATCTCTATAACCACTAGCTAGCTACCATCACATGATCAGTTCCAAAAATGTTGATTAGTTCCACAAATCAGCTCTATGCCTCATTCTGTACACTTTTATGAAAAGAAATGAACTTCGTGTGTGTTGTGAATATAGATCAGTTTTACTTAAATTTATTATTAACAGATTACTCATTATTTTCTCATCTTATTTTTATGTTTAGTTAACATTCAAGATTATAATTTATTTAAAACAGAATGTAAAAGGTAGTAAAGTCAATCAACATAAAAAATTATAATGGTTCACATATAAAGATTAATTATAGGCTACATCTGTTCCGAGTTTCGAAAAACCGAACGGAACTCGTTTGTACTAGTGATGATATTATCCGATTACAAACCAACCGTTTCAGTCACACATAATATATTATTATACAAACTGAAATCAAACAGAGATTAACCATGAAAATCACTAGATGAGTCGCACTCGAGAATCAAGAATACTGACTAAACATAAATCTCATATTCATTCAATAAACTAATCATGCAATAGGTAAGATCAAGTGTTACAAAATCAAACAAAAAGGCATGAGATTGTATAGAAAAGAAGAATTTTAATTGCATCTCACAGAGAGAGAAGGAGGTGCATAGATTCTGTCAGGAAGACCAAAAATGAAATCATGACCTAATTGAATGGGTTATTTCACTTAAGTAGTGATCCGGCTCGGTACCACATTCCAAAACTCAGACAAAATAGTAAATTTCGAACTTGAGACCCAACATAACAACCCATTCACAAGAGAATGGCCTAACCGAATTTGGAGCTCAATCCAAATCCAACTAAGGTGTGCAAACATGATTTTTAACCATATATTCGGTAAATCCAACCAACTAAATTATGATGTTACTGAAGAGACATAAGCCCTGTTGTAAAAGCTATTTGTCTTTAAAACTGCCTTTTGCATGCATGTATTTAAGGGTCCGTATCTAGATGGAAAAGTGCATATATAAATATTTATAAAAAAAAAAAAAAATGCTTAGTTAACATGAATTTTTGTATAAGTATGCTCTATTATGATAAAATAGTCACATCCCAAATACAAACATAACAATGATGGGATGAGTTTTGTTGAATGAGAATGATATTTGCAGTTGTAATTAGAGATGTTCAAATTGGCCAAACCGTCTCATCTCGTTTTGTATGTAAAGAATTCTTCATTATTTTGTTTTATCAACTCATCTTATTTTGTTCCATCCCGTTTAATTCCGTCTTATTTAGTCATGAAATAATTCATTATTCCGTTAAGAAATTATTATACTTTTATTCTTTTAGTAATAATAATTCTCCTATTTTTTAATTACTACATTTTTATTTTTCGTCAAATTAAGTTATGTTCTTAGTTTATATACAATTCTCCTAATCCTTTTATTAAATATTTGTATAGGTTTTATAGTAGTTATATATATATATATGTTATTTTCTCCCATTAATTATATTAATTAATCATAGTTTATAACAATTACATGTAATGTATACTTATTAATTTTGAAAGAAATAGAGTAAAACCAATATGATTTAAGATTTGACCCATTGAGCTATCTTGCATTCCATTAACCATCCAATCTTAAATTTAATAATCTCATCTCATCTCATTCTATCTCATCTCTCGTAATATAAAATAAATTAATATATCCCGTCTCGTTTAATCATAAAATGGGATAAAACACAACCCCCCAACCTGTTAAGATAGTCTTACATCTCTAGCTGTGATCATGTAGATTCGCCACGTTGCTATAGAGCATATGTATAAGAGAATTCGTTAGGTTAAATTTGTGGGTGGAGAATATAAGAGCAAGAGCAGACGCCATCCAATTAAGAAGAAAGAGAATAATCGTTAATTTTACCCAAATGAGAAGTTGATTTATGTTGATATAGAGAGCCAAAAAAAAAAAAAAAAGGAGAGAGCCTTGTAAAAATGATTGGCATAAAAGGGTTTGTCGAGCAGACATTGGTCCATTGTCATGTCTTTCTTTAAGAACTAAATCAAACTGTTGAGCTCGGAAAAGAGATTCTCACTTTATTCCTCTACCATATATACATATATATATATATATATATATACACTACATCCCCTTTTATGTTCATCACCTTTGTTTATCTGTGAGTGTAGTCACATCTTCTGTTATCCGACAACAATGTGCAGAAATGGTGGCCATGACAACAATATATTGTAAGGACAAGGCATTGTTATGATCATGGTTTTTTTTTCATATATCACTGATTGAGATATATGATTGAAATCGAATAAAACATAATCTCAGTTATTATATTTTTGATAAATTATTTAATTTAGGAAGTTAAAAATTTATTTAACCCTACTTTTTATAGAGCTTCCATTTTACTACATAACTTTTCATCATACTGTTGTTACATGAATTTATATCTGTTTGATGATATTGGTAACATCAAAATTATTATTTTCTTTTTTCATGTAAAACTTTTTGTAAAGAGTTTTCACAAGTACACTTTTTAATCACCACTACAATACTCCATTACAATTTATAATCTGCTTACTACTACTCATTTGCCTACTCACCCTTTCTTATCCACCAAATTAAGAACATAAAAAATGATCAAACTATAACATGATTTTCCCCCGCTTTTTTTTTTTGTTTTTTTGTTTAGAACATGCATGAGAACTGGGGAAACTTTCCTGCCTGGTTCACCGATAGCTATGATATTGAGGGCTGTACATGCAGCGCTCGGCATGCTTCACTAGATCCTTAGGTCGAGGAAGACAAGTAGCCAAACCTATTAAAGCAATCCAATAGATTTTACTTGGAAATATATATTTGTTACGAGAAAATAGAATAATTTATTTGGAGGTGTCTCGAGGAGAAAGAGCTAACCGAGTTCGTAAGCTTTGGCAGCTACACTTGCAGCAATATGAGCCGAGATTTTTCGGATGTTAGTAAAAGGAGGAAATATGAGTCCGTTATTGAAGTTCTCTCGAGTCACCTGTGAAGCCAACGCTTCCGCTGTTCCGAACCCAATCAAACAAGCACAAGTGGAAAATGTTATTTTAAGGCTAAATTACAAAGCTTTCTTTCAATATGCTATAGGGGTCATTTAGTTCAGCATTTTAAACTTCAGTTTGTGCTCAGAACTCAGTTTTGAGCTCACAAAACTCCAGTTAGTCTAAGACACTAATCAAAGGCCGTGTTTTCCTAAAAGAAATTTAAACCTTCATAGCTCCAAATTTTTTGGAAAAACAACTTGAAGCTGAACTTATGGTAAAACCGGTAAGTTGGAGAAAACTGTATTTAGTTCTGTTGCACAAAACTAGATTTTTCATTTTGAAACCATTTTAACAAAGTAAATTTTTGGAGTTCCAAATTTCAACTTATTTCCAAATGCAGCATTAAATGAAAAAAAGGTTTGATGCAACTTACAGGCAGCCAGAAGCATGTCGTCATGAACACGTATGGTACCAGACATTATCAATCCCAAACCCAATCCCGGAAAGATGTATGCATTGTTTGACTGCAGCACCCAACAAGAGAAACACAACTATGTATTATCAATCCCAAACCCAACAACATTATTTTTTTTACCCCCCCCCCCCCCCCCAATGTTCTATGTATTCATTTGAAAAACATAACTAAAATTATCAGGGAAAACAAATTAAGACCTGGCCGGGCATGAAAACCTTCCCATCATATTCAACCGGATCGAAAGGACTCCCACTAGCAAAAATGGCACGACCCTGCCAGCATTAAAGAGGAACCATTTTTTTAGTTTTTATTTTTTCCTTTTTGCTAATAGTAATGCAGAATAAGGGTTTTTGTTATATGTTCTTTTTTACCTGACTCCATTTATAAGCTTCCTCGGCAGTACATTCTGATTGAGAAGTAGGATTCGACAGAGAGAGAATGATTGGTTTCTATAACCGATCGAACAGAATAATGGTTAGGTTAGTTATGCATGGAATAAACAGATATTGTACAAAATGAATATAGATGCGATGATATTTACCTCGTTTATAGAGGCCATGGCCTCGATAACTTCTTTAGTAAATGTTCTTCCTACGCCTGATGTTCCGATCAACACTGTTGGTTTGATTTCCTAGTTTTGGACAATCAAATTAAGAGGATAAGAAACAAATGGTCTCGAATATTGGTATGTATGTGTATGAGAAAGAGAGAGAGAGAGAGATTTAAAACCTTGACAGCATCAACGAGTTCAATGATTGGTTTGTGCTCATGGGCCCATGGTTTCTTGAAATGTTGGAGAGTTTCTTTGCGAGAACTGACGATCAAACCCTGAAAAATAAACAAATAAATCAGATTCGTTGTAATATGTCAATGATCAATAATAAGGGACTCAATTTAAAACTTTTGAAAGAACCAAAAAAAGGGTTACCTTAGAGTCAACAAGGTAAATTCTCTTACGGGTCTCTTCAAGAGGCGCATTTGTCTGTTACCAATCACATATAGCTTATTAATACAAAAACATCGAAAAATAAATAATAAACAGAATAGGAATAATAATCCTTAGTGGATTAAAACCTGCTTAGATATCTCAAGGGCTATCAGTTCTGCAATTCCGGTACCAGCCTGTCACACCATCAAATCAAACATAAAATGAGATAAAACCAAAATATGAAAGCACAAAAAGAGATGAGAAATAAACAGTCGGACCAACCTCTCCAGCACCGAGAAATAAAAATTTGTGGTCGGCTAAGGTCCCACCAACCAGCTTTAGAGCCGCTACAAGCCCGGCAAGAACCACTGAGGCTGTACCCTGAGATCCAGTAGTAGTAACAAACAATTATTAATTAGATAGCTTAACCTTTTTTCTTTATTATATGTCATAATACGATTGACTATTCATAGGTGTAAACCTGAATGTCATCGTTGAAAACAAGATGAGTTGTGCCGTATTTCTCTAGCAGATCAAATGCATTGTGGTTTGCAAAATCCTCGAACTGAAAAAGAAGAGAGATTATAGTTTTTATTTCCTCTCAAGTAAATTATAAATACAGACAAAACAAGACTCCTGATCATATACCTGGATGAGGATTTTCTCCCCGTAAAGCTGCTTCACAGCGGACATGAATTCATGTATAAGCTCAGAATACTCCTGTTGATTTAATAAACAATAAAAAGAATCAGCATGATATAATAGTTAATAAAATTTCAAAACTGAGTTAAAGAAAGAATCAATAACCTGGCCGGTAGCCCTCTTTTGCCTCAGCCCGATGTAGAACTCATCATTCAACAACTCCTCATTGTTTGTACCCACATCAATAGTCACAGGCAAGCACTGAAAATTTTTCAAATCATTATCAATATCACTAGCTCTAACAAAAACAAGAAAAAAACCCATAATAAATAACTACTTACAGCTGAAGGACGAACACCTCCCAGAGCAGTATATAAAGAAAGCTTCCCGATCGGTATACCCATCCCCTGAAAACATTGTCCCCAAAATTAAATCTTTAACCAGACAAACAACTGGAGAAAGGGGTGCAAGGGGGCAAAAAGGTCAGTACAAAATTCCAACCTGGCATCCAAGGTCCCCTAGACCCAAGATCCTTTCACCATCAGTTACAACTATGACTTGAATATTCTTCTCGGGCCAGTTACGCAGAACCTCAAGGATCTTCCCTCTACAAAATAACTTATTTTAGTTACAAAATGAACATTAAGAAGGCACTATATATAAAAACGGATCGTACTTCTCCCTGAGACTAATATAAAGGCCCTGTGGCTGCCGGAAAATGCTACCGTATTTCTGGCAAGCTTCACCCACGGTTGGTGTGTAGACAACTGGAAGTAATTCCTCCACGTGGTCGATTAGGAGCTTGTAGAACAGCCTTTCGTTTCTCTCCTGGAAATTCAGGGAAAAACATAAACTGTCAATACTAAATTCTATATTTTTTTAATATAACTTTAGAAATTAATTAGTAAGAAACAGAACTTAAGAACATATTTTTCTCTTTCTTGAGGAGATGGTGCATCCCCCCTAGCTCTCACTAAGTGGCATATACATGATGTAGTAGCTACTTACTCCGGTACTCCCCTACCTGCCACCCCCTCCATTTTTAAGTAAAAGAAATCAACCAATACAATTATGACTTTGGTACTTTTGTTGGTCAGCAAATATGAACTCCAAAGTTAGAGCTTACAGGGGAAAAAAGGTACTTGTAAGCACTTCTTTTATTCTTCCCACCAAACAATGAACAATTAGCTTAACAACTTTTTCTCGAAAATTTAGGCCTTCCCAAACATCCTCATGCACGATAATTATAATCAACCAAAGGAAATCATTTACAAAGACGCTAAAAGTTGGCTTTTACCTGAAGATCCATCATGGCCATGTACTTCTGCAACGGAACTTGATACTGCCGGATATTGTTAATCATTTTCTTCACCTAAACAAATTGATGCGAATAACTTCAATATTATTTACTTACATACACAATATTAAATAATTGGAAACTTGAGAGACATAGTAAAGAAAGAAAGTTATGTCCATTAACCTGAAGATCTTGAGAAACGACTGTCGGCGGTAGAAGACCGCACAAGTAGTGTGCATCCCTCTCCTTCTCAGTAAAAGCAAGCCCTTTGTTGTGATGTGGATCCCGCAATAAATTGTAACCACTGTTTTACATTACAGAATTTTGGGTTACAAACTGAAATTTAGACCCAAATGGAGTTGCACGCATACCCCAATTGCCAAAGAAAATAACCCGTAATTTGTATTTAGTCTCTAATTTCTTTCTTGCTTTTGCTTAGAATGAAGGACATCCCAGAAGGGAAATCCAGTCAAATTACGCAAACTTTAACTAAACAAAGCTCCATTACATAAAATACAATAAAAATAAAAATAAAAATAAAAATAAAAAAAATTCTCAGTAAAAAACGTAATGCTAGGAGTAATCCAAACACAGATTTGCATGAATCATGATTTACAAAATATTAAATAAAAATAAGGTCTTCAATTAATTGATTCATAAAGTATGTACTACGAAATTGCTTTATTTATTATACCTAAACTATTTTGTCCCAAATAAAAAATAAATAAATAAAAATATGAATTTTGACCTGGCAACAGAGAGGCTCCAAGGAGTGACGAACTGATCTTCGGTGGCAGTATCCTCACCGTCCAGCTCATGTACTCCACCGTCAAAGGCGGATTTGGGGTCCACCTCAACCGCAACCGCCGGCGAAGCTTCTCTCGTTTCCTTCAACGTGCTTTCAATCACAACGCTTCCATTTCTCTCTCCCGACCGAGCGTTCCTGCCGGAAGCCACGACCACCTTCAGCGTAGCTGCCCGTCTTTGCTGCCCGCGAGAGATCGGGCAGCGAGACCTGAAAATGCTCGTCTCATTCTGCAGAAAAGAAACAAAACAGAGCCCACAAAATTTTTTAATAAAAATTGAAAACTTCGTCTGATTTTTTGATATCGGGAAAATGGAAGCTTAAGCATCGAGAACGTGAAATGGAAGAAATTAAAAATCGAATTGTATTGAAATTCTGATAAGTAGAGATCTGAGAAATGGGTATGAGTTTATTATTTACCAGAAACAAGCTTCTGCTTAAGGAAGCCATGGCGGAGAGAATTGTGAAGATGAGGGAGAGAGAGAGAGAGGATAGACGAAGCAGTGAAGAGAGTCCTCCTTGGTTTTCTGCTATGAATCTTCCTATCTGTTTCCAAATCCTACCCACCCTCTCTCTCTGTCTCTCCACCTGGTTCCTGTTAGAGAAAGAGAAGAGAGAGGGAGATCGGTAACGGGCGTGGAAACTTACTAAAAACCAGTCCTTTTATTTCTCTCTCTCTCTTCCTCTCAATTCTCTCACTAGAATTAAATAAAAAAATTTAAAAATAAAATAAACAAAAAAGGTCTGGAGAATGAACTTTGGAATAAAATAAAATAAAATCAAAATTTAAAAAAAAAAAAAAAAAGGACAGAGACAACAACGTGATTAAAATATTAGGTAAGCGGCTCCCAATTTTACATGCTATTAAATAAATAGCTATAGGTTTATATGACACCTTATTTTTATTATTATTTTAATTTTTTTTAACATATAAAATCAGTTATATATTATAATGTTATTAATTCATAATTTTTATAATAAATTAAATTTATTTAAATTTATTTTATATTTATTAATTCAAATAATTTTTGTATAAAAATGCTAGAGTAAATTAAGATATAATTTTACATATAATTAATAAAATAATTTTTTTTCTTTAATTATATAATTAATATTATTATTTTAATTTTTATCAATCGATTTTAAATAATTAAATTTAAGGAGAGGAAGTATTAAGAAAAATTGTAAGGGAGAATTCCATGTCTAGGAAATGGTTGTTTTCACCACTTCCTAGTCATGAGTTGGGGAGGATCATGCCTTGTGCTCTCCACCCGCATCTACACAATGTTTGAGAGAGTGCTTAAAATAAAATATATTTATAAATAAAAATTAATTATAAATTTATAAAATAATTACATAAAATATTTATTTTATATATAATTAAATATTAAATAAATTTTTTAGTCAATAACTAAAATTATTTATTTTTAGTAAATTAAATAATTTTAACTGCTTATTTTAAATTACCAATTTATAATAAAATAAACAGTTAAATATAATGTACTATAATATCAAATCTTTTTTATCTTCAAATTCTACATTATCTTTATAATGCAGAGATCACGTGATCATCACAGGGAAAAAAAAAAAATCCTTTTTTCAATTTTCTTTTATCTAAGTACCAGCCAAAGCTAAGATACAGAGAATTGTGACACGACATGATGACAACCACAGCTGAAACGTGGAAACTCGACTGCCTTGTTGTTTTCTGTAATAAAAAAAAAAAAAAAACCTCTGCCTTCTATGTATCTAATTTTTATTTATTTATTTTTAAATTATTATATTAAATGAATTAAAAAAAAAACAAAAAAAAATCTACGTATTTATTTTATCTTAATTAAGATATAGTTTAAATGAATTCACACCCACTCATATATATATATATATATATATATATATAACAATAGGTTTAAATAAATGGACAAGATAAACTGAAATATGACACGTGGCAATATACAGTTCGTAGGCATATATAATTATTATTGGTTTGAAAAGGTCATCAAGCTTTATAAATTTTGACATGGTTTAGTCATGTTTAGATGTGCCTAATACTTAAATTTATGAAGTGGGTGGTAGGTGGGTTGGTGGGCAAATAAAATATATACAAAATAGGAAGAAAGCCCATAATTAAACTTCCATAAATTTGAATATTTAAAATTTATTATAAATTTAAAAGAAATATGAGATTTGTTCGTATAAGATATGGTTTTAGCTGTTATAATAAATATTAGAAATTCGATTAAGATTATAATGTAAATTCTATAAATGGGATCAATAGAGTTTGCGTGTGAGCATATTTGTAGAATTTTTATTTTTATTTTTAATATATATATATAATCAAGTAATCAAATGGTAATTTGATATGGTATGGTCTGGTGGAGGCTCAAACTGATATGGTCTTGTTCTTTTTCTTTCTTTTGAAGAGTTGATTTTGATACAGTCCACATGACTTTATATCTTCGGACACTTTTTATTATTATTTTATTTTTTATTTATATCTTTTGATTGCCAATTTTTGATTGATTGTATTAAACGTTGATTTATCATCTATAAGAGTGGTGGTCTAAGGAGGAAAGGGTGGGGGGGGGGGGGGGGGGGGCGGGGGGAGGCGCAAGCCACACGCTTTGGGTTCTATCATCTATGTAGAGGGAACAGGCTCGCATGCACGGATGCACTTAGCTCTGCCTCATTGGATCCGGATCTACAAACTATAAATTCTATTAATAGTAGAATAAATGGTCCCAACTTCCTACTATCCCTGTACTTAGTACTACTACCTATACAACCATTTTATCTTTGCTGGAAGTTCAAGACCTTGATGCCGAATGCAAACAAGAGAGCCAAAAAGACAGCAAAAGCGACCAAGATCCCGGCTGTGGGCCTCACGAAATACAAGTTATACCTGTAATGATTCTCGACATACCACTTGATGGTTGGATCCCGCACAATCCCTTCTACTTTGATAGTGTCTTTCAACATCGCCATATTGTGTCACAATTAGTCCATATACTGTCCATGCCACTGGACACATGTAGTAGTACCAAATCCACCACTTAGGACTCCTCTGCACATTTCACATGGTATAAGTGTTAGATTTGTAGACTTAATGAAAGGGAGAGGATACAACAGAGAGAACTGGAAAGAGAGGAACTTACGGGTTTCGGGATGAAGAAACCAGGAAAGAGGGCGAAGAATCCATAAAACGCGGATGCGAAAATGGCAGCCGCTTCATGATTTGGCGTGATGGATACCGTCATCATTCCGTAGTAGGTGTAGTAGAGGAGAGAGAAGAAGGTGATGAAGAAGAAACAGAAGAACTTTGCTAGTGTCCATTGCAAGCTCACCATTGAATATACTCTCTAACTGAGTAATACGTTGCCTGAACAAATATATATGGTATCTCCACAATCACCTGCACACAAAAAAGAGGTAAAAGTTTTCAAAATTCGCATTATTTTACGACTATTGAAAAGCAAAATTTTTTATTGTTAATATTGTGTAGAAAAATATAGATCCGTTTCGCCTTCAAAGTTCACACAAATCTGTCACTCGAGCCTCTGTTTCTTTGTGTTACATCTTATTCATTAAAAGCTAAATCAAAAGATGTGTTTATAATGACATCAAAATATCTACAAGACTTACTGATACAAGGGTGATGATTTGTAGTGCTCAAATAAATCAATCCCGAGTCAGGTTTCAACTGCAGTCGAGCTTGCTTCTAACATCCATGCTGCCGGATTTTGCCCTTCCCGAATCTTCATCACTCCATGAATTGACTAAAAAAGAAGAGAGTATAGGTATATTGTATGAGGAATGTCTGAAAACATTATATTATAAGGTAAGATGTGTATATACCCCGAAATATTCAAGATCTTGTGAGAATGGCGACCAAGCGAGACGGAGTAGATAACCCTTCCACCTCTCTTCATTAATAGAAGCTCGTCAAAGGCTTCAAAGATACCAATGCTCGGTTGATGGATTGTACATACAACTGTTCTTCCTGTATCCAGTGTTTTTTACAGTTCTCATAACAATTGCAGCTGCTCTTGCATCAAGACCAGAAGTCGGTGCATCCGTGAATATGATTGAAGGATTAGCCACGAGCTCGACTGCTATTGTCAACCTCTTTCTTTATTCAGTTGACAAACCGGTGATTCGAGGAAGCCCTACTATTGTATTTTTCAGATCACTTAGCTCCACTAGTTCCATCACTTCATCCACAAATGCCTTCCCAAATCAATAAAAATTTCAATTAATTAGTTTTTTTCTTCGTCGAAACAGAACATAAACTGGTTTGGAATGAAGTCAACTACTTTCTTACCATCTTCTCTATGTCATTGACTTGTTAAGGGAGACGTAGAAAGGCCAAATAGATCAACGACTCTTCTACGGTTACTTGAGGGGAGTGGATATCTGTTTGTTCACAGTAGCCGGAAATTCTTGCAGAGGTCTCTTGCTTCTTAAGAAAGCCGGAGATTTTAATCTCACCCTCGATATACCCACAGGTTTTTCTGCCAGCGAGGACATCCATTAGAGTCGTCTTTCCGGGCCTAAATATTCCGGTCACTTCTTTGAGTAATTGTAGCCTGTCCTCAGTCACCCCTTGATCCTTCATTTCCTATAATCAAGTCATAAATACTTTTGTTTAGATTCTTACCGAGGGCGTGTCAACATAGTAATTTACATTGTCGAATGACATTGATTGAGGCTTGAAAGGAAGAATCATTCCTCGCCCGGGATTACTTTTCATTTCTATTCTTCCAACGTGAAAGCCCATGCCGGATAGAACAAGTGATCCCAATGTGTTACAATTATATACAGTATACAAAATGAATTACATATAAAATTATCAATCTATAAAATTAATAATACAATATTTAGATTTGCACCAAACCTAAATAATATATATTCAAGTTTTCAAGAATTACATAATATATATTCAATAGATAGAAAAATAATATTGATTATAAAACTTCACAAATTCATAGATCTAGATTTAATCAGATTTCAGGTTCAGACTGGCGAGCATCATAATATTGTGATAAACACCAAGAACCAAGGTAAAGCCTTAAAACCTCTCTCAATCAAACATAAAATAAGATTCCATAAACATGTGTAAACCCTAGAACTAGAATAGATATATACCATCATAGAGAAAGAAGCACGATAATTTCAAGTAAGATCAAAACTTCTAGATGTAAATATAGAATCCTAGAATGATTAGAGAAAAGAGTAAACCATCATCATATATTGATTACAAAAATAAAAAAAAATCTTAAGATCACAATCGCGAATAAATCGAGAGAGAGAGAGTCATACCAAATCTTAAGATAACCGGGTAAGTTAATAAAATAAGTTAGTATGTTTTTGAGCCTCAGTCAAAGAGAAGAAATCCATTTACTTTTTAAGAAAAGCCCTCACAAGTTTTTTTACTTATAAAAACATAACACTATGTTTATAAAACATCGGAAGCCTTGTTATAGTCATAGAAAGCTCCACAAAGCCATTGAACATGTTGGCGGTTAGGGCGGATATTATCGCACCAATGTATAAGAACACATCATCAAAAGTGACATCTAGTCTCATTCTCAAGAACACGGTCGATGTTATAACGGAAATGATGATGATTTAGACCGTCTTGGAAATGTAAATGGGTGCATTTCTCTTGACCAGGAGCCATTCCTTGTCCATAGAGGCTTTAAGAAGCGAGGTCGGCTAGGGTGCCTGTGCACCTTATGCATGCAAAATGTGGACTGTCCGATGGTGATAGGACGATTCTAAATAATTATGAGAAAGACGATTTATATATAATACATTCATACATATTTTATCAATATTATTTAAAACCGTCTGATCCGTCCGATGTTGATAAGACTATCCTAATTATTATACATGCACATGCATGCACTTCAACCGATCTCTTAAGAAGGTCCATTTTCGGGATGGAGTATTTTGAGAAAACTAGAGCTTTTGGATGGCTACGAGATTTGTCGTAGGGTAGAAGAAGCTCGCTTTGTAGCTGCATCCCTATGTGGATGGACTTGTTGGAAAATGAAAGACAAGATTCAAGACTTGCTCTCTACTTCCTCAAGAACAGATTTTAGACCAAAACTCAGAAAAAAACAGCAATGAACTTCAGCTTATGAAAAACACATTCAATTTGTTTTTTTCATTAAAAGTAAGAGTCTAAATACTTACATAAAGATAAAACAAGGTACATGAATAGTTAACCATTAAATGACCACATTCTCAGCAGAAGCAACACTTAAAATCACCTTACCTATATTACTTTCAATCAAAAACAGAAAAGGTACAAGAAAACCAGAAAAATTGGAAAATGCACTCAACTACACTAGCCATGACCAAAAAAGGTGAAATTCGATTCCAAAGCTTTCCAAACTTCACCAGCAGCTTCAACACACTTCAATCAGCATATCAAACTTGTTTGAATACAAAAAATAGCCGTTGGAGCTGTCCAACTTCAGTTCACCTCCCACTGTAGTAACCAAAAGCAGAGAAGCCAGATTTGGATCTAACTTGAGTTCCTTTGATCCGATCTGAGTGAAACTTGTTCCTACATGTTTCAATTGATGTAGGAAAGCTACTGGAACAAGAGTCAAAGCCAAAAAAACATGATCACAAAAAGTCAACTTTTTCCACCTCCTTTGATGAGTGAAGTATCACACCTTCAAACAATACTTAAACCAGCTTGCAAACTCGGAAACTGATATGTATTGATATGATTTGCTGTTATCTGCCCAATATTGCTCTTGATCTTTTTTCGACCTTGTCAACATTAGATTAAGGTTGTATATGAGTAGAATTGCATATATTTATGTCATATTAATATACACTAATCAATAATCATACCTCTTGAAGAAAATCAGCTATTCCTTTTCTCTCCCGGCACTTAAATCTGCATAGTTCAAATAATTCAACAACATGCTCACGTGAACCCTGATAGACGATCTTGCCCTCTCATAAGAAGATGATGTCATCGAATAAATCGAACGTCTCGGGATCAGGTTGGAGTAGAGATATCAAGACTATGACATCCATAACATGCACGATTTGCTGCATGCACTTCACGATTTGGTATGTTGTGGAACTGTCTAGGCCAGTTGATATTTCATCCATGAAAAATGTTTTGTTAGGTCCTTCAATTAACTCCCTTGCATTGAAGAACATTGAGCCATTTTAAGTAACAACTTTAAAAAATGATTTCAGAATGAAATTTTCACTAGATTAGCAAATTAGTACATGAGCAAAATTAGATTTACTTAACCTATTGTCATACGCTTTTTCTGCCCACCGGAAATTCCTCTCTTTCATATCATCTCCGACGAGTGTGTATTTACATATATCAAGCCCCAATAGCTGTTACACAAAGCAAACAAGTTTCAAATTTCATTGTTTGATTCAAATTAGTGAAAAAGCAAAAAGGGTAAAGAAAAAAGTACTGACTTTGAGAATGTAATCTGTAACTAGATTGCTATGAGCTTCTTCCATTACAATTGCCTGGCTAAATTAAATTTTACGTTTCATTTCCATAATTCAAACATCATATTTTTTGCATTGAATAGTCACATTTGCTATAATGAGTACCTTCATGAAGAGATCAACATCAGCGTCGAGGAAAATTCCGGCTTACCGCTATCCTCTATTCAGATCGGTGAGAAAATTTGGATACATTTTGCATACACATTTTACTATTTCTGCAAAAGCTAAAGAAAATGAAAGAGTTCGACATGGTTAGTAGAATATATAGTATACAATTTCGATCCAATAAACTATTACCATATCGATTGCCAACTCCTTGGAACCTTGCTGCATAATCTAAGGTCTCCTTAACCGTTTGATTTCCCAAGTGAACATTGTTCTGACTAATATAGGATGGCGTCTTTTGCGGAACGAATTCATCGAGGTTATGACCATTGTATGTTACTTGTCCTTGCACCTAAATGTATAAAAAAACAACATTTTTTTTTGTCTCCTTTTCAATACAATGACTAAATCTCTGTCAATCGTTTAAGCGCAGAACTTACCAGTAAAGTTGGGGGTTGTCGTTCCGGACGAGGGAGGGCCTAATAAAAGTGTCATCCTTAAAAAAATCAAGAAGAAAATTTAAGTATATGACGGTTGGAAAATTAGTAAAAATAAATAATGCAACTGAAAAATAAAGAAAATAGAATAATAAAAGATTAATGAAAATTTGAAACTTAAATTTTATCGATTAAATATATTTAACTAAATAATAATTATAAATTATAAATTAAAATATTTAAGATATGATAACAAATATTAATTGATCCTAAATCTACTGAAAATACTATACAAAAAAGACTAGTTGCTTTAAACAATACAGGCAACTTCTTATTTACACTATTAACTTAATAAGATTATCAAAATGTAGATTTTAATCAAAATAACATCTAATAGATATACTCTTGTATATATAACAATTTTGTATAAGCATGTAACTTTTTTGTTATTTCGTTAAATTTTTTAATCTCAAAATTATTAATTTATCAAAATTTTATTATAAATAATTTTTATTTTAATTAATTAATTAATTAAAAGAGTATAATATAATAATCAAGTCAATAAATAGCGTCGATAACTTAATATGATTTTTTCTCGACCCAAATTACACAGTTCTTTCTTATTTTAATCACTCAATTTATTTTTCTTGCAAAATTTGGGGTTGACATGAAACTTCTAAATTTGTAGGGTTTTTTTTTCTTCTTCAAAATTTGGGATAAGGGTGCATAAAATTTCCTAATAGTCTCTCGCATAGCATTGCTATTGAAGACTAATTACATTATCTCTTGTAAGGTTGACTGATGATTGATTCGAAATAAAGGTCAATATGAATTGTAAACACAATAAATTAAGGTGGATCTCACTTTAGATGTTATATCTTCAATCACTTGGAGTTAATCTATCAGGGAATCTCAATCTTGGCATTACATGTGTAATTAACAAATTGAACGGGAAAGAAAGATTTAATTTTGACCAAAAATTGAGAAAATCGAGAGGGGCGTTTCTGCATGCATGGGAGATGTCAATTATTTTCGGGACAAACATACACCCACACTCGCTTCTTCCAATTTTACTTAGATTGAAATTGATCCTTTCATCATTAATTGATGCATCTTTTGTATTGTAATTTTTTTTAATAGATCTCTTTATGCAAATAATGTTCGAGAACCGTCTCGATACCAAAAGTATTACTACTAGTTTGAATGCCAGTATCGATAGGAATAGTAAAATATGAGTTTTCAGATAGTATTTGGCTAATGATTCATAAATAAGGATAATAAATAGTCATTTACCCTTTTTTTTTTTTTTTTCCAAATTATTAAATGCTCTAACCCTAAACCAAACTTGATCCCAAGCAACAAGAATATTATAAGGAGCCAATTAAGCTATAGATAATTTTCGGCCAAAATATTAAGCTATAAAGTTTTAGTAAGATTTTAGAATCTAGAACAACAAGAACCCAAAGGAAATAATAAAGATTCGAGATAGATTTTAAGAATAATCTTTTGTTGTTTATATAATAGCTAAAATCATATCAAATATTATAAGATTTAACTCACATATTTTCGTTCGAGATTTGAATTCACTCTCAAAATTTTGATATAAATTATTAAACACCTTGAAAATTCATGTTACACAGATTTTCCCAAAAACTCAATCTAATACATATAATTAATTTTAGAGAATTTTGGTATAAGCTATGGAATTGATCATTCAAGTATAGCTGTGCGGTTGAATGAATTGTGTGCATAAGGGTTGGTAGATTAAATTAGTAGAGGAATGATGAGCAAACGGTCGATACGGTCGGGAGAGGGGGAGTGCCCCGACCACCAAATGGGCTATACGAATAGAAATCATGGATCTATAATTACAATATATATATATTGGCCAAAAATAAAATAAAATACAATATATATGTACAATTATGACTTCAAAAAAAAAAAAAAAGACCCTTCTCTGAGAAGTATTCCTTCCAAGAAGCAAGATTTGTGAATTGATCATCTACCTCATTTGGAAATTCAAGGTCTTAATGCAATAGGCAAACATGAATGCAAAGAAACACGTAAAGCCCACCAAAACACCCGCAACCGGCCCCATAAAGCTGGAATCATACCCGTAATGATTCTCTATGTACCATTTAACCGTTGGATCCTGATTCATTCCGGGTACTTTCAAATGTCCCTCATCATCTCCATATTGTGATACAATCAGTCCATATACCGTCCAAGCCACGGGACACATCCAATAATACCATATCCACCATTTTGGAATTCTCTGAAAATTTTAGTCGTGTCAAGAAATGTCACTAAACATTGTAATATTAATCGAAGAAAAAAAAAACTACATGTTCTTACCGGTCTCGGAATGAAGAAACCAGAGAAAAGGTTGAAGAGTGAATAGAAAGCTGCTGCGAAAATAGCCGCTACTTGATGGTTCGGAGTGATGGAAACGGTCATCATGCCGTAGTATGTAAAATAGAGGAAAGAGAAGAAGGAGATGAAGAAGAACCAGAAGAATTTCGCAACGGTCCATTGAAAGCTAACCATGGCATATACAATGAGAGTGTAATATGTGGTTTGGACAAATACAAATGGTATTTCCACAAACACCTGCCAAAAAAAAAATAATAAATAAAACATGAGATAAGGTCAGCTGTATAAACTTACTACTAACCTGTATAAATTTATTACTAACCTGAGCAAGGGCATAGGGTAAGGCTGAGTACATCCCGGCAGCTTTTTCTCGATAAAAGACGGTTCTTTCTACAGCCACTATTGGTTGAATAGTGGAGCAGTTATTAATTCCGACAAACAGAACGGAAGCATACATAGCCCCAATTACCATGCTAAGGTCAGCTGAATCACTCCTAGAAAATATTGACCATATAACATTTAGAAAAATAAAAAAGACATGTCGCATATCATAAGATTCTTTGTATTTTGGAGGGAAAAAGGTGTGCAAGTAGTATACCTTTTAGTCCCGACTTTCCAAAAGATGGTTCCGACCAATAAGGCGGCAGCCAAGGTGAAGAAGTATCGAACAAGGTTGTAGTCCGGACTTCTCCAGTAAGTCCACCATTGTTTCCAAATGCAAGATTTAAATTGATCCCATGATGATTGAGAATATTGAGTTGGAAAATAGAGGTCCTTTGCTGATGCTGGTGGTTTGCTTAGCTCCTTCACTAAAGCCTTATTTCTCCTTATTTTTTATAGCCATAGTTAAAGATCCATTAGTACAGTTATAATAAGAAAAAAGAAAAAAGAAAAAGAAAAACACTAAATTTGGACTTACTGATGCAAGGATGATGATTTGTAGTACTCAGCAAAGTCCATTTCGAGCCGGACCTCAGCTGCTACTGAGCTCACTTCGAGCATCCAAGTTGCCGGGTTGTACTTGTCTTTGATTTTTGGCACTCCAGGAATTGCCTATATTATTCATTATTGAGTCAATAGAAAAAAAAAATCATACAACAAATTTATCATTTGGATCTAACAGTTTTTGTAGGAAATCATGAACAATAATTTTTTAAGTACCTCGAAATATTCGATGATCTTGTGAGAATTGCGACCAAGTGGTCCGGAGTAGATAACTTGACCTCCTCTCTTCATTAGTAGAAGCTCGTCAAAGGCTTCGAAGATATCAATACTAGGTTGATGAATTGTGCACACAACCGTTCTTCCAGTATCCACTGTGTTTCGAACAGTTCTCATAACAATTGCAGCCGCTCTGGCATCGAGGCCAGAAGTCGGTTCGTCCATAAATATGATAGAAGGATTAGCCACGAGCTCGACCGCTATGGTCAACCTCTTTCTTTGTTCGGTTGACAAACCAGTGATTCCGGGAAGCCCGACTAGAGCATCCTTAAGATTGTCTAGTTCTACTAGCTCCATCACCTCATCTACAAAGACCTGAGCTTATATGAAAGAACTACATTAAGAAACAATTTATCAATATTTTGTTAGTACTTTGTAAGTTAAACCCTTAAATTTTGTAAGTTATCCACTTTTTTCCTCCTTTATTTTTATCCAATTATCCTGTTTTGTTAAAATATATCCTCATATTCAAATTTTATGGAAACCTTGTGCTCTGTCTAGTATCTCTAGACTTGTCAATAAATTAGAACTCATTTTGCCCGATACTTACCATCTTTTCCGCGTTGCTGACTTCTTTGGGGAGCCTAAGGAAAGCTGAGTAAATCAGTGATTCACGAATGGTGACCTGTGGTGAGTGGATGTCGGTTTGCTCACAGTATCCGGAAATTCTTGCAAATGTTTCCTGCTTCTTGGGGAAACCCGAGATTCTAATATCACCTTCAATGTAACCGCCCGTTTTCCTTCCCGCCAAAACATCCATTAAGGTTGTCTTTCCGGCACCACTAACACCCATTAACGCGGTTAAGACACTCGGTCTAAAAGCGCCAGTCACTTCACGTAGGAGCTGAAGCCTGTCCTCTGTTATCCCTTGTTCCTTCATTTCCTAGTTACAAAACAAGGAATGTGTTTACTTAATGTGACTAATGCTACAATTAGAATTAATCTAAAGATGAAAAGAGAATTTAATTTATCTTACTGCGGGCATGTCGACGAAGTAATTAACACTGTCGAACGACATTGCTAGAGGAGTGAAAGGAAGAACCATTCCTCTCTTGGGGGCAACACCATTTGCTACTTCAAGGGAGGAATCATTGTTTCTAGCAAGTCCGTTTGGGTCAGCTGTACTACTCATTCGTCGAATTGTCATTTCCCCTGGATACATTAGATTTTCTGTAAGTGATGATCTTGACAAGTAATACGGGAAAAAGAGAAGAGAAAAAAGAAATTTCATACTTGAATTGTTTCCATCAGAAGCAGATAATGATCTAGACATTGAATGAACATCATCTAACTTGGGTCTTCTCAATCGAGGTTGTTCTTTCGATTCTTCTTGTTCATTCTCCATCTCCTTCGCCGCATCTTCCGAGATTATTGCTTGTGGCTTTCCGAGGGCTAAATTTCATATTTTACAAAACAAATACATAATAATTAAGTTTCTTCAAATGAAAGAAGATCAACTAAACAATCTAACTAACATAACGTCGGTTAATAATTCTTACGATTTAGATACGTAAGCGCAAGGGTGTAGAGCACATTGAAGAGAATTGCAAATCCAAGAAGAGCTCCTGCACCGATCCAATACCACTTTCTTTGGGGGAAGACATCAAAGTTCTCAAGCACTGCTACTCCTAATGGTGTTTTATTGTCTGAAGCCTACAGCACAATACAAATTTTTTACAAGTCCACTTAATGGTATCATAAAGTAATCTTTTCTTTTTCCCTTGTGTATAAAGAATCATACCAGTTTGTTCATCCATCTTGGAGCAAGCATTTCATTGACACTCATGGCATTGAAGCCATATGTCATAGGAGAAATCCAATAACCCCAAATCCACCATTTCGGGATTTGACCTCGAGGAAGAATGAAACCGCCAAGCATGAAAACAAGGAGAAGAGTAAGAGCCCCGCCTGTGTTTGCTATTATCATTGTTCTACAAACCCCGGCAGTTAGCCTAAAGATCCCTCCAGCCATTTGCTGTATCAGAAACACCAACAATAGTTGCTTGAAAAACCTACAAAATCAAACAGGAAAAAATAAAGAAGTATATATGTAGTTAACTTTTCTCTATCTTTGGTGACATTTCCTTATTGATATGAGAGTATGTAGTTAATTAGTTCAGTTCATGCAAGAACAATTGTGTACCTGCTAGCTTCTGGCGCAAATCCAATTGTGTAATAAGAAGTACAAATCCAAAGAAGAGACTCCATAATAGATACGGGGATTCCAAGAAACACTGTTGGAAGTGTATATGTCCATGTTGGATGAAACAAAAGATCTCTATGCTTGTAAAAAACAGGTAGTCGTTGGATCGTCATTGACAACTCAGCAAACCCGTTGAACATGTTCTGAATCATAGAAAACAAGAGTGCTCCGATGTAAACAGCCCCATCCGCTTCATTTCTATTGTGCATTTCGGTCCTTAAAAACAAGGTAGAAGCTATAACCGCGACAATGATTATTTGGACCGTCTTGAACACATAGACGAATGAGTTTCTCTTCATTAAGAGCCATTCTTTGTCTACACATGCTTTTAAGAGCTCTAGTTTCGGGACGGAGTACTTTTGGAAAACTAGAGCTGCTCTGTGGGCCCGGGATTTGTCGAACGGGATTGAGAGATCGTTTTCGAGTTTCATGCCTACATGGAAGCTATTGAATCTGCTTGCAAATTCAGTCACAGAAATGTATCTATATGGCTTTCTTCGGTCTGCCCAATATTGCTCTTGATCCTTCTTTGACGTCACCTGCATTTGGAATAAATTGTTAATCTAAAAACTGATTTAAGGATCATTTTGAAAGTACTTATTTTTTGGACTGTAAATTCATTTTGTAATTGTTGGTGGAGTAAATCCTAAATTTCTTATAGTTTTGGGGGAAAAAAAAACTAATTTGCTTCTTCTTTTTTTTTTACCTCTTGTAAGAAATCAGCTGTACCCTTCCTATCAGGACACTTGAATCCACATGTCTCAAAGAATTCCAGGATATGTTCTCGTGGGCCCTGGTAAACGATCTGTCCCTCCGATAAGAGAAAGATATCATCAAACAGATCGAACGTCTCAGGAGCAGGCTGGAGTAGGGACATCAAGATTGTGCTCTCAGTAAGGTGCACAATTTGTTGCAAACACTTGACAATTTGATATGTCGTGGAGCTATCTAGCCCCGTTGATATTTCATCCATGAATAATGTTTTTGTGGGCCCAACAATCATTTCACCTGTATTAAAAAGAAATAAATAGATATTATGATACAGAATAAGAGTTAAGCTTAAAGCATTAATATGAATCATTATTTTAATTTTCATTTTAGTAATTGAAAATTTCGATAATGTGACATAACCTTATAATGGAAAAGTACGTGATAAAAATTTGATGATTAATGCGCATTATAATGAAAGTATATATTTCGGGTTAAATAATAATGAGATGATAATTTAGTAATAATATTTTTATTTAAGATATGATAAATAGTATATAATAATTTCAAGAAAAAAAAAAAAGAGAAATATATTAATATATATTAATCTGACCTGTGGTGACACGTTTTTTCTGTCCACCTGAAATTCCTCTTTGCATTTCATCTCCTACCATTGTATCCTTGCATATATCAAGCCCTAATATCTGTTCCAATATTCCTTACATGGTTATTTAGCAAAGTAAAAAAGAAATAATTCTAACTTACTTTTTTTGGAATATATATTTTATACAATTATAATTACTCGTAGAAAAATCTTAATTTTATTGGGAAAATAACACTTTCCTAAGTTGTTTGGTCTAATCCATTATTTTCCAACAAAATAATAATAATAATAATAATAATAAAATAAATATCAAATAAACTTGTTCATGGTCAAATGCCAATCACCAACTAATAAGAGGTACTAACAAAAAGCAATGGGAACATGCCATAGGTTTGTCCCGTTTTGTGTTGTTGGGGGTGGGGGATAGAAAAGGTGTGTGAACCGGGCCCAGAAGAGAAGGTGGGTGAACCAAATACTGTTTGGTTTCCACGAAAGTGATGAGAAAGTGATGAAATTCGTTACATTTTTTTTTTTGGGTCCAAACATTTTGACCTGATTAAAAAATATATATATGTAATTATATGATGTACTTACTCGGAGGGTGTAGTCGGTAATGAGACTGCTTTCAACTCCTTCCATTGCAGTTGCCTAACACAAATATTATTTTCAAGTAATTAATCTCTTAATTTGATTAACAGTTAATTAAGAAAGTTAAATCACTAAATTAATGTTTTGTTTATAATCTATATAGCAAACCTTCATGTAGAGATCTAGTTCTGCTTCCGGAAATATTCCGACATCCTTTTCTCTTTTAGCGAGTTCGCAGAGGAGTTCTAAGTACAAGAAGAAGAAGAAGAAGAAGAAGAAAAAAGGTTATTAAACGAAGTGATCATTCTAGCATACAGTTAAAATTGGATTAAGTTAATTAATTACCATATCGACTGCCGACTCCTTGACACCTGGCCGAGAAATCTAGGGTTTCTTTAACGGTCATTTGTCCGATGTGAACGTCATTTTGACTAATGTAAGCCGATGTCTTTTGCGGCACAAATTCGTTTAGTCCGTGCCCGTTGTAAGTGATTTCTCCTCTTGTCTAAAACATTTCATTAAAAAATTTACTTTAGTTTAAATTTAAAAGATAAAAAAAAAAGGTTAGCTCCTTACTTTAGATTAAAAAACAGGGATCAATAACCTCCAAAGTTGGGTCCAATTTGCCGGCAAGAGCTAGTAATAGGGTTGTTTTGCCGGAGGACGGTGGACCTAGCAAGAGGGCCATCCTACAATGACAACAAAAACGTAATCATTATCGTGAACGGGATGAAAAAGTTCAAACTATTAAGAAATAAATCGATAACATCATAATCTTTTTAAATTAGTGTTATAATTTATACCTCGACGGCTTAATTATGCCGGAAGCATCTTTAAGGATTGTGAGTTTAGTTGTTTTGGCCAATTTAATCCCAACCAAACCAATCGCTGATTCTAGAATGTTCCTAGCAGCATTTGGAAGTGTAGGAAGAGCTCTGTTCCCAATATAACAATCAGCTTCTACTCTTAAGTGCTCGAATCTTACTTCAACTGTCGGAAGTCGGATCCCAACCCTGGAAGTCAAGTAGAAGATAATTTAAAATACTTAGAAAAATTCAATATATAAAAAGACGTATCACTCGTATTTGTCTATATTTATATGAACTAAGAAAGCAAACAAGTAACGACGATTCAAATTAATATGCCACCCTTTTCATTATTTTGTCGTGTAATAATGGAGCTTAATCATTAATATCATCAACTGATGGTGATTCAAGATTAATATAGTATGTATAATATTAAGTGTTTGTTTATTCGTTAAACAGATCATATGTATAGATATGTATAAGACAGTAGGAAAGTGATTAAAAAGAGAAAAATACATTTAACGTAAAACAAACCCGGCTTTCTAAAATGATAATATTGTTTAAATTAAGAAGTTAATTAATTATAATTTTGCATAATCTAATTAAGATTTTCAGTTTTTTTTTTTTTTTTTTTTTTCTAAAGCAAAATTTAAGAGACAAAAACTAAATCTAAAACCATCTTTATAAGGGGAAAAAAAAAAAAAACTCACTTGTCAATTCTGTTTCTGAATTTTTGCAAGAACTTCTCATTATCTTCTTCAGCAACCTTAAAAATCCTATCAATGAAATCCTGTCGTTCATTGACATCAAGCTTTCGGACATCGACTTCTTTATGGAGTTGAGGACGGTGATCATTATTCTCCATGTATGATTTGATGATACCTGTTCTAAGGCGATCATAAGTGGGAAGCTTTTCAATGGCGGCCCATGTAAGAGCTTCCTCATCTTCATCTACAAGACTGTTTCTTCTAGAATGTCTTCCACTAGGCCCTGCAAACACATCCTCCATACTCATCCAACTTGTCTTACTCATGCTCCTGCTTATGCTTCTACTATAACTCTGGCTTTGCCGCCTCTGGTCCGTACTTGGCCTCACGGCCGCCATTTCGTTTCCGCCCTCCATTTTAAATTCACTCATCAATTAGCCTGCTGGTTGATCATCAATTAACGTATGTCAAACAGATAGAATGCTAACACTATTGATCTTCTGTATTGGACTGACAAACTAGATAAAAAGTGCTCGTGAGATAAGTTTCTGGTACTTACTAGCTAGTTTGGTTTGTGGGAAAATGGAATGGAAAATGAATTGATTCTGAATTTTCTATATGATATGGAGACTTTGAACTTGTGATTCTCTATCTCGCTCTCCCTCTCCCTCTCTCTCTTGCTGTGCTAAGAGGATGTAGAGAGCTGAAAAGAGTCTATTTTGTAAAGAGAAAAACGTGGGTACATTTATATACGTGAAAGAGAAAAGAAAAGAGGTACGCTGAAACCTCTGCTAAAAGACAAATTAGGAATGAAGATTTTTCAAAAAGAAACGTGATCTACCTTACTTTTGTTGCCACATCCCCACTTGCAATTAATAGTATTATTTAAAAATTTAAAAAAAAAAAAAAGAAAGAAAAAGACTAGGTGAAATAATGAGTCAACTTTGTGAACTATATTGGTTGGTAATTCAAGTATAGATGTGGGGTTGAATGAATAATACGAATTATGTATACAAGGGGGGTAGGTAGGTTAAGGTTAAGTTAGGGGTACAATAGTACATTTGCATGTAAGTCCATCAAAGAATCCATTATATTAATTTTCCTACAATTTTTGTCACGTGTCTAATTATGATCCGTTAGAACACCATAAATTGGCTTCTATACTACAAAGCAGTCCGAATTCTTGTTTTTGTTTTGTTTTTTGTTTTGTTTTTTTGTTTTGTTTTTTTTTTACCGATTCCATCACTAAGTTTTGAAAGATATCATCTCTTTTAAGACTTAAACCAATAATCATGCTCGGGTCCAAGGGCTTGGGTAGGTACACCCGTACATAGATCGTAGGTTCATGCATCGAATAGGACAAGATTTATTATATATAGTACAATTAGGAAAAGTCATATAACTCACCTAAAAACACGTGGAGTATCTCTTACAATTTTCAAAACTCTATTACAGAAAGGATAAACCATAAACTAACTGAACTAATGGCTATAACTAACAAGAATGAGCAGCATATCCAGTTTACACATAATTCTCATCTTTCTGGTAAGGAATATTTCAT
The DNA here is from genome assembly GCA_027186245.1 of Coriaria nepalensis. Lineage (NCBI taxonomy): Eukaryota > Viridiplantae > Streptophyta > Magnoliopsida > Cucurbitales > Coriariaceae > Coriaria > Coriaria nepalensis. Next base: position 8,358,748 of record CP114496.1, on the reverse strand, counting down.
TCTCCATTTGAGTCGTTTCTAAAATTGAAGCAGTTTTCTGTATACTCAAGAATAGAATCAAATATTGGATTAAGAATCATAATGATCTTATTCTCATCCTGAGAATAAAACCAAACTATACTCAATGATTGAATCAAAAAAGAGACAAATATGACACAAATAATCAAAGCAATGTGTAGGAGTTGTCGTAGCCCATAAGGACCAAGTTTTTTTAATGGCTTTTCTAGTTCGATTAAGTTTTCCTTGTTCCGATGATCACGGCATCTGTTCTTTTTCTTCCCTATAGAAGTAGAATCAAACGTCATCAGAATCAGTGATGAGATCATTATGTGATAGTATGATAACTTTACATCATTGCTCTGTGCTTATCTTCTTCAATATTGTTGAACAAGCAACAGATGGGCAATATATATGAATATAAATCATGTGATCCGACAACAATGGATGCCAAAGTAGAAAAGACTACACATCTAAAAGAACTACGTACACATATAATTTATTCGATAAATAAAATAAGCAACAATGTTTCAATTTATAATATTAATGCTCAAATTAATATATAAATTACTAGTCTAAACATCCTTTAACTCGTTCATGTCCTTATAAGTATGTTACCAAAATTTCAAACATCTTTAGACTAGTTCTTTTTTTTCTTTACGTGAGATGGTAGTTGAGAAGTTGATTTGAATCGAAGAAAAAAACGAACCAATCAAATCTGTTCTACAGAAATTTGAGTCTTCTTAGTTGAACTAGGTATGGCAAAGCGTCAAAGACAGCCATGTCCACTACTTTATATATAATAAATATATGTATAAGGCTAATGAGAATGGTTAGATAAAGTAAGAAGAAAACGCACCACAAAAAAAGTCATTTTTTTTTTATAGAGAATTTGTTTTTTCTTTCACTTTCTTATAAAAAAAAAGAAAAAAAAAAAAGGTTCTGATTGAATTCATAACATAAGAAAGTGATCAAGGTGAAAGTGATCAAACTTATTAGGTAAATAGATAATAAAATGGTAGTTTAATAATAACACTCATCGGTAATCTAATATATCTTACGATTTGTTCAAATCATACTTACTAAAGAAATGGAATGAAAAAGTAAATAAATAAATGTTGTTAGGTAAATATTACTAAATTAATCAATAATGTGAAAGAGTCGTGATACGATTTGGTTGCCTTATTATTTACCATCTTAATTGCATCATTACGAAATTAATCAATATGATAATTGGGTTTTAATAAATAATGTATGAACACGAGTTACGTGATAAAATTGATGAGTTTAATAATTTATTTTTTTTAAAAAGATCTTGTGTAGAAAGATAAAATTTTTTAATTATAAAAAAATTAGAGATCTTCTCTCTAAATAATATAGAGGGAATTTCAACACTCTTTTTTACTTGTGAGCTGGTTATTTCGAAAGCTTAATAAATGACACAATAGATAAGAGACGCTTGTTAATAAAATGTGGACACATCTTCTTAGAATCTAATTCTGATACCATAATAAATTAATGAGTTCAATAATTTCTTTCTTTAAAAGACCTTATAAAAGAAGACAAAATTTTTGATTTATAAATTAACTAGAAATTTTATTTCTAAACGACGTGAGACGAATTCCAACATCATGTATTATCGATAAAATAACATTAAGCGAGGGACATATGTTCTAAGGAATATTTTAATTGATTCAATTTGTTATAAATCAATCAATTATAATTATAAATTTATATATTACATCAATTATCACATCAAATCTTATAAAGAATTATAATCGATTGATTTTCGATAAATTAAATCTACTAAAATATTTCCGGAACATATAAGTTGAGACGGTATTGTTGAACTATTTTCAGTTGGGAATATATACGTATATATGTCGATTTGATGATCATTTGATTTGATGCTTATCTATTTACATTCATATCTTTTTTTAATAAATAATTGAAGTGGTTGATATAATCAATTTAATGCAAGTGACTAAGTAATGAAATTCATGTGACATGTTTTCGAACAATGAAAATATCACATACCAAACAAAAACTGACTAAAAAAAGTCCACTGGAAAAGGAAAGGAAGAATACCGACAACTGACAACCACACACATGTACAGTGAAAGAATGCCTTCGCTAGGGGTTGGTGAATCCCACCCCATCGGCGGCAGGCATCCTGAAGTGGGCCCCGTCGTCGTAGGTACACCCAACACAACCCAGTCTCCGATCACTGCCCATTACATCAATTTTGAAATTACTGGTCTTCCTTTGAATAATGCCACAAAGATAAACAGTTCACTAACATGAGTTGGTCAAATTCTGATACAATTACATTAAAAACAAAAGATGAAGGAATATAAGAACATCTTTTTTCCTTTTTGGAAGTTAAAAGGCCCCAAAATGCTGCGTCCGAGTTTTGAACTCCGGACTATGCCCTTTTCTTTTTCTTGGGAGTTCTAAATTACAATGTTAATTACAGTTGTTATAATTTCTAAGTTAATGAGTTCGAGCTCAATCTCGATCTCGACCTACCTTGATTTACATGCTGTGGATTTAAAAAGCTATAATAAAATTTTAAAAAAAAGTAAATATAAATAATGGAAGGGAGTAGTGGGCTGTACCGCTGTAGTGTCTCCGCTTCCATTTCGAGGTTCGGCGGATAAAAACCAAAATGCCACCATCGCCGCCATGTAATCCGCTGAAAGAAATGTAGGATAATCCATAGTAAATGGTAAGTTTAATAATCTATAAAATTAATAAATAGAAATAATAAACAAAAATAGTAATATATGAAAAATAATAAATATAAAAAATAAAATATAATATAATAATATAAAAATAATAATTAGAAGAATAGATTAAAAATTATAATAATAAATTACAGTAAATAAAAATTAAAATACAAGAATATAAAAATAATAATTAGAAAAATATAATAATAAATAGAATTTGTAAAATTAAATTATAAAATATTATATTTAAATAATTTACTTAGTAAAATATGTAATCATAAAATAAAATATTAAATAAATTAAATTATAATATATAAATATAAATAAAAGTGAAAATATTGTAAAATAGAATAAAATTATAAGAAATATGAATTCATAAAACAAATTGATAGAATGAGAATTCTGAGGTCCGTAAGCTTCTACAATATTCTTAAAATAAATTTCGACTCGTATGTTGTCTAACTCTCATATACAACAAAATGAAAAATACTCGGTTAGAACACCAAATATTTCCGACAAACTCTCAAATTACCAAACACTATCACTCTAAAGCTTATAATTTTAGAAATTGTTTGAGAAGTAAATCATTTTCTAAATAATTTTTAAAAAAAAAAAAAGGTTAATTTGTAAATTTTATATAGAGTAAACCGATCATAAATATTAATATATATTAATTTGTTGATTTCATAAAATTAATTATAAAATTAATTAGTTATATTAAATTAATTATGAAGAATTCTTCTGGCATAGAAAATTCAATTTTCTAATTCAAACTCAACTCCACCATTCTCAGCCATGAGCGCTAACCTTCCGGACGACGTCATATACCACCACATCTTGACAAGGCTTCCAGGAGAATCCCTAATCCGATTCAGGTAAGTCTGCAAATCATGGTACTTAACCATCTCCAGCCCTAATTTCATCACCAGCCACCTTCATCTCCACATAGACCACAAATCACCTGGCTTTCTTCTGCTACCTTCTGATGATCACATCACGCCTTGCCCCCTTGCTAGCGTCATTTTTCGATACTCATTCTCTACGCTTTTCGCTCTAAAGATTCCTTTTAGTTTCGATTCTAATTATCCCTCTGGCTGTATGGCCGGACCCTTTAACAATGGCTTGCTCTGTTTCACTGAGATGAATTCTTGTGGTATAGTGTATTTATGGAACCCTAGTATTAGGAAAATAAAGAAACTGACCAGTACGAGCTTGAACCATAGTCTATTAACCCACCCTGTGGATGATTTCAGTCTTGGATTCGGTTCTGATTCCAAGAACAATGACTATAAAATTGTGAGGATTGCGTATAACAACTGGGAGAGGCCTGTGGGTCGACATCTAGCTGAAGTTTACTCTTTGAATAAAGATTCATGGAAAATGGTTGAGTTTCCTACTGAACTTATGAGTAGTGTTCATGGTATATCTTCTGATGATTGTGTTTTCCTGAATGGAGCTTTGCATTGGCTTGTATTTGGAGATTATACACAAGATCTGACCATTTTCTTGACTTTCAGTTTGGAAGATGAAAAATTCCGAATAATTATGCAGCCTAAGAATTATGTATTTATGGACGTTGGTACCAATAATGAGTATCCAGCATTGTTCAAGGGGATCATTGGCTCTTGTCGTTCTTCACAAAGATCCGGTAGAGGATGGGTTTGACGAGATTTGGTTGTGGGTGATGGAAGAGTATGGTGTTGTTGAGTCATGGAGGAGTAAACAAGTTATACCACTCAAAGGAGTAACACGGTTCTATGATTGCACAGAGGATGGTAAGCTTCTAGTTGATAAGAATGGAGTGGGGCTTATTTTGGTTGATCCTGAGACTTTAAGGGAGAAGATACTTGGTGTATTCGGTGTTGAAAGAATTGCTACCTTCAAGGAGAGTCTTGCTTTACTTGAATCCGCAAATGTCGTCAACTACTGAAGTAAGGTTAAAAAGAAAAATATTTTTCGGTAGATCGCATATACGAAAAATACCCAAAAACCCATTTCTCATCACAACAAACATGTATTTTCATTTGGGTAAGCAAGAATCATTCTTTTTGTTTTTGTAAATTTAAGTGGCATGTGAATTCATTATGTGATAAAAAATTTGAATGAAAATCTTTGGTCAAATTATCTCGTGTAACAAATATTCAAATGTTGGATTTGAATCCTGCTTGCTAATTTAATAATCTATGTAGTTACATTTCAAATCCTTCTGTACTTCAGACATACTTAAACTGGAGAGCTTAGAGAAGAGAGTGAGGTTGAATAAAATAGATATTTATACTTCAAATGAACATATCCAGAATTTCCAGTCATAGAATCTGCTGACTACACAATTAGGGTTCTGTCACTTTAAAAGTTCTCTACTCTTAATTACAATTTTAATTAGAGCTTTCTTGGTCATCAAAAAACTAATCTTCTTCTAAGCCTGGAGAAAATTATGACGTCCGGCCTTTATATCGAAGACCCGCCAAATCGGGGAGCTCAAGAAACTGTTCTTCCGTAACAAACAGAAGCAATATAAAGATTCTTCCCCCATTTTTCCTGCAAAATCCACACCAAAAATTAGAACTTCCCCTAAAAGGAATTAAGAAAAAAAAAAAAAAAACGTATTAGAAAACATAACAACAAACTTAGTCCACCTTAACATGGGAACTGGGAAAAGCAGAGGTTCTTAGAGTCTCCTGTGTTTCATCAGCAATATTCCGCTTAGGAATGCTAAGAACGAAAGCAGCTTGGTCATTATTTGCAGCAGTGGCTGTAATGCGATATCCAAAATCCCACCTCTTATGAATACCTTCACTGGGATAAAGAAAATCTAGCTCCACTACCTGGTAAAAGGTTTATGAGAAAGAAAGGGACCAAATCAGTCACAAGTTTAATGATTCCATATATATATATATATGTATACTACAGAATATATAGGATCCGAGATGTGCTACCTGGTCTTTAAATCCTGCACCACGAGACATAACAATTCCCCATCTTGGTCCAGCTGTAGCCATTGCTGTCACGTAGAAGCCCTCTCTCCATTTTTTGTTGATCCATTTAAATGGAAAAGAATCACTAACTTTGTAGGATTGCTGTAAATAATGTGTACCTGGAAATGCAATGCAAAAGAGCTGTAAGAAAGATGCAATAAAACAATATAAATGAAAAAACTGAGCATGGATAGTTTGTTGTATGGACCTTTTGACATTACAACTAATGAGCTCCCATTAGGGATTCCAGCTATTGCGCTGATGTAATAGTTCTTTTCCCACATTTGCATTATCCATTCCTTCAGATGGAGCCAATGAGATATTGGTTAATTAATGATGTACTTTATCAGAGGAAAAGCAGGTCATGAAAAATTTGTTTTATGGGGAAGATAAATTCTAACCTTATGAAGAAAAAGGGGCGAGAGTTCATAAACTTGTGAAGTGAAACCAGTTCCAGCATCCATTATTACAGCCCACAGATTTTGACATGATGCAACACAGCTGATATACAAGCCGTCCGCGTTGCCTTTTTCGATGTGTGGGTGCAGCCTTGTATCAGCCACATTATAGTGATACCTACAATATAGAGAAATAAGCCGATTTTGTCATTAATAAATCTTATTTCATTGATTGAAACGCAATCTCTGCTTTTTTATTCCCCCCAAAATATTACAATATTTATGTCTGTAAATCCAGTTCTCAAGAGAAAAATGCATGTTTGATGCATTTTCATACATACCTTTGTTTCATTGGTCGGCGAGCATTGTATACACTGATCCATTGTGTTGCTGGCAAACCCATACGAACCTTCTTCTTTGGTTGTTCATCGCCTTCCTCTTCCATTGTCAATCTGCCTCTCTTCTGACCAACCTGACAGATAAGCTTCACAATATTTTGAACAGATTAGAAACACTCTCTCAAACCCATCAGAAGAGGTCATACAAGAACAAATGCAAAAGGATAGGGCAACTAGTGAGACCTTTTGAGCACCATCTGTGTTAATTGGTCTGACATCTGGATTTGGACCAACAATCCCATCAAAAAGGGAAATACATTTGGCATAGTTTGGTTCTTCATCAAACTTCAAGTTCACCACATATTCAACAAATTGTCTGAAAGATTGTGGGCAGAAGCAACACAAGGTTTCTGGAGGTGTACCCATCTTTTTCTTGCAAACAAGGAACCCTTTGTTCTCTCCCTGATGGCGTAATACATCAATACTTAGAAATACTATAAGCAAGGAAAGGTAAACTATATCTGACATAATTGAGAAACGACCAACCTGGTATCCTTGCCAAGGTAGACGGCCACGGAGAAGGAAAATTAATGTGTATGCAAGAGATTCTAGATCATCTCTCCTGCTACTAGTTCTACCCAAATGAGCATGTACACCAGCATAACGCACTGTACCTCTGTCAGATGCCATATATATATATTTAAACTTGGGAAAGGAAAGCCTGAAGATGTAATGCAACTGAAACGAGAGAAATCAGTATACCTAAAAACATCTGGCCTCTGGTCGTACAAAACGTGCTGATTGGAAATATCCCTCCATCTCGTTGCTGAGAAAAGGAATCGTTTGAAGTATCAATTACTGAGAATGAAGTAAAACTAAGCGCTTAAATTATCTTTTTGTAATTTATAAGAAAGTACCTAATCCAAGATCAACTAAGAACAACTTTTTCTCGTCAGGCGTCCCTCGAGAACCCATTAGAAAATTTTCAGGTTTTACATCCCCATGCACATACCTGCCAAGTCGAAGTGAATTGTTTTAAGAACCAACCAATTAAAAAATACATGAAAAACTAAAATCATATATCTATGGATTTTAAAAAATCCATTACCCTCGAGAGTGCATCTTTTCCAATATGGATATTGCTTCAATTGCAATGCAAGCTACCATTTCAATTGACATACTGCAATCAAACAAGACGCCTTTAACAGTTGAAAAACTGAGAATGAAATGATTCAAATTTAGAATTCATTTCACAACTTACGTATGAGAGTTATTGTTCCAAACATCCCACAAGCTAGGTCCCAATATATCCATAACCTGCAGAGGAATACATCATCAATGAGATAAATTCCAACAGCCGGTAAAGGCTGCCAAGAACAGCAAAACGAGTAACATACCATAATATAGTAATCGCCTTGTCTGCCCTTGAAGTGTACTCGTGGTACGCCATGACTTCCACCCAGTATACTGCAAAAGTGAAAAGGGACTTGGTAACTAGTAAGCAATTTTTACCATAACCAGACAATTTTCTGAGAATAGAGAGTCACTCACTTGTACACTTGCCATTCATGTGGTGGTCCATAATTGCACCCTTTACTACTTCTATGCTCAAATTTCAGGGCAACCTAACATATAAAAGTGAGTGGGTGTGAATTTGGGACGGGAGGGGAATCTAGATCATATAAAATCACAAAAGATACATACCTCCACAGCTCCAGGGCCAGTTCTCTCATTTGTATTTACAGAAACCCGTCTTCCAACATAAACTTGTCCAAATCCACCCTTGCCTAGCTTTCTTTCTAGTTTGTACAGAGGAGACCCACCTACCTGAACCTGTTGCAATTACCCAGAGCATTACACAAATTTTCAGGATACATATAGCTGCAGAGTTAGCATAGAGCATGTTAAATGAAAAACTATTTAAACAACACTACAAGGAGATTAACCAGAAGTTATGGATCACATATATATTAGAAGAGTGAAACCAATTATCTACAAGAAATATATTTCCCTAATGGAAGTATCCAACAAATGCATTAAGAATGTGACTCAGCAGCCATAATCCCCTCTAATGGCAATTCCTTGACATCCACCAAGAACATAATCACCTTATGATAATACGGCTCCTCAAACCCTGGCAAGAAGTGGAAATTTAATTTCACGGACACTAGTATCCTCCAAACTGCCATTTTATCAGTCAAACACAAAATACTCTTTCGCTCCTCTCCAGAAGTTCAAAAAAGTGTTCCTTTTTTAAATTCTTATGCTTGAGCATTCAATCTAGAGTTCCAATCTTGAGAAAGACTCACCAATCATACAAAGCTTCCTTCCTACAAAAATATATCTATGCATTGGATGCTCAATAACATATATCTCATCTTCTTACCAGATTCATATGGTAAAGAATAAATTTTTAATCAAGCTTTTAAAGTTTGATAGTAGACTCCTACAGCGATTCCAAGAGATCACCATTCATCAATTCAGAATCTAACCGAATCAGGTGATGTTATTTAAAATCCAAAAAAATTAAAATAATATAAACAACTCCTTCGGTTGCATTCATGTAGTTCAAATATCAAATAGGCCTTGGGAAAGAAAATATATGTTCAATCGAAATTCTGAAAAGACAGAGCACAAACCTTCTCAGGAAGTGGAGCGGTGCTTCCCTCATCTTCACCTGGCTGAGCCTTATCCTTGTTCTTAGCTCCCCCACTATCGCAATCATTCATCTCCTTCTCTCCAACCTCTTCCCTCTCTGCCGCACCACCTCCTATATCACCAACAGCACCTCCCACTCTTAAACCACCAGCACGAGCACCTTCCTCCAATCTCCTATTATCTACCTCCTTTCTCACCGGAACACCTACCTTTTCATCCACCATCTGAACCTGACGGACCTGCTTTCCGGCGGCGTTGTTCCTAGGCAATGGCGCCGCCGCTGCCGCTGCTGCCTCTGCTCTCCTCCTCCTCGTCCTTGTCGCAATCGCCTCCTCCCCTTCCGTTTCTACCAGATTCAACTCCTCCCTCTGCTTCTTTGGTCGGCCCCTGCGCACTCCGCTACGCAGTACCGGCATCGTTCATCCTTCAAATCTCATCCTCCACTCAAAAGAAAAGAAAGATTCCAATACAAAAATAAAATTTCTTCAACAACAACAAACGGACTCACCCTCTCTCTCTCCCTCCTCCGATCACAATCCACCAACTCAAAAAAACCGCTACACTTCCAAGAAATCGCAGGCAACAAGCTCGAAATCGTACAAATAGTAACAGATCACTCGCACCGGACGAATCGAAAATCGACGCCGACAAAAAGAAAAAGAAAAAAAATCCTTTTTCCCGATGAATGTATGAAAATCAGAGCTTTTCCTCCGTCAAATTATCCGAGAGGAGGATCGGAGGAACAGAGATCCGGCAAGAAATTTAGGGTTTGGAGGGGATCTCGGGCGAAGAAGAGAAACTGAAGAAGAAACGGGCTTGAAGCGAGTACTTGCAGGAACAGAGGAGTCTCCTTCGCTCGCTCGCGAGATATTATTATTTATTTATTCATATTTATTATTGTGATTATTATTAATTTATTATATATAAAATTTTGAAATTATTGCGTGTGCGAACCACAGCCGTTGATGGGGATTTAGCTGAGGGTTAGATGAGTCATGAGAGACTAAAAAGTTATTATTTATAATTTTGGCAAAGTGTACGGAAAAATTGTGTAAAATTCGGATTTTCGGACAGACCTACACAAGAAGCGGTGCTAGAGATGTACGTACGATAAGGCGATTGAGTTTATCTTACTTTTTTTTTTTTTTATAATTAAATAAGTTAATCTAATTTATTTAAATAATATTTAATAAAATAAAATATTAATCTCCTAACCATTACAGTAAGGCTATGATCGCCTATCAGTGGTAGAGACTTCGAGCCCCACATTTAACCTTTTGGACCGGCCCAATTTTTATGGCCTTTTTTTAGTCATATACTGGCTCAGATTGTTTCGGGTCTCGCTCGCAAGCCCATTTGAACAAAAATTGGGTTTCCTTCTTTGGTCCAAGTTTATAGAGTTAACTGGACCGATGAGGTTGATTAATTACATGATTAGGAATTTAGGGGTGTCGGTATACCCGGCCACCCACAAATCCGAACCATTTACTTGAAGGATCATACTAAATCCTATCCGTTAACTTACCTAGTTTTTTGCCACATGTATGAGCTCTTAATCACATTTGGGTGGTTCATGATTTTGATCAAACTCAACTTCAATCGATGTCGGCCAATCACATTTAGCCTTTTAAGACACTGGTTGGTTCAGAGCTTTTCAAGTCTGTACTCTCACTCCTCTGTTTTAAGTTCCAAGAATTAACTCTTCAAAGACCCATGAAGGAATGAATGGCCCATAACGAAAGCCCACCAAAAATGAGTTAGCCCCAGAATGCATTGATCCATCATTTTGACCCAAACAATAATGAATTTTGTGAATATTAGGCATCTTACATACTTAAGCCTCTAATTTATAATTACAGGGATCCCCCATGAATTAGAAAGATTAATCGGATAATAACTGGATAGCTGGTTCGAGAGGGGAGGCACCACGTGAGGTTCCGGATAATACATATAATACAAAAATGTAATAATATAAAACATATTAATTTACGAGATTAGCCTTATCTTTGTCTCTAGGCTATAACCACTTTCAACTCATAATAATTTGAACTCACGAGTCTCGGATAAACGGTTCGATTTTTAACCAGATTTAATAGATAACCCGATTCCGTATATCCTTAGACTCTAACCTTGCTTTGTTATGTCAATTAGTAATTAAATTAGAATCTAACTTCTCTTCATTACACTTTAAGTGTTAAAGTGTTAAGGTACATATATTTAAATAATAAATAATTGAAACTTATGATTTCAAATTTAGAACTCTATAAAATTTAGTGCGCTACAACAAATTTTAAACAATATAGTAAAACGGAGAAGAGTTACTTCCTTACCAAATTAATGGCGACTGTATATACTTAGTATGATTGATTGATGAACAGCAATGCATGCCAACTAGCTACATGTTAAATAGACGTCTCTTTCACAAATTTTGAAACTTTAGTTGGGAACAGAGACATTCATATGCATGCATGAGAGTTTCTTATACAAATACAAAAAAGACTCAAAACGTGAGTTGATGATATGAACTGACATCTGTCTCGAAATTTATAAATCGTGTGCTATAATTTCTTACCCCTCACCTAACACAATACCTAAAGCTTTTGGCTTTATGGGCAATACTGCCTTCTGGGAAGTTTTAGTGATTGGCCCAGAAAAAGGTCTTAATGATATTTATTAATCCAGCGCACTTGCTAGATATATAACTTTTAACATATATTATTGATGTTTAAGGTGTAATACGGGTCACTTTAATTATGTAAATTAATTTAAAATTAATTATATATATATAATTAAAATTAATGAGTTTATGTTATATATATATATATATTTAGATATATGTTATTAAAAAAAAAATTAATATAAGGGCATGTATTCTTTACTAATATCTTCAATCTTTTAATTAAGTGATATTTAAACTTAAGATCGTGTTGATTAAGTTTACTATTCCTCTCTTGATCAAGAAAACATCGTCAAGTACGTATTTTTGAAGTAGGGAAACCCTAGCGTTTTGTACCTCTCTTATAAACTTAAACAATCATATACAAATCATGTAAGAGAAGTGATCAATGATATTATACGAGCGATCTTCTTGAAACCCAGAAAACTATAGATTAAAATGAAATGAAATGAAATTTTTAGACATCTTAGAAGGGTTAGAAATAAGAACCGTATTAAGAATGTGAGAAATTTTAATATATATAATATAATTATCAAATATATTATAATTATAAATATTTTTTTACTAATATATCATGATTATAATATGACGTCACAAAGAACATATATCAATTTTACTATACATGATATTTAGTTAGCGGCCAGCTTAGTCAAATTATGCTCAAATTTTTTTCATGAAATCTAATAATTGCTTGAGCAGCCATGAAAAGCAAAGAGCTTACTTACCGACGAAGATTTTTTTTTTTCATTTCAAATACTCGGATACCAAGGCCATGTTTGTCCCCTTTGTGGTTTCATTCGGTAGTCAAAAAAGTTATCTAAACCTAAACGTTTTTTCTTGATGGGTGATGGCATCTCAATTCTGGCCAATAGAGCAAGATTAATTGATACAGTTGCCAACAAATAATACCCATATGTTGACCTACATTTAGATCTAAAAATCATTATCAATTATTGATAGTCTTGTTTTCAAATTTGATTTTCCCTCTTGTTTTGGCAAATTATGATCCCATTAGGATATTATTGAACTGTTAAAAAAATGAAACTATTGAGATTTTTAATATTTATTTTTGAGTGTAAACTCATAAGAATATGAAATTTACATGTGTAAGAAAGTAATAAACAAGATTAAATATAAGTATATAATATATATAAATAATAATAAGGAAGCAATCTTACTTGAATTTGAGATTTAAATTTTAATATAATATTAGAATAGTTAAAAAATAAATTTAATTATATTATTTATAACAAAAACTCTCATTCTAAATTTTCAGGAGCAACTTTACAATAAGTTAATTGTAGTATAAATATCTATACGTGACATTAATTTACTATATATATGACATAAATCACATCTAAAGTTACTACTAAATCATTTCCAAAATCACTTATTCTTATAAGATCTAGTAGATGTAAACGATTAACAAACACGTTGATCACTTTGTTGTAAACACTACTAATCAAGTGTTTACATCTCTAACTCTGAAAACTTTAATAATTGAGGCAAAAGGTAATACACAAAGTCATTGTCAAACAAAAGGTAATACAATTACGAAGAGGCCCTTATGAATTTTTTTTTTTTGGCCAAAATAAAATTTCACAGCGAGAACTCATCAACAACACCCCCGGCTAAAAGGGCAAGAAGGGTCCAACAAAGTAGACAAGCAACAAAAAAATCCAAAGCGAAAGAGAGAAACACAAAGGAGAGTAAGGCCAATACAAGGGACAAAGAGAACAAAAGCAATAAAGAAAAAGACTACCGGTTAAAACTCAACAAGATGTAGTCAAGCACTCCACCCACACCACCATAAGCCTCACCAAATTATTCACAGAGAAAATCCAGCCAAAAATGCCACTCTTTCTAGCCAAATACCTAATCAAGAGAAGAAAGTCATGCTTTATAAGACCTGCAAAGCAAGGAGAGAACCCCTCAAACCAAATCCAACCTCTCAGAAGGCACATATATCTCTGAAAAAATATGATAAATAAAGTTCGGAAACAAACTTAAAAAAGATAGGGTATAAAAATCCATTCGGAAACTGAACACATCTCTCGATTTGCTATGATAGTCACTCAACTAACGACTCTCACACATAGAGGAATATTACAGTAAAAAGCCCTTATGATTAAACTAGTAAAAAACAAGAGCAATATTACAAGGAAAAGTAGAGGACAATAATTAAAGGCGATTTAAAGTATGATTGCTTCTTTATTGAGGGCCAACACACACATATATATTGAGTTTACTATTATGAGGGTCACATTGATTCTCACTTAATCATTTTTTTAGTGTTTGTGTAGTATATAAATACATATCATATACTATATGGTTAAATTACATATTTATATAGAGGTCTGAATTTGAAACGGCCACACCCATCCATACTTTAGTATGAGTTGCCAATGATCATCTTAACAATTTGTCATACCAATTAATTGCGTTATACATGATATGATTAGTTCACTTTTAAAGGTGGTACTGGTTCTTATATAAAGCTGTGAAGATGTTTTGATTCTGGTCACTGGTGTTTGAAAGTTTGAATAAGACGCTACATGCAGCGTGTGCTAGCAAATTCAATTATTTACTGATCAATTTGACAACGTCTATCTTTCAATTTGGACTGCATGCATGGCTGTATATTTCCAGCTTAGATTCAGATTATAAACAAATTAAACAATATTTATATTTAAAGTATATATTAGGTGTGCATATATACAATTAATTAAAACATAATATTATAGTTTATTTCTTTCCCATCTGCCAAACTTCTTTTTGGTAAGTGATGGAACATTAATAATGTAAAACATATTGTTACGGCAATTAAAACACCAATAAACTTTATTTATCTCAAAGACAACTTTGTCGGAATCGATCTTTGTACAGTATCGTACCTTGAATGCTTGGCTCGGACTCTATAAAAAAAAATCTAGAGAAAAGGGGACTTGGATTCGGTCCCAAATAAGGAGGGACTGATTTATTATTTTTACAGATATTAATCTGAAATAAATATAAACTATTAGATTTTATTTTTGTATTTTTTAAGAAATTATAAATATATGATCTAATTATTCATAATATCTATAAAAAATAACATATTAACTCTCAATTCCGTCCGGATCAATATAAATCCACCGTTAATATCTGATATGTCAACTATCATATAGACTTGAATGACTTGTTTAACTAAATCCAAATCCAAATTCAAGAAAGATAAATTATTCGAGAAAGAGAGATTACTACACGAAATTAATTATTAAATCTAATATATATTAGTATATGTAGATATATGAAAGATTACTGATAAGATATATAAGTGTTTAGTTTGTAAAATGAAAAAAAAAATAATATATATATATATATATATATATATGAAAAAAGGAAATTCATGTTGCAAATTAATTCGTACTTTATTGTATTGTTTATACTGAGACATATTATTATCAAAAAGAAGAACAGCAAAACTTCAGATAGAACAATAGCCATGTGGAAGACAAATTAATTTTGCGACCTCAATTGTTTGTAAAACCTATTAATAAAATCCTCGGCAGCTTTGTCCACGTGACAACTCTCATCACCATTGTTATGAATGTCACTCAAGGGAAATGGTGAGTCAGTAACCCTTAGTTGTCGGGTGACCATGGGGGTTCGCCCAAACCCGGGAAGGGCCGGGGAAGCCTCAACGGACAGATCATTGCTCATCATCTCCAATGCGGCCTTAACTGCTTTAATTGTCGCCATGTCATCCTCAATGGTATCGAAAGACTGATGGTGGCCGCGGCGCTTGCGGAGGTGGAAGGCGGGGAAGGCGGGGCTATTGCTGCAGCTGAACTCGAAGTCGTTAGGGTTTATGAAGGAGAGATGGGATGAAGCGGTGCTGGTGGTAGTGTCGGAGGCTGTCTGGTTATGGTGGTGGTGGAGGTGGAGCATGAAATTTCCGAGGGCTTTACTGGCAATTTTACCACGTTTTGTCATCATGTACTTGACGTTAAGCATGAGCTTGCTCTTTGAGATGCCTTTTCTCACCATGAAGTAAACTATACGTACCATCCTCCATATCCTCTTTGTTATCATCGGTAGATTTTGCTCCATTTGATTTAGATCTCTTTGATTGTTTCTTTTCTGAGAGAGAGAGAGAGACCACTACTCTTTGGTATATAAGTTTTGATTTGAGAAGAGGATGGTTTAGTGTGGGGGTATATAAAGGAGGAGATGGAGGTTAAAGAAAACTATGAGTGGAAAAATTGACCTAAATGCCATTTTGAAAACTAGGCCCATGTACATGACAACTAAATGGCACTATTGCATTTGTAAATTGAAACCTACTTTTTCTTTTTTCTTTTTTTACTATAGACAATTGTTCGAAGAAATTCATGTCCCCCACTTTGTAACACATCCTTAGGTTTTGTTTAATGAAAACTTAGATACGCATCTAGCTACTTTAAGAGTTCATATTAGCAGGCTAATGAATTGGTTACGACGTCGTATGCAGGCCGGCTCAATGTTTTTGGAGGCCTTACGAGAGATTAAAAAATGAGGTTTTTTTTTATAAATTTCTTTTTAATGTTTTTTTAAAGCGAGATCGATATTCTTATATTTTTCTATAGTGACTCGAACTCGGAACATAATATAATCAAGCGAGGATATTCGTTATCCCCAACCACTTTTCACCTATCTATATATATACTTTATTTAAAAATCACTTTTCTTACCTTTTCCAATACAAAATTACCGATTGTTTTTATATTCAAGTGTATAACAATTTTTTTTTTTTCGATTGATAACATTATACTTTAATTTGGGATTTTAAGAAATTTGATTTACTTTTAGAGGGATAGCTTGGAAGAGAGATTAGAGAAAGATGAGAGTGTTATAATTTACAAAGAAAAGTAGTAGAATAGTAAAAAAAAATGGTAATGGATTAGGGAGTTGGAGTTGCAGGGAGAAGAGGACGAAGATGGGTGGGACAGTGGGGTCTGTCTTGGGAAGAAAGAAATTTTTGTTCTTTTTGAGAGAATGGGAAGAAGAAGAACGAAAGTAGGGAGAAAAAAAACAGATGTTAATAAAAACAAAAGAAACAAAAGTTCATTATTCATTTTTAGGGAGTCCCTAAGTTAGCTTTAATCACCAGATTTATAACCTTTCTTTCTTTCATGGGCTGTGGGTGACTAACAAAATTAAGACATATTTTAGTTAGCTTGAAACTTTATATATATATATATATATATATATATATTTAATTTAGGGGCCTCTTTTATTTTGGAGTCTTAGGCAACTACCTAGCCAGCCTAATGAGTGGGGCTGGCCTGGTCATATGGCCATTAGTACAAGCTTGAGGAACCTGATGATCTGCTTTAATGGATACCGTATCGAGTACGTTAGTACGTATACAGAAAAACTGGGGGCTCTCAATTATGTTTTCCCACATGTTTTATTATAGTTCGCCTAACCACGAGGAAGTTTTAAAAATATCTTCTTATAATTAGAATGTATAATTAAATATTGCATATGCTTTAAGCTTTAAAGCTTTAAGCTTTCTACTCTAGCTAGCTTTTAGAAGTTAAAAGAGGAAGGAAGCTAGACTTCCAGTTCTAATCAAAAGCACAATTTGTTGTGGAAAACCATTGTTCATGCGGTTTAGAGATGATACTTGTACGAAATCTTGAACCGAACCGCTACTATTCTTCCCTCGACCATTAACATGATCAAGAGAACACATAAATACAAGATATGATAATGATAGATGCATGAACACATCGGACCTTAAAGGTTTTGAACCTAGCTAGCTATAAAGTGATGTGAAATTGAGCTATAGGTTATATATGGAAGTAAATTGTCACGAGGGATGCTATATGAAAGTAATTCTGTAGTTGTTATAAAATTTAGTTTGTTACGTCATTATATATTATATATAGAGAATATATTTTAAATATGAAATGCAGTTTTTGAAAAATTAGTATATAAAAAAAATGAATTACTTATTTTATTATTAATTAACTTTGAGGTAAAAATTTAAATATCTAAATAGTATTAGAGTTAGATTTAATACGTGATTACATTAACTGTTATACATGCTTCATATCATACATTTAAAAAAGTTCATATATAGACTCAAAACAATATCACACTGATTGTCAATTAATTTTTAAATGAAAATTCAAATTTCTAGATTACTTATAGACAACACTTTGAACCTATAATAAAATAATGTGAAAGTAAGCTATAGATTATACATATAAGGTTTAGTGGGAGAGACGGAAATCAAAATGGTTGCATAAATAAAAATTAAGCTTTTGTTCTTTTCCTTGAGAAAGGCTCTTCCTTTTGCGGTTTTGCCGCCTTCCAAGCTCATGGTTTTCGATCGAGAAGTAATCTATGTGAAGAAAGACACACTCATGAACTATGCTTTTATGACCACTCAATTCGACAAATTCAATTCCCTTTCCCTTAATTTTATTACACAATCTAACACTTGTGTCCATAAAATACATAGTTCGAATCTTCCAACCACAACACTCCTCAAACTTATTAAAATATCACTTGCATGCATGTATTTACCAAATAAAGTAACACTTTATATATATATATATATATATATATATATATGTTACAATGTATATATCAGCTGTCTTTCACTCTTTCACTTGTACCGTAAGATAATGTAGACAGCCATGCATTAGCTAGGTAAAACCAAAGGTTGTAATTTGTAATTTGACACATGCTTATATAAGTTATAAACTCCCCTTTTCTCTAAGAAAAGTAATTAAGAAATGTTCCCTTAATTTGTGTTAAGCCCCATAGTAATTGGACAAGGGTAAACATGAGGTGAATTGAGATTTGAGTAACGAGTAAACATGTGTAATTAAACTATTGGTTTTATTATTTAACTTTTATCTAATCTGAGATAAACCGAACATATGAATTTACACAATCTATAGTAAATGAAATTAGAAAAATTCCTAGACGGATCTGATCAATGAAAAATATGACACATACTTCAATAGATAGAAGAGGGCTAGAGTAATGTAAATCAAACAGTTAACTTATACATTAAGAATCTACAACGCAATTCATGATGATAACAAGATGTATTCTACGAGCCAAGTTTGAAACATGATTCAAATTATTCATGTGCCTTTTGTACGACAATTTGTACTAGTTTGATCTCAACTTTAACAAGTTTTTTTTCTCGTGTGCATACAATTAGTTCTCAAAAGCTTAATTGGCAAGTACTCTTTTGTATCTTTCCTTGCTTATTTTATGAATTGTGTTCAAAGAATGAATCGAAGTGCTTGAAGCACTATAAGAGTTTTACGACTTTTCTTTCTAACTTTATCTTTTCATGTATGGACAAAAATTATTTAGAAAAGTGAATACAAAAGAAACAAAGACTAATCAAAACTAGACTCATGCAAATTCGTAATTTTTTTCATTTGTTATATCCACCTGACCAAGCTATTATAATCCACCTCACCATGAAATAAACTATACGAACCATGCTCCATATCTCCTCTTCGTTGTCGTTGGTTGATTTTGCTTCATTTTTTTTTTAGGATCACTTAATTGGTTGTTTCTTTTCTTTAGAGGGAGGTATGAATCATATGTTTTGCTTTGGTTTGGGAAAAAGAAGGGGTTATGGTGGGAGTGTATATAAAGGAGCAATATATGGAGGTTAGATGAAAGGCAATGGCCAAAATGTGGCACACGAGAAATAATTGTGTGCTGAAATGCCCGTTTGTAGCTTAGTTCATGGCATAGGTGATACATACGATAAATTATTGAGAGGAAATAATTTATTTAAAAATTAGATCAGTTTAATAGAAATCAATTATATATATGATTTTTTCAACTTCTTTTTTCTTTTCAAATCAATTATATATGTGTAAATTTTATTCCGCTGATCCACAAACGGATTACCCAAATCATCAATCTATTAAATCAATAATGCAATGTTCACTTCTTCAACAAAACTTAAAATGTATCTATTTTATATTCAAGAACTATTGAATATATATTTAATAGACAGAAAAATAATATGAATTACAAAACCTCAAAGATCTCATATATCTAAATTTAACTAGATTAGAGCTCAGACCGACGAGTACTATAACTACTGTGATAGATATCAAGAACTAAGATAAAACTCTAAATTCACTCTTAATCATACTTAGAACAAGATTCCATAAATATGCATAAACCCTAAAAAACATAATCGATTTATATCAATATAAAAAAAGAAACATAATAATCTTAAGTAAGATCAATATCTCTAAATATAAATATAGAACCTTAAAATAATCAAAAAATAGAATAAACTAACATCACAAATTAATTTCAAAAGAAATAATAAAAAATCATCAGAGATAAAAATGCCCTAAAAATCACAATCATAAAATAAAAGAGAGAATCATACCCAAAATTAACAAGATAATCAGTTAAATAAAACAAACAGAGAGTATATTTTGAACCTTAGTCTAAGATTCGGTTGTCTTAAGAAAAGCTATCACACGATCTTTGGGCTTCAAAACATAACAATATTTAGGTACTTTAGAACTAGACACATATCTAGGTACTTTAGAGCTAACTAGCTCCAAGCTAGTGCTCGCTATGATTCACAATCCGTACCCGTAATGTCTATAATTATGTACTTCCTTAATAAATAGGTAAGAGAGTGTAGGAATATAATAATATTGCTTAAGAGGCAGTATGATTATCAATTATATTCGTGGATGTAAAAGGACAAATTAACATTATGAACTTACGTTGTTAGGCTTTCAAAGTGTCTCGAAGTTGGTTAAGGTAAAATGATCAACAATTGATTCATATCTTGTTATACCAATTGGCGTCATACATCAGAAATTAATCAAATTAAACTGCGAAGAAAAAATAAAAATACTTTAAAGGTAAAACTAAAAAATTTGCCAGTTTATATCTACTACAATAAAAAAAATATCACAAGTTTGGAAATTTTCTAAATCCTTTGTGGATGTCAAAAATCTCAAACGAGAAGATAAAACATGATCTAGGCGAGAATGCCATAAATAAAAATTAGCAAAAGAATGATTCAACTGAAAAGTAGATAAATCAACACTAGTAGCAACAAGAACAAACACTTTTAAGTTATCTAAAATATATAGTCCCCCTTTTTTACGGCATGTCCCAATCAGCTTCTGAGACTGCGGATCCTGCACATAAAAAGAAGAAGAGGAAAATGTGACTAAATTATCATAATCACATAATAGACGAGTTTCGAAATATGATAAACATTAGGGAGAGACAAGTAAGGTGTGACAATAGAACCAACACATGCTAAAGGCATAGGAGTGCCATCAGCAGTCATGATAGAAATAGAAGATGAAGGAGACATAGAAGCAAAAGATGAAGAATCTTGAGATATATGATGAGAAGCACCAGAATCCAATACCCATATAGAATATGACACACTTGAAGAATTATGAGGTAATTGACCTATAAAAGGAGAAGCAGACATAACTTGTGGTTGTAAGGAGAGAAACTTTTGAAATTGCTCAGCTAGAGTATGAGAATCATTGAAATGACCTGATGAAATTACTACTGCAGTATTAGACTCTGGTAGTTTATAACCCTGAGGTGGTCTATGAGCATTTGTTTGTGATTGGTTGCTAGGATTTCAAGCTTGAGATTGCTGTTGTGATTGATGCTGCTGTCTCAACATAGGACACTGAGCCTTCTAATGACCTTTCTACTAACAGAAATTGCACTCGTCGAAAGTAACCCTTGTGTAAAGCTTTTTCTGATTATTAAAGAGTGGCTTAGAAGGTATTGCTAACACAGAAGGATTAGAAGTAGAAAGAATTCCCTTTTCAGAATAAGATTCAACAGAAGGAAGTGGAGAACAATATAAAATTGAACCTCTAGGTCTTTCAAAATCAATGCAAACTGCCATTAAAAATTGTATCAACCATTACTGCTCTCTACGATCAATATATGCACCACATGTCTTTAATTCTATCAATTCTGTAAGAGTGAATTGATCCCAAAGATCTATCATAGCAGAATAAAACTTATGAATACTCATATTCTTTTGTTGAAGAGCTCGTATATCATTCTTTAATTGATATTATTTTATAAAATTTGATTGAGTGAATAACTTTTGCAAATGATCCCAAATCTTCCTTTGTTGTCTCATACTCTTCCAACTGTGTACCTGTGAAATAACTAATATAATTGTTAATCCAAGTAATAATTTTTGCATTGATTACTTCTTAAGCATCTACCAAAGCAGCATAACCCTTATTATCCTCATCAGTATTTCTCATCACATAACTCCAATACGAATAATTCTTTCTATCCAACCTCACACTCACAGACTGAAGTAAATCGTCTCTGTCAATAACCATAATAAAACAATAAAGAAAATTATATTGCAAAAGAAAGTAAAATGAAATATCATATTATAGAAATTGAATGAATACTAGATTATAGAAAAAATAACGAATATCAATTAGACCTGCAAAAATTGTGTTTGAGATTAAGCTTCGTCCAATGAATATTTGCTCTGATACCATGTGAAATAATCAAAGGAAATAAAAAAAATTAAGAAAATATGAAATTAGGGTTTTATTGATATGTATAATGTAAACAATGATTTAACCTAAACAACAAAGTCTATATATATATAAGTTAAATAATGAAAACTAAAAGACTATTTTATCCCTAATAATTAATAAAATAAAATACTATATTTTTTAATAGGGGCTATTGCTACAGCTAAACTCGAAGTCGTTAGGATTTATGAAGGAGAGGTGGGATGAGGTGGTGGTGGAGGCAGTTTGGTGGTGGCGGTGGCGGAGGTAGTGCATGAAGTTGTTCTCCCTAGGGCTTTTTACCTGCGATTTGGTCTTGGTTTGTCATCATGTACTTGACGTTAAGCATAAGCTTGCTTTTTGAGATAGATGCCTTTTCTCACCATGAAGTAAACTATGCGTACCATCCTCAATATCCTCTTTGTTATTATTGCTAGATTTTTCTCCATTTGATTTAGATCTCTTTGATTGTTTCTTTTCTTTGAGAGAGAGAGAGAGATAGCACTACTATTAGGTATAAAAGTTTTGATTTGAGAAGAGGATGGGTTAGTGTGGGGGTATATAAAAAAGGCGATGGAGGTGGGAAAAAAATATAAGGGGAAAAATTGAAACCTGCATGACAACTAAATGGCACTATTGCATTTGTAAGTTGAAACATACTTTCTTTCTTTTTATGCTCCAAACTATTGTTCGCAGAAAATCAAGTCTCCCACTCTGTAACACATCCGTAATTAACAAGTAATTAGAGATCATAGTAGCATGCTAAAAAAAAAAGTGGGGGCTCTCAATTATGTCTTCCCACATACTTTATGGTTCGCCTAGCCACGAGGAGCTTTTAAAAATATCTTCTTAGAATGTATAGTTAAATATAATTAAATATTGCATAAGCTCTAGGCTTTCTTTTGAAAGTTAAAAGGAGGAGGGAAGACACAAATAAATGATAATCACGAGCACAATTTGTTGTGGAAACCATTGTTTATGGGGGTTTACAATCAATATTACAAGTAAGTCTTCGTCAATATATAGTCTAAATTAAGATAAACTCTCGAAATTTAACAAATTATAATAAATATTCAAAATTTTTAATAAGTATAAAGAATGTCAAATTTTAAATTTAAATTATAATTAATCTCTAATTTTATTAAAAATTGATGAAATAATCATGTACATATTAAATATCTATTAAGTGATTATTAAAATTTAAAATTTGATCAAATTTTAAATTTTATTTATATTTTTACCGTCTTTAAATTAATTTTTTAATCAACTTTATTTATTTTTTCTCAATTTTCACCCTACAACTGCCGCCACCACTCTCCTCGCCACTGCTGCCGCTGACAAAAGATAATTAATAATATAATTTTCTCTCTCGTTCATTTTATATTAAAATATTAAATTTTTATGAGTGGCAGTAGCAATGATGGGAAGGGTGATGGTAACGGCAGCGATTTAGGGTGGTAGTAGCCGGTGTGGTGGAAATGAAGAAATTTAAAAAAAGAAAATTGATTAAAAAATATCAAATTTTAAATGAAAGGGCTAAAGATAGAAATAAAAATTTTAAATTTGATCAAATTTATAATTTTAAGAATCACTTAACGGACATATAACTGCACATGAATATTCTCAATCATTTTTAATGAAAATTTGGATTATTATAGTTTAAATTTAAAATTAAATATTCATTATAGTTACTATAAATTTTAGTCTCCATTATAATGTGTGCTAACTTTTGGGGTTTATCATAATTTCACCTAATATATATGAAACTTTAGAGATATATAATTGTATGAAATCTTGAACCGAAACGCTACTATTTATTTGACCATCAGCATAACCGAGAGGACAACGTAAAATATATCTTAGAATAATTTTTTTTAGCCCATAATCAAGAACTCAATCAACCTAACATATAAAAAATAAAATCATAACAATTGAATACTAGACATGATCATGATACATGCACGAACATGAAACCTCTATCCGACCTTAAAGGGATATTTTTCTAAATAAACTTAGTCGACTAGTTCAATAGAAATTAATTACATATATAATTAATTTGAAAATGATATATATATAATTAATTTTTTATTAAATTGAAGTTATAATTTTTAAATAGGTCCTCATCCCAAAAATATCTCGCTTACAAGTTTTGAACCTGACTATAAAGTGATGTGAAACTAAGCTATAGATTATACTTGGAAGGATTTTTTCTTGGGTCAAATGAATGACCAATTAATGTTTAGTGGTGCATAAATAAAATTAACCTTTTGTTCTTTTGCTTGAGTAGTAATGCATGCTCTTCCTTTTGCGGTTTTTGCCGCCTTTCAAGCTCATGGTTTTGGAGAAGTAGACTATGTGAAGAAAGACACTCATGAACTATGCATTCGTGACCACCGAGTTCGACACATTTAACACTTTTGTCCATATAATAGTTCGAATCTTCAAACCACAACACTCCTCAAAAGTTATTAAAATATCACTTGCATGCATGTATTTACTAAAAATAAGTATTAAATTTGGAAGGTTCAATTATGTCTTCCCCTAAAAAGTTTTGGGACAATTCTAATACTTCCCCTCACTAGTGGACTAGTCATTTCGAAAGCTCAATAAGTGGCACAATATATAAAGAATATTTTACGAAACGAAGTGTTGACACATTCACTGAGTCTAGTTTTGATATTATATTAAATTTTTAGAATTCAACTATTTCTTATATATTAATTTCTCAAGTATTTATTTTCAGATATGAAATATAAAATTTTCAACACTCTCTCTCACATGTGACGTTATTTTGAGCATACATGTAGACATTTTTTATATAGGTAACATGAAACACGTGTGGTGAATAGTCCAATTACATATTGGATCTAACTATGAAAAGAGTTAACTAATTTTTCTTATATATTAATTTCCCAAATATTTCCTTTAAAATTAAGATATAATATTTTCAAAAGTAACAATTCATATATATATATATATATATATATATATATATATATATGTTACACTGTATCAGCTGTATTTCGCTTGTACCTTACGATAATGTAGACAGCCATGCATTAGCTAGGTAAAACCAAAAGATGTTTGTAATTTGACACATGTTTATAATTTGACCTTGACCCGAAAGGGGGATTTTATAATATTTTTTATATATTTAATGCATGATCTAGTAAAAAAAAAAAGTTTTAAACTCTCCTTTTCTCAAAGAAAAGAAAGAAACGAGTGAAACATGTGTAATTCACTATTGGAAGTATCATTTAACTCTTATTTAACTATTGGTATAATGTATGAATTAGAGAAATTCTTAAAGAGATTGTATCAAACAAAAAATAGGAAGCATACTTCGTTATGAAATAAAAGGGATAGAGTACTCCCGGGCTAACATAATTAGTTAGTGTAAATCCAATAGTTAACTTATATATTAAGAGTCAACAAAGCAATTCATGATGATAACAAGATGTATTTTACGAACCAAATTTGAAACATGATTCAAATTAATTATGTGCCTTTTGAACGTCTATTTTGTACTCTCTATGGGAGCTATTTTTTCTTCTCGTGGGCATATTTACAAGCTCTCAAAAGCTTAATTGGCAAGTACTCTTTTTGTATCTTTCCTTTCTTATTTTATGAGTTGTGCTCAAAGAATGGAAGTGCATGCAAAGCACTATACAAATTTTACGACTTTTCTTTCTAACCTTAGCTTTTCATGTATGGAAAAAAAACTATATTAGAAAAAAGAACACAAAAGAAACAAAGACTAATCAAAATTAGACTCACGCAAATTCGTAATTTTTCTTCATTTGTTAAATCCACTTGACCAAGTTATTATAATCGAAAGGAGTGAAGTTGTGTCAATGTATAATATGATGATTTTTTTTCTTTTTCCTTGTTTCTTTTCTTTTTTTTTCTTTTTTTTTTTCTTTTTTTATCTTTTGAGCAATAATGCATAGCAAAAGACATGCATTATTCAAGTTGTATACTCTCTCAAATTATGCACGTCTACGATTGGTGACTATAAGAATTAAGAGTGAAAGCTATCCAAAGTAAATTATTGTGAGTGGTCCGAAAGATGGATGCTTAATACTTAAAAGTATTCATATTCAAAGTCATCCTAAGTGAATCGCCTTGGGTAAGTACACAAACGTAAAAATTTTCCTTTTTTATCAAATGTACTTATTCACTTTATTATTTTTTTCATTGTTGAAAACTTTGTTAGGAGGCTGATCATATTGACTCATCTGTCTAAAAAGAAAATTGCAAGAAATTGAACACTTTGAATTTCCATAGAACAGGCTTTGTTGGAGGCTGATCATGTCTTGATTTATCCGTCTAAAAAGAGGATATATCTTATATCTTATTCTGTCATTTGCAACTTCAATTGTTTGTAAAACCTATTTATAAAATCCACCGCAGCTTTATCCACTTGGCAATCCCCATCTCCATGATTATTTTCCATCAATGTCCGGTCCATGGGGCTTTGCACATCGGGAAGAGCTGAGGGAGGAGCGTCAACGTACTCTTCATCTCTCATCATCTCAAATGTCGCCTTAACAGCACTAAACGTCGCCACATCATCCTCAATCATGTCAAGAGATTGATGGCGGCGGAACTTGCCAAAGAAGGCGGGGCTGTTGCTGCATCTGAACTCGAAATGGTTGTGGTTTCTAAAGGATAGGTTGTGAGGCGAGGAGGTGGAGGTGGCAGTAGGGGCATTGGCATCATGGTGAAGGTGATGATGGAGGTGGAGCATGAAGTTGCCTAGGGCTTTACCGGCAATTTTGCCGCGTTTTGTCATCAT
Organism: Coriaria nepalensis; assembly: GCA_027186245.1. Classification (NCBI taxonomy): domain Eukaryota; kingdom Viridiplantae; phylum Streptophyta; class Magnoliopsida; order Cucurbitales; family Coriariaceae; genus Coriaria; species Coriaria nepalensis. The sequence goes on along the minus strand of CP114496.1, from coordinate 8,331,613 downwards.
GTACTTGAGGTTAAGCATGAGCTTGCCCTTTGATATGCCTTTCCTCACCATGAAATAAACTATACGTACCATGCTCCATATCTTCTTCGTTACCATTGGTTGATTTTGCTCCATTTTTTTTAGGATCAATTAATTGGCGGTCTCTTTTCCTTAGAGAGAGGTATGTATCATATGTTTTGCTTTGGTTTGAGAAGAGAAAGGGGTTATGATAGGGGTATATAAAGGAGCAATATGCGGCGATGAGAGGAAAGGCAAAGTCCAAAGTAGGGCACGTGAAAAATAATTGTGGGCTAAAGTGCCCGTTAGTAGCTCAGTGCATAGGTGCTAGATAGGAGAGATATTTGGATAGGCTCGATCAATTTAAAAATCGAATTAGTCCAATAAAAATAGAAATTAATTATATATATTATATATATTATATATAGAGAGAGAGGGTTTTTTCATTTTTTTTTTAAATCAATTATATATATAACTAAATTTTATTGAATTTTATTAAGTTGATTCATAATTTTTAATATAGATTAATCCACTGAAATTATGTTCCTATATATATATATATATATAGTTTTTACAATGAACTATTACTCTAAAGAAATCATGTCTCCCATTTTGAAACACATCCTTAGGTTTTTGTTTAATGAAAATCTAGACACATATATATCTACTTTAGAAGTAATTACTAACTCGATGCTAGTGGTCGCTATGATTCACAATCCTTATCCGTAATGTCTATAATTATGTACTTCCTTAACAAATAAGTGAGTGTATATGATTGTCAATTATTTTCGTGGATGTAAAAGAAAAAAATGATCGGACTTATACTTTGTTAAAGCTATCAAAGTGTATCAAAGCTGTTAAGGAAAAATGTAGAACAACTAATACATATCGTGTTATGACAATTGATATGGATCGAAATCATATTTGTTTCGATACTAGAAAAATAATGGAAAATTTCACGATCAAATTAGAATATTACCAAACAATAATTAGTGAATCATTAACCTAATTATTTTGGTTTGTTGATTTGGGCATGAATTAGTTGCCACCTCCAACCCCCCAACAGCTTTCCTAATTGGTGAGTGGTGCCTAAAAGAGAACACACTATGGGGTTATTTTTATGAAGCACTATGTACAAAATTTTAAAGTATACAAAGAGGCTCTAGAAATGGCATCATATACGAGGCTAGAAATGACTTTTCCCCTATGAATATTTAGAAAATTAACTTTAAAATTGAGGATTTAATAACTAAAAATAAACCCATGTTCTAGATTAATTTAAAATAATCTAATTATTAATATCTAACTAGTCCTATCACCTTAACGATAGAAAATTCATCAAAAACTCTAATAAAGATTTATATACATACATATATATATATATAAATATATTTTAAACACACAAGTTGCTTTTTCCCTCCTAAAGTTTTCCAAAATTGTTTTTCCTCCTCCAAAATCAACAAAATCCCAAACCCTACTTCCACTAAGCCCCCAAAACAGCTCGTCTTTCTCTTCCTTTGAGAAACGCTCTTCCTTTTTGCCACCTTCCACATTTCACAGCTTAACCTTGAACGTTCTTTTCTTAAGCTCATGGGCTTGGCGAAGTGATTTAATAATAATAATAAAAAGCACTCCATGCTTTTATGGCCACTGTGTTTGACACATTGACTTCCCTTTTCTCTTTACTTTATTAGTTAATTTAATATATTCATTAGTTAATTCATAAGTAGATCTAGTCTTCAAAATATATTATACTAAAAAACACTCCTCAAAATTTTTTTAAAAAAAAACTGTCACTTGCATCCATAGCACATAAAGTAGCACTTAAGTTATCTATCTCGCAATTCAATTAGATTAAATATTACCGAAATGTTAATGTAGAATATTTTGGAAAGCCATGCTTTAGGTAAAAGACCAAAAGATGTGTAATTTCACACATTCTTGTAAACTTTTTTTTTTTTTTCCCCTTAGAAAGAAACTGGTAGGAATTTCCTCTATGTAATCTTTACCTTTATGTTCAATTTCTTTCCAATACAAAAACTTGATGCATATTGTACATATTCTTTTCTTGCTTTTCTTTAATCCAAATTTAAGTAACTGAAATTTCAATATCATACAAAATAAAGAACATGACAAATTTTTATGTGGTTCGGTATAAAACCTACTCCACAGGCTCAGGAAAGCTCATCGGAAAGCTAATAACACTATAATCGGGATTTCAAGTACAAGTTTACAGATTACAATACAGATTTCACAAGAACATATATTTCAAACCTTCAAAATATCAAATAGGAAATCAACTACAGATTTTCAAAAAAGAAACTATAAACCTTTTATACAAACAGAAGTAAGAAGATCACACCAGAGATCAAGTCAGAATCATACACAATCGACCAAACCCTAATCGCAAGAGAAAGAGAGAGAGATTAGGCATAACTTTCAGAAATCCGAGAGGAAGAGAAAAAAATGAGCGTTCGTTTTTAACCAATCGGGTAAGAGTATAAATATATACTTCTAGGTTAAGTTATGACCCAACAAAGTCTGTTAGGTTCGGTTCAACCCAATGATTAAGAGGCTGTAAGTCATTTTGAGCCTTACCTCCTGGGCTCACCAAATTCTAACAAAACGAGAGAAACGTTTTCTTACTTTGTGTTAAGCCGTAGTTGGAAAAGGCTTTGACATCTATAAGATTAAAAATATTATATACAATAAGTTTTGTGAATTTAATATATAAAACAAATTATTATTCTAATTAATTTTAAGTTGAAAATCATCATTTTTTTTCTAGAAAGGTATTGAAAATATTCTCACATCGGGGATCGTAAGTCTCACAAATTAAACCGAACATGAAAAATTACAATTTTAAACTATTTGTGCTATATGAAGATTTTTATAATAGTAAGTTTGAATTTTTTTTTTTTTTCTTTTTTTACTTTCATTTTCCCAAGCTTTCTAGTGTTACTGCCGCTCTAAATTAATATTTTGAGAAAATTAGTATTTGGAAAAACCTATAGTTTCAAATAATTATGAGAAACTATATAAAACTAATAATGATGAATTTTATAAAATTAATTTTTGTCATTAAATCTTCATTCATTCATTCTCGAATCAAATTTTGGTTAGATCTTTTGATTCATCCAACGGTCACCAAAAAAAATAAAAAATAGAATAAAAACGAGTTGTAATATAATATCTTCCTTTATTCCCCCCCCCCCCCCCCCTCTTTTCTATAAAATTCTTCATACAATACAGAATCTAGAAGGGGGTACAATTTAGTAAATAACTTACTACAAAATTACAACACATAAATAAAGATGTTAATGATATTGCGTGAGCGGATACATAAATTGATTACCAAACTCTCCCTTTTTTTTATTTATATACTAACAAATTAATCAACAGCCAAAAAAAAAAAGAAAAAGAAAGCTGAGATCAAATCATGTAGGAGAAGTACTTCATTTTTTAACCCTTCGGCGCCAACTCCTCTTAATCTGTCATTTGTAACTTCAGTTGTTTGTAGAACCTATTGATAAAATCCTCGGCCGCTTTGTCCACGTGGCAATCCTCGTCACCTTGATTAGTACTGTCCCTCAACGGAAACGGCGAGTCGGTAATCCTCAGTTGTCGGACCAGCGGGGTTCTTCCGAACCCGGGAAGGGCTGGGGAAGCCTGAAGGGACCCCTCTTTACTCATCGCCTCCAATGCGGCCTTAACCGCATGAACCGTCGCCACATCATCATTGCTCATCGCAACATGGTGCTTGCCGAGGTGGAAGCTAGCAGGACTATTGCTGCAGCTGAACTCGAAGTCGTCCGGGTTGATTTCAAAGGGTAGGTCGTGAGGCGGGGAGGTGGAGGTGGTGGCAGTGTGGTGGTGGTGAGAGTGGAGGTGGAGCATGAAGTTACCGAGGGCTTTACCTGCAATTTTACCGCGTTTCGTCATCATGTACTTGAGGTTAAGCATGAGCTTGCTCTTTGATATGCCTTTCCTCACCATGAAATAAACTATACGTACCATGCTCCATATCCTCTTTGTTACCATTGGTTGATTTTGCTCCATTCTTTTAAATTAGATCGCTTTGATTGCTTCTTTTTCTTATAGATAGAGAAAGAGAGAGAGAGAGGTGAGTGTTATATGAGATTTGGTTTGAGATGAAGATGGGAGGAGTTAGTAGAGCAATATATATAAAGGAGGGAAAAGAGCTTGAGACGTGTACTAAAATGACCATTAGGTGTATAGAAAAATTAGGCCTACTATACGAGCTGCCTCAGCCATTAAGTAACCTAAAAGGACACAAAAGGTGGGGGCTTTGAAAGGGCCATGGGCTGTCACCTAATTATTATAAAGTTTTTTTCGCCTTTTACTTTGATTGAGACCTCACATTTTGTAGGGAAGCTTCACAAGAAAAGTAAGAAAGAGGAAAAGAAACCAATCGTGTTAAGTAAAGAGTTATAACATTGGTTGAGCGTTAGTGAACCATCGAATTACTCTTACAACTTCTTTGATATTACTATTTACTACAAACAATAATTCAACCCGACCCATGAAAAATAAAAATTAGATTATATCTATGTTCTATTATTTTTCGTATCAAGTGATGATCCCAACAACTCTTTCGTAACTCCGACCCATCAAAAGCCCGTTTCAGTAAGGCCCCATGTTTACGTTTCTGTTTTGGGCCGAAAGCCCACGAACACTCCGCTCCCCCTATAAAAAAAAGACTGGAAATAAGTGAAGGAAGAGGAAACTATAAACTGAAATTCCCCTTCACTTTCTGCCCTTATTCTCGCTAGCAAAAGGTCAGATTGAGAGAGAGAGCGATCTCATAAATTTGTTCATTCTCGATCGTGTTACTTGTATGATTATTCAGTGGATATTTCATCATCATCTTTCTCAGTTTTATCGTCTTATGCTTCGATGAATCGAATAGAAAATCTTGGAATGTAGGGTTTAGAAGTATGATCTAGTTGGATGATTTTGGTATTATCTAGGCGTTCTCTTTTCCGTTCTGTTTGTTACCTTAGAAAATGCTGGTAAATGCTGGAATGCATAAGAAGTTTTCAATTTCTACCTGATCAATTTCCATGGCTTAGCGATATCTTGAAGAGAAATGAAATGATAACAATCATGCCAATACAACCTTATATGCAATGCAAGCAGATGCGTTATTTTTTTTAGAGGATTATCATTATTGGATTGGTGATTAACTTAGTCAACTTAAGATCTCTTCTTTCTCTCTTTTGAGAGTATTCTTTGTTAAGAATGCATTTAGTTTTTGTAGGGGCTAAGTAGAGGACTATTAATCAGATCAATATCGTTTTTCCGCAACCTAATTAAATCCTCAACATTGCTGAAAATGCCTGCACAAAAGATCGAAACGGGTCATAGAGACACAGTTCATTATGTAGTAATGGACTATTATGGCAAGCGACTAGCTACGGCCTCATCAGACCACACCATTAAGATAATCGGAGTGTCCAGCTCAGCCTCCCAGCATCTCGCAACTTTGACTGGCCACCAAGGCCCAGTTTGGCAAGTCAGCTGGGTCCCCCCGAAATTGGGATCGTTGCTGGCATCATGTGCTTATGATGGGCGGTCATCATATGGAAGGAAGGGAATCAAGACGAGTGGACCCAAGCCCATGTTTTGGACGACCTCAAATGTTCAGTGAACTCGATCGATTGGGCCCCACATGAGCTTGGTCTCTGTCTGGCATGTGGTTCGTCCGATGGGAATATCTCGGTCTTCACTGCACGATCGAATGGTGGCTGGGACACCTTAAGGATAAACCGAGCTCATCCAGCTGGAGTCACTTCCGTTTCTTGGGCCCCCATCGATTGTACCCGGGGCTCTCGTCGGTTCGGGATTGCTCGATCCTGTATGGAAGCTTTGCTCTGGTGGCTGTGATAGTGCAGTGAAGGTGTGGAAGCTTTATGATGGGAGTTGGAAGATGGACTGCTTCCCGGCTCTTCACAAGCATACGGATTGGGTTCGGGATGTTGCATGGGCCCCAAACTTGGGACTACCGAAATCCACTATGGCAAGTTGCTCGCAGGATGGGAGAGTTATTATATGCACCGTGGCTAAAGAAGGGGATCAATGGGAGGGGAAGGTGCTGAATGATTTTAGCACTCCGGTTTGGAGGGTAACTTGGTCTTTGACCGGAAACATACTAGCCGTTGCTGGTGGGAACAATAATGTTACTTTGTGGAATGAAGCAGTTGATGGGGAATGGCAACAGGTGACTACAGTTGACCCATAAGGTCCAGTTTTTATTGTTGTCTTTTACTCAACTTTTGTCCTTCATCCTCTTTAACACATGTTTGGACTTCTCTTTCATTGAAATGCTAGAGCTTCACTTTGGAATCGACCTTCATAATTCGAGGCAGATTGGCGGAACCTTTTCCAAATTGATGAGCCCAGAAGTCCTACTACAACCTACATGAATGGAGAAGAGCAAGGGCTTGTTACAAGGCACGTGTGATGTGTGTTACCCACGTGACAATCCTGCATTACAAACATGTTAATTACGACGCACGTGTGAGGAACCCCCTTAGGAAGAAAGAAAATGTGGGAGGGAGACCACCACACTGTTCACTCACATCGGTCTCTGTCAGTAGATTCCTTCCGTTTGATAAGCCCGCGCTGGCTCTTTGAATACAAACCTTAAAATGTTTAAAAATATATAATAATTGTAATTAAGAATAATTATTAAAAAAAAAAAAGAATATTAAAAAAAACAAAACTCTGTCACATGCTTGCTGACAACGCTCCTCAACCTTAATCACGTGCTTGTTGACCCTACGATTTCTTTTTTTTATGTTTACTTGGGTATAAATTTTTTTAATTAAACAAACTGTTATGGTAATAATTTACAGTAAACAAACCTTATCCAATTTAACCGCTGCTTAACATGCGATGAAGTGACATGATCGATCGTATATTACTATTATTATTCTTTATTTTTAGATTTGTGTAATAAATAGTAACAAAAATAAATATTTTTATATTTAAGTCTCGTTTTAATAATAATTAAAATTATATTTATATATATAATAATTTAAAATTAAAAATAAATATTAAAATATATAAAATATAAATATTTATAATTATTATTGGATCCGAACTTGGTTGTTAAGAGATGCTGATTTACTAACTTACTCATATCAATAAGCTTGCTTATCTTACGTGGTAGGTAGGATTAAAAAGTGATAGTTCCCTCTTAAATAGGCAAAAAGGGAAAAATGGATTATTTTTATTATAATAATATTATATATTTTATTATTTATCCCGACAGTTAATTTTCTTTTATTAAAGAACGAGCTGTAATCGTCGTGCTTAAACGTGATAGGGAAACAGCTTGTGGTAGAAATAATAATAAATTAATTTAAAAAAAAAAAAGTGAAATAATAATAAATTTATATATGATACCTTTATAAAGCTTGCAAGTAACTTGCCCTTTATTTTTATTCATTTTGTTCTGTATATTCAAATGAAATTACAATTTTATCCCTTCACTTCCTCCTCAAAAGCCGCTTCCTCCTGGACCACCTCCCTCTCACCCTCTGTCATCCTCGCTATCTCTCTAAAAACCAAAGAAACTTATCTTACTTTCTCTTTCCAAAAAGACTATCAGCTTCACACTCTGCACCTGCATTGCTTTCCCAATGGAGGTGCCGGACTTCTTACTTGGTGGCTACTCCGGCATCACCGGAGCAGGCCAATTCTCACAGCAGAAGCAAATGGCCGGCGAGCATTTGGCCATCGACGATCTCTTCGACTTCCCAAACGAAGATGCCACGTTAATGACCGATGGATTTTTAGACAATGTCGCCGCTAATTCCATGGATTCTTCCTCGTCGGTGACGGCTGTTGACAGCTGTAACTCCTCCCTTTCCGGCGGAGACAACCACTTTTCCCATAGCCTCGATGGCTCCCATTTATCCGGCGAATTCTGCCTTCCGGTAACAAAAACAGAACAAATTATTGTCTCGGTTTTTTTAGTTGTGTATCATCTCAAATTAAATTCCATTTATTTTTATTTCAGTATGACGATAATTTGGCGGAGCTGGAATGGCTATCGAATTTCGTAGAGGACTCATTCACGGCTAAAGAAACAGAACTTCCAGCTGCTAACTTCACCTCTTGTATGGCCAACGCCGACACCATCAAACTCCAACCGTCACACCTAACGCCGTTCTCCTCCGGAATGCTTTCATCAATTCCTTTCAAAACATGCAAAACCGAACCGTTTGACCACCAGGTGGAAAACGCTCTTCCTAGTAAAGCCCGAAGCAAGCGCACGGCGCGTGCCGCCCCATGCGATTGGTCCACGTGCCTTTTCCACCTACCTAACCCGTCCGACCCGGATCCACCCAAAACTGTAACTATGGGCAGTTCGAATCCGGATTCTTCCGGTAGAAAATGCCTCCATTGTGCGACGGAGAAGACTCCACAATGGCGGACCGGACCGATGGGGCCCAAAACGCTATGTAATGCTTGCGGAGTCCGCTACAAGTCGGGTAGATTGGTGCCTGAATACCGGCCAGCTTCGAGCCCGACTTTCGTTCCGGCCAAGCATTCGAATTCGCATAGAAAGGTTTTGGAGCTCCAAAGAGCACGTGCGGTAGCACAACAGCACCAGCACCAGCACCAATACCAGCAGCAGCAGCAGCAACAACAATTTATAAGTCAAAGTTCTATCTTCGGCGTATCGAACGGCGGTGATGATTACTTGATTCATTCTCAAGGTGGACCCCAGTTTCGTCGCTTAATCTAACAGATGGTAGAGTAGCTAGAAGTTTAGCAAAGACCCTCTACCTTTTCTACAACTTTGAAAAACAAAAAGCAAAGTAACATAGAGAACTGGTTGGAGGTGAGGAAACGTCAAATTTATCAAAGTGGGTATGGGATTATAAGTTGTAATGTACTTCCATTTTCCTTTTCTCTTAATAATTATTATTGATTTGGTAACTTTCTTTTGATACTTACTAGCAACTATAATTTTAGTCTAACTTTCAAAACGCTTAATAGCACCGGTTAAACATCTAACATTTTATGTATGTTCGAGTCCCTACCATTATATAAATATATAACTTAATTATATAATATATGATGTGATATAACTATCAAACATATTTCGTGTTTGAATCTCCTAAATAAATTTTCAATTCTTCTCTTTAGTACGAAAGGGACAAAAAATAAGTCAAATTAAATAAATAATTTTTTAAGTATATAATATTTACTATAGATTTATTAATTTATATAATAATATAATAATATAAAATTAATAAATAACACAAATAAATATCTAATTAATAATAAGAATAATAATTGTAAATTAATATTTAACTAATGTGATGGGACCAATGCATGGGTTTCAGTGATTTGTAATAATATGATGGGATTTCGGATCCATTATCTTCTGTTCTGGTCACCATCTCATATGAATGTAATTATATATAATATAATATAATATAATATAATATAATATATGATTTCATATAAACCGATTGGTGGGTCAGAAGGTTATAGAAGAGGAGATGAACAAAAATGGTGGTAAAGGGAGAATTGGGTGCTTAGCTTGCAAAATAGTGCAACCAAATTAAATAAAGCTATTTGACCAAAAATAAAATAAAATAAAATAAAATTCAATAAAATAAAGTTACATGTCACGTGGAAGAGTGCTCACTACTCACTAGAACATGAAAACAAATAAATAAATGATGTCTCATATTTACGCATTGAGGGAGATAAATCAAGTGTCCCCCTCATCTTATAGACACTTGCTCATGAATGGGCTCCACTTTTCCAAATTTTTTATTTTATTTTATTTTATTTTATTTTATTTTATTTTATTTTATTTTTACATTACTCTTATATTGTTATTATATAAATTATACACATAAATTATATATATATATATATAAAAGCTTGAATTGTGCCCATTACACGGCGTTATGCAATTGTACATGTATTAGGTGCGTCAATTTGGTTAAAAATATAAATCTATAAGATGTATATCGAAGTTTTAAATTTAATATTTATGGAAATTAATTCTTAAGATAAGCTAATAATAGTCACGTTGACCTATATAACCTTCAAAAACCAATCATAAGATATGTCAAGTTCAATGAGGTCACTCACTCTACCTATGGCAAGGTGAGTAAGATTGACTAACTACTATGGTCTATCACATTACTATCAGACTGAATTCGAGTAATTCCATTACGTAATTGACTTAGCTCAACTCGTATACCACAACTATCCTAAATAGTTTCTATTTTCCTTATTGGAAAACACATTTTGAAATAAAATGGATAAATCGTATTTATTATATATTAATTTATTTTAATTACATATAAATTTAATTTAATATATAATATGATAATATATATATTTATGATAAATTAATTTTTTATAAATATAATTTCAATAAAAAAATAATATTTAATATTTTAAGAGAAAATCTACTCCAAAAAAAAAATAATAATAATAATAAATTATTCCTTACCAAAACGGAGAAAAACAACGTTGGGCTTCAGCAAAGGCCCAGAAGAATTAGGAGGAGACGCTATCTATAGATAGATATCTGACAAAACGGTGCGTTGTAGTTCAAAGTTTGGAGTTGGAGATTTGGGGTTTAGGGTTTCAAAATTCTATCCGCGAAAGCTTTGGGAGGGAAATCCGAAACCAATCCAAAACCCTAAACCTCAAGATCTTTCCCTCTCCATTGTCAACTACCATTTCTAGATCTCTCACTCTCTTATTGCGCTGGTTTTCCAAGTAAAAGAAAGGAACGGAAAGGAAAAGGTACTCGTGAACTTGTTTGTTTGCCGAGAGAATTTACAAGCTGAAAGGTAGGTCTTCGTCTCGGAACAATTAGAACTTAACGAGCTCGGTAAGGTTTCTTTTCTGTGATTTTTTCTTTTCTAAGCGTTTCCTTAGCAACCAAACAAGCGGTTGATGAAGCGGTCGACGTTCAATTTGATTGGCTGGGAATTGATAGTTAGTGGAAATAATTCTGCATTAGTAAGACTGTTAGAGTAAAGGAGCGAGGTGGCTTTTCTAATCTGGATTCTCTCACTTGATTCATCAATTATAAACAAATGAGTTTAAAATGTTGTTTTTTTTTAAAAAAATTTAAAAAAATTTGAATGGTTAGGAAGAAAGAATGATGATATTAGAGTACTATTTTTTCGAATTTATATTATTTTCTGCCAGAATTGGCCAACCCACTCACCACTTTCTACACAATCTAGTATAACTTTATGTTAACTTAATTTTTTAGGTTGCAGACTGAGGTTTATACTACGTATCTAAAAAGCCATGAACTCCACGGTAAAGAGAACTCCTAATTCAGGAGGGAGACAGTCTTTATTCTTTCGAGATTTGGCCTCACCTATATCTGCTCAGAAAGGGAAATTTTCAACTCCAGGCCAAGCAGCCGCTGTATCAGCTCTATGGCTCGAAAATTTTGGGAATTCAGACCTTCCCCCTCCTCCTGTCTTCACCCTTGAAGACCGGTCAGATTTCTCTCCAGAGTCCGGAATCCTTGACTATCCTATCTCCCCAGAAATCAGGTCAGATCCAAGAACTCCGCTCCAAAGTTCCGGTCATAATTTCTCAACTCCGGGAAAGGGCATGGTAGAGGCTAACGGGTATTATTCTCTGATGAGTGGGGGAAGGCAGAGTCAACAGGGTTTGACCGGGTTCAGTACATGGTCCCCAGCAAAGAGTAGTAGCGATCAAGAAGAGAAAGGAAAAAGTTCGCCTGTTGAGGGTGTGGTTCAGTATGGTGCTTTGATCACAGTTCCGACTCCAAGGGAAGTTGCTAGACCAGAGGTGCAGAGGAGTCATACCTTGCCAGCAGGGGATCTCAATGAAGAAGAATGGGTCACCGTTTATGGGTATTATTCTGTTCTCCTCTTAAGGATTTTGAATTTAGATCGTAGTGTTTACCTTATTTCTTTTCCATGTCATATTTGATTATCATCATCATGGCCCTGACTTGGATGTAGCAATATATGTTGTTGATTATTGCTCAAAGAAAATGTTGTGGAAATAGAGTCATAGACATTATTAAGTGTTGCATAGAGTATTACATACTGATAGAAGATATAAACATTGCTTCAACAATTGACATAAGTTGATTAATATTAGCTTATAGTTCTGTCTCTTTTCTATCCAGATTTTCCCTGGCTGATACAAATCTAGTTTTGAGAGAGTTTGAAAATTGCGGTGTTATTTTGAAGCATGTTCCTGGCCCAAGAAATGCCAACTGGATGCACGTTCTATACCAGGTCACTCTTCTTTCCCAGGATTTTATTCCTCATTTTCTTTAAATCTTGATTTTGGGTCATTTCTTCCGTTCCATGGATGCTCTCAGAAATGTAACACATTGTTTGCTTGACTTTACCTAAAGTAGTTCTCATGTTTCTTCCTTTCGTGCAGAATCGATCTGATGCGCAGAAGGCACTAAGCAAGAACGGGATGCAAATCAACAGGGTATTAATTGTTGGTGTGAAACCATTGGACCCAATGCAACGTCAAGCTCTGAATGAACGGCTTAGTAATCCTGGATTCATGACTTTACCCCCAACACCATCTCCAAAAACCTCGGAATTCAATGCAACGAGGGCCCCACCTCGCCCCTACTATCCTCCCAATGGCAGTAGTAGTGCTCGGCAATCCGGGGGTGCTATTGCTTCCCCGACAAAATCATTAGTTTCGAAAGTTATGGATTTGATGTTTGGAGTTTAGGTGGGCCCCGCTTGTGAAACTCGGCGTAGAATTATTATTATTTTTTCTCTTTGAAATTGTGGTTGGGGAAATGTCTTGTAAGCTTTAACTTTGTATTTTGCTCTGTTTACTTTTACATCACAGTTTTGGGTTTCAAGTTGGAGAATGCCAGTTTGATTAAGGTTGAAAATGATGTGCTACGGTTTGATGTTAAGCTCCAGATATTCACCATCGAAAGAGAAAAATTTTCCTTGAGATTATCTAAGGTTATGTTTTGTATTTTAATTATTTTAATTGTGCTATTTTAATAATTTGAAACCTAAAATTAAAATGCAAGTCTTCTTTCTATTGATCAGTGTACATGATATCTTCTTAATTGGAGCTAGTCTTTGTGATTGTACATCATTATTCAGATAATGCTTACAAAATGCATCAATAATTCTTCTTATTGTTTAGAAAGATGATCAAAAGACTGGCACTGTTTAGAATTACTTCGTTCTATTGATCAGTATACATGATATCCCATGGATGTGGAGCTAGCAACATCTGAATTGGTTGAATCAGATTGCTTCTCGTCTTCATCATCAATCTCACCTACCATCGTCTCGTTCTTCTCTCCAATTTCAACATCTGATTCCCAGCTATGCGACTTCTTTTGCTCTCTGGTCCGCGACAAACTCTTCTTCATTTTCCGGCCAACTCTATCTCTCCTCCACCTCAACTTCCTCAACCAATGCTTCACGAGAACCACAACAAGACACAAGAACACTGTCCCCATAATCCCGGCACAAACTGCTAATAGTGCCTCTATAAACCAGGTAGTCCCTTTCCCATGTTGCATAACCACCCATGTGGCCCCGACATAACCCGTCGCCATGAAAGCAAGAGACAACCACATTACCTTGTGAGTAATCACCAAAAGCCTCATAAGCAATCTTCTTCGGAAGGGAATGATGCTAACTAAAACAACAACAATGCACAAAGATGTGAAAAGTGCTATACTATTGCATATCATGAAGATCTTAAAAGCCATGGTCTTTCCAGTTATTGTTTTTCCTTTCAATAATCCCTCTTGATAGAGACCTCCCGGAGGGTTTATCCCAGCGGAAAATGTAACAGTTGCAATCAAAACTGCAACTATAATGATTGTGTTCCGAGCATTTTGGAGTGCCTCTCTATATATGTCTCGATGCTTGCTTTTCCGATCCTCGTGGAATCTCTTTAGTTCTTGCCTTCTTTTGTCACTAAGGCATTTTTGTAGTCGTAGGTTGTTAGGAGATCTTGATTCTTTCTTTGGCATGGTTTCTATCTCTAATGTGTTTTCAGGAAGGTTTTGAATTGTATCTTCCACTTGAGGGAGGGAAGTTTCTACTGTGGATTTGTTTCCTTGGTTGGATGTGTTGGTCAATTCGATTTCCAGACCCTTTTTCCACTCATTAGATGAATTTGATAAGTCGAAAAGATTGCTCCGAATGCTAGTCGATGAAGGTAACAACACTTCATCAATTTTCTTACCACCAGCTTTTCTCAACATGGTTTCTAGAACCCAAAATTCTTCGTTACTTTCCGCTTGGTAAAGTATATCAAGGGGTGTTTTACCTTCATTGTTCACAGAATTGATGCTTGCTTTGCTTCTATTGATCAAGAACTCCGCCATCTAGAACACAATTGGAATAACATGTTCAATCAGTAGCAAAAATCAAACAACAAAATGATGAGAATATAAATATACATGTATATATATTGCACCTGAGATCGTCCTCTTGAGATGGCAAGATGTAAAAGGGTGTTACCATATTGATCGAGCCGGTGGAAGATTTCAACATTATAAAAACCTCGTGCCAAGTAGAGAAAAGAATCAAATTGGTTGTATTGGACTGTAAGATGAACGATTGATTCGCCCTGTCTTGTTGGATATTGAAAAGACATCGGAGCAAGCTGCAAAAATTCATCGAAAATGGAGACTTTTCCATTCACGGCTGCCAAGTGCAATGGCATGTAGCCTATATTATCCAATCGCAAAGCAAGGTCCGAATCTAGTTGTAACAGCAATCGTGCTATCTCTGCGTGGCCATTCTTACAAGCATGATGCAATGAAGAAGATTGATTCTTATCAACCTTTTGAGCAACCTCCGGGTATATATTTAGCAACTCTCTCACAACATCTACACAAAAAGTACTTAAGGTTCACATATTTTTACCTATTCATACATAACTTGGTATCTTTTATAGTATGAGGTCGTACCTGTATGCCCCCTTGACGAGGCTACGACAAGAAAATTCAAATTGAAAGCTTCATCTTCTGACCCTTGTAACCATGGCTGATTTATGAATAGTTTGAGTACATCGGCATGGCCTCGGCTACAAGCTAAGAATAAGGCACTTTGATTTTCGTAGTTGAGCTTAGAAGCGGCCCACGGAACGGTCTCCAATAGAACCATTACAACGTTTGAGTGACCTTGTCTAGAAGCCTCATGGAATGGAGTCTCGAGCTTGATATTTTCGGCCGAGACCATTTCGGGATAGAGCTTTATGATGTCTTTAACTAATTCGAGGTGTCCGAAACGAGAGGCGAGGTGTAGGACAGTGTTTTGGGTACTTCGTGTTTTCTGTTTGAGCATTTCTGCATTTTCTGTGACTAGTTTTGTGAAGCTACTTCTGTCGTTACATTTTACTGCATCGACTAGTCTTGGATCCATTTCCTTGGATTTAAACTTGGTTCTTGCGAAGTTTGTGATGATGATGTAGCTTCAAATGTGCTTTCTTTTTTCTTATAACATTAGTAAGGACAGTTGACTTGGTTATAACGGTAGACTTGCAGCACGTCTTATCTAGACACCATCCAAACAAGTTCCCAGAAAATTCTATTTTTTGAGTTAATTATCATTTTTCTTTAATGTAATGGGGTCCATCTTGCATCATACCTTTAAGCCACACAAGTTCTAACAACTTATAATCCAAAGTTTTTGATAATTTCTTCCTAGATCCTTCCCATAAACTGTGAGAAATTTGTCGGCATGTTTAAATTGTTTGAAGATTGCTTGTTTGGTTAGTGACTTCACAATTGGAAATTAGCAAAAAATGTTGACTTTTTGACTCCCTAATCCAAATGCATTGACTCCAATTCCATTAACTTCCTCTCATTATTTATGACTTGTTGCAATTGGTTTGAAGGTGACCGGATCATTAAAACTCAACTTGAGGCATAATCTTACTTTTACTGTTTTATTGATTTTGGCCTTGTAAAGTTTCTGTTTTAGTGCATTTTTTTACCTCAAATGGAGCTGCTCTGACCTCAAACAAGTTTGTTTAAGTTAGTTGGACTTCAAGCTTCGAGATCAACCATACCAAAGTCCATCATCTCACTTTTGGTGTTTTAGCACAAAGCCAAAAGCTATTTTTACAGTAACAGCTTTTTGCCTTTGCTGTTTTTACAGAAACAGCTTTTTTGCTGTTTTTGTGTGCTTGATTATACTTAGCACTTTTGTAATGTTCAATCTAGTATTGTAACTTCTAATCCTAGTTGATTATAGATGTCTTAGTTTACTTTAACTTTAGTAATTGTTCTGATTTGTAATCATCTCTTTGTTAAGTATTAATAAAATGAAAAACTTGCATTTTAGCAAGTAAGCAAAATTTACAAACTCAAGTGTTCTGTTTTGTTTTGCTCAAAACTTCGAAATTCTAACATGGTATCAGAGCTTAATTCTTAAGGGGCCTGATCATCATCCATTCTTTCTCTCCAACTTCAATCGATAAAAAAAAAAAAACAGATTCTGACCTACTCAAAAAATCAGAAAATCAGAAATGTCTTCCAACAGTGTGAATCTTCCCTCTCCACCTGTTTTCAATGGAAAAGACTATCACATATGGAATGACAAGATGCAAAATTACCTTATTGCATTTGATCTATGGGAAGCAGTGGAAGAAGGCTACGAACCTCCTGCTGAAGATGAGCACTTCATAGTCAACCAACTGAAGGCAGACAAGGAAAAGAGATTGAAGAACTATAGAGCCCTTACAGTCATCCAATCTGCCATTTCGAATGAGATTCACACAAGAATTCTTGGCCTAAAAAATGCCAAATCAGTGTGGGATACTCTTCAAGTAGAATTCCATGGAACCAAAAGGGTTAGAGCTGTCAACTTGCTCACTACAAGAAGAGACTTTGAAGCTCTAAGAATGAAAGATGATGAACCTATCAAAGCTTATGTGGATAAGCTAAATGAGATTGTGAGTAAAATGAGA
Source organism: Coriaria nepalensis (assembly GCA_027186245.1). NCBI lineage: Eukaryota > Viridiplantae > Streptophyta > Magnoliopsida > Cucurbitales > Coriariaceae > Coriaria > Coriaria nepalensis. The sequence goes on along the minus strand of CP114496.1, from coordinate 8,314,627 downwards.
ATGCTAGGAAGTGACATTACTGAGAGCTCCATCGTGAACAAAGTGTTGATGAGCTTGCCATCCAAATTTGACTCAAAAGTGGATGCTATAGAGGAAAGCAAAGATCTGTCCAAACTGACCATGAATGAACTCGTTGGCTCACTTCAAGAAAATGAGAAGAGACATTCAAATAGGACAGACGCAACTACAGAAGGTGCTTTCTTTGCAAATTAGAAAAAACCTTGGAAAAGGGACAACCAAGGCAGCAGCTCCAAACCTTCAAATCCTGCAAGCAAGAAGAAGGAACACACTTGTACCATTTGCAAGAGAAAGGGGCACTTTGAAAAGACTTGTTGGAACAAGGGCAAACCTCAATGCTCCTATTGCAAAAGATTCGGTCATGTGGAGAAGGAGTGCAGAAAAAGGAAGTATGAAACAGAAAATCACAAATCTCAGCAAGCAAATCATGCTGAAGATGAAGAAAATGCTTTCATGGTCACACAAGCCAAAAGACCAAGACAAAGGCATGAATGGTTGATTGATAGTGAATGCACAAGTCACATGACCTTCAACAAAGACTTGTTTCTCAGCGTAGACATGTCAAGCAAGACAAATGTCATTGTAGGCAATGGTGAAACTCTGAAGGCAGAAGGAAGAGGGACTGTTTCTGTCAAGACAAGCAATGGAGCAAGGACAATCAAAGATGTTCTTTATGTTTCGAATCTGGATCAGAATCTTCTCAGTGTGGGGCAAATCATGAAGAGTGGCTGATGTCTTACCTTCCAAGAAGAATACTGCAGAATCCTAGATTCCAACATGAAGCTGATTGCTCAAGCCAAGATCAACAACAACAGCTTCTCTCTAAATTGGGAAAATGGTGATCATAAGGCTATGATGAGCAAAGCTGATGAATCATGGCTTTGGCATAAAAGATATGGCCATTGTGACCTGAGGAAACTTAGCATTTTGAGCTCAAAAGGGCTGGTTGAAGACATTCCAAAGTTGCAAGTTTAGAAAGGGTGGATTCAACAAGCTTTAGGAGTCTCATAGGAGGTCTTATGTACCTAACAGCAACAATGCCTGATCTTATGCAAGCTACCTGCTTACTCTCTAGATTCATGCATGAGCCAACTCAAATGCATAATGGGGCTGCCAAGAGGATGTTGAGATATCTAAGTGGCACCTCATCTAATGGAATCTGGTATGAGAAGGGAGAATTGAATTTACATGGCTATGTAGGCAATGATTGGGCCGGATCAATTGATGACATGAAAAGCACAAGTGGCTTCTGCTTCTCACTTGGCTTAGGGGTCTTCTGCTGGAGCTCTAAGAAACAGCAAGTAGTTGCTCAATCAACGGCTGAAGCTGAGTACATTGCAGCAGCCTCAGCAGCCAATCAAGCAACTTGGATAAGGAAAATGATGAAATATCTTGGTTTCATTCAATTGGATCCTACAACTATCTACTGTGATAGTCAATCTGCTATTGCCATATCTGAGAATCCAATTCAGTTTGGAAAGACGAAACATATTTTGATCAAGTTTCATGTGATTAGGGAGCTTATCAAAAATGGAGAAATAAGGTTGGAATATTGCAATTCTGAAAATCAGAATGCTGACATCTTTACCAAGCCTCTCTCCGGGTTCAAGTTTGATTACTTCAAATGTAAATTGGGAGTCACTCACAAAACATTCAAGGAGGAGTGTTTGAAGATTGCTTGTTTGGTTAGTGACTTCACAATTGGAAATTAGCAAAAAATGTTGACTTTTTGACTCCCTAATCCAAATGCATTGACTCCAATTCCATTAGCTTCCTCTCATTATTTATGACTTGTTGCAATTGGTTTGAAGGTGATCGGATCATTAAAACTCAACTTGAGGCATAATCTTGCTTTTACTGTTTTATTGATTTTGGCCTTGTGAAGTTTCTGTTTTAGTGCATTTTTGACCTCAAATGGAGCTGCTCTGACCTCAAGCAAGTTTGTTTAAGTTGGTTGGACCTCAAGCTTCGATATCAAGCATGCCAAAGTCCATCATCTCACTTTTGGTGTTTTAGCACAAAACCAAAAGCTGTTTTCACAGTAACAGCTTTTTGCCTTTGCTGTTTTTACAGAAACAGCTTTTTTGCTGTTTTTGTGTGCTTGATTGTACTTAGCACTTTTGTAATGTTCAATCTAGTATTGTAACTTCTAATCCTAGTTGATTATAGATGTCTTAGTTTACTTTAACTTTAGTAATTGTTCTGATTTGTAATCATCTCTTTGTTAAGTAAAATTTACAAACTCAAGTGTTCTGTTTTATTTTGCTCAAAACTTCGAAATTCTAACATAAATAACTTTCAAAAGTCAATGTTGTGTATAAACGAAACAATGGAAGTTTCTAAGAACAACAAATTTTTGGAAAAAAAAATTGGAAGACTTTGGAAAAGTGAAGATAGCTCAATATGAATCTTATCGTTGTAAGTAAGAATTAAGGCTTCCCATTTCAATGGTCTAAGAGACATGAAATTCGTCCCCTTATCCTAAATTTTCTTTGCAAAGTAGATGGGAGGAGGTGAGTAAATTCTCAGACATTTTCCAACCTTTTCGAGTCGGAAAAGATGGAAACAACGTTGAAATGAGAATATCTTTCTCATTCTCGATTTCTTGAAACCAAAATCAAACATGCTAAATTGCCAATATATGACATACGCACAAACAAAACTCTGAACATAAGAGAAAATGATATAAAACCCACCAAACATACAAAATTCTGCTCCTTGAGTTGTTGGACTGTATAATCCACTTCTTCATACTCATTCTCTATTGTATCCGATAAACCATTAACATTTAGATAAATGCTCACTTTCCCTGACTAAAACTGGTAATTCTCTCCATCAATCATTGGAGGTCCAGTTATGTTGAACTTCCCAGTTGCCATGAAATGTAAACTGATTTTGCCTCTGGCGTGTTTTAGAAGACAGATCGAGAAGTGTTTTCAGAAGCTTTGAATCTTCACAACCACTGATACGAACTTTGCAATCAATATGAACGATGAAAGCATATATATTACAATCAAAGAGTAAACTAAGTACATGAACAGAAAATACATTATAACAACCTCAAATCGATGAAGTAAAATCTACTTGAGCTGACCTTCTTAAAACAATTTTGAAGAAAATTGGAAATCCCTCCTAAACCTTCGAGGAGGAGTGTTAGACATGTGAAATTTTTGGAGACTTCCATGAACTATGGATATTTGTTGCCGCCTATTTCCCATAGCTTTCATAGGATGGCTTTGATCCTTGTATTTTCATTACCCAGTAGGAATAGTATTATGTCATAGAAAGGCATGGCCTTATTTGTAGTCATACTCATTATAATTTTCAGTATAAATAGAAACCCTTTTCAGCACTTGGTAATTTGCCTGTCTTCTATCGATTCCTCCCAGAAATCTCACAGAAGCTTCAATGCTTCATCAATGAGGTAGTCTTTGTGATTTTACAACAATATTCAATACTTCTTTCTACTATTTAGAAAGATGATCAAAATACTTTAGCATTGTTTAGAATTACTTCTTAGTTCTTTCTATTAATTAGTATACATGATATCCCATGGATGTGGAGCTAGCAACATCTTAGTTGGTCGAATCAGAATGCTTCTCATCTTCATCATCAATCTCACCTACCGTCGTCTCGTTCTTCTCTCCAATTTCAACACCTGATTCCGAGCTACGTGACTTCTTTTACTCTCTGGTCCGCGACAAACACTTCTTCATTTTCCGGCTAACTATGTCTCTCCTCCACCTTAACTTCCTCAACCGATGCTTCACCAGAACCACAACAAGACACAAGAATACTGTCACCATAATCCTGACACAAACTGCTAATAATGCCTCTAAAAACCATGCCGTCTCCTTCCCAATGTAGCACAACCACCCATATGACCCCCACAAAACCCGTCGCCATGAAAACAAGAGACAACCACATGACATTGTGAGTAATCACCAAAAGTCTCATAAGCAATCTTCTTTGGAAGGGAATGATGCTAACTAAAACAACAACAGTGCACAAAAATGTGAAAAGTGCTATATTATTACATATCATGAAGATCATGAAAGCTGTGGTCTTTCCGATTATTGCTTTTCCTTTCAATAATCCCTCTTGATAGAGATATCCCCGAGGGTTTATCCCAGCGGAAAATGTAACAGTTGCTATCAAAACTACAACTATAACGATTGTGTTCCGAGCATTTTGGAGTGTCTCTCTATATATGTTTTGCTGCTTGCTTTTCTAATCATCGTGGAATCTCTTTAGTTCTTGCCTTCGTCTGCCAATAAGACGTTTTTGTAGTCGTAGGTTGTTAGGAGATCTTGGTTATTTCTTTGGCAGGGTTTCTATCTCTAATGTGTTTTCAGGAAGGTTTGAATTATATCTGTTAGAATTTCGAAGTTGAGAGCAAAACAAAACAGTACACTTGAGTTTGTAAATTTTGCTTACTTGCCAAATTGCAAGTTTTTCATTTTATTAATACTTAACAAGAAGATGATTACAAATCAAAACAATTACTAAAGTTAAAGTAAACTAAAACATCTCTAATCAACTAGGATTAGAAGTTACAATACTAGATTAGACATTACAAAAGTGCTAAGTACAATCAAGCACACAAAAATAATAAAAAAGCTGTTTTTGTAAAAACAACAAAGGGCAAAAAACTGTTACTGTAAAAACAGCTTTTGGCTTTATGCTAAAACACCAAAAGTGAGATGATGGATTTTAGCATGCTTGATCTCGAAGCTTGAGGTCCAACCAACTTAAACAAACTTGCTTGAGGTCAGAGCAGCTCCATTTGAGGTAAAAAATGCACTAAAACAGAAAACTTCATAAAGCCAAAACCAATAAAATAATAAAAGCAAGATTAGGCCTCAAGTTGAGTTTTAATGATCCGATTACCTTCAAACCAATTGCAACAAATCATAAATGATGAGAGGAAGCTAATGGAATTGAAGTCAATGAATTTGGATTAGGGAGTTAAAAAGTCAACATTTTTGGCTAATTTTCAATTGTGAAGTCACTAACCAAACAAGCAATCTTCAAACAATATCTTCAACTTGAGGGAGGGAAGATTCTATTGTGGATTTGTTTCCTTGGTTAGTTGGTTGGATGTGTTGATCAATTCGATTTTGAGACCCTTTTTTCCTCTCATTGGATGAGTTTGATAAATCAAAAGGATTGATCCAACTACCAAGGAAGATAACAACACTTCATTAATTTTCTTACCACCAGCTTTTCTCAACATGATTTCTAGAACCCAAACTTCTTTGTTACTTTCCGCTTGGTAAAGTACATCAAGGGGCGTCTTACCTTCATTGTTCAAAGAATTGCTGCTTACTTTGCTTTTATTGATTAAGAACTCCATCATCTAGAACATAATTGAAATAACATGTTCAATTAGTAGCAAAATGAAAGTGTATACTCATCAAATTAATCAGGTCGTCACTTATGAAAACAAGTTTTAAATTGTATAAATTATCAACATAACTAATTGCATAACAATCAATTAGATCATATATAATTTGTCATGGTATTATTATGTTGAAAATAATAACTTGCATATATATATATATGAGTGATAGAATACTTGGCAGATTCTCATTCTCAAACATATACTTGGATTCATAATAGAGATTATGGAAAGATGAGATCCAAGTTGGTTAAAGTCTGAGATCCAAGTAGGTCATAGTCATACGATTGTCATGATAGGGATAATAATCCGGAGAGATTATTACATACACTATCTTCTTTGAAGAGAAGAGTAATAATTTCATATTCATCGGTTTTGGGAAACACTAGGATAAACATGTAGGTGATTGGTAGAGACCTAATCATTAAATGTGATCACTTGACAGAACTCACTGGTAATAGTATTAAACTGTTAGTGAGTTTTATCAGTGACTATTGTACTTGTGATGTTCATACCTGAGATCACCACAATACTGATATATAAAATATCATGCTTTAATGTTACTATACATGGTTTTACTAAAGGCTACTAATAAGGTGAACGTTGGACATATGTTCAAATATGCGCAGTAATGTAAGGTGATAAGATGAGATTCATCACTTCTATATTAAAGGAGATATTTTTATGAGTTATATAACTTATGCATAAAGAAATCCTTGCACAAGGTAATATGGTTCGAGAAAGAGTTCTCCCTAAATCCATTGTCTAACTACATGAGAAATTTATGACATTTATAAGGAAAGTCTAAAAGGGTTTAACAGTTAAATTATATCAGTTAAACCATATCATAAGATTTTCTGAAAATACAATTTATGAAAAGTCACACATACACCTTGCTGGAGGCCAATGTGTGTTTGGTAGTTTAAGTCAACTTGATCATAAAAGAATGACCAGGTTGACTGTTTGTTTTGAAAAGTATTTTCAAATTCAAACAGTTCATTCGTAAAGAATTGATAAAACTCACAAGTTATTGTGGAGCCCACCTGTTGTGAGAATGTAAAACATATTCAGTCACACACACTAAGGTTGATCGGATCGAGATTGGATTTTAAATTGGAGAATTTTGACTTGTCCATACTGATGAATTTGGCTTACAAAGTTAAGTCATTAATTAGTTTAATTTATTAAGGCTAAATCATACTCATACAACTAGTACAACCAAAGTGTGATTTAGATTTAATTAAAAATAATTATTAATTAGTATAATATTATTTTGACTAAGATAATTATTAAAGAGAGATTTAATGATTATAAAGTCCTAGAATATTTTTTTAGTCAAAATAAGGTATGTTAGGTCATTAAAGTATTAATGAGCCTAAAGAGGCTCATATGCAATATCCAAATTAAAATCTATATTTTCTAGGATAAAATTAAATTTTAATTTGGAAATAAAAGATTATTTTAATTTTTTAGAAATCAGAATTAAAATAAATCTCAAGAAACTCAAACATGCTTAATTTAATTAATTGGGCTTTAGAGACCTAAGTGAGTAAAGTATCACGGTCTGCCTTACTTGATAAGAAAGGTAGAGGAGGCTTTATGGAAGAGTTTAGAAATTTCTAGACTTCTCTAGGATTCTCTAGGATTTCCTACACACTTGTGTGAAATTCTCTAGAACCTTGTACATTCTTCTTGTCCCTTATAGAATAGTAGATATTTGTATGAAAGTCTCTAGAAGATAGATCGTAACCGTTAGATCAAGTTGATCTTGACCATCCATTTCAAGGTGGGGGTCTATATAAGGAGGAACTCCTCCTCATTTGTAAATCATCCTTAACTACTAGCATTCTAGCAATACAAAGAGTTCTTTATTCTCTCTAGCTTAAGTGTTCTTCTAAGTCTTCAAGCAAACCTCTTGGCAAGGTTCGGTTAGGCTGACTTGGCTACTCGGAAGAGTGTCAAGTGCTGCACGGGGCGTCTAAGTTTGGGGTAAAACTTTACGCACTTGACACTTGGTATCAGAGCCAATGTCGTACGTGAGGGTGCGAAGTAGTTCAATTCCTGCCAAAGCTTTGTGTGGGTGAAATATCTTGTGGAAGAAATGGCTAACGGTGGTTCTAATGTTGTCGATCCAATTGAATGAGAGGCAAGGCGAGAGAATGTTATAGGTGGAAGAAAGCAGAAGCAGCGAGAGCCATCTCGAGACATGCTTGCATCATTGGAGAACCGTGTTCTCAAGTTGGAGAATATTGTGGTGAGGTAAGGCAATGTGATGGAGAAGATGATGGAACATGTAGCAGATTTGGCAATGGCTAACCAAGGAAGTGGATTTCAAGATGGATTTCAAGCATCATTGGATAGGATTGTTGCCACAATCCAAGAGGAGATGAGGGCTCTCCAAGCCAACATGGATGCTTCTCTAGCGGAAGTGCACGAGAGGATGCAGATCATCGAGACAGATGTGTCACTCTGTAAATACAGTGTGTCTAGGGACATAATCGATGCTCCTCTCGCACCAAAAGTGGACGTGCTTCGACCCAAGACCTATGCAGAAGCTAGGAAGGGAAATGAAGTAGAGAACTTTCTATGGAGCTTGGAACTCTACTTCAGGAAAATGAGGATCATGGATGATGAAGAAAAGATAGACATGGTACCTCTCTATCTTACCGACATCACGGCATTATGGTGGAGAAGATTGAGGGGGGACATTGAGTGAGAACTCTTCGAGATGACAAGGTGAGACGAGTTCAAAGAGGCATTCAGAGCTCAATTTTGCCTAAAGAATCTTGAAGATGAAGCAAAGGCAAAGGTGGGGGAGACACCAAGAGTAGCTTCAACAACTGCAATGAGGGAGCGGGTAAGCTCTTTGGAGGGAGGGTAATGGCAAGGGTGTAGGGGGGGGATACATCCAAGGCCAATATGTTGAAGTGATTCTTGTGCGAAGGACCGCACATGGTTCGTGATTGTCTGAAGAAGGTGAAGCTTGTCGCGCTCGAAAGAGACGGGGAGTTGGAAGAAGAGGCAAGGATGGGGTCACTCCGACTCCTTGGTGCACTCAAGGCTAAAGTTGTTGAAGGAACTAAAGTGCCAAAGAAGGGATCCATGTATGTTAGGATAGACGTTGTGGGGAGGCAACTCAAAGCTCTATTTGATTTAGAAGCAACCAAAAATTTCATCAAGGCCGACATTGCGGAAAAGCTCGGTCTCAAGTTAGCTAAGTCGACTGGCTTCATCAAGGCAGTCAACTCGAAGGCATTGCCAATCATGGGGATAGCCGATGCAAAGATCAAGGTGGGACAATGGTCAGGAGTCGTGAAGTTCACAGCCATTCTAATGGATGACTACGACGTGGTGCTTGGGCTAAATTGGAAATATCAGGTAAATGCTTGTCTTATGCTTTATGCTAATTCAATTATGATTATGGATGTTGGTTCTCCTTGCACGGTCCCGGTCTCTCGAGAGACACGGCTGGGGACTAAGGTGTTGTCTGCTATGCAGCTATGCAAGGGATTGAAGAGGGAGGATGAGACCTACCTTGTAGCTTTAAAGGTGGATGAGGGCGAGCCATTTAAGGAAATGGAGATTTCGAAAAAAGTACAAGGAGTAATCAAGGAGTTCCTAGATGTTATGCCACTAGAACTCCCAAAGAAGCTTCCACCTAAGAGGGAAGCGGATCACAAGCGGGAGTTGGTGGAAAAAGCAAAGCCACCAACCATGGCACCTTATCACAAGGCGCAACCTGAGTTAGAAGAGACAGACATGGCTCATGCCCACCTGAGGAAGGCATCAAAGAAGATGAAGAAGTGGGCCGATCTTAAGCGAAGGGCATTGGAATTATAAGAAGGAGATCATGTCATGGTGAAGCTCTTGCCTCAATAATTCAAGTCGTTGAAGGAGGTGCATAATGGGTTGATCTGGCGGTATGAGGGGACGTTCAAGATCATTCAACGAGTTGGCAAGGTCTTCAAAGTTGCTGATTCATTCGGTATTTCATGTGAGTCTCTTGAAACCTTATCATGAAGACAAGGATGAACCTAGTAGAAGGGTGTCCAAGCGGGCACCAACAGCAGTGGTTACTTCTTACGACAGAGAAGTTGAAGAAATCCTCGTGGATAGAATCATGAGGAAGCGAGGCATGCCGAGCTACAAAGAATACCTCGTTCGATGGAAGGGAGTCTCGGAGAATGAGGCTAGTTGGGAGCACGAAGACTTGTTGTGGCAGTTCAAAGACCATATTAAGTGATTCAAGCTTGAATTGACGATGGGGGCGTCGCCCAAATAGGTGGGAGAGCATGTCACGGTCAACCTTACTTGATAGGAAATGTGGATGAGGCTTCATGGAAGAGTCTAGAAACTTATAGACTTCTCTAAGATTCTCTAGGGTTTCCTACATACTTGTGTGAAATTCTCTAGAATCTTGTACATTATTTTAGTCCCTTATAGAATAGTCGATATTTGTATGGAAGTCTCTAGAAGATAGATTGTAGCTATTAGATCAAGTTGATCTTAACCATCCATTTTAAGGTGAGGGTCTATATAAGGAGGAGTCCTCCTCATTTGTAAATCATCCTCAAATACTTGCATTCTAGTAATACAAAGAGTTCTTTATTCTCTCTAGCTTAAGTGTTCTTCTAAATCTTCAAGCAAATCTCTTGGCAAGATTCGGTTATGCTGACTTGGCTACTCGGAGGAGTGTCAAGTGCCTTATGGGATATCTAAGTTCGGGGTAAAACTTTACGCATGTGACAAAAGGCTCAAGAGGGTTGTAACCTTATATAAAGGCACAAAACCTAGGTTATCCAATAACACCATTGTGCCGCCCACTTTGAAGGAAAGAGAGAGAGAGCCTTTTCTTTACCATCTTTTGTTCTTCTCCATTTGTTTGATTCAAGAGTTGAAACAATCAAACCTGAATCTAACATTCAAGTTGTTAACCGTGTGGACTAAGAATAGAGATCGGGTGACGATGATGAACCACCACGAGGCAGCAACGATGATTTTGAAAAAAAGTTAAGTTCTATTCGGAACTTGGAGAAGATTAAGAGCTCGATATAATCTCGTCCTCCCTTTATTTTTTTGTTTTTAATATGATTTAAAATGTCTATGAATTCGAATGGTTGAGAAGCACATCATCAAACCGACAGTCATGGTAGTTCGTCGTTTAGGTAACACTTCAGATCATTTTTTAAAAACGGATTCCATCCGGTGGTTGGAGAAGGAACCATCTTCTAACACAAAAATCAAACAACAAAATGATGAGAATAGAAATATATATGTATGTATATTCCACCTGAGATCGTCCTCTTGGCAAGATGTAAAAGCATGTTACCATATTGATTGAGCCGGCGGAAGATTTCAACATTATAAGAACCTTGTGCCAACTAGAGAAAAGCATCAAATTGGTTGTATTGAACTGTAAGATGAACGATTGATTCGCCCTGTTTTGTCAAATATTGAAAAGACATCGGAGCAAGCTGCAAAAATTCATCGAAAATTGAGACTTTTCCATTCACGGCTGCAAAGAGCAATGGCATGTAGCCTATATTATCCAGTCGCAAAGCAAGATCCGAATCTAGTTGTAACAGCAATCGCGCTATCTCTGTGTGGCCATTCTTACAAGCATGATGCAATGAAGAAGATTGATTCTTATCAACATTTTGAGCAACCTCCGGGTTTATATTTAGCAACTCTCTCACACCATCTACACAGAAGTACATAAGGTTCACATATTTTTACCTATTCATATATAACTTGGTATCATATATAGTATGGTCTTACCTGTATGCCCTCTTGACGAGACTACAACAAAAAAATTCAAATTAAAAGCTTCATCTTCTAACCCTTGTAACCATGGCTGGTTTATGAGTAGTTTGAGCACATCGACATGGCCTCGGCTACAAACTAAGAATTAAGGCACTTTCATTTTCGTAGTTGAGCTTAGAAGCAGTCCATGGGTCGGTCTCTAACAGAACCATTACAGACTTTTGAGCGGCCTTGTCTAGAAGCCACATGGAATGGTTTGATGAGCAAGATATTTTCGGTCGAGACCATTTCGAGACACAGCTTTATGATGTGTTTAACCAATTCGAGGTGTCCCAAACTAGAGGCGATGTGTAGGATAGTGTTTTGGTTACTGGGTATTTTCTGTTTGAGAATTTCTGCATTTTCTGTGACTAGTTTTGTGAAGTTACTTTTTGTTAGGGCATATGAAGCTTTAACATATGACATATTTTGAAGATTAAAGTATACCCAAGATGTTCCAAAGTATTTGGACAAGAAGCATTATTTGGGGTTGAAAAGTAAGACACATTTTGGTCACTGCTTTGAGAAGAGTCCGATCACACACAGTATAGCTTGCTGTAAAATCTGCAGCATGTTGAGAGGTTGACTTGCTTTAGTGATGTATAAGTGTTTACTCTTGCATTTATTAAAGGTTAGGTAGTCCTTCCTTATTTCCAACAATATTTTATTGTACTTTTAGATATCAAGTACTCGTTGTCTAGTTTAGCTTGTAGTACAAATACTATCATTTGATGAATGAGAAAGATGGCAATGATACTTAGCAGCCCATATTCTTCTTCTATTCTTCTTGTTTGTGGTTTTTTTTTTTTTTCCCTCTCAAACCTTTATATCTTCTCAAGCCTAACATAGTAACAAATTGTGTTCCTTTCCGCAAATAGTCAAACAAACCAGGAGGCTAATCATGGCATCGGTGAAGAAGAAGAAGAAGAAAAATTATTGAGCTTCGATGCTGAAGTTCGGAAAAGTAAAAACACCATTTTTGCTTCCATCTTAATTATGGTGAAAGGGAAAAATGTGTGTAGAGAGAAAAAGAAAGAACATTATTTTTGCCTCCATCTTAATCAATATTGGAAGGGAAAAATAATGTTGAAAAAAAAAAAAACCAAGCATGTAAGGAAATCTTACCTCTAACTTGAGTTTATGGAAAAAGAGATTACTGCAAGGAAGAAATAGTTGAAGTTGAAGTCCAAATGAAAGTTGATAAGGCAACTACAATATGAAAATTGGATGCATCACAATGATAATTGATAAGTCAACAAGTATGAAGAGTTTTTTCTAACTTCACATGGGAGAGTTAATGACTCTTAAAAAAAATGAGATTTTACTTAGGGAGGAGATATAAAAACTCATCGGATGAATCTTTCGAAGCAAAAGTTTCGAGGGGGAATGTTATAGAGCATATGAAGTTTTAACATATGACATATTTTGAAGATTGAAGTATACCCAAGATGTTCCAATCTATTTGGACAAGAAGCATTATTTGGGGTTGAAAAGTAAACACATTTTGGTCACTGCTATGAGAAGAGTCCGATCACACATAGTATAGGTTGCTGTAAAATCTGTAGCATGTTGAGTGGTTGACTTGCTTTAGTGATGTGTAAGTATTTACTCTTGCATTTATTAAAGGTTAGGTAGTCATTCTTTATTTCCGGCAAGATATTAATGTACTTTTAAATATCAAGTACTCATTATCTAGTTTAGCCTGTAGTATAAATATTATCATTTGATGAATGAGAAAGACGGCAATGCTAAGGCAAGAAGCAACTATAGTTAACAGCCCATATTATTCTTCTATTCTTCTTGTTTGGTTTTTTTTGAGTTTTTGCTCTCAAGCCTTTATATCATCTTAAATCAAAAACTTTTGTCGTTACATTTTACGCATCGACTAGCCTTGGATTTGAACCTGTTTCTTGCGAAGTTTGCGAAGTTTAAGATTAGTAAGAAGAGTTGACTTGGTTATAACGGTAGACTTGCAGCATGTCTTATCTATACACCATCCAAACAAGTTCACAGAAAATTCTATTTTGAGTTAACTATCATTTTTCTTTAATGTAATGGGCTCCATCTTGCATCATACTCTTTTATGGTGAGATGTTATGGTAAGAAAGATCAAAAGAACAAAAGGGAATGTTTGAGAAATAGGTAATATATTGACGAGTAAAGGTCCTAAAGGATAAGGGGCAGGGCTCTTAGAGGGCAAGGCTCAAGTTCTTAGCAATTTCTAAGGGAAGCCTTCAATTGAAACTATCTAACTTATTTTCCATTTCACAATTGCTTTCTAGAATGATGAGGATGGGGTTGGATTTTGTGGAAGGCTATTTCGTTGAACTTTAGCGGTATGTAGAAACGAGTGAAGGTAAAATGGGCGCCACAAGAGATGAAAGATAAGAAGATGGTTTGGAGGTTTTGTCAAGTTTGACTCTTGTCAATATATGGGCCAAAGCGAATTTATTACATGATTCATAAATTATTTTAGTAATTTAATAAATAAAATAATATTATAATTAATAGAATCGGGTATATAATACAATTTTATTTTTCAGATTACAGAAATAGTGCATGAGTTATAATCATAAAATAATTTCTTATGATAGTTTTGCCTCCATAGTTTATCAATAGTCTAAGAGATATCAAATCCCAAATTTTCATTGCAAGTAGAAGGGAGGAGGTGATTAAATTTTGAGACCCTTTTGGACCATTTCCGGTGGGAAAGAATTGTGAGCAAAATGGGGAATAAAAAACAGTGCTAAAACGCATTTCTACGTAATGAAATGATAATATCATTCACATTCTTAATTCCGTGTAATCGAAACTAAACATGCTATAAATCATGTTACCATTTGTGATTGGAATTGCAAATTTGCATGTCGATGTTTGGGCTTCATTTTTGTTTTGTACTTTATATGGATCTCTCATTAACCTTTCTATTGAGTTGTTTGGCTGATATAAAACCTTTCTTTCCCCATCTTTTTCAAAGATTAAACCACAGTTCGGAAATGTATAACATACGCATAACAAACAAAAATTATAAATACAAAAGAGAATGATAGAACCAAACATGCTTTAACAAATATATCACAAGTCATAGCAAAGATAGCAAACATACTGCTCTAACGTTGTTATATATTTTGATGGAGTAGGATGTGTTTTTGTTCACCTAATGTTACTCTTATTAATATCTCATACTTTCATTGCTTTGGAAAATAAGATTCAAAGTGGTCAACTCTAGTGGCCAACATCTTGCATAGAAGTTTGGTTATGCACTTCAACTAAAACAATACCCACTTTCCTAAGTTGATTGGTTTGGTGCTTTTGACAATGACTTTTTGTCATTTTCTCTTGTTTGTGGCCATTAAATCCATGTAAACATGTTAGGTTTTATATACATACATACATATATACATATATTATATGTATAGTATGTAACATCTTATCAATATTTGTGGAGGGTTAAGTAGGATAATGGAATGGAAGACAATCTTTTGGTGAAAAATTAGTTGTGTCCAAAAATTAGGGATGATAGTAGGGGACTTGTTTATAAATTAGTTTGTATATGCTATTCAAGGCATCATCCATGCACTTTTTTCATGTTGAAAATAAATAAATATTTATACTCATTATTTAATTATATTTTAAGATACGTAATGAAATTTCTCACCTCGAATCCTGACCGAAATTAATATACGAATGCGATACAAATGCACGATCAACATCGACAACATGCCACGTAAGAAAAATATATTTTAACATTATTTTATTTATTTTATTTATTTTATTAATTAATCTATCTATTTCTTAAAACAAGAGATCTTAGTCTTAGTTGCCAGAGACATTGGTTGACTTGAGCGTCTCTTATGGAAATGGTGAACTATGATCCTCCTCTTCCTAATTTTTTTTTTTAAAAAGTCACGAAAGAAACCCATCTCAAATGTGATTTTAGCTATAAATTTTATAATTTCCTTTCCTAAAATTTAAATTTATTTTCAATTATTTCAAATAACTATTAAAAAAATTCTCTTGAACCACTATTTTTTTTTTTTATAAAAATTGTATAAAAATCTTGGACGTGTTAGATTCCTTTTGATATAATAACAATATCATGCATGCTCTAAAACTATGGTCACCAAATCCAGATTCATAATGCAACGTAAAATTGTATTAAATAAAAAATTAAAAAAACTGACGTTTGAATTGCGTTTGAAAGAGAGTTTGGAATATACAAAAGAGATGAAAGGTGGAAGTCCAACTTCCACGTCGAAATGTAAAAAGGATCGTGTATATATAATCTTGACACTATCGCTAATTCACAATCACATGTTCTGCGCGCGATAAAACCCATAAACCCGCTTGAAAACTTAACGGATTGACAAGTCTTCTTCTTCTTCTTCTTCTTCGTCTTCGTCTTCTTCTGATCAGTAGCCGGAGAAAGAAATGGACGCGGCGTATAGTTTCCGATCGAGTGATGATGGAATCGACGAGGCGTATCGCCCTCTTGCTTCTCTCTACTTTGTCATGTCGTCCATCTGGTTCGTCTCCACCTGTTCTTGGACCATTAACACTTACAAAAACCGCCATTTCCAGGTCATCGAAGTTCCCCCCCCCCCCCTCAATTTTTGTTGATGGGTGTTCTTAAAGTTTTTATTTTGAATGAAGGGTTTCGATTAAAACGGAGAAATTTGTATCTGGTTTTGTTAAAAATTCTTATCTTTTTGGCTCGTTAGAAACGTATTTGTAATGCTTTTTTACTTTATGCTCTTTTTTGGCGCTGAGGTTTGAGTCCTTATAATTTAGCTTCTTCATTAGGTTACGTGTAACGAGAGCTTAATTCCTGTATATATATATATATATATATGTGTGTGTATATATATCTATATTTATTTATTTATTTATATATGTGTTCTGTTTGGTTTCTAAGAAAGTTCAGTAAGAGGAGAAGAAAAGAAATGCATAAGCTTTTGAATTGGCGACCTGGGCTTTGTATATTTCATAGGGTCTATGAAAAAAAATATAGGATTTTAGCGCTTTCTATTTCTTGTAAGCAATTCTTTATGTTAGTTTGTCTCTGTATCTATTTGCTTTGTTTGAGATTTAATTGCTTCATTTTTATATTGATGTCTGGTCAAGTACATATATTTCATGCTGTGTTCTGAAGCATTTCTGTTTACTGTTAAATCTATATTTTATTTAATTTTTGTGTTATTTTATGCCAAAATTAGATCAATAAGTTGCAGTGGACGCTTGCATCTGTCCTATCCATCAAAGTATTGCAACTCACCTTATCTTTCCTCTTCTGGTATGTTCGAGTTATCTTAGAGAGATTAATTGGTACATGAAAGGATATTCTTGGTCATACTTGGATTTCAATTGATATGACTCAAGGAGCGATTGAAACTAAGATTATGTTTTCTAAGAGAGAAGGATTTACAAATCCCTGAATCGATTTCGTGGGTTCCATCATTTAAAAAATTTACTAGTTTTTATGACTTAAAAGTTTCAAAACTATGGAATTGGAATAGAATTCGTTCACTTCAAACTTTGTTCTAGACTACAAAAGGAATTCAAATTCCATCATGAAATTGAGTCCATCATTTCACTACCTCCTTGGAAAATACAAAGCAACTCTTTTACTAAAGACCATTTCGGAAATAATCTCTTCATACAATGTATTGCTTAATTATAAAAGTTAAAACCCGTTTGTATTGAATAATCCAATCATATATGTATATATTATCTGGCAGGCATTCATGCTATTATCTTCAAACATGCTCTCTCTGGCTATCATTTGGAGTTTACATAACAGGAGTGCTATTTCAGACAGCTTCTGTCACTACCTTCCTTCTCATATCCCATGGTTTCTGCATAATGTATGAGCGCCTTTCTGTAACCGAGTGTCGTTGTATCTGTGCTCTTGGCTGTGTCTTTTACTTTATCCTTGTCGGGTACAAAGCTTCCGTCCCTTTCTTCTCCGTAAGTTTCTTCAGCTGAGAGGAGGCATTCTTTGTTGCCATTGGAGTATATACTCTAATAAGCTGAGATTAAGTCACATCAATCAATACCTTTTCACTGTTCAAAACTTATTGTGATGTAGTGGCTTAAATCTTAACATTGGCGTATTCTACTCCATTATGAGGCCAACTTGGATAATTTCAATGGTTACTTTTGTATCTCTCTCTCTCTCTCTCTCTCTCTCTCTAATTGCTTGGTAATTTCTTGTTTACAGGTTCTGCTTCTGTTTGTTTATCTTATTTTATTTTTCGTGATTTTCCGCTATATATCTCAAAACCTTCTTGTTTTGCGGGACCAAATGAATCTTATTGAGGATGATGATGTTATTGCAATGCGAGATGCTGTTTATACCAAGCACATAATGTTCAAGTATGTTTATGGAAAATTATGCTTCCATATATAGTTGTATTGTACGAGGAGGAGAAACGATGACATTATGGTTTTCTTTGTACGAACACAGAAAATTCCAGGGAGCCATGCAGATAGTAGTCATGGCAGAAATTGTGGTATGAAATTATACTAAAATCTATAGTTGTTTCTTTTTCATAATGTCAATGGATTTGAAAATTTTGATTGAAAATGAAGGTTTGACTTTTTCAGTCGCGTATAACAACGGATGATTCGTCGGAAAATTACTGGCTACGGTTATTAGTTCGAGAATGGGTACAATTCTGCGTCTTTGCTTACATTGGGTATGTGATCAAAATATTGAAACATTAATATACAAGAAAACTCTGCAAGTTTAAACTACGAACATCTTGTAGTAATATTTTGCAATTTTTCATCTTCTTTTTTTGCAGCCGGACTCTTAAATGGCAAAACTCGACCCCACATTTCTCACTCATGCCGGATCTAAAGCCAAAAAGCAACTCGATAGTACCTCCCATTTACAGCATTGTAAGTTGCTCTTCAGATTACTGATCAAGTTCTTTCATTATTATTGTTATTATTATTATAACTTTCTTTTTTTTTTTATCACATTTTCGTAAGTATGTGGAAGTTATGAATATGCAGGAAATGGATGCAGTAACTTATAAAGAGTTTAGTAGTCACAAATGGCACATCGGGGTGGTAAGTTTTTTTAAAATCAAGTTTAGAAATTTCTGACGTTTTTCCCTCCGATTAATTGATTACGAATTTCGATTTGGACGATGTTGTTCGTGTTTTTTTGCAGCCGACTTGTGGGTCCCAAATCGACCGATCTAAAGATTCGATTCTAGTCATAATTCAACATCCTCATGTATTCAGACTTTCTTCAGCAAACAAACCTCGTACTTATCAAGACCCTCATCCGGTTTCATCTGCTTCTTCTTCACCTGTAAATTTATAGCATATAGAGGAGAATAGGTTTGGTTCTCGATAAAGTTTACGAGCTAAAAAGCTCGTTTCATTTTAGTAATAGATTGATTTTTTGATCTTGAAGAAGTTTCATTCACTTTCTTATACATGCACAGAATTTTGAAAGCAATTTTTGGCTTCAGTCTGGAAGTTCTAAAAGCCCCAGTAGATGTGAATTTTGTAATATTAATACTGTTTTGTAATCAAAATGTGCATTTCAATATAATTCAATCCATCGTAGGTTTGAATTTAATTGCTTCAAATTTAAAGATTCCTCCTATGTCAAAGCATGAAATTTCTACGGAATATTCTGAATCAGAAATGTGCTTTTTGTTTTTTTGTTAGAAGTTGAAGGACTAAACTGTATACTATTTGTACACTAAGGGTTACTATGTAATCTAAGAAGTTGATGATGATCTAATTGTAATTTTCTCTAACTGGTGTCCACCTATAATTTATTACAAAAAATTATTCCCTGCCTGCCTCGATGGTTACGCTGAAAGGCATCTTCATTTTTTAGGAGTAGGTGGTAGCTATGGCCCCTATTCACTTCTTCCTCCTTTCGGTTTTTTTCTTTCTCCATTGATTCCCATCATTTTCTTCAACTCCCCCACATCTACCAGTACCCGTAATCTCTCTCTCTCTCTCTCTCTCTCTCTCTCCATTTTGATGCTCATGAATTGTTGAAACTGTAGTTCAAGGCTTCAAGCTATGCTTTTTATTTTTGTTTGGCTGTATGGATAATAACGATGTGGTTGTAAGAAAATCTTTCAAAGGGGAAATCTTTGATCTTGTTAGGTAACTCAGAGGAAGGTAAGATTATGTTTTTGTGGGTCTAAAGTGGATTTTCTGGTTCTAATCTGGAATTTCAACACACATTCCAATCATATGTTACTAGCAAAAAGTTATGCTTTTTGGAAAATTTTGAGTGAAGAATCAATGATTTGAGTTTACCTTGTGGTTTACTCTTTTGGGTTATGAACAGGGGAAGAAAAACTGCAGTTGATGCACCTCATTCATTGAGATTCATTGTCAAGGAGCAAGGAAAATATGGCGTTAAGAGGAAAATTCTCTCATTCGGGTTTTTGTATAAATGTTACACTTCTTCAAGTTCGAGATATTATATTTCATGCACATTGTCATCTTCAGCTTATTCGGAAGAACAAAGCAGCAAGGGTTCTTATAATGCTGAAAAGGGATTTAATCGGGTTAATTGTCTTGTTGAAGTACTGCATGAATCTGCGAGTAATTTTTCACTGCGGTAGAGTCGCTTAGCTTAGCTCAAAATGGTCCAGAGCTTGCAATGGCATGGATCGGAAAGGATGTGCACGAATGGCATAAAAGAATGTCTTATCAGGTAAATGTGCCTTTGGAAAAAAATGACTTGAAAAAAATGATTTGGTAAATCGGAGTCTAGGTGGAAAAGTATTTGTTGTATGTATTAGATTTTGAGGTAAACTGGATTATGCGTTTGGTTAATTAGGCTTCATTTGGGTAAACTTATTGAGCTGACGTTCAGAGTTGTCTATTAAGTTGTATTTTGTGTGCTTAAATTGGAATTTGCGGGTTCAAACTCGACTTTGGGTCCAAATTGGACAAAAATAAATGCTTCCGATTTGAGCCTAAACCATTTGGGCAAACTGGAGTTTTATGTGAAAGTAATATTTAGGCTGTATGATTCAAACAGGTGGCAGTTTACACTTTGATGAAAACTGCAACTGATGTGAAGATTTTACTTTCTCATGAGAGAACGAATGACTCTTCTTCAGTTAGAAACATGTAAGCAAAATATCGAGTGGTTTAAAAAATGACGTTTCAGGTGAACTATTGTTTGGAAAGTTCTCTCTCCATTTTTATGGGAGGTAAAAAAGCAACTTTTTGTCTTTGGATGAGCGATCGAAGTAAACAATGACTTGGTCTCTTTCTTTGTATGAGCTTCAATTGATGTGAAAAGTTCAAAACTAGCTCTCGTACTTTCTATAGTTCTTTATTTTCAGCTTGACAACTAAGGCAAGTTTGTTGGGAAAGGACATAGAAATCCAACTAAACTCAAAGCATCCTCTACTACTAAACTGGTTTGTAGAGACCGAACTGCCTTGAATTGCAGGATTTTTCATTCCGTTATTGAAGAAGTGGTCTGTGGAATACGCCGGAAGGTTTGCTCAATTAATAAAAATAAGAATAAATTTATTCATCTTGTAGTTAAGTAAAGATAGAACTTTAAAAGATTAAAAGACAAAATATATTCAGTGGTGTGGCAGGGATTGTAGTGCCAATGAGCTGCTATGCTGCAGTCGGGAAACTATATTAAGGTCATAATCCATGTCTCTTTGCAAAGTCTGATGAGATATTCATAGACCTCATGGAAATTTCTTACAACCTTGTTTCTGTGGACAAAATATATCTAGGAAGGAAGACAAGGTTGTTCATATCGAAAATGGGGATAAAGGATCTTGATGAGCCCAGTTATTGACTTTCTTAGGTAGATTAATTAATTACTAAATATACTATCACACATTATTAAAAGTGGAATTAAGTTATCAAAAGATGATTAAACGTTTACCTTCAATGCAGCTACTTAGAATGTGGGAGTCTTTTTATTTATCCCAAATTATCTTCCGTACAAGCTTATCAACTATTCATAGAGGTAGAGGTGTCCTTTGTTTTTGTTTTTTTTTCTTTTCCACATTTTGTATTCAGAGCCTGTTAACAATTTGTATGGAAGACTACTGGGCTGCTCATGATAAATCAAGGTATACTAATATATGCTTGTTTTTTACTGGGTTCATTTGCACTGCTCAAGTGGAGAAGAAGAACAATTATAACAATGATGATGCATTACATAATATGCTTTTTCTAGTCTCCAGATCATGGAATAAAACTCTGACCAAGTTTGCATTTGCATTGGAGGCACCACAACAAAAGTCTGGTGACTTGATGATGAATCAGGATTTGTCTAGAAACGATTCCGGATACGAGTCTGAACCTGCCTTTGATTTAAGCTGAGGCATTATACCTGTCTGATTATGACTCAGGCTAGTATTGCTTGGCATATGAAATTCATTAAGAAATACAGCATGAAGTTGGCATCTACAAGCTCTGTAAGTAATTCCCTTAATTCTACTTAATGCCAAATTTGTTACTTTATGATCTTTTACTTTTTTGGGTGCTAATATTGGACAACTGGATTGTTTGGAAAAAGGATGTCTTTATGGGTACTAGATTACTTTTCATGGACTGTTGCTCTGGAGCTACTAACAAGGCTACTGCATGGCCGGAAAATCACAGAGCAGGAAAGAAGCTAAAAGGAACTTTAACGACTTTATCTCACTTATCCCGATTCGATTCTAATGCTTCTTCCTGTAAACTTTTCATCGGCTTCACTCATACATTTTCATGTATGAAGCAAACTTCGAAAAATGACTTAAATCAAACTCATATTTCTCGTCTACATTTTTTCAGGTCATGCAGCTATAGTAGCGGCAATCAAGAAGTACAAGCCATACCTGGTAAACACATTAATCATCTAATCCGGCTTAGTCCAAAGGATTGTTGCAGTTTACTCAAATTCCAGTATACAGACTGTAGTTTTAATTAAATGGTTTTCCAAATACACAAGGGTGAACTTCTTATATTTACGTAGGTGTTTGCTGCATCTATCCAGATCCCATCTCCGTATTCTTCCGAGCGGCTGGACGCGGTCAAACAACTACAGAAAACTAAGAAGATGGAAGTTCAGTCATGGATCAAACTTGAAGATACTTCTTCATCCTCTCGGCTATCATAACCAATGTCTCATGCAACCTTCTTTTGTTAATAATAATTAAAAAAAAAAAAAAAAAAAAACCCCTATCAAGTGCGATTTTCGAGGCCAACATTTCGGATTGAAAAATTCAAGGAAACTAGCGGAACAAAATGCGTTTTATTGACCATATCACAAAGTGCTTGAACTGCATTCATTAATTACAAGAATCTCAGGAGAGAAACATAAGCAAATGATAGCAAAATGGATAAGGAAGGAAAGCACTCTACGCGTCCACCACACCAGGAAAATGAAGATTTAACTCAAATCAGTCCTCATAATTTGCAGGACCAGAAAACTGACGAAGTTAAGCTACATAAATATATCATCCGAAAGTAATTGTACGGCAGAAATAGCTCAAATCAGCCCCCCTCTTTGTCGTTTGCTTCTAACTATTCTGCAGACTCCCCTCCTATGTAGTGTCTCGATGTTTGCAAACAAAAGAATACTAGAGCTGTTTTTCTTTTCTTTTTTCACAACAAAAGAAGTTTTATAGACTGCTTCTCTGCTTCTGAACTTGAAGGTGAAAGCAAGATGTTGTAGATTCAAACTATCCTCTTTGGATCACGGGCAGCTGCAACATGGTCCTGCAAAATACAAAACCCAGCGTAAGAAGATGAAAAGTTGCTACAAAGTACTATTTAGAAATCATTCTCTTGCAAAGAGAAAGTCAATGAATGGCATCATGGATATTAGTTTACTTTTCATTGAAAAGATTATAGCATCTTCAAGAGCCGCACAACATTCTTAACCTTCCATTCATCATATCAATAACGTACTTAATTAGTTAGTTAAAAATTGAATTGTGATAAGTGGAGGCTAGCACTTCTAAATTTTACCAGCACAACCATGATGAAAGAGAGTAACTAATAGAGGGCAGATGAACTGAACCGGAAACAAATTATAACTCACTGAGATAAAATCAAACGCTCTGGTTTCCTCCTTTGAACCGTTCATCATTGAGGTAGGAGGTTGGTTTGAAAAATTAGGCTGGAATATATCTGGGATGGGTGACTCGAAGCCGCCTCCCATAGCTCTAGCATTTTGGGGCTTCATATTCCCATTTTGTTGGAAGCTTGACATTGTTGCAAGAAACTGTTGTTGAGCCAAGAGATTCCCCATGGCACCATAATTTATTGACTGAGCGAAGGCTGGATTCAACATCATGCCAGGAGGCATATTATAAGCCATTGCACCCTGTGGAAACATAGCATTTGTATTCATCCCTACCAACTGAGGACTAAAGATGCCATTCAGAGCATCATTAGAATTTTGACTATTAGATAGACTATTTGCATCTGCAAATAAAGTTTCAGAGAGTTCTCCAGGTGAGTTTCCTTTCCTCTGATTCTTCGAGGTACCCTTATCAATGGATAAACCTGACATTAAATTATCAACACCATTTCCGTTGAGTTCTGGTTCTAGAGGGTCAAGATTTGATCCAAAAATATCGAATGGATCGGATTCATTTTTCTTTCCTGCCATATGATTCTCACTAGCTTCCCAATTATCATCCACATTCAACCCAGAAAAGAGATCACTTTCACGATCTCTGTTCTCAGTAGTGTGAAACGACACATCTGAGAAGGGGTCGTCGTCAATTTTGGGGACACTAGTGCTTAAACCACTGCTTGCACCATCTCCAAATAAATCATCTATTAGAGGGGCGGAAGAGGCATTTAGCTTAGCAATGTTCTGATCACTTTGGTGCCTTATAGACTCCTCTGTTCCATTATAATCACTTGGATCACCAGTATCTATTAAGTCAGGCATCTGGTAAACGCTACTAGTCTCACTAGTCGCAGCCTTTTCTGAATTGTTTCCTATGGTGCCTGTTTGCTCTCCACCAAGAAGGGCCAAAACCTGTACACAAAGGCCAGCAGAAATAAAGAGATTACTTCACCCAGTTAAGTCGTTAAAGAAACATGCTATCCTATGCTTCATCTCACCTCCTCACCATGAACTTGGCAGAAAATAACAATAATAAGGCTTCCTATAATTAACTACTCAAGAAACTGCGACATCAGATAAAGCATTAGATTTCTCTCTTATTTAAAGTAAGAAATTGTATAGACTTCCCTCATCTAAGGGTAACTTTCATCACAGTTCCTCTTTATTTAATTATTTTAACTGCTTAATTCCGATAGTCATATTCTGTTATAAATACATTTAGTAAGGGAAGGTAGTGGTTACCTTATTAGCCTTTTCCCTTAAAGAAGCTTGGGGAGACTCGGAGCATCTGATCACCACATCTTGGTTTTCAGTAAAATAAGAGGCCACAATTACAAAATGTTCGTCATCTAATTTCCTTAAAATTGACTCGAGGACACAAACAGCTTTCATACGGACCTGAAAGAGAAGATTCCCACAAAAATAAGGAAATGTTAAGACGATATGAGTTCAACAAACTTCTAGTTTGTTCCATCCCCCCTAAATAAAAAATAAAATAAAAAAATAAAAAAACCACAAATAGAATAAAAATAGCAAAAACAGTGGGGAAAAATGAACAAAAGGAAAAGCAAGAGGAAAGAAGGAACCTGTGCGTTCTTACTGTGTATTGAAACATAATATCAACAGTATAAACATACCTGCCACAACGGTGATTTGAGCTTTGATTCAATAGCACGACTTAATGCCACTGCATCCAAGTTGGCCGCCTCCATAAGAAAAGCCTGAATAGCATCTCGACTGGGTTGTAAGCGTACACCACCTGATGTCGCAATTGTCTCCAACAACCTCTCCTCCCTACTCTTATTCGGTGAAAAGCTTGAACTCGAGTCCCCATTGGTTACTTCCAGCTTAGGTCCACTACTCACATTCTTTGAAATTCCAAAACTACCCTGAGTACCCTCATTATGATATTCAGATGGCTCATATCTTCTACCATAATCATTTTCTATAGTCAATGACCTTCGAAGATTTGGACTCCTGTAGGTTCCTGGGTCATTCTTTCTTGATGAATTTCCTTGTGTGAAATTACTAAGTCCCTGCTTTAAGGTCGCACTTCCAAGACCAACTACCTCACTTAGAAATGATTTTTTGTCTTCACTTACTGGCATTTCATAGTTTGTACTCCCAAAACCTTGAATTCTCTTGTTAAGATCTTCAGAAGGGGCAGGCTTGTTGTCCTCTGCAGAGAAGATAGCAGATATAGTCTCATGAGCAGTGTCCCTGACAGCCTTATTGAGAGCATCCCCTTTAAGAGGATCCAACTGTCCCTTGTAATGAAGTAGCTGCCGAACAGCTACTGAATTCCTCTGCATTTCCCTTCTAAACTCCGAACCTGATTTTCCAACTGCATATTTAATCAACCTAAGAGCCTGCAGAATAATTGAACACAAATGATATTGGCATGACTTACATTATCCAATCCTTGGAAAATTTTGCATCAATTCCTAGTTGATCTTTTTTCATTTTATCCGAAGATTTTGCTATTAGAGTAGCAAAACTGACCAACTAATCAAGCTAAGCTACTAAAACAAAGTCAAAAGATAAGTGTCCGTAAAAGTTGCAGGGAGATATACATTGCATACACCAAATTTGAGGAAATAAGCAATCACAACAAACAATCACCAGATGAAACCTTTCCAACATTATCTCATTGTCTCATTCATAATTTACGTGTCTATTGAGGATCATTAGAAGAAAATCAAGAAACAATAATGTATTTAAGAGGAAAAATTCCATATGCCTTCAATCTTGGTCCTTATCAAGTGACAAGGGATAAAAGAAGAAAATATTGGTTTCCATTTCCTGATCAATAACAAAATCAAATGAAAATGTCATCACTCCTTACTCTCCAGATAAAACCCCATAATTCAAACCATAGATTTTTGGCTTTTCTCGCACTTTCTCGGCTACCAAACCAAAATCCAAATTACTATATTTTTATCAGACAATTCAACACACAGATCTAATCAAATCAGAGCTAAAAAGGGCAACAGCTAAAGGCTGGAAAAAAGATTTAAAAAAATAATTGCACCTACCTTCTGTTTGACAATTGGGCTCTTATGCTCGAGCCGCTTCAAGATAAATTCCGAGACCTCCTTAACAATACTGACATGAGACGACCTAAGAAGCTCACAAACCTCCTCCAGTTTGTAAACCGGCGTGACCTTGTCCTCATCCGACGTCGCTCCGTCGATCATCCTCGATCTCCAGTACGACTCCACCGCTCTTCGACTCGAATCCATATCGCACCAATCAAGATCACCGAAATCTTCACAAAACCAAACAGCTTCAAACCGGATCAGATTGAAATTCCAATCCTAATCCAAAAACCCTGGAACAGGATCGATCCAGGGCAGAATTTCCCTCCTGATCCACGTCCTATATACCATGCAAGATTGAATCGAAGGCGAACGGAATTTGAAGCCCTAATATTCGAAATTCGATAGGGAATCGGGAGAGGAAGGAGAGAATTTGATTGGAGAGGTGGAAGAAAGGAAGGAGAGAGAGAGTTGGGAACACGTCGTCGGAGCCGCGTGGGTGAGAGCTTCCCCTTTGATCCTCATTTACGTCCAAAACGCCACGTGTCAACTTTGGCTTGCCTTTTACCTCTGCGACAGACTTCTCTATTCTTGTAATTCGTTTCTCTCCTGATGTAAGACATCAATAATAGGATGAGATTTTTAAGTTTTCTCTCTTTCAAATTTATTTACAGAATTTTGATATATATTTACGTATTTTATCTGTATTTATCTCTTTATTGAAATGTACTTTTTTCAGTCGGCTAAAGTAAAAATTAAGCTTTTAGATTTCATTACAAGCTCATCAAAAAAGCCTTCCATGGAAAGTACAAATATCACTGTCTAGAATCTCACTATTCGTCACCGAGAAAGAATCCCCGCCAACCCGATATAAGAGAGGACGGTGGGTCGGTTTCGGCGAGCATTATCCGTGCTTGCTTTCTCTAATATCAGTTGCAAGAATCTCACTATTCATTTACCCCCTCATATATCTTCAATAGCTGAGGAGTTTCTGCTAGATAAGGATGCACAAATTTGTCAAGAAACACTGGTTCGGTTAGCTTAAACGGCTTAACCGGAAAACCCTTGTTATACAAACCATTCCGATTTAGAAACTTCAGAACTGAAGCCCTAGGCATATATCTCTTCTCCAAGCTCAATGTAAGTAACACAGGCGATTTAGCAAGTTGTAGAGACTCCCAACCCAATTCCTCTCCAACAAATTTCATAATCGAGTTGATTTTACCCTCGGATAGATTCATACACTGTGGATAACGCTTAAAAGCAGCCATAGAAACTTCTGCAGACCAACCCCATTTTTTGTAAGCATCAAGCTTCCTTTGCCATGTCAATTTGCTCATTGATCGCATTGCCAACATTGCTTCAACAAAGCTTGATTTGCAAGGGATGAATCCTAATTTCTTTACATCTTCCAAAATCTCTTTCAACCGTTTAGGACCTAATATAAAAGTTCTGGGATGGTCATGAAGTAGGGAACAAACATTACATTCTGGCACACCAGCATCTAGCAGCATTTTATAGCATGTCACAAGCTTTCTAATATCACAAATAACGGTCGAATAGCGTTTAATAAGCGAGATGGTCTTCTCCTCGGATTTAAGCAAACTTTTCAACAAATCATAAGCCGGGATTATATGATTCACTAGGCTTCTTCTCAAAATTCGTGGGTCCAAACTAACAGTTTTGACTATTTCATTGATTGGAACACCTTTTGAATGAAAAAACTCGAACTTGGGTAGGAAAGATTTATCGGGACGAGATAAAAGGAAATGAGGATATCTTTGGACAATGGACTGGATTTCAGATCCAGAGAAACCGTGGTTTCTGAAGAAAGCTAACACTAATTCTGGTTTTTTAGGGGTTTCGAAATTAACTATCTTAGAAGCCGATTGAGCGGTTTCTGAGGAAAATCCGCAAGAATTTACAAGATAAGAAACTGTAAAAGAGTTTGGATTCACATTTCCTGAAGTGTATTTCAGAGCTTGAAGAAGATGGATGCTTGAGATTGGGATCGGTGAAATTTCAGCAGAATATCTAAAATGAACTAGGGATTTGCAGAGGAAATTAAACATGTTAAGTGATGTTCAATTTGAGCAGAAATTAAAAGAACATTAGAAATAAAATCCTTAAAAAATCATTGCCAATATGTGAGATAAGGAGATAGAAATTCCTTACAATCATCTACTTGAAACCCTAGAAACCCGAGGAAGCGAACCACCTGCGACAGAGGAGCGGTTGCAGATAAAGAAACGATCAACAATCTCGAAGTCCAGAGATAGCACACAGTTTTGGATTGGGCTTTCTTACTACAGAAGGCCGAACCTAATTATCGATTATAAATTGGGCCGATATAAATCAATAGCCCAAATCATTTATTCTTGCAATACTATAATACTACTGCCTCCGGCCCATGGCCACCAACTACTCACCGAGATTCACAAGTGGAAATGGGCCTATCTTTCTAGAAATCCAGCACATATGCACCGTTAAGAAAAAAGAAACGGAAAAGAAAATTTAAAATATAAAAAAAGAAAGAGACCAAGAAAATTATTATGATAAATTAATTTATTTTAATTATATATAATTTATAATATAATAATATAAAAATAATATATATATAATTAAAATAAATATAATTTATATAAAAATTTCTTCATAGAGGCAGACCCTTATCTCATAATTTAGAAGAAATTTAAACACAATAAATAGATTAATTATAATAAAAAATATTAATTTGGTAAATTAAATAAATTATTTTATTTATTTAATTGAGATTAATTGGCATATTGTGATGTGAATTTTAAGTGTACAAAAAATTCGGGTACCATGACTCACCCCTCACATATCCCCCCAGTATGTTTGGATAATTTTTATTAATTTTAATTTTTTTTATTAAAAACAATTAATTAAAAGGAATAATAAAATAAAATATAAATAAAATAAAAAGAAAAGAATCTCATAAGAGAAAGTGCAACATACAAACAAGAAGAAGGGGCTACAAACTCACCAACTCCTTTTCTTTTTCCCCCCCTCATAATTCACAAAGCGACACATTAGTCCAAGATCACAGCTTTACAATCATCAAAACAAGAAGAAGGGGCTACAAACTCACCAACTCATTTTCTTTCCCCCCCCCCCCCCCCCCCCCTCATAATTCACAAAGCGACACATCAGTCCAAGATCACAGCTTTACAATCATCAAAACAAAAGCAAAAGTTAAAAAGGGGCCAGATTTAGCGAAAGCTCTTCTACCCTTCTACTTATTACAAAAGCAAGCAACATAAATTAAGAACATCAATTGACAATATATTAACTTCAACGATTAAAGTTCAATCAAAATGATCAATAATCACCCCCCGACAAGGGAGCATGCTCATGAGAGTGAATGAACACATTTCCATAGATGAGCCCAGCTATGCCACCACCAATCAAGGGTCCAACCCAGTAGATCCAGTTGTCGTGGAAGTCTCCGCTAACGACGGCAGGCCCGAAGGACCGGGCCGGGTTCATCGATCCACCGGAAAATGGGCCGGCAGCCAAGATGTTTGCACCGACAATGAAACCGATGGCAATGGGAGCTATCGTGCCCAAAGCGCCCTTCTTGGGATCAGCTGCTGTTGCATAGACAGTGTAGACTAAACCAAAGGTGATGATGATCTCAAAGACCACTCCTTCAAATGCTCCCACTCCAGAGGCAAGACTATGGGTTGGAATTGTCTGGAATAAATAATTAAGTACAACATAGGTAAACTGATTAGGCTAAGTTGGTTAGATAGAGAGAGCGAGATCATTTCTAGTTGGATCTTACCAAGCCTCCACTGACATATTGGAGGAGGAAGCAAGCAACAATGGAGCCAAGAAGCTGAGCGATCCAGTAGAAGATGCCAGTGAGGATGGTGATCTGGCCACCAAGAGCCAATCCGAAGGTGACAGCTGGGTTGACATGACCACCTGAGATATTAGCACCCACAGACACCGCCACAAAGAGAGCAAAAGCATGAGCAATTGCAATCGCAACTAACCCCGCCGGATCAAGGGCTGCATTTGATGTCAACTTATCTGCCCCACCACCACAACAAAAACAACGTTAGTTTGTAAACTAGGTAACATCATCGCATACGTACTAATCATGACATTAACTATCCTTAATTGAAGTTAAAAGGAAATGAAGTGATTAAGCAAAGTACTGTAAGCTATGGCTGAGCCCACGCCGGCAAAGACAAAGAGCAAGGTGGAGATGAACTCAGCTACATAAGCTTTGAAAGAAGGTAAGCCGAAGGAATCATTGAATCGTCCAAATGCAATCTTGGCCATTGATTTTAGATGGAAAATTAGAGAGATGAAAGGAAAAGAATGGGATATTGTATGATATGAGATACCCTTTTCCAAATGTCATACATATATATAGGGACGTGGAACAATGTCTTTGTACCTATAACAACACTTAATGAAGCTTCTCTTAATTAAGCACATGTCAAGATAGCTCTCATGCCATTCGCTAGGCGGTTTGATTACCAATAATATGATTATGTCGGCTTATATATATTTATAAAGTCATGAACAATATGGATGAGTGGTATTAATTAACGTTAATAATTGTCATTAAACATGTATGCTTAAGTTAACTATTCTCCTAAAAATTTAAAATCAGAAAATAAGTTTAATTATATTATTTATTATTTAAACTCTTAACATTCTTATTTTCATATAAATTTATAATTATATGAATTTTAAATAACAATATAAATTTTAAGGATAATAAATAAGTTACATAATATTTAAAAATAATCATAATTTAAACTCAGATATTATGTTAAATTATTATTATGCAAATAAGGGAATATATATATTCATATTATATATCTATGCATATCCTATTGAGTTCATATATGTTATATTATTATTATATGGACATAGCTGTCACCAACAAAGCTTTAGTAGAACTGTCCGGAAGCACATAAATGATTCCTCCATGTGATCAAACGACAAGAGTGTATAGTGGACTGAGAGAAAAAGGGTTATGCGAAGGAAATAATGATAAAAAGGAAAGGGGAGGTGAGAGAGAAAGGTAGAGAGAGAGAGAGAGATGATATGAGTGTCTTAGGGCCACAAAATGGCACCGACCATGACCATGACAATACATACTTCCAAAAAATGGTGATATGTTTTATTTTAAAGGGTGGATAAGGTCAGTGACTTAGTGCACAATGGGTGATTTGAGTTTGTTATACATATAGATTCAAATAATGGATTAGAATTTTGATTAGTTTGATTGAATAACATTCTTAAATGCTAAATAATAGATGAATTAAAACCTTATTAGTTATTAATTATGTCATATCATGATACAAGGCCACGTGGGAGATGAAGTGGCAGAAGATCCGAGCTCAATTGGTCGAGAGGGATTGAACGGGCTCATTGAGAATCCTATATATAAAGCCTCCGACCCAAGTTTAAGGATTGGATGTGGCTGTCGGATAGAAGCAGCAAGGCCAATCCGATGTGTCGCTTCAAGTTTAGCGAGAAGATCTAGTCTCAGTTAATAATAAAAAATAAAAAAAAAACCTCGAACAAAATGAACTCTTGTCTAAGTTCTATTACAGCATTATTTTTCGTACGTTAATTTGAAATATTTCTGATTAATTTATGTTCAGCTTTCTAACTCTAAGTGACATTATAACGTTATATCGATGAAGAAGAGAAAAATCTAAGAATACATGTCTCTACATTCTACATCATTTTGTACAAATTAAGTACATACAAAAAAAAGTACAAAAAAGATACATAAATTCATCTCTAAATTATATAATATATATATATATAAGTAGAAATTTAATAAATTAATAATTTTAATTTAATAATAATTTTTTTATCCTAACTTGAAAATAATATATTAAATTTTTTAAATAATTTATTATGTCGTAAAATTTATAAATTTTCTTAATCTCAATAGTATTAATTTATATATATCGACTCTCCTGAACAAATGTTTTCTTCATGTTTTCATGGTTAAGACATGAATGAAAGTCTTTAAGACAAAAACTAAACCATAATCATTAATTATGACCCAAAACACATTGACCTAACATGCAATTAAACATGCCTATGGAGCTGTCTCTGTAACCATTCTATCTGCCCTGTCTTTTTCGTTAGTTCACAGTTGCATGGATGCATGCTCATACTCTTAAATATTACGTACTTTTTTTTCCCCTCTGCATGCACTCGTCGATGTTATACATATTATGATATATATATATATATAGTTTTCATGCATCGTTACTACTGTTATTTGCATGGCTACCCGCCAATTACTTGCCATGAAAGTTACTTATAGTGAAGTATGAACGTGATAGATCTCTCTCTATCTATATCATTATACAATTTCTCTTTTTTGGCAGAATCCGAGTTCGTTGAGAGGTGGATACGTCTTTGCTCAAGGGTATGTAATACAAATATATATACAAGTAAATTCATAAAGTACTATTGATGATAATAGTAATAGTAATAGTAATAGTAATAGTAATAGTAATAGTAATAGTAATAGTAATAGTAATAGTAATAGTAATAGTAATAGTAATAGTAATAGTAATAATAAATATGATTTATCTTATAATTAGGATTAACTATTACATTGATCATCAAAATGAGTATGCGGAGGGAATGTGAAAGGATAATTAGGTCATTGTACTATTTATATTCTATGATTCTTTAGCTAAATCCTAGTTGTCATGTATATAAATCT
The DNA here is from genome assembly GCA_027186245.1 of Coriaria nepalensis. Lineage (NCBI taxonomy): Eukaryota > Viridiplantae > Streptophyta > Magnoliopsida > Cucurbitales > Coriariaceae > Coriaria > Coriaria nepalensis. The sequence continues at coordinate 8,281,529 of CP114496.1, read as the reverse complement.
GTGCCTCTGCGCAGACCTTACGAAACATAATAATACAAAATATACTTCACAGCCTTTCAGTATAACTTCCTTCATGGTATCAGAGCGATAGACATAGGTCAACCCCTTTCATTCTTGATCTTAATCTCACCATGATAGCACCTGAAGATCCACCAATCTAACTTAGTATCAACCGCCGTTATCATGGCTAACTACTCTACACGACATAGAGAATATTGTTTGCAAACCATGTATTATATATATAAGTTCACGTAATAACAGCTGACCGTCAAGAACATATCTAACGAAACATCTAGAAAGAAACTATGATATCTCTTCCCTCTTCGATTTCCAAGCAGAAGTGTAGTAAATCCATGTAGTAAAGTAAGAGATGATGTTTCTGATAAGAGTAATAAACATATTAGCTTCAAGTGAAGAGGTCAAAATAGAAACATCTACTGCCGAAAAGCAAAAGCTAGTAGAAGTCAAATCGCCCAACGAGTAGTACTGAAAAGATTTTTAAAAAAAATTAAAATTAAAAAAAAGAAAAAAGAAAAAAAGAGAAGCAAATTCCTAAGTTCGAAACCCAGAGTCCGCACTTGGGACCCTTAACTTCCAAAAAAAGTAGAGTTTACTCTTTTCTTCCCTCCCTCCTCCGTCTTTCCTCTTCCATTTTAACACTCAACCTCACTCCTCTCTGGCCTCTGCACTCACCACCGCCATAGCCATGAGTTTCGATACCATCAGAGTCCAGAGCTCTTCACATCCGCAAAGTCCTCCAGCCAGCAGACGGCTTGAACGAGTCTTCTCCTCTCGGAGATCTCATCAGCATAGTGACGAAGCCCGGGGCGAAGACGACGTCGACGTGTCCAAGACCAAGAAAAACAGCCATTTTTCGCTGTTAACGACTAGGTTTACCAACTACATGACTCGAATCGGACCTATCTGGCACTGTCTCGGTTTTGTGGCCCTAATCTTCCTCTTCATCTCCTCCTTGATATTCTTCCACTCTCGCAGATTCGTCTGCGTTTCGTCGTATGATTCCATCTCGCGCTATGGGTTCTTCGGATTTGATGGACTCGCATCGGATTTTGGATCACTCGGCGTGCCTTGGTGTAAGTTTCCTTACCTACCTCTCTTTCACGTCTCCTTCTCGGCATTGTTGAATTTTCGATCCGATCCCTTCCCCTTGTAGATTTCTAGCTTTTCCAGTTTTGGATCTGGATTTGTTTTGATGCTGAATATGAATATTTTGGATTGATAACTTCTGTTTGGATACCAAAAATAAGTGGGAAAATTGTAGAAATGAAACTTATGTTTGTAAATTAGACAACATTTTGGGAATTTCGGAAATTGTTTCTCAGATTGGTTACTAGTTAGCTGGCGAGTGAAAGTATCTTAGATAGCAAGCTGAAGCTAAAGAAAATCACAACCGTTCTTGTAAAAACTACGACCATTTAGATAGCTTTTGGATGAAAGTGATTCCCTCGCCTTTGTCTCACTTTCATTTGACGTGGCAAAGCAGTTGAATTGAATCGTTTGATAAGATTATTGATTGCAGAAAGGAGTGATAGTGGGAGCTTATCTACCTTTCGCATTGTAGAAGTTGGTCCTTTCTTCACTTTAATCCAGTTTATTGCTCTACGTTTCTAGTTTCAAATTTTGAAGTTCTTTAATTCTTAACTTGCTTTTATCCTTATAAGTATATCCTTGGAAAAAGGCAGATCGAAACTTGGAAAAACGGTTGAATGGACATCCAAGGATTTACTCAAGGGCTTAGAAGAGTTTGTGCCGATTTACGATACCCGGCCCATAAAGAACAACATGTTTGGAATGGGATTTGACCATAGCTTTGGGCTCTGGTTCATTGCGCGATGGTTGAAGCCAGAGCTTATGATTGAGAGTGGTGCTTTCAAGGGCCATTCTACATGGGTTTTGAGGCAAGCAATGCCAGACACACCCATTATTTCCCTTTCACCTAGGCACCCAGAAAAGTATTTGAAAAAGGGAGCTGCTTATGTTGATGGAAATTGCACCTACTTTGCTGGAAAGGACTTTGTAGATTTTGGAAGCCTTGATTGGAAAAGTGTGATGAAGAAACGTGGTGTGAAAGATCTTAGTCATGTTCTTATTTTTTTCGACGACCATCAGAATGAGTTAAAGAGGTAAACCAAGGTATTTTCTTTTTGAATGTTTTTTATACATTTGCTTAGTGCTTACTTGTTGCCATATTGCCGTTTTTTGATGAACAGAATAAAACAAGCTCTTAATGCTGGTTTTCGACATCTTGTTTTTGAGGATAATTATGATACGGGGACAGGAGATCATTATTCTTTAAGGCAGATATGTGATCAATCTTACATAAGAGGTGCTTTCGGTTCCAATTTCTACTCATATTCTTCTATGCGAGTTGAACTATATCTGCACATTCATCATGCCTTACCAATAATGGAAAGAAAAATAACTAAATCTTGTATCTCATAAATTTGTTTCCTTGCATCCATTACAAACGAAAAGAAGAAATAGTTACATATGCTTCATTGGATGGAGAATTGAAAGTAGGTAGATCTTGTTTGGACAAATCGATCTAAGAGAGTAGCTAAGATAGATGGGATTATAGGACAATAAATATTTTTGTAGTGAGAAAAAAAAATAGTCGGTGGCAATTTGGTTCTTTGATAGTTTCATTCAAGGAAGTTCTTGCTTAATAAAATCAATGCATATAATTTATGTTTAGGTGGGGGCCACAGCTGTTTTAAGGACAGTGACGAAGCTAGAATCAGATCGAAAAGGAAGCAATTCTGGGAAAAAGCAGTCGATATAGAAGAACTCTGTGGGCCGCCTGGTGAAGCATGGTGGGGTGTTAGAGGATACATGAGGGATGATTTTAACCACACTAATAAACCGATCTCGTATTCTGAGCACTTTGAAAACAGCCGCTTCATCGAATCGATCCTTGATGTGTATTGGGAGCTCCCTCCTGTTGCCGGCCCGTCCTTGACCCATCAAATTCGATATGATCCAGCCCGTGCTTCGAGCCCTATTGTTGAAGATGGACGGTATGGATTGTTTAAACGGCTCGGATTGACTGGGTTTGAAAGCTCTGTATTTAATGGATACACTCAAATGGTTTATATTCAGATATCTAAATGATAATAGTAGTGTTATAAAAATGCAGAGAAGACTAGAGTTTGTGTTAGTGGGGAAAAAAAAAAAACAATGATGAGATCTAGTTGTCAGTTACTTTTTGTTTATCCGCATGTAGGCGCATTCCTCTTGAGTATCGTGTTATTTGATAGAATCAGATACTTATATTAATTTTTAGAATAGAATGATAATATATAAATTATATTCATAAGAAATGTTCATTTTCTGCCATTGCTCTTCTGTAAGTTTCTCTTTCTACATCTTTTTTCTCCTCAATCCTTTTAGATGAAAATTGGTTTAAATCCATATTTATGGTAAAAAAAGAAAAAAAGAAGAAGGAAATTCACATCATCAAGCAATTATCATATGATACAGTTTCAGAGTGAAATCATAAAGCACACCAATACAGTGATACATGTAAATTTAAAAGAGAACTTTATCTATCTACCTAATAAGGGTCTGTGACCTCACCAAATACACACCAAAAAAAAAAAAAAAAAAAAAAGAGGAAGTAGTGGGCCCGGTCCATGTCGTGTAGAAGCGCATCTACGGTTTAGGTTCGGATCTTGCACTTCTCAATCGCCCTCGGTGCTGCAACCAAATGAAGAAAGAAATTATTATTATATATTTTTTTATTAAATATGATAAAGGAAGAAAAATATTAAAAAATATTGATTTATATTAATTATATATAAGATTAAAATAAATTAGTTTATTCTAAATACGATTTAAAATCAAGAAATTCTCAAAATAATATTATTGGGAAAAAAAAAAAAAAGTATTATTTTACCTAGCCCAATTGCTTCAGGTCCTTTCATAATCCTCATCCTCTTGCATGAATTAGTAAACATCCTGTTTATTACAACAAGACAAACATCTAAGATCAGATTCATTAGATTAGATTAGATTCAAACTGAAAATGCATATGAAAAAAAAGAAGCTAACAGTCTTACTCCCAAGGAACATCACCAACAAGCATCCAATCGCCATCCTTGTCTTCATAAGTAAGCACATATTCAGGACCATGAAGAAGATCCTTCAGCCCACTCTCACTCAACCCATCATCATCTCTTTCTTTAACTCCATTGGCATTGTACCTCCCTAATATGAGTCACGCAATCATTCATAATCACATGGTTAGAAGTTAGGAACTTGACTTGTAGATAATCAATTTACAAATTACCGATTATCCTAAAAACTTAAATCGTAAGAAAAGGGAATCGAGTCCTCGCTCATGTAAGGTCTTCAAATCCTACAAAGATTTGGATCCCACTTAAAACGTTCAAAGGTAAAATACCAAGGGAAGGACACATTCTTGTATAGACATGATATACTATATACTGTGCAGTAAAAACCGTACATAATAATTGATGTATGCAGTTATGATCTCGCGATAACTATATCTATATAAAAATTCCTCATATCAAAATGGACAAAAGATTATTTCTAGAACATGAGAGGGAGAGAGGGAGATTACCAATAGTAAAGCAGGTAAACATCTTCTTAAGATCTAATGAGAGTTCCTTATAATTGGTGTAAGCTTTAAGGTCCACCTTCCTCAAATATGGAGCACCATCCATGCTCACTTTGACATAAAGGCACTCTAAGCCTGACTTTGATTTTCCTTGTAAATCATCATCATCATCATTGTTCTTCATCAAATTAATAGAAGCCATAATGTTCTTCCTAAATGATCTAATCGGTGGCCACCCCACAGCTTGTGCCCTGTAAAAATTCACACAATTTTTAAAGGCTAAGTTAAAGTCCGACAAAAATCACTTGAATAGAACATAGAAAGCTAATAACATAACATAATCTAATTACTTGGAAGCTGGAGGAGAGCAATTCTCAGAAACTTGAAGAACTTTCTTTTCTTGAGCAGTTGGCTTTGAAGGTTGAGGAAGAGGATTAGAAACCTCTTCATCATTAGGACCTAAATCAAGCTGATTAGAGAAAACCCATTTACCAGAAGGCTCATTAAGTGCCTCAGAGAAAACCCTTTTAGCACCTGAGACATGCTTTTGCTTATTGTCATGATCTAAGTGATCTCCTGGTGGTTTTTTCTCAGGGTAGTAGGAACCAGGTAAACCAAGCCTAAGCTCAGTGGAGCTCTTGTCATCTTCTTTAGTTATGATAGAGGAAGAAGAAGATGTTAGGGAAGTTTTCTCCATTGGAGGAGGCTCTGTCAAGCCTATGTAGTCATGTTCTTTGGGCGAAGAAGACATGAAGTCAGTAGGGCTTTCGGAAATCTTATGAGTTTAATATAGAGAGAGGGATGAGGATGCAGACTTGGTTTGGTTCAAGGAGAGGAGTGTGGTTTTTGTTTATGCCAGAAGAAGAAGCTTCTTTGGCACTTCTGTTAGCAACTAGGCGCTCTAAGCTTCTCTTTTTCTCTCTCTATTACCTCCTTTATTATGCAAGTTTATGATGAGTTTACACTAATCTTTTTAATCATCTCTCTCTTTAATCTAAGGATGAAGAATATGAGACATTCTTGATCGGCCAGTTTACTTAGACAAATTTTGGATTTAGGGTTTACCTCGATAGATAAGAATAATACGTGTAAATTTTTATTTTTTCGAGTCAAAATTTTTAACGAGTCTATCCAAATGTTTATTGAAAATTATGAAGTTATAAAAATTAGAATTGTCTTCTCAAGAAGTATATTTCACTTTCAGTATATGCGGGAGCTAATGTTGTATGGAGAACTAATAACTTATTGATGATGAGTAAAAATTCAGTACTTACAAAATCTCATACTGACCGTGTCTATAAAAAAAATGAGCCGACTGCTTATGAAAATAATCATCTATTTATGTAGATTTTTTTCGACTCTTCGATACATGATGAACCGATTATGATTTTTCGATAAACATGGTCAACACAAAACTTCATAGACACTGAATTTTACTCCAAAAAATAAAAACCATACTTAAATACATTAAAAAAAAAAAATTGTCATAGTAGTAAGTTATTAAATACTCTCAACGTTAATAGAAAAACAAAACTTGCTTGATGATAACTTAGTAGTTTTTATTCTTTGTTTGTCACTCCAAAGTGGGGAGTAAAAGTCAGTTTCAAACAGATTCAACTTGTAATTTTGGCCCCCAAAAAAACAAAAAAAAATTACTTCTTTCCACATATGCCTATTATCCCTTCTTTCCCACCAACGGGTGGCTGGCTGAAATATTAAAGTGCCCTAAAAAAAAAAAAAAAAAAAAACACGTTTGCTAATATATACACCATAAACCTGTTCCCTCCACCAAAAAGAAGACAAAACTCACACGGCTCGAGCTAGAAGAAAAAGTGGCAAAAAAAGAAGAAGCAAGAACTGAAGAACAAAGGGAAAAAAAGGTCTTCTAGTGTTGTGTTGGATATTGTAGACTCACAAACAATTCGCACATCTGTCTTTCTTTCAACAACAAACAAACATTCCTCATCTCTTCTCTTTAACATTTCTTGCCCGTAACACAAGAAGCTAATTGTAATGTGTCATACACGATTAAAATTTTATCGGGTAAATTCGATCTTCCGTAAACTGATTAATAACCGCAAATAGAAGTTTATCCCTGCATTATAATATATGGTTATAAATTTCTCATCGTCATACATGTATAAGATTATATAATGATAAACTGAAATTCTCTTACACGCTACACATGTTCCTGGATACCTGGAGATTTGTACGTCCAGATGTCTGGACTAGTTTGTCTGGAACAAGTAGATGTCTCGAATAATATTTTACATGTTCTATTTATTATTATGTGGCTATAAAACAAAAAATAATAAGTCTTTTCCTTTTTCTTTTTCTTTTTCTTTTTTTTTTTAAATTTTTAATATTTTATTATTTTCCTTCTTACGAACATAAAGAAATATCAATAAATTAAATAAACAAATCCAAACCCGAAACTAAATTTACTTATTTGAACATGAATCTACTTTGGACCAGAAAGCATGTATTAACTCTCTAGTCTCAACTTTTTCTTCTTGACTCCACTAAATTAATGAGTGTGTAGTTGATATAAATAATTACAATGAAACTTAAAAATAAAAAATAAAAATAAAAATAAAAAAATAAAAAAACTTAAGACTAAAAGAGGGTGGATACTATGCGTATCATTCAAAAAGCCGCCAGCCCAAATCTTTGGTTCTTACCATCTACGATATTCGTAACGAATCAGAATAAATAATAAATAATAAATAATAAATAATAAATAATAAATAATAAATAATAAATAATAAATAATAAAATTAAAATAATACTAATTAAGATTTATTATATTATAAAATTGAAGTGTGCGAATATATTCTGTTTAATTAGCAAAAAAAAAAAAAAAAAAATCATTATTGTAAGTACGTGAGGATACTGTTAATTGATACACGGATCATATACAATATGATATAATATGATGAAGATCACCTAATGGTCTAATTAATTAATTAGTGAAAGTTGAGATTTGTTTTTGAGTTTATATTAATTAATAATTAATTAATTACAAGTATTAACATAAAAGTTAAGGATATGATCAAAACCGCGTATCATTTTCTCACCCACGTGTCACATATATAATAAATTTGTGTCCTATCCACTTTCGAAAAAAAATGATATTTCAAAATAAAATTGTTGCAATTGATTTGTGGGAAGATCCCATGCCTAACATGCTTATATATGGCCACCTTCATTTATTTCTCTTCTTCTATGATTGTAATCACATACGCTTTTGTGCATTTTATTTCTCCAATACTTTAATACCATTATGGAATGCCAATTTTAAATGTTTATGGTTCGATTTTTTTGACGGGAATGAAATTAAAATAAGTAAGAATGAGATTAATATGTTTATTTATTTGTATTTATTTAATTATATAAGAAATGAGTAATAAAGAGTGATTTTGATTTTATGCTTAACTAAATGTAAAAGGTTTTTTCTAAGGTCGAAGAAAATAAAATTTTAAAAATTATTGAATGTCACAATAAAATTTAAATAATATATCTAATATCCCGGTAAATAAACAAGATAATCATTTTTTCACTTTCTCGGTGAATGAAAATCATTCTGGACGTAACTAGAAATTAAACAAAATAGAAAAATAATATTCATTTTGATTCTACTTCCACTAAGGAAAAAACGAACCAACCGAACACCTCCGTGATTCCATTTCATTATATTTGTTCCCCGTTTATTAATAAAATATTAAAAATATTATATTATAGCAAGTTAGAAGTTATTAATATGTAATGAAATATAACAAAATGGGTGGGGGTATAGTTTTCTTACATTTTGTTATGTATTTTCATCAATCACAAAATATCTTATTCATAAAACAAATTATTCAATAGATAACGTTGAATAGTATATATTATGCTTTTAGGAAACATTTGATATTATTATATGGATCATGCCTATAGAATATTTAGAGATCGTATATAATACCACTAGGAGTCACTTTGTTACCTTTCTTTTGTACACAATTGAAACAACATGGTCCCGCTCTTAAACTTTGAATAAAATACTTAATACTAATACAATGTCTACCCAAACCATTTGTGCTTTCTTTAATTAATGGTCATATTTATTTATTTGTTCATCAACTACAAAATTAAACACTTAGACCCACTAAGCTCCATGTGCAGGTCACCATTTTCTACAGTGACAGAAAAAAATCAATATGTGCTACATAAAGTAGTAGCTAGGTATATTGGTTTTGATACTATATTATATAAATAAATAAATAAATAAATAAATAAATAAATAAAAATTATTTCCTTCGTTAATCATCGACCATAGATTATAGTCGGCAATATATATGTGTAATATGTTACCCAAATTGATACACGTAGCGTTCTTGTTTGTCAATGTCGTAGTCACTTTCTCAATTCAATGTCGAATGGTATATCTTTTTTGTGTTTGATTGGAAAACTATATAATATATTTATATTATATGTGTGTGTATATATATATATATATATTATATATATAAAAGACAATAAAGAATGACATGCTCATGCTTATAATTGCTTTGACAAGGATGCAAACCTAATTATGTTTGAGCCGTTTAGAAGATATTAGATCTAGACGCATGCAACATCACCAATTTAGAGACAAGAAAAACAGATTGTATCTGGTTTGTATTACATGAGAGAGAATGGTGTACTCGATTGTTGAGAGAGAGAGAGAGAGGAGGGGGGTGGATACTGGCGGGTGGCGGCAGAGGCCATGGCACTGACGGCGGCAGTAGTTGTACATGGTGAATAAGGGTGGTGACAAAGAAGAAGAATGACATGTAAATCAAAAACAGTTAGCAATTATTTAGGCCTTCCCACATTTGTAAAGCCCTAGACAATGGTTTCTCCTGCCTATATGAGAGAGCCGGCCTTGCTTGCATTTAATCAATGTTTACATTTTAAACACGAGAGTTAATTAATTAATATTCACACTAAGTTAGCAATTAAAAGATAGTAGAAGTTTTGCATTTTTATTAATCATATATGAGCTGGAAAAAAAAAAAAAAACAGTCTAAATTCACTAGAAAGTTAGAAGGAATATTATTATAGTATAAACATGAAATATTTGTATGAATCAAATTTAAAACATTATATGATAAATAAAAATGTATCATCTATTAGAGTTTTACAAAAATTATCGATATAAACTATGCTCTTATCGTGCGTAAAGAGTGAAAAGACTAAAATCGTAGTTTTGAATGCTATATATGCATGCTAAAAAATTATGGGAAATGATATGAGGAGAGATCTAAACATTACTAGAAGTTGAGATTTATATAAATTTCATTTTATACTAAAGTTTCCCCTTGATTGAATGTAAAAAATGGTGTGACATGCATAATAATTAATACCATTGAAAATATAAGCATAATTAAGTGCCCTTTGAAAGACTTGCCATTTCCCAATCGAGTATTGTTGAGACGTGTGTTGGCAAAAAACACTAACTAAAATTACTATTATCTTTCCCGTTTTTGATTGCTTAAAGTTGACATTATAGTTCATTCATTATCTAGAATTCGAAGAAAGCATGCTGTGTCTTATATCGGACACTCGTAGTAACATATTATAATATGTGATTTTTTTTTTTTTTTTTTTTTAAGATTTCAGATTATTATAAACCGATCGATCATAAATATATATATATATATAAATGGATAAAAGTTCTGAATCTAATGAGATTCTTGGTTTATGTATTAGTGTTTATCGATTCTGATAATAATAATTAGGAAGAGAACGATAATTAATTTTAGAATCGATTATAATATAAGTTAATATTTTTAAAAATATATATATAATTTTATATTTATATATATATATTAAAAATAATAAATAAATAAAATATTTTCTTATTCATGACCAAATCCCAAAACCGAGAAAGTAGAGACCAGTACCACACTGTCTCAATCCCTAATAGACTTTTGCTCTCCTCAACCTCTACAAAGTCCGATGCAATAACAATTGTAATATATAGAAATCACGTTTAAAATTAGAGCGATGGAGATTAGTTAATGGCTTAGAAAATCGGAGAACTTCACGATTAATTGGCTTAGACCGAGTTTAACTAAGAATTTTGCGATTAGTTAATGTATTATTGGGCCCCAGGCTCTGTTTTTTTTTTTGGGCAGACATGGGCTATGTGTTAGGGACTAAAAAGTAAGTAATGGCCCAACCCAAGTGACCTATTTCACAAATCTTTACTCTAGGCCCAGTCCGATAATGAAAGGGCAATATTGTCATTCAACACCATCCCCTCAATCCAGTAACACTTCTCGTTCCCTCTTCAATTCAATCATCCATGGCTTCCCCTCTGCATCTTAAACCGAGCACTATTACTTTCCTCAGACCTCAATTCCTCCGGCCGGCCACTACTTACAGCAATGTTCCCATACGATGCGGCCCACGCGACAACCGTGGACCCTTAGTCAAAGGCCGAATCCTAAGCATCGAAGCAATCCAAGCCGTCCAAACCCTCAAACGAGCTAAAAAATCCGATCCGACGAAGCTCCACGACGTCGTTTCCAAAACCCTAAACCGGTTACTCAAGGCTGACCTCATCGCCACCCTGAAAGAGCTCCTTCGACAAGAGCAGTACGCCTTAGCGCTAGAAGTATTCTCGTCCGTCCGCTCAGAATACAAACCCGACTTAGGTCTCTGCGCTGACTTGGTTTCAGCTCTGGCGAAGAATGGGATGGCGGAAGATATCGACCGTCTGATTGCTGACCTGGAAAAGGAGAGCGTGATCCAGTGCGACGACAAGGGGCTGATTCGGTTGGTCAAGGCGGTGATTGCTGCTGATAGGAGGGAACCAACGGTCAGGATTTGTGATGTGATTAGAAGAACTGGATTGGGGTCCGTTGATGAGTATGTGGTTAAGGTTTTGAGTAGGGGGTTGAGAAGACTTGGTGAGGTTGGTGTTGCTGATGAGGTTGATAGGGAATTTGAGATGTTTGTTAGGGGTAGTTTTGGGAAACAAGGATTGATTAACGCATAATGTTCATCTATCTTATTAATCAATTTAATTTTAGATTAATCAGACTCTAATTTGTTAACTCCATTCCTTATAAGTTTGTAACACATTTTATTAGCCTTGGCTTATGGTTTATGTAACTTTGTATTATGCTTTGACATAATAAAGGATGAAAATGAACAATATCTTAAATATGAGGAGAAAAATAGAAACTTTTTTAAGCCACTAACTTAAAAACATATTGACATCTAATATTTGTAATTTTTACCTTCTGGCTATGGATCATAGAATCGAGGCGTTACTACTTTACCATATCCTAAATAAAGAAATTAAAATGAAAAGAGTAAATATAAATTATTTAATCCACACTGGGTAGAGATAAAGACCAAAATAACCTTACGAACCTTTTCAGTGCAGGTTGTGAAAAGGCCATTCATTCTCATTCAGTAACAACGTAGAGAGAGAGAGAGCACCATTTTTCTTACTGCAGCCCTCTTCTGTAACCGCCCAATTGTGAAAATTGCAACAACCCATCAGAGCAGAGTAGGGCCACACCTCTTTCTCTCTGCAATTTCTCGGAGAGAGATGGGTAGAGATAACCTAGTAACAACTTCTTCCTCCTCTTCGTCATCATCGGCTTCAACAGCTTCAACGAGTAGTAACTCGAATCTTCTACCTCCACCTGAGGATGCTTGGATTCACTCTCATCGAACACTACTTCCTCACTGGAAATCTCTATCTCGCTCTTATCGGGTACCTTTTTTTCCTCTCTATTTCTTTTCTCCCTCGTAACTTTACGGTTATTGCTATTATTTTTGCTTAGTGGAAACGGTTTGCCTCAACTTTGCAACTTAGGGTTTCGTTTCTGGTTTATCTCTGAAGAGTTTCTGTGAAGAATTTTGATTGAGATGATGAGCTATATTGATCTGAATCCCTTATTTTTCATTCGTTTATGTAACTTATCTTGAACTTTTGTTTTTTGTTTTTTATAGTCTACAGTTCCAATTTCTATATCAAGAGTTAACCAGATCGATGCTGGAAGATTGGATTTTGAAATGTCAGGCATGTTGAAAGAACAGCTTGTGAAGGTCTTCTCTTTGATGAAGGTACCTCTTCTCTGCCGTATTCAATGTTGAAGTGTTGTCACTTACTGAAGCCGATAGATCGGTTTCAATTTTTGTTTGGACATCATCAATCAAAGCTGTCTCTCCTCTTTGTTGGGATTAGCCAGGAATATTATTTCAATATGAAGCAGAGCTTGATGCTTTCTTGGAGTTTCTCATTTGGCGGTTCTCTATTTGGGTAGATAAGCCTACCCCAGGAATTGCTCTTATGAATTTGAGGTACAGGGATGAACGCGCAAGGGAAGCTCCAGGAAAAGGTATAATCCTCTACGTCTCTTGCATGTGTAGACTGTAGCATGATAACCAGAGTGTATGTTTGTATGGGTTGCTCAATGCTTATATGAAAATCGATTGTATGCAGACATGTAAGACTTATAGAGAAGATAGATGTGCTTATGATAGCCCTCTTTAGATGTAGGTTACTTGATTATTCTTTTTCATTATTTATAACTTATATGATCTGCTTCTTCCTTATGGGCATCATCTTCCATACAGTCAGATCTGGATTAGAAGGACCTGGACTCACTGTTGCTCAAAAGATTTGGTATTGTGTTGCTACTGTTGGTGGCCAGTACCTTTGGGCTCGTTTACAATCATTCTCTGCTTTTCGTAGGTGGGGTGATTCTGAGCAGGTATCAACCTCTTTTGACCTTCTTCAGATGATGCATTCACTGTTTCATGAAATATGCATTGATATGTTTTTTTATTTGTTCAGAGGCCAGTCGCCCGGCGAGCATGGATTTTGATGCAACGTATAGAAGGAATCTATAAAGCTGCCTCATTTGGCAATCTGCTTATATTTCTTTACACAGGAAGGTATATTTTTCTCATAGACTGTCCACTCTTTTAATATGTTAGCTTGATGAATCCATTTAGAAGAACTTTTTATTGGGGACAACAACATTGTTTGTGGTTCTAGGATTCATCCATTTTATTTGTATCTGGCTAAATTCAGATTAGGTTGGAGCATTGAGATTGCTGGTGCTAGTATTTAAAAAGTTGTTTACCTTTGTGGACCAATTTAATCGCATCATCTTGTTCTTAAATTTATTTCATCCAGTGCCATATTTGTTTCATCTATGTTTCAGCCATCAATTTATGTTGCATCAATGCATTAACAGAACTACATTCATGATAGATGAAAGTGAAAATTCACTTAGTGAGAAGTTCTAAGTTAACCCAAGTAGTTTAAACTTCTTGAAACAATTCCCAGCTCTTGATATTTGTTCATAGTACCGGTATGTTGCAGGTATAGAAATCTCATTGAAAGAGCTCTAAGAGCTAGACTAGTTTACGGAACTCCTAATATGAACAGAGCAGTTAGCTTTGAGTACATGAACCGACAATTAGTGTGGAATGAATTCTCAGTAAGTATCTTATCTCACTCCCCACAGTACAAAACTGCCCTTGTATCTATTCCTCTACGTACAAAACAGAGACATCTGAATGTCTCTAAACTCTCTTCTCTTCCGCTGATTGCAGGAAATGTTGTTGTTGCTTCTTCCTCTACTGAACTCATCATCAGTTAGGAACTTTCTTCGACCATTTTCCAAGGATAAATCCTCAACCTCCTCAGGAGACGATAGTGAAATCACTTGCCCTATTTGCCTAGCAAGTCCAACTATTCCATTTCTTGCTCTTCCATGTCAACATAGGTCTGTCACTCTATAACTCTAAATTACATAAGAAGGGAAAAAAAAGAAGAAAGAAGAACTGTTTAATAAGATCTGTTATTGCTCTTTTCTGGCAGATACTGTTACTACTGCCTTAGGACAAGGTGTGCTGCTTCTCCAACATTCAGATGTTCCAAATGTAATGAACCCGTCATTGCTATGCAGCGGCATGTTGGAATCACCAATCCAGTTCCTACACAGTGATCATTTTCAGAACCCAAAGAAAGGGAAATAAATTAAATTAGGACAATATTATATAATGCTTGAAAAGTGGCATTATTTTTCGCCGTAGAATTTACTCTAAAAAAAGGTGAATCAAATTCTTTGTAGAAGTATCTTATTGTTCCTGCCTGTTGTAAGTGTGGGTGGAAGGTTTTCCATCGTAGATGTTAGGATTAATATATGAAAATAACATAATAAAATTGAGATTAATATATAAAGTTGTACTTTTAGTTAACAAGTAAAGATGACTATTTGTCCATATATAAAATGAAAAGTACCCTAACTAGGTACGAAAACTATGTACAAAAAATCGAATGTATCTAAAAAGTTATTAGTTAAAATTATATATTATTAATTAATTAAAATTAAGTTAAATTAAAAAAATTTATGGAGAACTATTTGAAAAAAGATCTCTCATCTTTATTCGAATATTGGACTAATCAAGAAAAGATAGTATAAATAAATGGAAAGGTTGATGCAAAGGGAAAGGTGCTTAGGCCTCATTCATTACTTTCTTCAACCTCATCTAGAAAGATATATTTGAGAAATTGAAAAGGAAAGGAAAGGAAAGTAATCCAGTAAAAGAGAGAAGCTTTATAGTGATCACAAGAACTGCAAATGATGGCGGGAAACCCTAACTGGTGGAATAGTAGTTGTAGTAGTAGTAGTACTATTACTTCACATCAACTATCTTTCTTTCCTCCTCATGAATATGATCTTCAATCTTCTTCACTACTTCCTTCTAGTTCTTTGGAACACAATCAAGAGCCTTCACAATCTTGGAGCCAACTATTATTGTAATTAACCTCTCGGTTTTTTAATAATCTATATTTCTTGCTCTATACTAGACCGTCTGAAGGATTCAATCATCAGTAATCACATCAATGGAGCTTTGATATTTCTCCGATGCGTGCTATGATATCTATCTCTTTATGCTCTTATATATCATTATACTTTTTTTTTTGGTTAGAGGTGGATTTTCAAGTACAATGCTAGATGAAGATAAGTCATGTGTTGATGAGAGTGAAGATTTTCAACCTAAGAGTTTGGAAAAGAAAATGGAGGAGCTAATTCTCTTGAATACATTTCCAAGGCTCTCTGTAGCTGATCATGATCATAATCATGTAGTACTTAAGCAAGAGAATATCATTTCCCAGCATAACAACTTGTACGGTCAATCAACTGAAGAATTTCCGGCCTCTAGATCATCAGCAAATCATAACTATATTGAGTCGTCTTATCAGGACAAAGTAGGGGGAAGAAATCAACGTCTCCATAATGATTCATTTGATCAGGTAACATGCATAAACATTTTTTTTTTTGTTCTTCTTCAATTCCATCAGGCTATATCTATATGTTTATACAATATACAGTAACAATATTTTCAATCAAGTAGAGTGGTGGCAAAATGGGGCACATCACTAGTAGTCACAATGCACCTACTTGTAAGAAGGCTAGGGTTACATCATCTTCTTCAACTTCAAGCCAACCGCCATTAAAGGTACTAAGTTAAAAATAGAGTACTGGTTATCGAGTACAGTACTCATTTATATCAATATAAGTTGTGGTTTGTGGTGAATGATGATTGATTAGGTGAGGAAGGAAAAGCTAGGGGACAGAATAACAGCTATCAACCAGCTAGTTTCTCCGTTTGGGAAGGTTTAATTTAACCTAATTACTCTCCGATTACATATCATTATATATGCTTCCTATATCAATATATTCCTTTCTTTCCCTGGGGTTTTGTTTTTTGAACGTAATTAAGAGAATGGATAGAAAGGAAGATGAGAAATTATTACATATGTATGACTCATATATTATTATTATAGTCGGATAATTAAAATCGCATCATTTGACAAAACGGATATATGTAGCACGATTTCACTTATTAAACTATTTGAATAGTAATGAGTTGTGAATGGATCATGTACATATCTGCATCTGTTGCAGACTGACACTGCTTCCGTGTTGTTTGAAGTTATTGCCTATATCAGATTTCTACAAAGTGAAGGAATGATTCCCTCAAAATATTTCTCCAACACGACAGAAATACTGAATACTGCAAATGACACTAAGCTATTGATAGAATATAAATTGTCTGATGCTGCCGTATGCAATAGCGGTATTTGTTTGCAGATGCCATTCATAATGGTAAAGAATCTGTTACAATGAGTCATCTTAGGAAATCTTTTCCTACACATGTTTTATCTCATTCAGCAAATAAATGATGAAGGTATAATAGTAGAAATCAAGGGCCAGACCACAAGCTCAACTTCACTTTCCCCAAAAACCAAAATACCACAATATCAATGTGGTAAAATCTCAGTTAAGACAAAAGGAGAAGTTCCTCCTCTCCTTTCAAGAAGAAGTGATCTCTAGGAGAATAGAAGTTCTCCTAAAGACTCCCGAGATACAAGCAAGGATTAAAAACCTTGATTCCAAGCTAAAATCTAAAATATGCTCAGAAGTCCCCAACGCATTTTGGGGAAGAAAGCAACATGAGGTAAGTCTGCGCTACGAACCTGATTTCAAAGAGAAAAGCATCCCTACTAAGCTAAGCTAGTAGCCATGAATGCAAAGCTCCTCGCAATCTGCAAGAAGGAAATTGAGGACCTTCTAGCCAATGGGCTTATAAGAAAGAGTTTTAGCCCATGGAGTTGCACGGTGTTCTATGTCTAGAATGCCGCAGAACTCGAAAGAGGAGCACCCCAGTTAGTGATAAACTATAAACAACTGAACCAGGCTTTGAGATGGAGAAGGTATCTCATCCCTAACAAGCGAGATTTGTTAAATCACCTCTTTACTGTCAGAATATTTTCAAAGTTTGACATGAAATCTGGATATTGGCAAATTCAGATTAAAGAACAAGACCGATACAAAATGACCTTCACAGTCCCATTTGGGCACTACGAATGGAACGTCATGCCATTCAAACTAAAGAATGCTCCGTCAAAATACTAGAACATTATGAATGAGGTGTTTAATTCGTACATAGATTTCATTATCGTCTATATAGATGACGTGTTAGTATTCTCGAATTCCATTGACCAACACTTTAAGCACTTAGGAATATTCCTAAGCACTATGAAGCGGGCAGGACTAGCAGCCTCTGCAAGAAAAATGAGCCTGTTCCAAACTAAGATTAGGTTCTTGGGCCATTCGATTGAAAAAAATACAATAGTGCCAATCTAGAGAGCCATTGTGTTTGCTGAAAAATTCCCAAACGTAATCCTGGATAAAACCCAGCTGCAAAGGTTCCTTGGGAGTCTGAACTACATAGAAGACTTCTACAAAGACTTAGCAAGGGATAGCAGACCCTTGTATGCAAGGTTTCACAAAGCCCCCTCAGAAAGGACTGAGAATGTACTTAAGCAGTTCACAAAATCAAGTTGCGGGCTAAAGAACTCCCGTGCCTCAATTTAGCCCATCTAGAGGCATTTAAAATTGTTGAAACCGCGTGTTAGAATTAGGATTCAGCGGAATACTCCCTGGGACTCCTTCCCCGATGGCTGAAAAGAAGAGTGATCAGTACTACTCAGCCGAGGCTCTCAAAGAAGCCCTCCCTCCTCAGCTTGACAGTGAGAAGGACCATCCGTACTTTCGAGTTCATGAGGAATATCTGGCTCCTCTTGAAGAAGAAGATGTCCCCGCCATAGGAGAAGCGGAGAAAATATGGGACACAACGAGGAAATGGCTTCGCGAGCACCTCCAGCCTACACTTTATCCAAAAAATTGGCTTTGGTTTGTCTCTATCCTAGAAGAATTCGGTTCTGTAGCGATAGATACAAAATTAAAAAATAATCAGGTCAATTTGCAACTCCCAATTCCTTTTCCGTTATCTCTTTATCCTTTCTTGCTTTATCTCAGTATTCTTATTTACTGAGCTACCAATAGAGTGAATGGGTTCTCCTTTAGATTGAGGGGTACGATAAGAAGAACTGGACGAGGAATACGACGAAACTGATCGCCTGGAAGAGAGCTTTCGCAAAAAAAAAAAAAACTAGACATGATAAAGATTCTTTTCCGTACTGAAGATCACTTGATCAAGGCAGATTATAGAGTACTTATGCCTACACGCCTGCGCCTACCTCAACTATGGCTATGGCTATGGCTGACTCAAACTTGATACTACTGAGATTCTAAGAACCTTCCCTATGATCTTAGTCACTTAATAATCGAGGATTATAAGAACCTTCCTCTCGTGGATAGTTTTCTAACCTCGGCTCTGATACCAAGTAAACCTGGATCGTTAAGAAAAGAAGACAAGCGAGAAACAGAGAGATTATGGGCGGAAGATTGTAGAAGATAGACAAGATTAAGAGAGAACAAAGAAATAGATTTAGATGAACAATATAGATAACGAAGAGATAGACAAACAAGAAGACTAGTGGAATTAGCATAGATCAAACCCGTCACTGCTTTTATATTGCTTATTTGAATATTACAAGGAGAAAAGGGAAAAGGATTATATTTTTCGATGATTTTCTCGTAGGCTCGCAGGCACTACTTATCCCCTTCGAACACTTCAAAGACCAACTGTACAATCACATGCCTAAAAAGCTAAAGGTGAAAAGTAACAAACTGTTTAAAGAAAAATAGAACACTTAAAGTTAAAGGCGGGGCGAAAATTCCGCATAGTCCAAGAGGTCGGAATCATATTTCCGAAAGAGTCCAAACAACTTTTAGAAAAGTAGCTTTTACTTTTTAAAGTAGATGCTCGCTGACGGTCAGTAGCTGAGCAATCTTTTCTTTACCCTTATCCCTTTTTTTGGACGGAGATAAATCTTGGAGAGGGGTGTATTCCTCGTAAGGATCTTGAGAATCCTCGAAGATTTCCAGATCCGGACTAGGACTTTCTTGTTAAATGGAGAGAGTTTCTCTTCTCGAGGGCCTCCTTTAGCTTTCTCCTTCTCTCGAAGGAACTGACGAATTTCTTCCTCTGAGAAATGAGAGAGGGCTTCCTTTTATATTAAAACTAGGAGGAACATTGATGGACAATGAAGGGAGGTTCTTTTGAACCCTGATCATTCACTTCTCAGCATATACGCTCTGGCCGTTATTTAGGTGGTATTTATCATACCATTTGATATAGAACATTCTGATAAGCCATGGCGTATCAGGGGAAACTCCGTATGGTGTGTCTTCATCGTATCAAAAGTTACAAATCCCATTTTAAGATCTAGGGAATACGATAAATTGGCTGAAAACTTAAAACTGAGTAAAGAAATTCCTCTGCCATGCCATTTTCTATACAAAAAACTTCAAAAATCTGTTAAGCATATAAAAGATAGAAAAACGGCTTGTTGATACATAAATTTGAACAATAAAGGCCAAGACTTTGTATTCACTAAGCAATTAAAGCACTTAATTACTACTAAAACAAATTTGAGACGTGACAATTTGACCATAAGAATCTTAAGAGGTGTACCTATCTTAACAAGAGGACTTACTTGACAATTTGATATTCATATATATTTATATATATATATATATATATATATATGCGCTAACTTAAAATTATTGTTTAAGCTTTGAAGTTTGTAATTAATAATTAGGAATCTTTTTTTTTTTTCTTCCCATTGGAATGCAGGCCCTTAGCGTTCCTTACCTTGGCCATGCATCCAGAAAAGCTAGGAATCAACAAGTTGTAAGTGCCCACTTAAAAGCTATATATATATATATGGCCTTATGTTTATGAGATCCATGAATTAACCCTTACAAAAGGGCAAGTTGGGGTCATCCTGTAGTGTAAAGCATCTTTGAATTTGATCCTTCCCAAAAGAAGCACTAAGCCAACAAGCTTTCCACCATTTTGTACAACATCCCATTATTTAGGGCCTTCAGGCTTTGATTCTTCTCTTTTCGTTAAAGAGCTGTCCATTAAAAATGGAGACAACAATTATTAGCTAGCTTCATTATTGACAACTTCCTGAAAAGAAAACTATCTCCCAACCAGCTTACACTACTTTTTCTAGTTTATTTGGAAAAGTTCTCAAATTCATATATTATTTTTATAATTTGATAAATAAAAATTATATCATTTGGTAGAGTTAAATATGTGTGATACATTTATCAATTTACGGGACGACTCGTATAATACAAATAAAATTATATTATTTGATCTAATCAAATATACGTAACAGAATTTCATTTATCAAATTATTGACTCATAATAATTTATTCTTTATCTAATCGACAACTATTTTTTTTCTTAATTTGGTAAACAAAAAATTGATTAGATAGAAGATACATTATCCTTTTGGTGCTGCATTATATATTTACATATATATACATAGGAAGAGAGGCAAGAGATGGTGATCAAGGATTTGAAGAGTAGAGGATTGTGCTTAGTACCAGTACTGTCTTGCACTCACCATGTTGAAAATGATCATCAGAGTAATGGAGCTTATTATTGGGACCCACTTTCTGCTAATGGAAGTGGGTTCAAATAAGTCTTCATCCATGCACATATATATATATATATGTGTGTGTGTGTGTGTATGTATAACATCATGGTCAGTCACTCCTGTCTCCTGTGTAAATTACTAACGTTTCTTAGTTAATGTCTTCCTCGTATATAAATAACATATGTTCCTTGCTCTGTTCTGATTGACACTTGGAAAAGCAACAAGAATGTTCATTCAAGTGAACATGTGTTATTACACGTATATCTTTAAAAATAAAAAGGGGAAAAAAGATAATAGTGTCATAAAATTGTACTGCTACTTCTACATAAGCCTCAAAAACAGCTAATGTGGTCCAAAAAGTACCAAAAACTGGAACAGGATATACATAGGCTTCAATGAGAGCAACTAAGCAAATGGTGGGCTCAAGATGATCAACAGAACATTGGCAAGCCGGAGATGGTAGGGAGACAAAAAAAAATGGCAATCTTTCCAACTCAATAAAGTGGCCGACTCATTCACTTTGTTGATTTGGAAATATTGCCAACTCAACCATTTTATCCAAGTTTGGTCTTTTTTTGTTCTCCTTACCATTTTCATAGGGAAAATGTAGTAGAGTTCGAAGAATACTTGACTAACCAAACACTGTCCATAATCCTGAAAAAAGAAAAAAGAAAAAGTAACTTAATTCTATTCTATAAAAAGAAAAAGAAAAAAAAAAGAAAAGAGTAAATCCAAAACCAAAATAAGAATGGGACCTCTACTCTATAGGGAGAAGAGCAATCTCAATTTCTTGGAGTGATTTGCCTTTAGTCTCGACCACATTTCTCTTCACAAAAACCACAGCCAGCAAACAAAATGTACCAAAGATTGAATAGAGGATTTGTGCCCCTATTTGCTCTAGTAAGGGAAGAAAAAATAGCCCGACGAGGAAATTTATCACCTGTTTAAAGATCCATTAAGTCGTTTAAGAAGAACATTTTTACCTTACAAGGAACTACCAAGAAAGATGAAGATAAAAGAGAAAGGCTTTACCCAATGCACAGCCATGCAAAAGGCCATTGCCTTTGCTCTAATTCGGCCGGAGAATATTTCTGATAAGAGAAGACTGGGGACTGGACCTGCGCCAAGAGAAAATCCCAGGACAGACCTGCATTATTCATCTGGCAGTCAGCTAAAATGTCCCGTCATTTACCATATTCAAGCAAGCAATGTGATTAATCTTCTTTTGCAATATTAGAGATTTTTGTAATTTTTTAGGAAAGTAGGATTTTGCCCTTTTGTATCACTTCATTCATCTGGGGATGACCAAAAATAAATTATAAAGATCTGGTATCAAATTGCCATTCTGCCTATTATCTTGACATTTCTCTTTTTCTTGGTTATCTTTCTTTCTTTTTCTCACTTATAATGAAGTCGAAGCCAAATAGAACACTTACAGCAGCATGCCGCCAACAGATAGACACATGGCACTAAAGCCTGAAGCAAATGAGCTTGCTGCAAGTACTTGAAGACCCATTGACACTGCCTATAGGAGGCAAAAAAAAAAGTTGAGGGAAAAAAAAACCAAAAAAACTGATAACATAAGGTTTGTGAGTTAAATATTTTATCTCGAGAAAAATTACCATGCCTGTAAAACTCCCAAGAAGTAGCACCCTCCTTCCAAGTTTATCCATGAGGACCATTGCAACAACTGACCCTGAATGATATGATACATACAGTGATACAGAAGGGCATATGAAAATATAATCCCATTATAACATAGGTTATATTTAGAGGTACGGCCATTGTACCTATCAAATTTGTAAATCCTACACATATGTTTGCAACGTCTGAAGGTACACCGAAGCTTTTAAAAACAGTAGAGGAGAAATAGAAGACGGCATTTATGCCAGACAGCTGTTGAAATGCGAAAAGACCAGATCCGATGAATAACACTGCAACAAGGAGGTTTTGAAGGTGTAAGGTAAACTTTTTCAGGAAAGATGAAGAGGCATAGTAATAAGAGTTAATAATAAAGCAAAGAATAATTAATTACACTGCATACTTTTGAAGTTGTGGCCTTGAAATAACTCTAATAGTTTCACAGCCCCTGTCTCATCTCCTCTATCTGCTTTAGACAAATCTGCCAAGGCAGATTTGACATGTGCTCCTCCCAATAGCTTCTCAAATTCAGCTTCAGCTTCAGCGCCTCTTCCCCTCTACAATAAACCAAGTAACTATTTAGCAGTACAATTCAAATCAGCTGTCTAATAACAAAATAAACCCTCGAAAGTAGACATCCATGGTACTTGATTAGCTATGTGAGTCAACAGTCTGTTTTTTGAATATTGGCAAGGATAATCATATATTTTCATGCTAAGATTTGGAAAATCACCGATGTCAGGTCAGAAGTTAAGGTGATATAAGCAAGGGGGAAAAGAATCATTCTTAGCACATGTAATTAAATACCCGAATCATACCAACTCAAAACATCAATCTGTGGAAAACTAAATTGAAGGAACATATAAGCACAAGAGATAATGACATGTGCATCATTCACAACAAGAGTAGTATCCTTATATA
This sequence comes from Coriaria nepalensis, assembly GCA_027186245.1. Classification (NCBI taxonomy): domain Eukaryota; kingdom Viridiplantae; phylum Streptophyta; class Magnoliopsida; order Cucurbitales; family Coriariaceae; genus Coriaria; species Coriaria nepalensis. Next base: position 8,257,941 of record CP114496.1, on the reverse strand, counting down.
TAAGATATTGTAGAAGCCCTTGGTGACCAAAGAACTTTTTTCAGTAGTAACTGGGGAGCAGAAACCTGACATCATAATCAAGTTAGGGAAGGGTGAGAGATGTTTATCATAATCCGCATTATAATTTTATGCCAAATGCTATTATGTGATTGTAACGTTGACCAAGGTGACACTTGGCTTTTGGTATGGTAAGCCAACTTAGCCAACCCATATCTTATAGACTTGTACACATGGGGGTTAAGTGAAGAGACTTTTAGAACCTAGAATAATTACTATATCAGCTTGCACTCCAATTTATCGCTTCACATATGGGGGGTAACTGTAGACAGTAGAACACAGCAAGCCCACTGATTTACATGTAAGAGCAAATGACCTTGGAAAGCCAGTGAGGACTCTCTGCACAAAACTCCATGAGAAGAGCAAGTAACGCAGCAGGAATGACAGATATCCAGAAACAAACTCGCCACCTGCGCAGATTATCCAGTTTGCAAAATATCATTCTTCAGTCCTTCATTTGGAAATTCAATGAAGAAAAGTAATAATTTTGATCGCGCAAGTTTACAAGAAAAACACATTCTAAATTATCATCTTCCCAAATGTATCTTACCAACCCACTATTTCCTTGGCTGGAATTCCAATAAAGAAAGTCACCATAAGTCCAAGACATGTTGAAATCTGAGTGAAGCTCCCAAAGGTACCCCTTACATATGTAGGTGATACCTGCTCAAGAAACATAATGAAGTAAAACACCACCAAATGGAAAAGAAGCTTAAATTATCTAATGCCCTCTGTGGACGATGGAAATATAAGGTTTACCTCAGCCACATAGAGAGCTGCAACAGTTGGCCCAAGACCCATCCCCGTTCCGACAAAAAACCTCCCAAGAAGCATACCCCACAGATTCTTTGTTGTTGCACTGCATATTGAGTGGATTAATCTAAAAAACAAGTTTCTTAAGAAAACAAAGCAAATTTTAATAGAAAATTGATTGATACTACTCTAGATCCGTTAATATGAGGAACCAAATAAGATACTGATCAGTTGTAAAATTCAAAGATGTTGACAATATATCTTTTGACCTAACTGATACAGATCATCACAAAACAAAATAGACAAGCTTCATCAGTAATCATGCAAAGTATTTCAGATAGAAAACCAAAAAGGAAAAAAAAAAAAAAACAGAAGAAGCTGAAAAATAACTTTATTAAGCAGGTTACCTCATTGATGCACCAATTATCATTGGCAAAGCACACAATTGCAATGCTCTTCTACGCCCAAGCCCATCTGCAAGCGAACCACTAAACATAGATCCGATAAAAGCACCTCCTAAACACGTACTTACCACAAGACCTTCATTAAAAGAAGAAAGATATCAAATAAAATCAGGGAGAACTTCTAAATCTTTTTTTTTTTTTTCTTTCTTCTTTTAGTCATGCTTCTTCTAGTCACTAACATGAATTCAAATTATCGACTGATGCAATCAAGTATAACCAAATAAAAACTAACATTAGAAGGTACCTTCAGCTAATGAATCCCCACTAAATCCAAGATCCAAAGACATGCTTTCTAGGGTCTCGTTAACTACTCTGCATCACCCAAAAAAATAAAAAGAACAAGGGGATGGATTGAGAATCAATTTCTTACATGAAAATAAAGGATAATTTGAACAGAATTTTCGTAGAAGAAAGATTGAGGACAAACCCAAGATGGTAGCCAAATAAGAAAGACGAAATTGTTGCTACAATTATATGTGGTAGGGATCTCCTCCATGAGGGGTTTCCACCATCTTTTCCATCCAACACACAAACTATTGCCCCGAAGAGGATCAATACAGAAGTTCGTATCATTTATGCAAATATATCAGCTTAATGTTAACAAATTTCATCAAAACATTACAGCTCTGGATGTGAAGTTAAACCATGAACTATATAACTTCCTTTTAATGAGTACCACCAAGTTCAAATATTTTCTTATTTTTAACACTAATAAAAAAAGAAAGAAAAAAAAAAAGGTTAAAAGGATATCATAGCAGGAAAAATATTTGGGAATGTTGTTCACGCAAATGCAAAATCACCTGAACTTTCTTGTCCGTCAGAAATAATTAAATGGTCCTTTAATGGTACGCGCTTATATGTCGAAGACAAATCGACATGGCGCCCTCTCATTGCAAGATTCTGGAAGCCAGAAATAGAATATATCCCAGCTAACTGCAACACAACCAAATCGTAACAATTACAATGAAATAAACAATGACTAAAATCATACTCAAACTCAATACTTTCCTAATGATCTGAAACTCAGAACTAAACATTATCAATATCAAGCAACAGAAGTCTGACATAAATGGCAAGAAATGAATGATTTTGAAAGCAAGAAAATTAGCTTCAAACACGCTGCCGTTTGAACGATCTGAAACCAAAATAAATGGCACTCACCATTTTGCTCGTCCCCTAATCTACAAGAAAAATAATCATACAAGAAAATGAAAAACAGAGCGAGGATGAGAATCCGCAGCTGGTAAGCAGAGGCAAAGGGGAAAATAGTAGAGCTCGCATCCGTCTCTCATTGAATGCAAAGGTATCTAGAAAGCAAGCCGAACACATGTACCTTGATTTCAGCACAAATAAAACGTGAACCTAAAGAGATAAAGTGAAATCTGAGAGATAGAGAGAGAGAGAGAGAGAGAGAGAATGCATCGATTAGGAATGAAGAGTACCTTGTTTACTTCCAAAAGGATCGACTTCAAGCTTTAAACGTGCAGAGCTAAAGACAGCGAACCGGATTAAATTTCCAAAGCGAAAGAAATCGAGATCTTGACGACGAAGAAGAAGGAGGAGGAGAGGAACAGTGAGCTGTGCTAAAATGCGCCGGGGATGATAATGGAAGAAATCCTCAGTGTCGAGCTCCTAACAGAGGACGATGAAGAGAAAAGCGTAAATTTCGAAACCGTTTTTTTTTTTCTTCTTCTTTTTGAATTAATTAATTAATTATTTATTTATTTAATATTGGGAAACGACTGGTGCTTGATTAAGCTCGCCGCAAGCTGCCATCTGTACAGTACCCCAATAAAATAAATATAAATATAAATATAAGAAAAGAACACGAGGGCCCACTTTATTCAGATCTGCGCGTGAGATCAACACGTGTATTAAATTTGTCGGGACTCGGGATTAATTATATTCAGGTGTTTCCCGCGTCCGGAGCAAGAATCTAGTTTCGCCAATCAAGTAACTACACGTGAGCGAAAAATACTTAAATTAACAGAGATAATAATCCCAGACAAATTAATTATCTGATTAGTTATGATGTTACTTTAGTGAACATGAAGTTACTTAAGTTCTAATCTTCTTTTAAATAACATTTCCGTCCCATAACTTTGTTAATTTCCACGTTCACCCACATGATCTTACTTGATTTACAATCACCACGCAGGCTTTTGACAAAGAAAAAATTATAAGTAATAATAGAACAAATTGTAGATTTCAAAAGCAATAGACAAGAAATTCTTGTATGACTACAACTCAATACTCATGCCCTATGATTTCCGTAATCTGATAAATGAAAACATATTTGACATAATCGCCTTAATGTATATACTCACCAAAAAATTTCTCACAATGGACCCAGAAAATTTGGAATCTTATTCAAACAAGAGAGAGATTGCTGCTATACATCAAATTCTATAAAATTTCAACACAATTACTTCAACAAAGGATGTGTATGATCTTTCAGATCACCTGGAAAAAATGATGAGCACATACCCAAAAAATAAAAACTCATCAGAGTAATTACAGGTCGATGCTCGCTCGGAAAACAATAGATTTATCAGGCAGCCACAGATGGATTCAATCTCTGGATCTGCGGAACGATATATCAGCAAACGGAGATAAATTATTACAAAGACAGAGAAATTGAGTTTCAAGTAACAAAGAAAGATGCAACTATTATACAGTACCTGATTCACAAGTATGTTCACTTGCTCTCTATACATCTCTTTCATATCTATAATATCGGCACGAAGTTCCTCCAGCTAAATACCAAATAAAATAAGAACACACATTTTACTAGTCATATTTGAATCGACTTGAAGAGAACATTAAACTGATCTTTATAGGCTTTGACAATTAAACAAATTTAAAAGATGTTCAAGTTGGGTAGGAGAAAGACCGAAAGTGGTAAAGATATATTCACCTCTTCATCACGTTCACCCATGAGCTCTAGTGCAGCAGAATGCCTTCTCCTCAGTGCATCTAACTCGGCTTGTATACCAGGAAGCACAGCAGCTTCTGCTCGTAACTTTTCACACTGCACTCGAACACGAAAAGGATGAACCTCCTCAATAAGATGATATACGAAAGCCAGCATAGGCAGTTCCATTTGAGTGAGAGGAGATGATAATAAAGTTTATAACAAACTAACCTGTTCCGTCATTTTGACCAGCTCATCAGCAAGAGAGTCACGAATAGCTTCCAATGATTGCTGAGGCAAAAGTGGGAAAAAAAAAAAAGAATAAATAAAAATCGTAAATAAAATTACAAATGATGGAGCTGCTTTATTGCTCATCTTCACCTAGGAAAAGCAAATTGGGATGGGACAAATTAAACTTCTTTGTAAACAGATATGGCATTGATAAAACTATCTTGCTTCAGGGACTATAATATACATGACAAGAAGTGACGAGTACCAACCAGGCGAGATATGTAGGATGCAAGTTCACCCTCCTTCTGGCGAAGAGCAGCTCCAAAAGAACTAGACGTCATAGTCTTCATGTAATAAGGACTCATAGTTCGTTCTTCGACATTTCTTCTTTCAGAGACTTTGTCTGATGAATCATCCAAAGATGCTTGAAGATAGTAGCTTTCCTCCATGCTCGCAATGCTGCTGGCACTTGAAATCTTCCGTGTCAAGATGCCTGCATGTTGGTACAGACTTTAGAGCAGGCCAGTTGACATTAATTTAAAATGTAATACAAACAAAATATCATATACCATTCTCTAAACCAGAGCTCTGCTTCATTATAGAACCATGATCAGATATTGCAGTACTGTGAAGACGTGTCTTCTCCAACTCTATCCGAGTAGATTTTTCCCTTTCAATCTCCTATAAAAATCAGAGGCTCAATTCAATAAATTTATTAATAAGATAAGGGAATGGTACACTTTAAGTGCACCTATGATGATTGCCGTAGACCAATCACAGCATGCAGTCTCAACTGTGACTTATACAAAGTTGGTTGCATAACAAGTGACGTGAGTAAGACCAATAACTGAGGTGGCAGAGTCAAACTGATTATAGGAATCTAGAGCTCTCATCATTAAATCATTTTCTTTAGGTCAATACAGAAGATTTATATTTTACTTGCAGAAAGAGCCATGAAGTAATGTCTCCAGTCACCATCTATATACCCAACCAGCTCTAGAAGGGTGACTTATCATTATACTACCAATATAAGGTTCCTTTTAATTGTAACGAGGTTCCATAATAAGGCTCTACATACTGAAATGGGTTGAAAAAGAATGAAAAGTGTGCTAACTATAACTTATAAGAAGCACAGTTCTTCATTAACACAAACAAAAGCACACCTGCTGTAGCTGTTCCCTTTGCATCAGTGCATCTTGCAATTCTTGCTTGTGTTTCAGTCTCAGTTCCCTCATCTCATCTTCAAGCTGCTTTGCACGACCTTCTTGAGTGTCAGCTTCCTCCTTTGCAGCAAGGACCTCATGCCGAATTTCAGCTGCTCGTTGTCTCTCCTTTTCAAGAGATCTACTTAACTGCATCTGTTCTGCTCTGAGACATGAAATCTGAAACAGAGACCTTGAGTAAGCTTATTCAACAAGACATTCCTCGACAAACTGATGATTATCCATAAGGGGGCAAACCTGAGCCTCAAGAACATTGATTCGAGATAATGTTTGTGACAGGCGCTCATTTACAGATCGCTCTTTTTCCTCAGAAGCTGCAGCTTTGGCTTCTGCTTCCTGTAGGTTCCATTGAGATAAAGCAAACTGTGACACTTTCCAAAACTTCAGGAGTATAAATTGGCTTGGAAAGACTCTTTAGAAACCTGAAGTCTAGAGTTGAGAGATCTCTCCACAGCGGTCCAAGCTTCTGCTCTGCTGGCTGTTGTTTCCTGTTTGTCAACAAGGAATGAAACAGCCATAACCACAGAACAAACAAATAACAGGACATAAAAAAGGCAGAGACATCAAAGAAGTCTCTAAAATGCATTGAAACATGGACTCACCTGCATAGCTTCAATTTGCCTCAAAAGAGGCCTTGTAGATTCTGGAACTTGCGTGATTAGCTCCTCACAACGGCGCTCGCTCGCCTGTATGAAGACAATAACCAAAATGTCAAAATGGGAAGAAACCATAAGAGAAGTGGAAAAAAAGGGTGAAAAGAATTCCAACGAACATCAAACCAGTGGACACAATGAGAAGCAGTTTTACTCACTTGATATCGTTGCTGAAGGTCCTCAATATCCCTGCGAAGCATATCTTCTCTAAACACTGCCTGCAGCATTAAAGATAAGTAACACAAGTTCCATCTTTAGGATGTTAGACTAACCAAACCAATAATTAGAAAGAATATAGGAAACACCTGCTGCTCGTTTCTACTTAGAGTTTGCCTTAATTCTTCAAGTGACTGAACCAGCATAGCTTCACGTTCCTCAGCCTCACGAAGACGACTCTCTAGCTCAGCTCTGGCTTCATTGTTGACACGTGCCTCTGCTAATGTTTTGGCCTCCTTGGCTGCATTCAAAGCATTTAAATAATATTCTTTCTGCGCAGTGAGCTCTGTTTGGTACTTTTCTATTGATTCTTGAAGTAGTTTCTCTGTAGCAGTTTTGTCCCTCTTAATACTTTCCACTTTATTCTCTTCCACCTGAAATTAGAAAATGGGATTAAATTTTACCAAATGACTGCAAGTCAAAAATCCTACCATAAGGAATTTCCTTATCTTGGGTAAAGTATCTGCAACAGACCTCCAATCTTTTGACAGAAAATGCAACACACAAAACAATATAGCACAACACTTCTACAGACAAGAATGTTTATCGGACAAGTACTCAGGAACCCTGCATCCAAGTAGCTTGTATGACATCGGGGTAATAATTAATCAACATTCTAAACCAGGAGATATTAACATTCTGATTATAAAATCTAAGAAGAAGAGCAATATATTTTCCATTCAATTGCCAGGAGTCCAGGACTCATAATCTAATGTAAGAGCTTATGCAATAATTTGATGAATTTACTAACCTGAAGCTTAGTAATAAATCCCTTCTTCTCTTCTTCAAGCTCTCTAATCTAGCTTCCAAGAAAATGAATTTTGATGGTGAAAACCCACAAATTAGAACTATGGGATGTAAATTACACTGTTGCAGAGAAGAAGACGGGGGGAGGGGGGGGGGGGGGGTCCCAACATGCTTGCATTACCTGACCCCGTAACTTCCTGATCTGAGATTCTTGAGCTGCCTGCTTCTTCGAAAGCTCCTCGCCTGAAATAATAGATAAATGTTTTCAAATACAAATCCTAGGCATAATTTTCCTTCACTTATGAGGATCTTACTGTGCTTGCCCTGAGAAATCCATATTGTAAGAGGGCTGGCACTCGAAAGTAATGCAAACATTTAGGCAGGCGGACAAAGAATTACATGCCATTTGTCATTAAAATCTTAAGCTGGTTGAAATATATATATATTGAAAGACATTGACCTAAAATTTACTGATACAGTAAGAAATCTTACTTACTGGTCAATGAACCCTCAAAAAACATGAGGCCTCTAAGAGAGACTTAGCACTCAATCACACATTGAAACCACACAGCTTTTATTTATTTATATTTCATAGAAAGGAATGACATTAAAGAAAGGAGAGAAGTTGAAAACAAATGTAGGGCGAAAACTCATTGCTCCTACTGTAAACACTGGGGCAGAGAAGCAGCCATGGAAACCCCTCCAAACATTGGGTCTTATGTTAATGTACGCCTCCGCACGCTATAGTGCGCAACAAAAGTTTTCCCTTCTCTGTTGATTACCACGCCACCCCTAACTCAAGAGGTAAAGTGCTTGGCCTCAGGCGAATGCAGCTCAAAACACATGATGTGCAGGCTCTTAACCATATTTTTCTTACATCCTCTTTCTATTTCATTTCCCGAGAGAATTATAGCCAGTCAGTGGTACAGCCTTTAGCCGACTGACATAAAATTCCTTAAATTCTTTTTTTTTCTTTTTAAATCTGGACATACATAATAGGAAAGAGCTTGTTAGATACACCTCAATGACCTGTCAACATTTGAAATGCTTCTCAGAAATAACCAAAATTACTGCACCTTGAAGACAAGAGAGAGAAACATTTGAACAACAAATATGAGCAGCAAAAGATCATTCTCTCTTTGCAAGCACTTATTATCCATTTCAGAGAGCAAAGAGTTTCAAAACTGTACCTTCGGCCATAACTTGATTAATTATTTCATCTTTTTCCTTCAAAAGCACAGCAGCATCACTCTTTTTATTCTGCTCTCTCCTAAGTGTGTCCCTTTCTTTAGTCAGGGCATAAACCTATAACAAAATCCACCAAAAAAAGTTAACAATTAAGAGAATGTAAATAAGCATCCTAAGTTCTTCAATAGAAAAACCCTCTGCCTGCAAAGAGATGGAGAAGTGCACCTTAGAAATAATGACATTACGGACACATCAGGCATGCCAAACTCATCTAAGGTAGTGATATAGATTTTAGTGATCATCTATCCTGTATAAAATATAATAGGACGTGGCTCCAGAGATGATCATATTTATTACAAGCCAGGTCAGTACCAGATCAGCCCAACAATCAAACACTTTTCGGTACCATATTCAGATTTCCTCCAAAATCTTTTCTTTCTAATACCACTTCTAACCATCTAAGATCGGTACTCTTTTACATACATCATCACAACTAGAAAAAGAGACTCATGGGCACCTTATATGGCATAATAACTCCTCAATGAAATTTTTAATAGGTATGTTGGTCACAAGGGGAGTTGGGGAAAAGGAGGAATCAAATTGTACAACAACAGGGTCAGCATGCGCTTTTATTTTGTCTCATCTCTAAGCTGTGATATTATTCAGTCTTTGTTAGTGCATAATGGGAATAATTGGTGCAGAGAATCTCACTAGGATACCTTAGAGGGACACTTGGAAGTCAAAAGGACCAGAAAGTAAGGAAGATATCAATATTTCAAATGAAAATTGTGACCTTAACAGCTTGCCTTCAAAACATCCCAATGGAAATTACTCATGTCGGCATGAAATCCAACCAAAATAATTGAAGGCCTAAAATACAGTTTGACATAGGGTAATACCTTCCTTTCAAGAGTTGCGACCCTCTGATGGTGTTCCTCTCGCAATGATTCAACTTCTGCATCGTTTGATTTTCTCTGTCCCATATATTTCAGCAGTCAAAAACTAGAAAATATTTCAGCAGCCAAGACAGAAATTTAATAGCTAAGGATGGAATTCTCCCAGAATAAAGTGTAGATTTCTGTGAACTTTGAAGTGTGTGTGTGTGCTTGGTATAGCACTTGCATAGGTGCCTATTTTTCAAAATGTTTATGTTTTCCAGTAGCTACATATCAAAGTAATATCTATAAGGGCAGATGGTAAATTGAAGAGTCACTGTTTTTTAGAGGCATTATAGACCAGGAGGTGGTCACACTCTGGTAAAATGCCTTCCTAGTCCTCTCCAAATTGTACACAACACAGCAAGCTGACAGAATAAGTTATTTCATTTAATTATCTATTTGGTTGTCTTACATCGAATGAGGTGTCAATATACATACCTTCAAATCCTCAACCACAGATTTTAAGTGCTCATTTTCATTCATTACTTTTGCAATCTCATCAGCTTTTGCCTGCCAAGAAAAGAAAAAAAGGTTAGAGTTCCAAACTTGGTTCATTTAATGGGGGAAAATATACATACATATATAAATAAATATAATTAATAAAAATGCAAAGCCATTATGCAATACCATTGAGTGCTAAAGGAAGAAAGCAGTAATAGGTACCAAACAGTATTGAAATCCTATGGACATTTACAAACGCTTGAAAGTCTTTGTGTGGTATCACTTTAAGCAACTTCTGAGTCTTTAGAACTAAAATGTTTTATCAGCGAAGGCTGAAAAATTCATATGATATCTCGCAATTAAAGCACATGATGCCTTCACCAGAGTGGGATGTCAGCAACTGCACCATCTACAATGAACAAGGTGATACAGTGTGCCTTGATCCCAAGGAAACACTGATATGTCCATAGAACAACATTGAGGCACACAATGGAATGAATCTGTATATTGAAGAAAGAAATCTCTATAGGTGCCTAAGATCAAAAAGGGCATGTAACCAAATCACTTCGGTTTTTATTTGAAAGAAGAGGGGGGGGGGGGGGGGGGGATATGAGATTCTCTAGCAATAATTCCAAACTAACATGTCCCTCACAAGACTAAAAGAGACATTTATCAGATTTGAAGCTCGTATCAACGTCTTTACCTATGCTATAAGAAATTTTTATGCAGCAGGAAGTACCTGGGCTTGCCTGGCAGCACCTTGTAATGCAGCTTCCATCATTTTCATTTCCATCCTGACCTTCCCTAGCTCAACCACAGAATTTGAAGAATGTAACACATTTGTTCCTAAACTCAAACTTTGAGCTTTAGCCTCTGTTTCACTTTCATTGTCTTCCTGACCCACTTCAGCTGTTTCATCTTTTGTATCAGTTTCATGAGAATCTGACCCGGAAATCGTCTTTAAGGCCTCGTCAAATGGAGGTGTAGTGGGCAAGTTACTGGAAGGAAATTCATGAGCACTTTGATTTTCCTCGATGTTTCTAGAATGTGAACTAAATGTGTGAATCATCACTTCACCCTGTGCTTCTCTCATCACATCAGTCTGATCTAGATACGACTTCTGTAAAGCATCCTCTGCTTCTGTCTTCAGCTCAACAGCACATTCTACCTCTGTCTTCTGTAATTTGTTGATTAGTGTTTTCTGTTCATCAGTGATTTCTACCTCTGTCTTCTGTTCATCAGCACTCGTCTTTTGTTCTTCAGAATTTCCTACTTGGGTCTTCTGTTCCTCAGTGTTGTCTATCAGTGTCCTCTGTTCTTCACTGATCCCTATCTGTTTCTTCTGTTCTTTGGCATTCCCTACCTCTGTCTTTTGTACATCATTGGTCCCTAATATTGTCGTCTCTGCATCAGACCTCTCTTGCTGTGTTTTCTCTCCGTCCATGTTCCGATGCAAACCAACAATTTTATGTGACTCATCTGGCTTAGTGGTAGTACCTTCAACTTGATCTACCTCAATAACACTTGACTTCTCTTGCACAAGCTCTGTATTTTCAGAGGTTCTCTTTTCAGAATCACCAATCTTTTGTTGATAGTCAGCTGAGTCTGATGCCCCAACAAGTTGAACAGTACATTCAGGAGCTTCAACAGGCACCGGCAAGAGCTCATGACCCACTTTTTCAGGCTCTGAGGTAACAGTTTGTTCCTTTGCTGTCTCTGAAAGTTCATTATGTTTTCCTACCTTAGCCCCCTTGTCATCTTCAGCAGCAGCTTCTTCAGATGCAGAACGTACAGAAGTTTCAACTTCAGATCCTTCTTTTCCCTCAAGTGTATTCAGATCTTTTGGAGATTCCTGTTTTTCTGATGCCTCAACTGTAGTCAGAATTTCAGAAGATTCAGGTTCATCGGATTCCGTGGCACTTTGTTCACTTTTCTGCCCCATCAGGGCCATCACGGGATCAAATAGTGTTTTTCTGTCAGTAGCTGATGGCCATATCCCTTGAGCTGCTTTATCTAGAGAAGACATAACAATATTTATCAGTCCAAGGAATTTTGTATTTGTTTCTGTTCTATCGATTAATTACAAAGACTTGTCAACCTAAAAGATACTTGCTTTGTGCCTGAAAGAAGCGCAGATGAAAGTAAAACAAAAACAATCATTTATCTTCATTTCTCTTTTCCAAAATGAGAGTGAACTAATAACTGTAAAGCTCGGCCAACATTGGAAATTGAAGCAACTCGGTATGTAATCCTTTAGCAAAAGGACCATATAATAATCATGAATATATAGCTTGATAACAATGTGGAAAATGTAAAACTACCTTCATTGCTGGATTGAGAAGTCTCTTCGAATCCAAGAGCACTGTCGAAATTCTTCTCAATATTTTTAACACTCTCCTGGAGCTTATTCACCGCCCCTGCAAGATCCGGAAAGTTCCCTAAAGAAACTCTCCCACTAAACCACGCCATTTCCAATAAGCACTAGATCCGAGCTCAAATCAACCAGCCCAAACAAACCAAAGCTTCCCTGCATTTCCAGACAAAAATAAATCAATATATTGATTCAATAAATGACAACGAAAAAGCTTACTTGAAATTTTCTCAACTTATACAAACATGAAACGAATCCATCCTTTACAAGAATTCAAGATCCACATCAAAACGGCTCGAAATCAGTTAATAAACATAACAAATGGAAGAATCAAACCGACAAAAACTGGCAAATTTCAGGAGAAAATTCAAAAAATGAAACCTTGTGCGGATTAAGGAGTCTGATTGAGCGCATCCAAGTGCCAGCGAGTGCATCGAAATATCGCGAATCAAGCCATTGATTTGCTCCTTTCGAGCTGCTGCCACGCAATTTCTGCGTAGCATTAGAGGATCAGATTAAGAAGAAATGGGAGAAAGAGAGAGATCGCGAAGGATTTGATAAGACATATATCGATGGATTCTGCTCGGTTCCGAAACGGAACGAGAAAGAAAACGAGGGAAAATAAGGAAAAAAAAAAGTTCGGTTCTTGAAGAAAGTAAACAGAGTTCGATCTCGGAACCATCCGAGGAATTGAGTTTGATAATAGTACGACGTCGTTTGCATAATGTAAAATTGTACATCACCCACAAAGTCTTATTTAAGTATGTTTTTACATCACGGTTAAAAAAATACTTACGTTTAAGTACATATGAATTCATATAAGAACTTTTTTTTTTCTTTTTCTTTTCTCGATTTCATTACTCTATAAATGAATGAGCATTTGAATTCAATTAGTTCAATTAATTCAATTCACGTACGTACTAGTCATCACTATATATACCGTAAATATAAATAAAAATCAATTGCAATAGGTCAACAACAACAAGAAAGTGGATCCCCTAACCCGACCGGCAACCACCCATCTCCGAGAAACCACCATGACAACCGCCACATCCTACCAAACCAATGGAAGCTGATTACAAGAACTAATACCATCCCTTACAAACGACGCAGTATGGAGCTGCTTAGCTTGAGTTCCACTTTGTTTGCATTTCTCTACCCTAAATCAACCCTAACCACAGAAACAGAGACATAACGAGTAAAGAAAAATTATCCACTTTTTTTCTAGCTGTGATCACGCCGCCTAACCAAACCTATTTCTACATCACTATGATATGAGTGGTAACAAATGCAAATTGCAAGTCATGGTATTACATCAATTACAATAACCCTAACGAGATCCTTAGGCCGGTCCGTCAAGATGTCAACGGCTACATCATTGCGGGCCCGTGCCGTAATCGACGTCCTCATATAATTATGTTAAGAGTTTGGTTTGTTTATCATGTTGAGGTGGAGATAAAAGGGGGGAATGAGAGCTTAACTTTGGTGAAGTTTGTTTCTAATAATAGAGTTTTGGTCAAAGCATGGGATATGGCATGCCTTGATGATTTGTTGCCTATTTCACTATGGATAACTTATAAATATCGGTTGGTTCTTTATTATAAGGCCCATATCATTACTAAGAGGCTGTAAATTCCTTAAGAAGATGGTAATTTTATTGCTAGTATTTAACATGATGCTAATGATCTAGTTTAATTTTCAAGACAAGATAAACTTTGATGCTAAGTGTAACTATCTATGACAATCATCTGACTAGCTATTTAATTTATCGAAATATTTTTAAGAAAATAAATATAAATAGTAAGTGTGTTACTTACTAACTAATTTTAAAAAAATTTTGACGGAAATAACATAATATATTGAAGTATAATAAAATATTGTAATATGTAACTAAAATTTGTATCTTAAAGAGTATAATGAAACTCTACAGTATAAAACTCATAACAGTGTTATATAATATATTTTTAATATAATATTATTATACAAGCATTTCGAAACTTTATATATATTTATTAAACCTTTTTAAAATATACAAAAAACGTTTCATTTTATAAGTTATATATCTTTCCACATGTTATGTTCATATGTATATTTTATGAGGTAGATCCCCTTCATTCATCAGACATCTGATGCTAAAATTTTACCTTTAAATTTTTTGATAAAATATAAAGTATTAATTTTTTTAATGATGAGACAAATTTAAATTAGAAAACATATTTACATCTATCTATATTCGATATTTACAATATAAAATTTGATCGCCTATTACATAATGCCTATCCCTTTACTTTTCAACTAACTATGTAGTTTTCTATGTGCATATCAAAATATAATAATAAAAGTATCATATATTACAAAGAGACATAGTATAATTTAAAAATTTACACTATCTTATTAAGATGTTCAAACAATGCAAAAATGAAAACAATCCGTTCTAGCTGTTCTTGACCATGACTCTCGTATATTATGTCTTAAAAAATCTGTCTCGAATATTTAAACCGATAAATCAATCGATAAGATATGTCTTCCACAGTATTACTTGCTAGCTGGTTTTAAGATGAACAACTTACGTTTGCCTCTCTTTGTTGCGTTCCATTGGTGGCTGGTTTAACAAAAAGAGAAAAGCTCATGTCATGACATGGTTAAGAAAAGAAACATTAAATTTTGAGAGGAAATCCAAAACAAACCTTAAATGTTGTCTTTGTTATTATTATGTACAATAACTTACGTTCATACAGATATTTGGTTTGCACCAATCATGTGATAGATTCGCATTATCTACCATTCCTAACAACCAATGGAGAACATTTGTTTGATTTTGGCACGAGATGGATGAACAAAAGAGAAAAGTAGGACTAATTTTGTTTGATTTGAATTGTAGATATGCTTTAAATTTCATAATCCATATGGCTCCCAAAAACCTTTAATTATGGATGTTGATGCTCATAATTACTATTAATTAAGGAATAATTACATTATTGATGACATTTTATTCACAAATTTTAATTAAGTTATTTTTTTCCCTTTATTTTTTATTATTTTAGTATTCGTAATATTTTATAAATTATTTTTATTCATAATGTATATAGCTCAATTAATTAGTATAATAAGTTTGACCATTCATTTCAAAATTTTGAGAGTAAATTTGATTATTTCTTATATAAATATATATTATAATTATATAATATATGATTTGATTTAACTCATATTTAAATTATTTTTATATAATATGAATATAAATATAAGTTAATATGATTGTATGAGTTAGTGTCAAGGTTTATCCAAAACATAGGCACGGTTTTATTTTTATATTATTATTATTATTATTATTATTTAATTCAATAAATATTTTTGGAAAAGCTTGGAGGCAAATTCATTAATAGCATTCACTTCTGCCAACCATATAAATGAAGTAAGGACACGTGCATGTGATCAAGCAAATAAGAAAACATTTGCCTTTTTTTTTTTCTTTGACTTATAGTTGCCCAATCGTGAGCTACGGTTTGACTCTGTCCAATCGTGAGCTAGCCAATTAGTTGGGAAATGGGCTTTGAGCCTCAAGGCACAAGTGCGCACCCAAACAATGCTAGAATACTATTTTTGTCTCTAAACTTATTACAATTATTTTATTTTGTTCTTCTATTTTTAATTTGTTTAAATTCATCCCAAAAAATTTCTAATTGTATTGAGAAATTTTTATGTGAACCGTATTTATGATAGATCGATTCATCTATATATATTATTCTCACATCATCATCATCATGCATCACATTAATCTTACATACAATTAAGATGAATCGATTTATCATAAATATGATTTATTCATAAATTTTTCAGTTACACAATATTCGAATGGATTTGATACTTTTTTTTCTTTTTTTTTTTTTATTTTCTTTTCAAACCATCTCTCCATTGCTACATGCATCATAATCGGGAATCACCACCTCTCTCCCTCCCTCCTATATCAATTTGAATATAAAAAATGGAGAGGCGATTGAGTTTTAAGAACCCTAATCGAGTTTAGGTCTCCAAACCCAATCGAATTTTAAATTCACAACCCAGATCATATATGGACCGTGAACCTAAAGTTCATTTAATTTTGAATATTTTTGAAAGTATTAAACGTGAGAGAATGAGTGTTAGAGGTGGATTGTTGTGAGCCAAAGATGGTGACAAGAATAACAAGAAATATTACATTTACTTAATACGCATTCTTTTATATTTTGATCCCAAAGACTGTAATAGGACTTTTACGGAATATCTCGGATGAATTAGACCCAATTTAAAATACAGAGGTATAAATAAGAAAATAATAAAACTTTGTGGACGGAAACAGTAATTTTAACCCCGGCCACAATTAACTAAAAAATAGAAAATACCGTTGTAGCTTTGGAATCTCGGATATACGTTAACTGCTTACTGAAGTTAGTTGACAATACAAAAAAGATTCCAAATACAATATATAACAGTCAACCCCTACCAACCTCTATCAATTTGCTTTTATTTTTGTTTATTTAAAATGAAACCCCATTAATATTTTACTTTATTTTGTTTTATACCACATTCAAATCCAGCAGCTCTAGTCCATCTCTTCCCCCTCTAGACAAAGCATAAGCATTTCTTCTCCATATATATAACAAACCCGAAACCAGAGCGAGCTCGCTTGAACGATCCATGGGCGTGGACGTGTCGAACAATCAGCCAACTTCTCGTACGAAAGATTTCTTTGCCTCTCTTACTCTCTCTCTTAGCCTTGTAAGTACTACTCTTCTATACTTTCATTTTATCTATTGATCATATTACTTGTGTTCATACTTCATATATTTTGTGATTTTTTTTTTCTTTAGGCGGGGATTTTTCGGGGTGCGGGGTGGGAAGTGGGGCTGGATAGCACGGTGGTGGAGGAAGGGGATGAGGGGAGTAATGGTGGAGGAGGGATGACGGTGAAGATGAGTAGTGAGAACTCGGGGCACACGAGATCAAGATCGGAGGATGATTTCGACGTGGAAGGAGAGCAAGATGATGAAGAAGATGAAGATCATGGAGATGATAATAGTAAGGGTAATAAGAAGAAGAAAAGGAAGAAGTATCATAGACACACTGTTGAGCAAATCAGAGAAATGGAGGCGTAAGTAGATTAAGATTACTATCATTCTTGATTCCATGAATGCTTGATATTATTGTATAAAGCTAATGGTTAGGCATTAAATTTGCAGGTTGTTTAAAGAATCGCCACATCCAGATGAAAAACAAAGGCAACAACTTAGCAAGCAATTAGGCCTTGCACTAAGGCAGGTCAAGTTTTGGTTCCAAAATCGTAGAACCCAAATCAAGGAAATAGCTCTTAATTCTAGGAAATCTGTATACACATAGTACATTCATCAATCGCACATTATATTCAGTTGTGATTGATTCGTTTATAGTACCTCGTTTCTATTCGAAAACTTCTTCAACATATATAGTCGTAGAAGGCGATCTTGGAAATTGTCAATCAATTTTTTGTTTTGGTTTTTTTTTTTTTTTGGTAAGTAGGGCATGTTTTGATAAATGATGCAGGCAATACAAGAACGGCATGAAAACTCATTGTTGAAGACAGAAATGGAGAAACTCAGGGAAGAGAATAAGGCCATGAGAGAGAGCATTAACAGAGCTTGTTGCCCCAACTGTGGCACTCCCACCACCACCACCACCTCTGATACTAGTAGTACTAAAGACACCACCACCTTCACAGCCGAAGAGCAGAAGCTACGACTCGAAAATTCCCGACTAAAATCCGAGGTACTTCATTAACGAATTGGAGAAATCATATTCTCTCTTTTTTTTTACCTCAAAAGAGAGCTAATGTGTAAAACACAATGCTATGTGACTAATTAGGTTGAAAAGCTGCGAACGGCTCTGCAAAAATACCCGCCAGGGTCAGTTTCTGATCCATCATGCTCAACAACAAATGATCAAGAGAAAAAAAGCAATAGCTCCTTAGATTTTTGCACTGGATTTTTTGGGCTTGACAAGTCAAGGATCATGGATATAGTTAATCAAGCTACGGAGGAGCTCAAAAAGATGGCTACTTCTGGCGAACCACTTTGGATCCGAAGCATTGAGACCAGCCGGGAAATACTAAACTATGACGAGTACATTAAAGAATTTCCCATGCAGAATAATAGTATGAAAAGTGATAGGCTAAAGAGGTCCATAGAGTTCTCGAGAGAGACCGGAGATGTTATAGTCGATTCTCCACACTTGGTTCAAAGCTTCATGGATGTGGTAAGTAATCGATTAGCTTTTATGTACTCGATTCAGTGTTTGAAACTGTAGTTTGAATAAACTCAAGAATTTTGTACAAATTGCATTTTTGTTAGATTTTGAGATATCCCGATTCGCAGTTTGAGAAAGAATTCGAGTCTTCAGGTCGAAACTAGATTACGAAGCCTGTAGCTTTACATGCTCAATTAATCAACTTTGTGATCTTGTTGTCATTCTGAATGTAGAATCAATGGAAGGAGATGTTTCCCTTCATGATATCAAAGGCAGCTACTGTGGATGTTATCTCCCATGGGGAAGGTGCCGATAAAGATGGTGCAGTACACTTGGTGAGTTGCTGATACAAGATTTTGATTCTTATTCCTTATCGTAATTAATTAGTGTTAAGTTATATTAATTCATCTCTTAATCTTGTTAACCAATTCTATTAGTTAATCAGATGTTTGTAGAGTTGCAAATGCTTACCCCCATGGTGCCAACTAGGGAAGTCTACTTCATTCGATATTGCAAGCAATTGAGCCCCGAGCAATGGGCTATTGTCGATGTTTCCGTCGACAAAGTCGAAGATAACCCCGACGCGTCCTTGGTTAAATGTCGAAAACGCCCATCCGGTTGCATCATTGAGGATAAATCAAATGGCCATTGCAAGGTACATAATTTGGATGGTACTGAAATTTGATACTTGATAAAGGCTGATTATATGACAAAAATTGTAATGATTTTTTTCTCAGGTCACTTTGGTAGAACATCTGGAATGCCAACAACATAATATTCACACCATGTACCGTACGATCGTCAATAGTGGCTTGGCTTTTGGGGCAATGCATTGGATGGCAACCCTTCAACTCCAATGTGAACGGCTAGTTTCCTTCATGGCTACCAAAGTTCCCATGAAAGATTCAACCGGTATATATTTTAACTTCCGATCAGTTAACTTCATCCTGGAAAAACTTGGGTACTTAATTGTGTGGTGAAAAAAAAAAAATTCATTTTAGGTGTTGCAACTCTAGCTGGGAGGAAAAGTATATTGAAGCTAGCACAAAGAGTGATATCAAGTTTCTCTCATGCAATTGGTGCTTCAAGCTATCATACTTGGTCCAAAGTCATGAGCAAAACCGGAGAAGATATCAGGGTTGCTTCTCGGAAGAATATAAACGATCTAAAAGAACCTCTCGGATTGATCTTGTGTGCGGTTTCTTCCGTATGGTTGCCTGTCTCTCCTCATCTCCTATTCGATTTCTTATGTGATGAATCCCATCGAAATGAGGTACTATCAATGAACATTTGTTAACTAATCAATCACAACATGTCATATAATTAGAGGAAAAAATAATAACGTTATCTGATGTGATATTTTATGATTGGATAATTCATACATACCAAGTTCACTTTAGAACTTGCGTTGTAAATTGTAGTGGGATGTCATGTTAAGCGGAGGTCCTGCACAATCGGTTGCAAACTTAGCCAAGGGACAAGTTCGGGGTAATGCTGTTTCGGTCCTCGTAAGTAATCTTTGTCCTGAAAACCAAAAACAATACAAATTCAACTCTAATCTATGACATGCCATAATCTTACATTGTCTTCTTGTTATTTTTCAGACTGTTAGATTGTATATGTAGTGTGTCCCACATTGGTTATATATATATGTGATTTGTATTGTTAGCCTATATATATAGGCATCCTCTGTATATCATAGGTGTGATTCAAATACAATATTATATTCTCAACATGGTATCAGAGCATAGGTTCTGAATCATCTCAAAAAAAAAAAAAAAAAAAAAAATTCCGCATCTTATTTTCTTTTTTGGCGCCGCTAGTGTTCTCCGGCGATTATCTTGCTCTGTCTTTTGCGGTTCTCTTTCTTCTGCTCATAGTTTTCAGCGGTTCCATATACCGCTAGAAACCTCGGAAGACGACCGTTCCAGAGCCGCCGCACACAGCCTCATAGGGGTTCCCACGCTCCCTCACGCGCCGCTCAAATTCCCGGCCGTCTCGCCACTGCCGCCTCGCTGTCAGCCGCCACAGTGGTCCGTTCACGTCCGTTCGAGCACCATTCGGTAGATCAAGCTCCGCCGATTCCAGAACAGGAGCCAGTTCCTCCGATCTCATCCGCACGCTCTCCCACGCGCCCAAGAAAGCTCCGCGCGTCAGCCTCACGCGCCAAGCCGCCGCCAGCTCTCCGCGCGTGCTCTACACGCGCCAGACCTCCGAGGCGACGTCATCAGTGCCACGTCAGCCCTAGACACGTCAGCCCTCGCGCACGTCAGCGTGTCGCGTCATCATTGACTTGACCTAGTCACAGCGTTGACTTTGACACCGTTGACCGTTGACTTTGACAACGTGACCGTTGACTTTGACCACGTTGACCAGGTGCTTTCTTGTCTATTTTTTCGTCCCGATTCTATATTTGTGGTCTGTTTTTGTATTTGAGTACTTTATATGGCACAAAACGAGATTCTTCATCATATTCAGACTGTATTGGATGACACAAACTATATGGTGTGGTCCCAATCTATGCGAAGCTTTCTCAAAGGCCATAAGCTTTGGCTTTATGTGACTGGAGAGGTAAAAAGGCCAGTTATAGGAGCTTCTGAAACCGATGAGGCTTTCACCACTCGTCTTATTGATTGGGATAGCAAACATCATCAAATTCCGTAACACTACTATCCCATCTATTTCTGCGCTCTTTGGTAGCTTTGATGAAGTAAAGGGTGTTTGGGATATGCTTGCCTCTCGGTATTCTTCTGTGGATGGTGCTCACGAGTATCAACTTCTGTTTGAGCTTTTTTATCTGAGGCAGGAACCTGGTCAGAGTATAAATGATTTTCTTGCTCGCATGCAATTCTTGTGGAATCAGATTGATGTTTCTGATCCTATTTGGAAGGATCCTACTGATGCTGAGATGTATACTACACGTAGAGATCAACATCGCCTTCACCAATTTTTGATGGCCTTGCGTGATGATTTTGAGCCTGTCCGTGTGCAACTTTTACATCGTTCTCCTCTTCCTAATTTGGACACTGCCATCTTTGAACTTGTCTGTGCCGAGACTAGATCACAGACTATGCGCTCTCAGTCGAGTCATACAGTGTTGGCTGCACCACCCTCGAGTTCTTCGTCATTCCAGCGAGAGCATTATGACAGGTCAGATACTCCTCGACTCCCTCCTAAGTCTCGTGATAACAATTACTGTCGTTATTGTCGACGTCGAGGGCACACTATTGACAAGTGTTGGCGTAAGGGAAGACCTAATGCACCAACAGTAGCTGTTACTCATACTGAGCGTAGTTTATCTCCAGCTGCATCATTTCCAGCTACTCCCTCTTCAATTGCTGCTTCTGGCCAGGCATCAGGATCCAGTGTCACTTTATCTGCAGCTGACTTCGAGGCAATAGTCAATCAGGTTGTCCTATCCCGTTCTGGTAATGCATCTTCCTCTGTCCTCTCAGTCTTGCCAGGTACATCTTCCTCTTGGCTTTTTGACTCTGCTTGTTGCAATCACATGACACCTCACCCTACTTCCTTGACCACATCTGCACATTCACCTCATTACTCATTGATTCGCACAGCTGATGGATCCACTATGAATGTTAAAAATATAGGCACCATCAGTACACCTTCCCTTTCTCTTTCCGAAGTTTTTCATGTGCCTGAATTATTCTTCAATCTCCTCTCTGTTGGCCAAATGTGTGAACTTGGATATAGACTTGTTTTTGACTTTTCTGGTGTGCATGTGCAGGATCCTCACACGAACCAGACCCTTGGGACCGGGCGTAGAGTTGGGCGCATGTTCGAACTCTCATCCTTACACCTCCCCACCACAAACATCTCTGCTGTTGCCTCATCGTCATCCTCATCTCTTGCACTTTGGCATTCGCGTCTTGGTCATGCATCTCCATCTCGAGTTCAACTTTTAGCATCAAAGGGTTTGTTAGATTCAGTGTCCAACAGTCCATTTGATTGTATGTCATGCCAACTTGGAAAACAACCTGCGTTGCCTTTTAATAATAGTGAGTCTCATGCTACTGCATCTTTTGATTTAATTCATTCTGATGTTTGGGGACCTTCTCCTGTTGCCAGTATGAGTGGCTCACGTTATTTTGTTATCTTTGTTGATGATTTCTCTCATTATACTTGGATATTTTTTAATGAAATCTCGTTCTGAGTTATTGGATATTTATCGCACCTTTGCAAAAATGATTGAAACCCAATTTTCAAAACCCATCAAAGCTTTTCGTTCTGATAATACTTTAGAATATACTCAACATGAATTTCATGCCATCCTCAAGCATTATGGCACTGTTTCTCACTTGTCGTGTCCAGGGACCTCACAACAAAATTGTCGAGCAGAACGAAAACTTAGGCACATTTTAGACATTGTCCGTGCTTTGCTTCTTTCCACATCTCTTCCTACCCCGTTTTGGGGTGAAGCTACTCTCACGGCTGTCTACACAATCAATAAGTTGTCTACCCCTATCCTTGATAATTGCACTCCTCACGAGAGGTTGTTTGGCTTTGTCCCCTCATATCATCATCTTCGTGTTTTTGGTTCTGCATGTTTTGTTTTACTCCAACCTCATGAGCGCACCAAACTCGAGCCTCGCTCTCGATTGTGTTGTTTTCTTGGATATGGAGTAGAACAAAAAGGCTACCGGTGTTATGATCCTGTCTCTCGTCGTCTTCGCATCTCCCGTCATGTCATTTTTTGGTAGCATATTCCACGAAGTCGGCAAATTCAACATGCCATCCTTCCCTCCCTTTACTACACATCTTGAGATTCCTCTTTCTCCAACTTCTACTAGCAATGTCTTGCCAGGGTCTTCATCAGTCGAACATCAATCATCTTCTGCTCCCGACACTGCTCCGTCTGCATCCCTAGGTTCTGTTCCATCTGAGGATCCGATATGCACTCCACCACCTGACCTTCGTCGATCCACTCGAGTAAGATCACTTCCATCCCATTTACAAGATTTTCATTGCTTTCAAGCCTTAGCTACCTTACATGAGCCTCACTCCTTTCGTGAGGCCTCCACTAACCCTCTTTGGCAGGCTGCGATGAAAGAGGAAATTGATGCTTTACATAAGAACGATACATGGGATCTGGTTGACTTGCCTCCTGGAAAGTCTGTGGTTGGGTGTAAGTGGATTTACAAAATCAAGACTTGTTCCGATGGCACTATTGACAGGTACAAGGCTCGACTTGTGGCCAGAGGTTTTACTCAGGAGTACGGTGTGGATTATGAGGAGACTTTTGCTCCAGTTGCTCGCCTCTCCTCTGTGCGTGCTCTGCTGGCTGTTGCAGCCTCTCGACATTGGTCCCTTTGTCAGATGGATGTTAAGAATGCCTTTCTTAATGGTGATTTAAGTGAAGAAGTCTATATGCAGCCACCCCCTGGATTATCTCATCCTACAAATAAGGTTTGTCGTCTCTAGCCTTGGCTACTCCCTCAGTTCATATGATTCAGCCTTATTTATTCGCCGCACAGACAGGGGTACCATACTTCTTCTACTGTATTGATGACATGATCATAACTGGAGATGATATCACCGGTATTCAGGAACTTAAACAGTTCCTCAGTCAGCACTTTGAGATGAAAGATCTTGGTCCTCTCAGTTATTTTCTTGGCCTTGAGATCTCTTCTTCTTCTGATGGTTATTACTTGACACAGGCTAAGTATATCTCTGATCTGCTCTCCCGGTCCAATCTCACAGACAGCAAGATTGCCGACACTCTGACTGAGCTTAATACCCGTCTCACTCCTGATGATGGCGAGCCTCTTCGTGATTTTACCTTATATCGGCATTTAGTTGGCAGTCTTGTCTATCTCACTGTCACTCGACCTGATATCTCGTATGCTGTTCATCAGGTGAGTCAGTTTATGGCTGCTCCTCGCTCCACTCATTTCTCAGCTGTCCTCCGCATTCTCCGCTACCTGAAGGGAACATTATTTCATGGGCTTTACTTCTCCTCTCGGTCTTCTCTTCAGCTGCATGCTTATACTGATGCAGATTGGGCGGGTGATCCGACAGATCGTCGCTCTACCACTGGTTATTGTTTTCTACTTGGCACTTCACTCATCTCTTGGCGAAGTAAGAAACAAACTGTGGTTGCCCGCTCTAGCACCGAGGCAGAATATCGTGCCCTAGCTGACACTACCTCAGAGCTTCTTTGGTTGCGATGGCTGTTACAAGATATGGGTGTCTCTGTATCTTCTGCTACTCCTGTATACTGTGACAACAGGAGTGCTATTCAGATTGCTCATAATGATGTATTTCATGAACGGACCAAACATATTGAGATTGATTGTCATTTTGTCCGTCATCATCTTCTTCAGGGCTCACTACAGCTTCATTCTGTCACGTCTCGTGATCAGCTCGCGGACATCTTCACAAAGTCACATCCTCCAGGGCGCTTTCGTGATCTTGTGTCCAAACTCAAGTTGGTCTCTCGTACTCCACCTTGAGTTTGAGGGGGGCTGTTAGATTATATATGTAGTGTGTCCCACATTGGTTATATATAAATGTGATCTGTATTGTTAGCCTATATATATAGGCATCCTCTGTACATCATAGGTGTGATTCAAATACAATATTATATTCTCAACACAGAAACAAAATCAAAAGAGAACAACAACATGTGGATATTACAAGACATGTGCACGAACACATATGAGTCCATGGTGGTCTACACTCAAGTTGAAAGTATCGGGATGCAATCGGTGATGACAGGCTGTGATTCGAGCAACATAGCTGTACTGCCTTCCGGGTTTTCGATTCTTCCTGATGGAATTGAATCAATGCCTCTAGTCATCATTACTTCTAGGAAAGAGGAGAAGAGTGTGGAAGGATCTTTGCTCACTATTGCTTTTCAAATCGTAACGGATACTTCTCCCTCGGCGAAACTAACTACGGAATCAGTTGATTATGTGAACAATGTCATATCTTGTACCTTAAGAAACATTAGGAAAAGCTTGCAGTGTCAAGATAGTTGATAATGTGAAAAACTTCATTAAAAGGGTATAGAGAGAGAATTAATTAAGGGATTAATAGTAAACATCATAGTTCTGCATTAGGGATTTTAGATTAGCACTAAGCAGCCCTTGTTTTATTATGGGTTTTGTTTAATCATCAGTATTGGTTATTTGTTGCTTAAGAGAAACAATTCATCAATCTTTTATAATCTAAATATGTGAGATATGATTGAGATTGGGAGATCTTCCTTAAACATCTACAGTTATCTTAATGCTTTAGTGAAATATGTGTATATATATATTTTTTTATCATCATTATCTAAACTCATTCCCAATACTTTCAAGATCGGTTACTTGGATATTGATTCTCCGGTTCGCATAGAAACTGTTAAGTAACTGTAGTTGCTCTATCAATGAAGATAGGCTTATCCAACTCCTATCCATGTGGCAAAACCTAAGTGAAACTCTAAATTGTACAAGAGATGTCTCATCTTGCCACTTGTCAAGACAACATCTAAGAAAAGGATCAGAATCTTTACATTTCGGACATTTCCCAAACCTTAAATTTTTAGCTCAAAAACTTGAAAAAAGAGTTCATTAGGAACCAAATCCTATCAAAACCATGACTTCTCTAGCAACCTTAACTGCTGCTGTACAACCATCCACCATCAAGGGCCTCAATGGAAGCTCCCTCACCGGAATAAAGCTCTCTCTCAAGCCCACTACCCAGACCCTTAGACAAAGAAAATTCAAGTACCCAAAAAGAAAATTGAGCTTTTACTTTCATTAGTACTTCTTCGCTTTTAAGCACAATTCATAATTTGCATATTTTCTTTTTAATTTTTCAGGGCTGGTGCTGTGGTGGCAAAGTATGGGGACAAAAGTGTATACTTTGATTTGGAGGATTTGGGTAACACGACCGGGCAGTGGGATTTGTATGGATCCGATGCACCTTCACCTTACAACCCTCTGCAGGTTTCATTTCCTAACAGTTTAAACTTTCAAAAATAGCTATAAGTAAACCATACTGTAAAGTTGCAAATTGTCAAGTTACTAAATTATTACCTGTTTGTTTTGATGAATAGAGCAAGTTTTTTGAGACATTTGCTGCTCCATTCACCAAGAGGGGTTTGTTGCTTAAGTTCTTGATAATTGGAGGTGGGTCCACCCTAGCTTACCTAAGTGCCACAGCCTCTGATGACATTCTACCCATTAAGAAGGGCCCACAACTTCCACCTAAGCTCGGTCCACGTGGCAAGATCTAATTTGCTTTTAGACCCTTGTATATTCATCAAGGTTGTCATTTTACCTATTTCTTTCTCCTTTTTATCCATATTTGGATATTTTAAGAAACAAGAAAAGCTTGAAGAGAAGTTAGATTCCATACATGCTTGAAAGATACCAAACTATTTCTCTAAGGAGATTCTCAAGCTCATGTTCAATTTAGTTGTAGCTATTGATCATATAAGACATCAATTGCCATAACTTCCTCTACAGTAGAAGTATAGAACAACATTTTTTTTAATATTTATTTATGTTTTTTTATTTATTATTATTATTATTTTCTCCTCAAAACCACAAATTAGTTGCTCATTCTTCATATTTACAATGAAAGTAAACAATCATCACAACTTAACAAAGGATGCCATATGAGTCTAAAGGATTTTTTTCACTCGAATGACGGCATTCCTCGCCTCTTTTTCTTCCGCTCTTCTATCACTCAATCCAATTCCTTTCTTGATTTCTGCTACCTTGGGACCGTTAAGTTATCGTCAATGACATGAAGTTGGACTACTAGACAAACCGCTCAAGCTGTCGAGGTACAAAACCTTCTTGCTAGTTACTACTATGTCTGGTAGTTTCGTCTTTTGGTTCCAACTGTCCTCTATCGACGGCGATAAATCTTCCAAAAATCCATCCTCCGTCTCGTCCGGTAGCCTCTCTCTCCTCACCACGGATGTTGATTCTCTAAGTAGGATCCGCTTAGACTGCACTTTCAATGGAATGTGAGCCGCACGATCTGCATTAAGGACATCGTCGATTTGAGACAAAACCGTAAATGCCAAGCTCTCAAGCACCCTCGAATAACTCTCCAAAACTGCTTGCCCCACGTCCTATAAGAAAAACCAGAACGGAAAAAAACTAAAAAAAATTCCAAAGTTACGTAAAAGTTAAAATGAAAACAACATAGACAAGATAAACGTGCAAGACAAGTTTGCTTAAGAGTTCATAAAACCTCATTTGAATTTACTTTGGTTACTAAGAATCCGGTTTAAAGGTCTAATTCTAAAATTGCTATGACAAATTGCCCTCATGATATGAATGGAACATCATTTTCTTACCCGATTGTATTGGATTTTGCTAATGTCTAGAGCAGATTGAGGGATTCCGGGAAAACGGTGCTTGAGAATGGTTAGAATGGTTTCGGTTCTCTCTTCGAAGAGTTCTCTTCTCTCCAAGCTCACCGAGGACGTCAAGCTAACTGCAGACCCCCACGATGATTTCACTTGATCTTTCTGAGTCTTCTTCCTCTGCCATATCACCATGGAAGCTTCTATTTTGTCATTGAATTCTAGTATCTTGTGCTCAGATGATAAGTCCATGCCGGATAGAAATTGATCCGGATCAAAGAAATCATCCGTTATACTCCTATAGATTGATTCTCCAAGGCTTTCCCTACCATTCTATTAGAAAATAAAAACATCAAAATAAAAGCTAAAAATGAGAAAGGCTTTGAATAGCTTGGGTAAGTTCGTTTTTTCCTTACCTTGGGCAGTGAATCAATGTAATTTTCCGGGATCTCCATTTCGGATAGAACTAAGGCATTGATGGCCAAAGCTGCCTTAAGGACTTGGTTTACACAATCTTTCTGATATTGAAGAAATTTTCTAGATGCCTCAGATAAACCATTTGTCGGAACTTTGACGGTAGGCAACCACCATTTTTCATCTTTTCTCTGTGCACCTCCCTTCTCTGATTCTTCAGAATCTTTCGAGACATAATAGAATTCCGATTGGTCTCGGAAATGATTTAGACAATCCTGTGTTTTTTTCATAACAAAAATTAAGTTTTTGTTAGAGAGAACATTATAGAATATAGTTAGTTTCTTGTACTATCGATAATGACAAGATCATGTTTTTCGTACAATAAGCATTGCATCAAGCTTGCGTAGCGCTGGGATGTTCATTAGAAGATCACTTCTTTGCCGGGTCACCATTATCTATTAAATCAAGAAACATGAATATCATTACCATAACATAACAAGACAGAAGAAAAAATAAAATCTCTATTGTTAAATTATTAGTACCTCCATACTGGATCCATCATCTGATTGCTGCTGAGAAGGAACAAGTTCAACAATATAATCCGTAGTAGACAATAACCAATCTATTTCTTTCCTCCACCTTGCTTTCCTTTCGGGCGTCATAGGCTCTAGTCGTCGTTGTTCCCCGAAAACCGAAGCTATCTCAGGAAAGGAACAATGAAAGATAATTGATCAATTTCATTCAATTTTCATTGTAGCTTTACAAAGCTAGCTACCCTTTTTGCATTTGAACAAGAACAGAAAACAAATGACCCACAAACTCTGTTTGAGAGAGAGAGATAGAAAGAGAGAGATCTACCAGCAAGGTTTGTAATGGCATTTGACAATGCTAGAGCAGAGGAAACACCTTTTCCTCCACCTGACATATCCTCCCCCAAAAGCAATTTAGCAAACCTCTCTTTCATCTGCTCCATGTCTATTCAAAAATTAAAATTGTTATTTCTGACCACATTCTTTTTAAGTTTTGTTATTTTGGTTCCAAACACTGACACACATACAACATTATACAAAACGCAGAAAACAAAAGAATTAATCAACGAATCAATTAATCACCTGCATTTGGCTTATGTTTAGCAACCACCAAATCCTTGCTGAAAGGCAATTTCAGGACCCGGTTATCAGTCCGATTAAGGTTCCACCCATTAATTTGTTGCCTTTGTTGTTGTTTCTTCTTTGAACTAGCATCATGCTGACGATCATGATCTTCTCCTTCTCCTTGAACAAAACTATTACTAGGACATAACTTGCTAGCACTCTCCATGCTCAAGCTCTTAACATGCCGATCATTCTTGCTTTGCATCTTCTTGAAATAGAATGATCTCGACCTGTAATTGCAATCCCCCTGTTCTTTCCCTCCTACTGCCTCAGTCATGTTTCCTTCTTCTTGATCACACTCCTCTTTTTTATTAAACAATTGTAGCAAGAGAGAATCTTTTGAATCTAAGAAGAAAAGGGTTGGGAGGGAAGATTGTGTTATTGTTCTTAATTGACAAGAGAGAAGAAGAGAGGAGAGAGAGGAGAATGGAAATGAGGAGGGAAGTTTAGGGAGGGAGAAATGGATGGAGGTAAAGGGTTATTTTTGTTCTTGTTTTGGGTGTTGGTAACAACGTGGGGTGCATATTGTAAGAGGAACGGGTGGCGAAAACCAATCAAAAGTTGTTTAAGGGGAAGGGAGAGGAGGAAATTCAATTAGTCTTTTTTAGCTAATTATTAGGTAATTAACTGTTTATTTATTAATCATAGACAAATAAATAGTCCTTAAGCTTTAATTAAACAGATTAGAATGTTTGGGTTATTCCTTGTTGAGCAATGTGAAAATTATATTTACTACAAGATCTTATGCTTGATACGGATCGTTGCTGAGAATATCATTTCATATTAAAATTTAGTTTTTAACCCGAAATAATTTAAATAGATATAATAAAATATAGAACATTTAAAAAAAATGATATCTATAAATATATAAAAATTTTATTTTTAAATATATAAATTTTAGAGTATCATAAACATGAACCAAATAAATGTTAAGTTGGGTTTATTCATATCAAGTTCCAATCATCACTGATATTGTTTTTTGTTTTGGTCCTTTTCACATCTCAATCTCATCACTTTTAACAAGTTTAAGGCCTTTTTAATTTCAATTTTATTTATTTAATTACTCTAATTAGACTTGTTTGAGTAATAAAACAAGGAATTTCAGACAATAATCTTATTTATTGTTACATAACAATAACAACAACAACAAAGCTTATGATAAGTGCAGAAAACCAAACAAAAGAAAGAATAACTCTGTACTTTGGATGGAATGGATCACCTAATAAGAGCATCAATCGTAAGAACACGAATTCTTCTTCAAGACGATCGGTTTACTACTAGTAGAATTAATAACTAACGGGCATGTGATTTTTCTTACATGCTTTGTTCGGACCAACTTTCCGACGACGTACCCTCTTGACCGGATTTCAAACTGCAAAGTGGTCGGAACTTGACTGCCTGTTGGCAAAAGCGTTAGACCCGATCCGGCTCCGTATAATGGGACCTTGTTTCCTTCCAAGTCTATTTTCACCGTTCTGTGACTCTTTCTCGGTTGATAGTACTTCTTCAACTGCCAAAAGAAAAAAAAATTGTGCAAGCACGAAATTAATAATCTAACTGAATTTTGTGTGTTCAGACTGAAATTTAGGCAGGAGTGTTGTGTTTCCTTACCTGGCCGGTTGCAATGGCAATCTCGTCGTAAATGAGATTAATTGGAGTTGAGCTGACATGGATACCGAAAATAGAAGCCGGGTTGTATACCCCTAATTTTAACGAGCCGTTCACTGTTACGATCTTTGTGGGGACCCCGGTGAAGTCCGAACCGGTGCCGAGGTAGAAGTTGTTTACCGTCAAGCTCTGTCAGGATGGATGTATATAGTCACACATTAAAAGATGAACTTCAATTCATTGAAGACATTTTCGAGCATTTTCTTAGAAACCTGACACCCTCCAAGACCTTCATTCGATCTGGTGCATGCAATTAATGTGAAAGAAGATGGCGGATCCTCGGTAAACTCCATCCTAACTCTTCTATAATCACATTAGCTGCATGCACCTGATTTACGATATATTTTGTCGAACTTTACGAACCGACTTCTTCTAATGCTAAAGGAGTTTGGAGAAACTAAATCATGTCAATCAAGCAAAGATTGCCTACTAAGGAATATACTAAACATAGATGTACACTAATCAATTTGTCATGTAATCTTGAAATGGACCAACAGCATATAAAATCAGCAAACGAAAATCTAACCCCTATAGCCCTATATACATGAAAATGTATATCATTTCTCAAACCAACAAGGGAGAAATTCTTATTCATTAACATACATCATTCTTATAGTCTGTGACATACAAATGAAATTATACTATTTATCATTTTTCAGACTAAGTTGATAGAGTCAGATATACGTATCACAATTTCAGACCAGACCACGAGAATAATACATTGAGTATGACTCGTATAAACATTTATCCTCCCAATAAGGTAAGACCATATGTATATACATATTGATAAAGTTAATTAATTAATTAATGGAAATAAGATCAATGTTACCTTGACTATAATCTCAGCCTTATAAGGCCTACTAGCACCCCAAATGATCAAGCAAAAAACAGCAAACAGAGCAATGAAACTAAACAGAGCAATCACAGCTTGCAATCGCCTAGAGAAGGCCTTATCTTCATCGTAACTCCCTTCCTCTAAAATCACATTACATTCAGGCCAACCCTTATCATTCATCCTCTGCTTTCTACTCCCTTTCCGATCGGAAGAGGACCGGAAAATTCCGGAAAACCGGGTGGAAGAAGAGTTCCTAGAGTGCCGCCCGAAAGAAGGGTGGGAAGGAGACTCCATTGGGCTGTTATTGTAAATTGGCGTTGCTTGCATTGAAGACAACTTGTCACCATCGTGTGAGTCTCTTGATGGGCTCTGCACGTAGTACTGCTGTCGTTTTGGTGACCTTGATGGCGAAGACGGAGCTAGGCTTGTTATGTCGGACTCTGATTTTGCAGATAGCATCTTTTTCTTTTCTTTCTTGTGCAAATTTCAGTCTGGTTTTTTTTTTTTTTTTTCAATACCCAGATGGGGGAATTGAGTTGATTTGGAAGTAAGGGCAGGAATTGGAGATGGGTTTAGAAAATTTGAGACGAACTTAGAAAAAGAAGGAGAGAGTGTGAAGAAGAAGAGATGTGAGTTGGAAAATTATGTAGAAATGGAAGCAAGTTGATTAAGTAGATGATGGAGGAATCATTAATCAAAGATGATATACCTAAATATAAAATTATTGATAAATAATGATGATAAAGATTATATATATATATATATATATATAGTTATCACCTACTCTGTTTTATCAGTTCTGCTTTATGCTTTGTCTGTGCAAGAACGGAGTGAGAGTAAGAGAAACCTTTTTTTCTTATAAGGGGAAAGGTAGGTTCGGATCACGAGGCTTAGTACCGAACCTAGGTCCGAACCTATGACTACCACTAGTGCTAGAGTGAGTGTCGGCAGCCAATAATGGTATTAACATAATTTATACACTATTTTCTTTTAATTATTTCTTTATATATATATATATATATTTTTTTTTTTTTTAATAACAAGATTCCATTTTCTTACTTGTTAATAAGATTCCATATTGGCATACAACTTTGTTAAAGAATTTTTACCTTGTTCTTTTACTCCCTATTGATTTATTTTGTTGTTTCTCTTACCCCTGATGTCTAACGTAAGTTCACTCCCCCCTGTCCGGACCACAACCGCCACCATCTCTGCCACATCGTCGCCGCCGCCACGCCACCCTTCCTCTCTTCTCTCTCACTTACGAAGTTATGATGATGTTCAAGGAAAACTAAATTGGAGTTGAACTTCATATTTTAATTCAATTCGAAAAAAAAACATATTTAAATATAAAATTTTTTATAATAATTTTTTAAAATTATTATTATATTTATCTTCATCTTTTAGAATTATCTCGTATTATAATTATCCTCCTAAATTATCATTTTATTAGATTTATCTCTATAAACTATTACTTTATTAGATTTAACCCCATTGAAATATAAAAAATGCCAAATCTAATATGATGATAGTTTAAGAGATGTATTTTTAAAATATGATAGTTTAGGAATGCTAAATCTAATAAGATGATAGTTTATAAGGGGCACTCTTCATATTTATTAATAATATAGGTGGGTATCTTGATATTTTAGAAATTACAAATAAATTCTTTCATATTTAATCTACATTATAAATGAATTCTTCAAAATCTTAGAATTATAAGATGATCCATTATATTTACTTTAAATTATAAATAAATTTCTCAAATTTGAACTAAATTACATATTTAATTTTTAAAAATCAATGTTAAATCTAATGCTCAATCAATTTATATAATTTATCATAATATTGTATTAACGATAATTTTTAATTACTTAAAATAAACTCATTTATTTTATTAGTAATTTTATGATTTTTGAATCACGTTACCCAAATAATTTAAATAATAATAATTGTAAAAAATCTAAACTCATTTATTATATAATAAATTGAAAGAATTTATTTATAATTTAATTTAAATATGATGAAATATTTTTGTAATTTTAAAATCTTTGAAAATTCATTTATAATATAAAGTAAATTTTTAAAAAATCATCTGTAATATCTATAATTATATTCACATATAATTTATTATATTTTTAATATATGATAATTTATGAAAATTAAATCTAATATAATAATAATTTAAGAAAAATATTTCTAAACCATAGCATGAGTCAAGTAGGATAGTAATATAGGGACCAAAGTATCATTTACATTTGTTCCTTTAGCGGTAGGGTTTATATTGATATTACTCAAAAAAATTAAGATAGAAATTGGTATAAAACGGTTTGAATTTTTTTAGTTAGATTTAAATTTTTAGATTATTTTTTCTATATAGTATGATAAATTCAGTTAATAGTTTAATATTAAAGTTATAAAATAGTAATTATAAATTAGTGACAACATATTTTTCATGTTTATAAATATAAAAATTAATTTTTTTTTATTCGTTAATTATATTTAATAATTAATTTTTTCCTATTTTTTAAAATGATAAAAATAAAAAATAAAAAATGAAAAATGTTTGGACCGACAGACCCACTTTCAATCACGACGTTAGTTTGTTTGACCAAAAACGTATTACCGACAGTTTTCAGTTTCTCCCTCGCTTCACACGTCGCTGCGTCCCGCCATTATTCTTCTTAATCAACGGCTTCTTCTTCTTCTTCTTCTTCTTCTTCTTATTATTATTATTATTATTTTTTTTTGGTAAGTTCTTGAAAACCCATAAAAAACCCCTAAAAATCAAAATCAAAACCTCTTTCTTACGCCCCAAATCGATCTGGTCTCAAAAAAATTTCTAAATTTTCCTACTTCGTCACGATGTATTCTTCACGACGCACTACAAGATCGATCCCATTTTTACTGACTCTTCTCCTTCTACTAACATTTTCCCTCCCCATTAAATCCACTGACCAAACTATTGATGAAGATCTAGATGGCCTGGAAGAACTACTAGCAGTGGACGAAGAGGTAGGAGAAGACGATTCCAACGCGAAATCGTCAGAGGCAGAAGTCTTGTCGAAAGCACAGAGGATTGTTCGTGAGCTAGGAAATGAGAATACGAAAAGGGTTATCGAACAAAACGAGTTCGTTTTGGTTCTGGGTTATGCGCCTTGGTGCCCTAGAAGTGCGGAGCTTATGCCTCAGTTTGCTGAGGCTGCTACTCTGCTTAAGAATTTAGAGAGCCCTGTTGTAATGGCGAAGCTTGATGCTGATCGGTATGCAAAAGCTGCGTCGGTTCTTGATGTTAAAGGGTTCCCTACTCTGCTTCTGTTTGTTAATGGGACTTCTCGTGCTTATACTGGTGGATTTTCTGCGTAAGTCTGATTCTTCTTTTTTTTTTTTTTTTTTTCAGCTTAGAATATTTTGTTGCATTGGATAAAATTCATGTTTTGTTCGATGTGTTTATTTTTTGAGTTGATGAGTTTTTCATTGTGAAGTATAGTTGAATATGGATAGTAAGAGGATGAATAATGCTAGAAATGAAGCAATTTTGGGTGAGTTTGATTTTGGAAACTCGAGTTTGGATAAATGCGAGATGAATTTGACTTAGATGGCGATGTACATTTCACAATTGGGGATTATTCTCTGAGAAAAGAAAAAAAGTCAGCAAATTTCTTTAACTCCGGAGATATCGAATGTATTATTAAAAGTTAGAAGTTAGAACAGAATTGGATGCGAAAAAGACTCAAGGAAGAGAATTCTGTGTTTGAAAAGGAATAGTATCCCTTTAACTCATAATGTGATCGATCATATAGTTTGTTATTTTACAACTTTCTAGTTCAAATCCTTCTATTTTAGTGGTAGAATTTGTTCGATTTAATTTTGAAATGACTACTTAAAAAAAAAAGAAAAAATCGTTTTTCTATTTTCTTGGGGTTTATAATCTGTGCAGGGAAGAAATTGTGATCTGGACAAGGAAGAAGACTGGTGTACCTGTTATCAGGATAAGCTCCATTGATAAGGCTTCAGAATTTCTGAGAAAGTACCACTCATTTGTCATTGGTTTGTTTGATAAATTTGAGGTATGTGAATGTTAAAGGTTGCTATCGGATAATAGTATTGACAGTTTAATTAGAAAATATAAATCTTTTTTTTCCCCCCAACTGTTTAGGGACCTTCCTACGAAGAGTTTCTAAAAACGGCTATAGCTGACAATGAACTCCAATTTGTTGAAGTTAGTGACTTTGAAGTTGCCAAAGTTCTCTTCCCAGATATTCAACCATCTACAACTTTCCTCGGATTAGTAAAAAACGAGCCAGAAAGATACACCAAATATGGTGAGTAGATTTATTGATCATAGTTTATTGTACCAAAGTTTAATTTTCGGTTAATGATGTAAGTTGTACTTTTTCTGACCAGGGTGCACTTTATTATTAATTTTCTTCTCTGCATCCATATTCTCTAAATTTTCCCGGTCAGCCTTTTTCAATGACTTGGTTTGTTTGATTTATAGAAGGGGCATTTGAAGCAACTGAGATATTGCAATTTGTGAACTATAACAAGTTCCCATTAGTGACTAAACTGACAGAAATGAATTCGGTCAGAGTTTATGCCAGTCCCATCAAACATCAGGTTGCTTATATACTTTTATTTGATTACATTGATTGAATTGCAAAAAAGGATAAGAAATACTAAATCTGTTTTTCTACCACATATGCTGAAAAATTGTTTTCTAAGATGCTTCATTTATTACACTTGTTCTGGGATTCATTACACTTTCTGATGAAATTAGGCATATCAGAAAATATGATTATAACTCAAATTTTTATCATCAATTTTTTCCAGGTTATTCTCTTTGCAGACGAAGACAACTTAAAGATTCTTCTGGAGCCATTCCAAGATGTTGCCAGAAAGTTCAATTCGAAGGTACATATAGCTTGACTGAACTTTTGAATTAATTAGATAAATTTTCACACTTTGTTAAAAGTGTGCAGAGTCACTAATATCTTCTAATTAATGCAGATAATGTTTATATACATAGACATCACAAATGAAAACCTTGCAAAGCCATTCTTATCTTTGTTTGGTCTAGAAGAATCAGACAACACTGTGGTCCGTTCCCATTCCATCATTTGTCTTAGTTTTGTAAAATTCTCCTAAGAACAGATATTCAATACTGATATGCCTTTTCATGTTCTATATAAATCTGGCAGGTGGCTGGTTTTGTTAATGGAATGAGCTCAAAGTTTCTGTTAGAGTCTGAGATTACAGCTAGCAACATTGAAGTAATAAATCTCATTTTGTCTTTCTTTTTGGTTTTTCTACAATTTGATAACATAACAGCTCAAATGGTGCTTGCTCTATGTTGAATTTTTGCTAGGAATTCTGCTCGGGGCTTTTACATGGTACTCTCTCGCCTCACTTCAAATCACAGCCAATTCC
The DNA here is from genome assembly GCA_027186245.1 of Coriaria nepalensis. Lineage (NCBI taxonomy): Eukaryota > Viridiplantae > Streptophyta > Magnoliopsida > Cucurbitales > Coriariaceae > Coriaria > Coriaria nepalensis. Next base: position 8,220,661 of record CP114496.1, on the reverse strand, counting down.
AGAAAATGTAAGCATCATCTATTTCTTATTCTTAAATCTTTCCTGTTGACTTTTTTTTTTTTAAATTCCTTTAAAAGGAACTATAGATATATATATGTAAATATAAAAATTAGAATATATATATATTCAAACTTATATCATTAACTATATATCATGTTTGTAAAAAAAATAAAAAACTGCAGAACACGGAGAGCGTCCAGATTGTTGCCGGAAAGACATTTGATGACTCAATTATAAGAAATCACAAGAATGTCCTTCTTGAGGTTTGAACATTTCTTAGCTTCCAAATCCAATCTCTTATTATATATGTTATCCTGAGTGCGAGAAGAGAGGGGAGACTCTGGGCCCCACCGGCCCCTCACTCACACTCCCTGCTTCTATAACTAGTGACATCAAAGGTCTTACTTTATAGCTTATGGAGAGAAATTATGTTCAACGGTCTCTTACCAAGTTGGAATTATATGCTAATCTTATAAAACAGGTGTATACACCATGGTGCATTACCTGTGAGACCATAAGCAAGCATGTTCAGAAGCTGGCAAAACATTTCAAAGGGTTGGATAATCTCATCTTTGCCAAGATAGATGCTTCCGTAAATGAACATCCTAAACTGCAGCAGGTAAAGATATGCTTTAATGTTTATTTCTTGTTCCGCTACTTTTTTCCCATTGACTTGATACTACTAATGCAAGTAACTCTTCTCATTGCAAAAACTACTAAAAGCCAGTTTGGACCCCAAAAATTCAGTTTAAACCCACACTGATGGTACGAATGAGCATAAATGCTGCTTCTTCTTCTTATTATTTTTTTGTTTCCATTGTTTGTAATTACAGATAAATAATTATCCAACGCTGTTATTCTACCCTGCCGGCAATAAAGATAGTCCGGTAACTATATCATATTGAGTTGATGTTAATTTGTTTTATGTTCTTACTTACCTTCTAGTTAAGATCATCTGAATTATGAAACCTATCTCGGATTTGTTGTCGCAGATCAAACTTTCGACTAAATCCAGCTTGAAGGACTTGGCATCATCTATTAACACACATTTGAGATTTGAACAAGAAGAAGAAGAAGAACAAGGTGCCCCCAAAGATGAATTATAGAAGCTATGGATAAGTCGGCCGGCCATACACGGAAAAATACCAGAACCCGGAAGAAACTTTCAGTTTTAGGAAAAAATCGTGAAAAGAACACTGGTTTTATTGAGTTTAAACATTATGTATCAAAACGTTATTCATGGTATAGATTTTTGTAGAAGAAGTTAATTGTTTTGTTATTATTAAATTATCTGATTTATCGGTTATATAAGGATAATATTATTAACTTAATTCGATTTGATTTGATTTATCTGATGATATAATGAATTTATTAAATTTATCTAGTAATATAATATGTTATTTCTCGTTTTATATCTATTTAAACTTATTAATATATATATATATATATATATATGATTTCTTTTTCCTTTCCAAGATTTTCAGTTTTATAAAAAGAAATAAATTAATTAAAAAAAAAAGGGGGGGGGGCCCGCACGACCCAAATTCGTCATTAAGAGAATAAAAATATGGAACAAACCTAACAGTCCTCGCCGTTGAAAACTCATCATATATACTATTTTGATTCTCTCCTTCTTTAATTTTTTTTTATTCTTTTTTTCCTTCCATCCAAACAGCGAATTTCTCATAGGTTCTCTCAATTTCGACGCATTTTCTGAGTAATTTCATCGCGTGATCGTGGCTTTTCTGTGATTCGGAGCTGGATTTTTGGAGGATCAATGATTGTGACAGAGAGAAAGCTTAAGCTGCTTTTGAGTTAAAAAAGAAACCGATTTTATTATTAGATTCGATCAATTTCTGGATTAGTTTGATGTTTCTTATTGGCGTGAATTAGATTTCAGTTTTTTTTTTTTTTTTTTGTCCTGAAAGGTTTATCGTGCGGAATGAGCACGATAAACCATCTGACGATTCGAGACCTGGTGGAGGAGGCGAAGAAGAGGATTGTTGTTGTGGTGATATGCATTGTGGGATTATCATACCTCATGTCACGTAAGTTAGTTTTCTTTGTGTTGCTTCACAATCTGCGTTTGATCCGTCTCTCATTCTATTTCGCTACTTTCTAATTGTGTTGCATATTGAGAATTCGAATAAGCACGTTCTGGTTTCGTAAGCATTTGAGTTGTTTTAGTGATTAATATGGTAGAAAACTTTCCGGACTGCAGTCTGTGCTAACGATGGGAAGGAATGCAGTGGTAAAGTGGGGATTTTAGATTGTATTTTATGAATTTTATTTTAGAATATGTCAATATCATTGGGCATGAAGTTATGTAATTGTTTCAGTCGGTTGAGAGAGGAGATGGGATTTTGCTGAAATAGACTTTATGTAAACAGTAAAACTTCATACATCCAAATTAAGCTCTTTCACTAATGTCCAAAAGTTCAATCTTAGTTTTCTTTCTTCTGGTTGCTTTAAGATGCTCAAGCTGTTTTGGAAACAAGGAGACACTCTTAAGCTTCAGGTCAAGTGATTGGTATAAGTGTGTGAGATTGGTTCATTGACTTGGAATTACCAAGAGGGAAACTAAAACTTGTACACTTACCATTTTTTAATTTCTGATCTTTCCTCTGAGATATGGGCTTCAACTTTTATATTCTCCTAATCTGATCTTTTCTGAAAACTGTTTGCTTTTGTTTGTGCTGTTGTTCTAGTGACAAGCAAGTCAGTATGGATAAACTTGCCTGCTGCTGCCTCATTAATCATCATCCTCCGCTATCTATTACTAGATTTGGAAATGCGTCGAAAAGCTGCAGTATACAGCAGTAAACAATCCTCAGAAAGTACTATTTCACAAAAGAAACCTCCTTTATATCCTAAACATGTTGAAATGCCCGACTGGAGGAAGAAGGTGAAGTCTCCTCCTGTTGAGGATGCAATAGACCACTTTACGAGACATCTTATTTCTGAGTGGGTAACGGATCTTTGGTATTCAAAATTGACACCCGATAAAGAAGGTCCAGAAGAACTGGTGAACATTATAAATGGTGCTCTTGGGGAAATTGCAGGGCGCTTGAGGAATGTAAATCTGATCGATTTGCTAACAAAGTTCGGTTCCGACTAACTCTCTCATTAGTTTAGTCCATTACTTCGTTGCTATGTTGGGAAGTTGATTAACTACGGATCTAATTTTTCTAGGATGCTGCAGGGATCTTATCCATCTTATTTGCACACACTTGGAGCAATTTCGTACTACTCAAATGAAAATTGAAAAGCAAAAATTAGGATCACTTGCAATTGAACACCGAGATATGGAGTTACGACGCCTTCTAGCTGCTGAAAACAAACTTCACCCTGCTTTATTTTCTACTGAATCTCAGCACAAGGTCGGTTAGTATCTACTTTGATCTTCAAAGTAGAGTTGCATAAGTTACTTCATAGTTTCTTACACTTCCTGTTCAGGTTTGATTGTTTTTTTTTCTTTTCCCCCAGGTTTTGCAGCACCTGATGGATGGTCTGATTTCTTTTACGTTCAAGCACGAAGATCTGCAGTGCTTGTACTTCAGATATACTAGCAGAGAGCTCCTTGCTTCTGCAGTAATGCGGCCCATTTTAAACCTGGCTAGTCCAAGGTGTTGATACAAACTGTTTTTCACTATGTATAATTTTGGATGCGTTCCTGACTTGATCCTGTTTCTATACCCTGAAATTGTCGGTGACAGGTTTATTAATGAAAGAATTGAAATCTTGGTTATAAATATGAAGAGGAAGAAAAATAGCAAGGGAGTTAATACAGTACAAGAGACATCTAGTTCTGAGCCAGATGGTTCTCTGAGAATTTCGGCTGGCAATTTTTCTGGGTCCTTAGATCCTTCTGTCAAGGGTGTTGAACTTATGCAGTTAAAGAATGGCCAATCTAGAACTGCTGCAAATTCGCCTACAACAAGCAACTTCAATGGAAGTCGTTGCAAAGATCCATTACTTTCTATTGATACTCGGTCATCCCGGTCGTGGAGCTCGTTACCCTTAAACTCCCAAGAACAAACTTATGATGATCGAAGCATTCAACGCCACAACTCTGGGGGAGAATGGGGCGAAAATTTGGAGCGTTTTTCTCACAGAAAGAATCAAGCATTAGCTCCAGAAAATTTTGAAAACATGTGGACAAAAGGGAAAAACTACAGAAAGAAGGATGGTGAAAATCAGAGAAGTGAGCAGGTCCAACAGGGTTCTTCAGCTGGGAAGTCTGTTGCGGAGAATAATGGGAAGGTAATAATGTCTAAGACCAATGAAAAAGACACAGTATCTAAGCTGAATTCCTCTGAGAACGGTGTAAGTCCCTCTAAGGTTACTAACCGATTAAGAGTAGATGACACATCCCATACAGGTGAGCTAAACCTTCACTATTTGGAGGATTTGGAGGAGGGTGACTCCGATATTACTCCCTATACTTCTGAAGAGGAAGAAACCAGCAATGTGACTGGCCTAGACTCTCCTGGAACTAAAGTTTGGGATGGTAGAAGTAATAGAAATCCAGGAATTTCACACATTCATCATCCTCTTGAGAATTTTGATGGCTATAGGGTTAAAAAGACAGGTAAAGGACATGTGCAACATCGACGAAGAGCCCAGTCTGACCAGAAAAGGTCTAGACCTAGCAGTCGGAAGAAGATGCCTGTTTGGCACGAGGTTGAGAGATCAAGCTTCTTGTCTGGCGATGGACAGGATATACTGGGTTCATTAAAAGGACTAGAAAATGCCAGTGACTCTAGTGATGAATATGAGGTAGAAAGTTTGAGTAGAATCCACAGTGGAGCTTCTGCTTCTTCATCTGCCCCCTCTAGTTCCATACTTGATGCACATAGTTTGACTGTCAATCCCCTGAAAAATTTACTGGCAGTGGAACCATTTTTTAAGATGAGATGTGAGGTACTTTTCCATGAAGTTCAAAAGTTTTTGTTTTGGGCATGCGGAAGTTTCTTGTCCTGATAGATTGATATATGTGTAGGTTACATGTAAGCTTACTTTTCCTGCAGGTTACGGGAGCAAATATTGTGAAGAGTGGTGCAAGATCGTTTGCTGTTTATTCCATATCTGCTATGGATATAAATAATAATAGTTGGTCTGTCAAACGAAGGTGCTAAGTTGTTTCTCTAAACTTGATGCAGTACCCGTGGTTATACATGAAAAACAAGGATCTTTTTATTTTTAGATTCATGTAATATTTATATTGTTCATGTCTTGTGGTTTTCTTGCTTTTTTCCCTTCAGGTTTAGTCATTTTGAGGAACTACATCGGTGTCTTAAAGAGTACTCTGAGTATAATCTTCATTTGCCACCGAAGCATTTTCTGTCAACTGGTTTGGATGTTCCCATCATTCAAGAAAGGTGTAGATTGCTCGATCAATATCTTAAGGTTAAATACTCGCCTCAGTTCTTCTTAGTTTGATAGAAGTTAAATCATTGACTCATATGAGAATTGTTGGAGTTTGGAACTACGTCCTCAGCAAAGGGGCAAATAATAGGTAGAAGAAACAACTAGCAAATTTGAGTACATAGATTTCTTTTGTTTTCAAGTAGAGTTAGTAACTATAACTAAGGAATTGGAATAGAATTTACCTATGAGGAAAGACTTCGTCGTATGCTTTTCGTTATAAGTATGTATGCTTATCCTTCAATCTTTTGATTATTGTTTAATCTTTGTTTTTATTCAGAAACTTATGCAGCTCCCAACGATTTCAGGATCAATTGAAGTTTGGGACTTTCTTAGTGTCGATTCTCAGGTTAACTTTCAGTTTATTACACTACTTTTTTTTTTGTCTGTTTGTGGTTTTGTTTTTTTTTGGGGGGGGGGGGGGGGGGAGGGAATGGGGAGGGGTGCACAGGGGAATGACAAGTACAATTTTTAACCTTTATACATTATATGCTGCAGACATATGTATTCTCAAATTCTTTTTCTATCATCGAGACGTTATCAGGTGAGTCATGTGGGATGCATATTCATCATATTTTTCTGATCCCTTTATTATGATAATTAATTAGACATTCCATCCTTCTTGGGTATTTGTTGTTGATCTAGATAATAAACCGACTGAAAACAGTAAAGGAGTTTCAAGTTCACTTGGATCTAAAACCAATACCATCTCCTTGAGAAGAGAACAACTTAGTGGGGGTGAAAATAAGGATCCTCCATCACAGATGAAGAGTAATTTTTTACCGGATGTGTTAACCTTGAAGACAAAGGGTGCTGGTCTGAGAAATTCAGAGAACACTATCAAAGGAAAAGATAGTGGGAAGTTAGAAGAATCGCCCAGCTCACTTCTTGGGACTTCTCTTGACCCAACACTTCCTACAGAGGTAATATCTAACTCTGATCTATCCTACTTGGTCTTTGTTATATAATAGGATCTTCACAATCCCATTTATGCAGTAAATTGTGGGAGGTTAAGTTCATTTAGTACGTATCATGTCATTTCTACCCTGCTACATGATTTTTATTTTTATTTTTCCCTATGCAGTGGGTCTCACCAAATATAAGTGTCCCCATATTAGATCTGGTTGATGTCATCTTGCAGCTCCAAGATAGTGGATGGATCAGGTATCCCAGTGCTGGCTATAGTAAATTTCTGATTTAACATGTAATTTTATTCAGTTCTTAGAACATAAAGTCTCAATGCATATAAGTCTGAAATTACTTCATGAATTGTATGCTACAAGGCGGCAGGCTTTTTGGGTGGCTAAACAAGTACTACATCTTGGAATGGGCGATGCTCTTGATGATTGGTTAATAGACAAGATCCAGCTTTTGCGCAAGGGGTCAGTGATTGCTTCCATTATCAGACGTGTTGAGCAGGTAATCCCTGATGGGATTTTTGTTTTCGAAATTTCTTATATTTTTGTATCTTCCACATCTATTTTGGTTTATCCATCTTTTGTCTTAAACAAAGATACTAGGCTCTTTTATTCAAGTAACGTAGACGCTTGGAATTTTGGCCCATTGAGCATTAACTCTTTTACCTGTGGAATTGTCTGATGACAACTGAATGAAAATGTGGACAAAAAATGAGGATGTGGATTTGATTATTTATTGGAAGAACAGACTATTCATCATGCAAAGTGCCTTCTGCATTAGAATCAATGCAAGCCTCTGTTTGACAATTTGGTTTCTTTGATCTGTAAAACATTTACTGTTTCGGTGTTACCCACTTGGCCATTTTTGAAAAAAATTGTCGTAATTTCATATGATAAGCTGTAGAAGGAGCAAAGTAAGCATGAGGAGAAACCACATTCATACTTTCTCAAAAACGCTATTTACTTGTGTGATTCCCATGTGATTTAAATAGATTCTCTGGCCTGATGGAATATTCATAAGCAAGCACCCGAAGCACAAACGGCCATCTGCTAGCTCACCTCACAGCAAGGGACCCACCGAAATATCCTCACCTAGATTGGTTGATGATGAACAGAAACAAGAGGCAGATCGTCGTGCAAAATTCGTATATGAGCTGATGATTGGTAACATCTCACATGTTTTCATTGGATTTTGGAATGTCTTTATGAAATGTCTTACGAATCTGGATTTTGGAAATCTTTAATGGTGGGGTTTTTGAACACAGATAATGCACCGGCTGCTATTGTTGGGCTTGTTGGTCGGAAGGAGTATGAACAGTGTGCTAAGGATCTCTATTCCTTCATTCAGGTAATACTTTTGAATAAAGTTTCTATTTTTCTTTCACCCAGAATCTGTACAGGTTAAAATTGCAATCCAACTAAAACACGCATAGGGCTTACTTTTAGATAGCAGTTTTCACATTCCAATCGAATTCTTACCCAAATATTTTCAAGTGTTGAATTTTTAGTTAAATCTCATAATGTATAAATTAGTATGATCAATGGTTTCCTGGTTGCAGTCATCGGTATGTTTGAAGCAGATGACGTTTGAACTTATCGAGCTGGTTCTTTCTTCGGCATTTCCAGAACTGGAGCATGTTATCAAGCAGTTGCATGAAGAGAAACATAAATTTGGCGAGTTTAAAGAGGATTATTAAATTGATTTTCTTTCAGATTCATTACTTTTGGCCAAACATAGATCCAGGCGATCAATCATTCATTGTCTTGTTGGCATTTTGAGGTCATCAATTTTCTCCATTCTCTTTTTTATTATTTTTTTTTTTTTTGTTGATGTGAAAAGGCTTCTTGTTTTTTTTACGGAATTGAGCAATTGTAAGTAGAAAAAGCAGTGAAATTATTAAGATTGACAAAACATGCTACTCTTGACTTTGACAGAAAAAAAATTTCTGATATTAAAATATTAAATTATCAAAAAAATTATGATAAAAAAAAAATAAAAAATATAGTATTCAAATGAAATTATTAAATTCTCTCTAGATTCTGCCGCACTTGGAAAGCAAATTATCAAATACGTCGAACTGATTATCATGAAAAGTTTGATAGAATCAATCCTCCATTTGAATAAATTTTGCAAACAGAACCTACCCTAAATAAAATAATCCCTAGATCCTTCCTGTCAAAAACTGCCCCGGTACAAGGAATGAAAGAGGAAGGGGAATACACGAACACCGCCCCTACATCACTAAGAACACTTTTCGGGTGGGACCCAAGAACAATCTACTTAACTTTCGTTTGCTCTTAACACCACAAAACATCTCATTGCAAGTATAAAGAAATCAATCTAAGGTGAAATTAGAAAGTAGTAAGATCCATTTCACCCCTCCAAATCCAAAAAGGTAACATAAAACAAAAAACTTCTACACTACAAGAAATGAGCGATAATATCAGAACAAAACTCAATATGAAATTGGTCTCCAACTTAAACTTGCAAAACGCCCTAAATTTCTAAACTTGCTCCCTTGCTCCTTGGTGTAGCTTGAGTGCCTAATACCAATAATATTTATATCCCCAAATCAATTACAAACCCCAAAGATATACTAAGAATCATACGAAAGAGAAGATGAAAAATAAAATCGATAACCAAATCAAAAGATTTTCTTATCATGATGTAATACCTTCTCTGAAACCGCTCTTGAATCGGCGAGGGACATTGCGCATGTACCTCATCCTACCAGTTCCAGTTGTCTTCCTCCTGATCGCCTTAACACTCCAGTTGTCTGAAAACCCATATCCAAAAACAACACAATTAAGAGCAAAGAGGTAAAAGGAAAAACAAAATCAATTTCTGGAACAACTACAATCAAAGATAGAAACCTAAGGGATAAACAGCTTAGTCAATCAAAAAGAACCCCAACATCAATAAAATTTATGAACAAACACCTAAAATTAGTCATTCAATCAATCAAATTGATTGAAAATGAAACAATATTCATTTTCCGAGATTAAAAAACCGACGAGAGCAACAACCCAAGATCAAACCGAGCCGATGAAATAATTCACGGAAAAATCACAGACGATAAAGAGAGTGAGAGGACGAGGACTTACATGTGCGCTTACGGGCCGCAGGGAAGGCACAGGCTGAGCAGCGACTCTTCTGAAGATGGAAGCTGCGGCGTCCACACCTCACACAGAGAGTGTGGGTCTTGTTCCTCCTCTTACCAAAACTTCCCGTTCCCTTACCCTATTCGCCATTAACATACGCATATACACAGATCAAACCAAAATCCACGTAGAAATGATAAAACATATGGAGAGAGAGCGCCAGAGATGGACAGAAAGGTACCATTGAGAAGATGCAGAAACCCTAACAGAAGAAACGGAGCTGCCTTTGCCGAAGAGAGACGAAATGCATAGCTCTTATCATTTGAGCCCGAGGGTTTTGTTTTCTAGGTTTGAGTCGGCGAAAATGATAGGCAAATTTACTACTCGACCACCAATGTTATTATGTATTATTATTTGACCCTTTTGTTTTCAAAGTTCATTATTAGACCCCCAACATAAAAAATAAAATAAATGCTAATTTTGAGGGTATTAGCCTCTTAAAGTTTATAATTCAAATTTGTATCCTTGTATCTACGTTACAATTTTTCCATTCTACTTCTTATCACAAAAAAAAAAAAAATATATATATATATATATGTGCAATTTTTTAAATAAAAAATAATAACAAAATACTATTACTCAATATATAAAAGTTAAATTTGCAATTTTAATCGAGGATCTATAGTAAAACGTAATCTATTGTTATGCTCTCTTGTTTACTTCTTTTGGGAAGTAAAACATGCATAGACAGCCCATGTAGGATATTGTGTACTTCTTAGAAGGTGTTGTTAACCAAACTTCCCTTTCATGAATTTCACTTTTGTTATCCTCTTGGAATACATTCTTTTCTTTCTAGTACCTTTTCTTAGTGAAAAATTCTTATACAAGCTATAAGTGAAGAATAAGGGATGCCATGTAGGATAGAGAACGCAAATTCAACTTTGCAGTGTGAAATTCTCTTCTATATTAGCATTGTAAACAAACCTTGATGTAAATTCATCTTTCTGTATTGTTGTTTGTAGAATATGAAGAAGTCCAGTCCAACTACACACAATCAACTTGGAAACAAACACAAAAGACCGACAAGAACCGTGTCGCTAATACAATCATATTACAGTAACAAAAAATCTTTACACTAGCCTGTCAAATGGATAAGCAAACCCGACATAAACAGAAGAAAAAGGAAAAATCCAATATTTATCAGCATTGTACTTTTCAAAGACAAATTTGAATCACATACTCCAATCTGTTCTATCATGGTGAATTAAGAAAAGGACATCAGAAGATGATCCATCAGATAAAATCATCACCTTTGATTGTTTTTCTAGAAAGGGAATCCATTAGATCCGATAAGTATCTTCCCTTCCATATGAGAATCAGTACCCAGAAGATGACACTAAGACATTATGCTCTTTTAACCGTTTCTGAAAATGGGCCAAACGGTTTTGTAATTGCAGGATCCCTGCCGCCTTTTGTGATAGAATAGCATTAAGTCTAGATACATAATCGTCCAGATGATTTCCGGGTTGGTCTGCTTCAACCAAGAGATTCATTTCCTGCAAAATTTGAGAATATACCAAACATGAACATGAATCAAGATTTATCATATTTGGAATCCATGTGGTTTAAGTGAGACACAACAAGGGATTCAATCTATTTGTAATTTTGTTTCCGAAATAGTCACTCTTAATAAATTTACTTCTACTACATTTCCAAACAATAAAGTTGAATTTGGAAACTAATCCAGTCAATTCTTTCTTGGAAAAAAATTAATAATAATAAATGTTTAAAGGATTTGGCTCCGAATGGGTTATTTTGGGATTCAGATTTTTGAACTCGCTAAGTAATCCTGAACTGCAACAGATTGTCTCTTTAAATCCTAGGTATATATACCTCTCTTTAAATCGATTAATTATTGAGAAGTGTAAAATACCAAATCATATACCTCTCTAACAATAGTCATGGTGTCTTCCACTTGTTTCCTGTGAGCATTTACAAGGTCTTCCTCCTCCTGGAAACATTCAAGCAAAGCCACATGTCAAAACAATTTATGGATAAACAAGTATAATGGGAATCAATGTCTTCTGTTTTTACCTGTAATAAAGCATTCAAATCGTCATCTGAATTTGAATTCTTAGAATTGACTTTAGGCAGGCTGCCCTGCCATTTTATCTGACCATTGGGTTTTAATATTTTGTCCTCAAAAGTAGAATTACTATATGAATCTAGCCACCCATTCTTCCACGATGGTTTGCCTTGCTCATATAATTCTTCTGCTGCATCAACAAAATCATCTTTTTCATTTTCTTCACCCCATGTATCGTCATCCTCATATATGGATCCGGTGGGTAGCGTTGATGATAAGGGAATGGTGCTTGATTCTTTAAGATTGAAGGTAGAGGCTAGAATATCCTTCTTAGGATTGCTTCCTTTTGAAAGGCTCTTCACCCTAGGATGTAAGTTTAATCAGAATAGCAAGTAAAAGGAGATCTACAAACTAATAATAAAACAAAAGGAAGAACACACAGCACTAACTACAAATATAATCTATCAATTTAGATTTATCGTTACCTGTCAGCATATCTTAGGGTGTTGAGAGTGTGTTCACATGATCCTGAGCTTGGTGATATACATGATATCATTACAGTTCTGGAATCACCAACGAATGAATCTCTCAGAACCTCAGTCAATTTACTGCCTCTAAAGGGAATATGACCTTGGTCGCTGTCTAGAGCTCGTATGCACTCCTTGAGTGCAAGTAAGCTCTTATTGATCTCAGCACCTTCCATTCTGCATCATATTTTTCAAGCCAGTTACTAAACAAGATAGTTACATTCCTCCTCTTTTACATATATTATACAAACCAGTCATGCATTGAATGACAGAGGCTATTTAGCTAAAAACACTCAAACTTAAACCCAGTTCAGGGGCACAACCTTAACACTGCTAATTCTAGATAGTTACCTCTTGAAAAATGTGATTTGCATCATATGTTCACAAAATGTGTTATGACTGTAGTGATGATAGTGCGAATGCCATGCAAGCACATTAGGATCTTATATTATATAAATGAATCCTTTATAGCTTAAAAGTTATTCATTGAAACATGAAAAATATAAAACACCATTTTAACATAAATGAAATATGCAAATAGACCAATGATGAGTCAAGGTGCCCAAACTTTTTATCCTGCATCTAGTGAAATTATATGAAACCACAACAAAGAGAACTTTATGAAGTACCTTGTCTGTCTATCATTATCTGTGGTATCCGCACCACGTTCGCTTCCAGCAAGATCTATAAAGGAGAGCTTGCCAATAACACGAGGAGGTTTTGATTCACTACCATCAACTGACCTTTTGATAGCAAGCTGAAGTATGGCATGAGAACGTGATGATTCTTCGTTTGCACCTGTTGTCCCAGTACTTCTTGTAGCATTTCCCTTCTCAATAAACTCCTTAATGGTCTCCACATCCGATACCCTGTACTCTTGCAAACCCACAATGCAAACTTTCTGCTTGCCATCCTCTCGCATGCAGAGTTTTCTGCAGAATGGAGCACAGTTAGGAGAAATAAATGGTATGCAAGGGAGGGAGTGGGGAAGGGGGAGACAACTCACTTTCGATCATTGAGAAGATCAAAAAGCTTTCCTCCATATATTTCAAAGAAACTAAAAAACAGCTGAAATCCCTGGTTCCTATAAGTGTGGTGCATCAACCGCAAGATATCACGTGATGCTTTCAGGGGCAATGGTTTCATAGTATAAGTTTTTCCACTCCCTGAAAATGAAGAGAAGCAGCAACCATATAGCCTAGTTAGGGCAGTTACTGAAGAATGACATCATGCTTTGACAGTTCAAGTCAGCACAATACCAATACATCAAAAAACTTATCAGGAACAAACGAAGGGAAACATATTTGATTGTCCTTCATTATTTTCTGAAGATATCAAGTATTCTTTCTTGGTTTAGAAATGAACAAGAAAGAATTTTACAGTATGATTTAGACAGTGAGCTCACACAAGCACATCTGAAACAATAACTATTTTTGGTTGACATATATTCACCTGTTTGACCATATGCAAAGCAGGTTGCCTTTGTGCGTTGAAAGATAATTGGAACAATAGGCTCCACAGTTTCATGATAAACCTAGGACCAGGGAAGGGAGCAGTAGATATAGTAGCAATCTTTAGAAAATGGATATAAACTTAATCTAGTACTAATTAGATTATTAATCCACATGTTCCATCATAATATACTCACGTCATCATTGGAGACCTCTTCACTCAGCACTGCATCAAAAACAAATTCATGTTTCTCCACATATTCTGTTAAGTCAACCTGTGGAATTTCACACACATGATTTAATATTCAAACATCCTATAGGCTATCTAAACTGGTCAAACAGAAAGAGGGACCTCTATATTAGAACAATGGTATAAACCAAATTTCCCAATTAGTAAACCTGCCTTAAGTTTAGTCTCATGAACGGTTAGAGAATTAGAATGCGTGTCTATAATATCTTCCTCATTCTTCGCCAACTCCTTTTTATTTAGTGGTCTTTTACGTACCTGCATCCAGAAAGCAATTTCAGTAAAACAGACTCGCAGTGTTTTCTAATAATTCTTACAAATAATTGAGTCTAGATCTAATATCAGCAGAGAACAGTTCAAGGTTGGTTTGGGCTTTACATCTTATTATGGGTAACAATGGGAACTATAACAAAGTGTCTAATAAGTAAGATACTTGGATTCTATTTGAATTGTACGCAGCAGAGAGAACATACCACAACTTTAATCTTGGCAACAGAATTAGTCTTCTCTTTGTCTGCAGCAAAGCTTCTCAGAAGATTGTTGTCTGGCAAGCCACGAGCTTTACCAGTTTGTTTATTGTTTGCAATGTAAGCTTCAGCATCATCAAAGCTTCTTCCCCGAACAAGATGAGGCATAGAAGAGCTATCATACAGGTCAGAAACTGGCATCTACCAAAAAAAATATGTAATACTTCAGCATAACTAGGCATCCAATGTCTCATTTCATACTTATTTCACGTTTTGACTGGTGTACACATCCCTATAGAACTTGGAAACGTAAGCATGTTTATACATTAAAATTTATAGAGGGATATGATGCTTCATAAGAATGAATATCATACTCCCATGTTCTAAGTGATTAGAGAAAAATAATAGCATCCCAATTGTCTCTAAGAAAGAAGATGAAAATCAAAGCAAAAGAAAGTTTATAAAATGTCATCTCTTTAACTTCTATCAATAATAATTAAACCCCGCTCAGACCAAAGTCCATTGAAGGTGCAAGCCATGGCATTGTCATTTAGCACACTTTCAAGTTTGTGAATGCAAGCATTAGCACATTGCATTCGGATTTGATAGTAGAGTACTAGAGCCAGGGTAGTTGTAACTAGAAATTAATTTGCAATTACCATCAAATTGAAAAAATTAATATAAAGCAGCTTCCTAGCAGTAAAACTCAAGCTTTACAAGCCAAAGACAGCTTCAAATACCAAAATGCAATGGAAAGTTAGGTTTTTTTTTTTAGAGACAATAGAGGATGATGTATGAATCAAAATGCAGCATTATGATTGGAAATCAGTCCCACCTCAGGAAGCAACTCAGTATCAAAAGAATGCAAGTCCAAGAGTCCAGGACTGAACTCATTTGGCAAATCATCGCCTTGCTTCCTCTGGCTCAACTGTCTCGAATTTTCTGGAGGAGTCAAGGGATCCATGTAAAAATCGTTCACCCCACTATTACCCCTCTGCAGATTTCTATACATTCTCGACCCTTGCCCTCCACCTCCACCACCATAGGCACCGTACTCCTGCTTCCATTTGAACCATTAATTTCCAGTAAAATCAATGAGCTCAGAAACAAAACTAATGAGCACAGTCTCGCAGATCTAAGAAGACAAACATAGTAAACTTTAACCAAAACAATCAATGAATATTTTAAAACTATTTTAAATACTAGGTTAACGATACTCGGATCCACAGCTCCCGAAACGAAAAAATATTTTATTTTCAACTTTTCTCTTTCATCTTTCTTGGGTATCTCTCTAAAATGACGGATTGCAACACAGAAACCAAAAGTTCCGAAGAGGAAACGAAAAAAACCTGATGAATGGAAGTGTTGGACTGGAGGTGTTGAAGTCCAGCAGACTGAAGCCATCTGCCATTAGATGAGCTCTCCAAGAAGTTGTCGGAGTACTGCCTCTGATGATGCACCGCCGCCGCCGCACCAGATCTCTGCCCCTGCCTCGCAACTCCGTTCATCTCTCCACCTCTATCTCTTCCGATTCGAACTCCGATCGGAGCTTCTCTACTTGAATCGTAGAATGTGACAAGCTCAAATCCGATATAGTTCGATTTTCTCCGCAGGTTTGAGCTATAGCTTGTGTAAAGCCAAAGACAGAGAGATGAAAATATGAAATAGAGAGAAAGAGTGAGAGGAGAGAGAGGACAAAAAGGGGAAATGGTCTGAATATTTTTGAAGAAGAAGTCCGGCACGTGAGAGACTGGCCGAGGCACGTGCGCTTGCTAGTCGCGGAGGCGAAACCGCGAGGCATTTTGAACTAGTTGTGTATCTTGTGACGCTGTCTGGTTATCCACCGACGCCCCGTCCCACATGGTGGGGTTCCATTCTTTGTTTTTTTGTGTTTTTTAAATTTTCGAATTTTATGTTGTTCGTAGCGCGCTTTGGCATATCGTTCAAAATTGAGTGATTTTTCAAGGAAGGGACGAAAAGCGGCTGTTTCATTTCCGCGTGTAGGAAGCGCAGAGGTTGGGCCCCACGAGTGTCTAAAAGCAGCTGCCACGTAGTATATACATATATATATATATATATATATCTATATACTGTATTTTATCTCTTTTTTATTTATTTATTATATATAACTCATACAGATTGTAATTCTATTGATTGTGTAATCTCGAAAGGATAGAGCTTGGCTCAATTTGGGAGTTCCCCTTCACTCGAAGAAGACCGACGGAAATCTAGAATCTTAGTTTCAATCTTTTACTTTGTTTCACTATTTTTTTACGTGAGAATTGATCTTCAGCGAGAAGGATCATTATAAATGGTATCAAAATCAAGTAATTTTCGAGATATGATAATTTTTAAAAAAGTTATATCAAGTAAAATGAAATTACATTGATCGAGAATTTATAAAGAGTGATGATATATGTAAATTAACATAAATGAAAGACGACATTTTATCGGCATTTAAATTGAAGTATGATCGAATGTTGTTTGATTGTTTCTCATTCCTCTCATTTTTCCTAAAGGACTATATAGGGTTGATGGTTGGGACTTCATCCTGAATGAATGGTTAATGGACTCCTTGATTCATGCAATGAGACTAGAGAATTGGAAGATCTCGATACCAGAAAGATAATGTGTCAATATCACTCCTCCAAAATACACACAAATCTTACGTATTATAGTTTCCGATTCCATGATCTTGTCCATGGTATGAATATGTTCATATATGAAAAATGATTGCTTATGAGTCGTAAAAAAGTCCCAAAATGACATTGAAAACGTTCATCGCGAATAAGTTATTTGATATATGCATAAGGTCAAAAAGTCCTAAAGGCATTTACTAACTTTATAATATATGATACATCCCTATCTAATATATGATACGAACCACGTCTAGAGATGGCGAACTCGTAATTCAAGGATTCAAAATCATTCTACTCGGATTTGAATGGAATGTAGAAGACGTCACAATTCGGGATGGAATAACTGATTGATAAGTCATGATGAATGTCACAGATAAATCTAATAAATTCGAAAAATTATAAAAGAACTAAAGAGAATGTTTTCTCAAATATTTTACAACTAATCTATTTCTACAAAAGAAATCATCCCTCTTTATATAGAGAAAGTTCCAGCAAAGAAAACATAACCTAACTAATGTGAGATTCTTAGGAAACTAAGCAAACAACTAAATAAAGCCCAATAAGACTAAACAGATAATTAAATAGAGCTCAATTACCTCAATCTGATCAAAACAACCCAAAAACCAAAAAAAAATACTCTATCCCCACGTGATTTAGAGACATTAAACTCAAATAAATACTTTAAAAGTAGTTAGAAGACTTTATCCATCATTTGAGATTATTCTGATAATATTAGCCTAAATCAGCCTGAAACTCTTCAATAAGCTTATTCCTTTATTATGAACTTCTCCAAGGCTTGAACTATTGAATACCATTTTTGAGAATCACATTCACCATCTTCAATGGGCCTCTATGAATGGGCGTGAGCCTATGTTACTTGAATCAACTCATTAAGCACTTCTTTAAATTTCTTCGCACGAGCTCTTGTAACGGGACCAACATGAACTTGAATTGAGTCTGAATATGCATCAATCCATATGTTAGGCTTGTCCTCATCATTCCCTTCTTCTTGAAAATGATGTGTCCTCAAATTATCACCTATATCAAAAGGACTTAAATTAGCAATATTAAAAGAATCACTTACATCATACTCACCAGGCAGATCTAGCTTGTAAGCATTATCATTTATCATTTCAAGAACTTGAAATGGACCATCCCCTCTTAGAAGCAGCTTGGAACGCCTTTGCTCCAAAAATCATTCATTCCTCATGTGCAACCAAACCCAATCTTCGAGTTCAAAAATCATCTTACGACTCCCTTTGTTAGCTTGTTTTGCATATTACTCAGTTCTCCGCTCTATGTTGAACTTTGTCTTCTCATGTGTCTGCTTAACAAAATTAGCCTTCCTCTTTCCATCTAAGTTAACATGCTCAGAATCAGGTAATAGAGATAAATCCAACGGAGTTAGAGGATTAAATCTGTAAATAATCTCAAATGATGAAAACTTAGTAGCATAATGAATAGAACGATTATAAGCAAACTCAACATGCGGTAAACAATCTTCTCAAATTTTGATGTTCTTTTTAATTATAGCTCTCAACAAAGTAGATAAAGTTCTATTCACAACCTCGGTTTAACCATCAGTTTATGGATGACAAGTTGTATAAAATAATAATTTAGTTCCTAACTTTCCCCACAAGGTTTTCCAAAAGTAACTCAAAAATTTAGCATCCCTATCAGAAACAATGGTCTTACGCATACCATGAAGTCTCACAATTTCTCTAAAAAACAAATTAGCAATATTGGAAGCATCATTAGGTTTATGACATGGAATAAAGTGTGCCATCTTAGAAAATCTATCCACCACCACAAATATTGAATCTCTTTTTTTCTTAGACCTAGGCAAACTTAAAACAAAATCCATCAAAATATCAGTCCAATGTTCGCTAGGAATTGACAACAGGGTGTATAAACCATGGGAATTCACTCTTGATTTAGCTTGTCTATAAGTGACACACCTACCACAAAGTCTCTTAACATCTCGTTTCATACGTGGCCAATAGAAGTGTTCTTGCAAAACTACTAAAGTCTTAACAACTCCAAAATGCCTCATTCACCCTCCACCATGGAATTCCCTTCCTAATAGATCTCTTAAAGAGCAATTAGGCACGCATAACTTATTCTCTCGAAATAGAAACTCATCATGCCTAAAATACTTACCACTAGTAGATTTCACACAAGAATGATACTCAATACTAAAATCATGGTCATTAGCATATAACTCTTTGATATGTTCAAATCCAAGCAATTTAGCGTCAAGAGTTGAGATAAGGTTGTACCTTCGAGAAAGCATATCTGCAATGACATTTTCCATACCTTGTTTGTAACGAATGATATATGGAAATGTCTCAATGAACTCCACTTAACGAGCGTGTCGTTTGTTCAGCTTGTGTTGGCCCTTTAAGTGTTTCAAGGACTCATGATCGGTATGAATTACAAACTCCTTAGGCCAAGGTAGTGCTACAATATCTGCAAAGCTCGAACTAATGCATACAACTCCTTATCATAAGGTGGATAGTTTAAAGCTGCTCTGCTTATTTTTTCACTGAAATATGCAATCGGTTTCCCTTCATGCATAAGAACTGCACCTATTCCAATTCCAAAAGCATCATATTTAATTTTAGAAGTCTTAGAAAAGTTAGGTAAAAATAATAAGGGAGCATTTGTTAGATTCTCTTTGATTAGTTGAAATGCCTTCTCTCGTTCTTCTTCTCATCTAAATCCAACATTCTTCTCGATCACTTCCGTAAGTGATGCAGCCAAAGTACTGAATTCTTTTACAAACCACCGGTAAAAGCTAGCAAGTCCTTGAAAGCTTCGAATATTACCTACACTTCTTGGACTCGACCAATCTCAGATAGCACATACATTTTCCTCATCAACTTGTATACCTTGAGCACTAACAACAAATCCAAGAAATACAAGCTTATCGGTGCAAAAAGTACATTTCTTAGTGTTAGCATATAACGTTTCCTTCCTAAGTACATCTAAAACAGATTTTAAATGTTCTACATGATCATCTAAGTTTTTGTTATAAATGAGTATATCATCAAAATAGATAATAACAAATTTTCCTATAAATACACGCAAAACATGATTCATAATTCTCATAAAAGTGCTAGGTGCATTAGTCAAACCAAAAAACATAACTAACCATTCATATAAATCATATTTCGTTTTAAAGGTTGTTTTCCATTCATCCCCTTATTTCATTCTAATTTGATGATATCTACTTTTCAAATCAATCTTAGAAAATACACTAGAACCATGCAACTCATCAAACATATTATCTAATCTAGAAATTGGATGACGATACTTTACCGTAATGTTGTTGATGGCTCGACAATCAACGCACTCCTCCAAGTTTCATCCTTTTAGGAACCAACAAAACAGGAACTGCACATGGGCTCGTGCTTTCTCTAATGTATCACTTTTCCAGCAACTCTCTAAATTGTCTTTGAAGTTCTTTGGTATCCTTCAGATTGCTTCTATAAGCTGGTCAGTTTGGAATGGTCGCACCAGACACAAAATCAATCTGATGCTCAATTCCTCGAGATTGGAGGTAGACCTGTGGTGTTTCTTCGGGAAAGACATCCTCATAATCTTGCAAAAGAGCAACAAAAGAACTAGGCAAAACTTGTTCAAATTCATTAGTATTTAAAAGAGTCTCTTTATACAAAAGTATAATCATTGGTTGTCTTGAAAACAAAGCGTTCTTTATCTCACTTACTCTTGCATAGAAATTCTTTTGTTGCTTCTCTGTTTTTCTCTCAATGGTCGAATCTTTTTTTTCTTTTCCTCTCTCTTTTTGCTCGACCTTCCTCTGATTTTCACTCTCTTTTCCACTCATTTTCTTTTGTTCACTCTCTATATTTTGATCACTCTCCTTTTGCAACCTCACTTGATCTTCATAAACCTGATTTGGTGTCATCGGAACAAGAGTAACCAGCCTTTGATTGTGTTGAAAAGAGTACTTATTAGAGAACCCATCATGTATCACTTGCTTATCAAACTGCCATAGCCGCCCCAACAACAAGTGTCCAGCTTACATCGGACTACATCACACAACATCTCATCTTCATATTTATCAATCCGAAATGAAACTAACACTTGTTTTTCTACCTTTACCTCACCACTATCATTCAACCATTGAAACTTGTATGGTCGTGGATGCTTGAGTGTTGGAAGCCCCAGTTTTTCTACTAAGGGGGTGTTAGCAACATTAGTACAACTCCCACCATCAATAATCGCACTACACACCTTGCTCTGAACGTGACACCTAGTATGAAAGATATTTTCTCATTGCACCGAGTCATCTTCTTTTCCTTGCACACTTAAAGCTCTTCTTGCCACCAACAATTCCCCTTGTACAACAATTTCCTAATTTTCCACATCTTCTAATGATGGCATAGATTCAATGTCATCTTCATCATCAGTCTCAATCTCACCATTCTCACGCAACATCATAACTCTTTTGTTCGGACATTGGCTTGCTATGTGACCCCTGCCTTGGCATTTAAAACATTTAATATCACGGTTTTGACTAGTAGAAGAATCTACTTTACCTTAGTTTCCATGGCTGGTCATCTTTGGTTTTTTCTCACTCTTAGGTCGTGTTATAGCCGACTTCTCCTCCTTCTTTGCATAGTTTAGCTTTCAAATAAAATAACTCGAACCAATGGTTGTACGTGTACTATCCCTCCTCTTGATTTGTTGTTCAACTTTGATGGCTATGTGCACTATATCTTCCAACTCCATATAATGTTTCATCTCTACCTTATCATGAATTTCTCAGTTCAATCCATGCAAAAATTTAGCCATAGTGGCTTCTCGGTCTTCTTCAATACTTGCCCTTATCATAGCAACCTCCATCTCCTTAAAATAATCTTCAACACTCTGATTCCCTTGAGTGAGACCTTGCAGTTTTTGATACAAATTTCGATAATAATAGTTTGGCACAAACCGTCTCCTCGTCATAGTTTTCAAATCCGCTCATTTCTCAATATGACATTCTCTATTTCTCCTAATATTTGTCATTAATTGATCCCACCAAACAATAGCATAATTAGTGAATTCAACAACAATAAGCCTCACCTTTTTAATCTCGGAATAGTGATGATAATCAAACACCAACTCCATCTTCTTTTCCCACTCGGGATAAGCTTTGGGATCAATTTTCCCTTGAAAAGAAGGAATCTTCATCTTAATGCTACCCATATTATTGTCTTCTCGATTCTTAGCTTCTCTAAATTGTCCATATCTCCTAAGACTTCCAATTGAATTTTGATCATCTTTCTTTTCAAATCCAACCACATTATATTCCTCACCTTCATCCCTCACAACCCTAAGTTGAACCCTTTCCCTCCTACGTGCATTAGGAGCCACTTGTCGTTGTTCCTTATGTGCATTTTCCATTTGATCCAATTGTTCTTGTATATGTTCCAAATCCCTCTGCATCATATGCCTCATCTCTCCCACTATAGCTTCAGTAAATAATGTTGGATCAAACACTCCTACATCTCCTTCATGACTATTGTGAGACATTTTTTTTTTTTCTGTAAAATAAGGTTAGAAACAAAAAAATAATAATGTAAGGACCTTACCACACTCTCTCACTTATTTCACTCAAAAAATGATTCACTCAATTTCACTTGTGTTTCACTCAATATTCGGCTTTTACCATATAATATTCTCACACTCTCTTGCCTTTTTCCACTCGTAACATCCTCTTTCAATCCTTCTTAGAACTAAACAAACAATTACCAAATCTCATCACCAATCCACCAAGACACATCAATGTTATAGTTTGAATTTATAATGAAACTAGGCTGACTTAGAGTTTTAGCATAAGCTATTGCAATTGAAACAATTAAGAATCAGATCTTAATCTAACAAGACTTTACAAACAATTTGTCCTTTTTTTTTTACTTTTGAATAAAGGACAGTAAGAATACGAATAGAATAACTTAAACTGAAATTTTCGTTTTTGTTTTTAGATGATAATTGCTCTAATAAGAACAAACGAAATTGGGGATGGAAAATTCTGGAAAAAAAAAAAGATAGACAAACCTGATACTAGAACTAAAGCTTTGATACTAAATGATACGAACCACGCCTAGAGATAATAAACCCGTGATTTAAGGATCCAAGATCGTTCTACTCAGATTCGAATGGAATATAGAAGACGCCACAATCCGAGATGGAATAACGGATTGATAAATCAGAATGAACGCCACAAATAAATCTGATAAGTTCGAAAAGTTATAGAATAACTAAAGAGAATTTTCTTTCAAATATTTTATAACTGATTTGTCTCTACAAAAGAAATCAGCTCTCTTTATATAAAGGAAGTTCCAGCAGATAAAACACAACTTAAGCAATGTGGAATTCTTAGGAAACATAGCATATAACTAAATAAAGCCCAATAAGACTAAACAGACAATTAAATAGAGCTCAATTACCCCAATTTGATCAAAACAACCAAAAAAAAAAAACTCTATCCCCACATGATTTAGAGACATTAAACTTAAATAAATATTTTAAAAGTAGTTAGAAAACTTTATCCATCATTTGGGCTTATTTTGATGATATTGGCATAAATCAACCCGAAACTCTTCAATAAAATCATTCTTTCATTATGGTCTTCTCCAAAGCTTGAATTATTGAATACCATCTTTGAAAATCACATTCACCACCTTCAATAGGCCTCCATGAATGGGCATGAGCTCATGTTACTTGAATTAGCCCATTAAGCATTTTTTTGAATTTATTCGCACGAGCCCTACGAGACCAACGGGAACTTGAACTGGGTCTGAATATGCATCAATCCATGTGCTAGGCTTGTCCTCATCACATCCAATACGCCTTGAGTATTTTATTTTCATTTTCCTTTTAACCAAAACAATTCCAACAAATAAATTTAAGAGTTATTTTATGAGTTCCTTAAAAAAAAAAGTACTTATAAGTAGAAATATAACTAAAAAATATTTAGATGTAAAAATAAACTAAAATATTTAAAATATATATTTTTTTCTAAAAGATAAAACATTTAAAACTATTTTTACTAAATATGTAGAATAAGCATATTTAGCCAAAAATAAATACCCCAAACATAATACATGAATAATTCATGGAAACATGATTAGTCAAATAGCCTTCTAGAGGAACTAATTTAACCTAGTTTCTTCACCCATGAAGTATAAAATATAATGTTTAGTATCTTTGATTATACGCCGAAGATCATGATAATTATAATACAAGTTACTTAAAAGTCTAAAATTTGAATTAGTAATTTTATAGGTTTGTATATTTTTCTATTTGGCCTTTTAATTATTCTTATCTTCTCCCCTAAAATACCTTATTATTATCTTCTCCCCTAAAGTATCTTATAGTGAACCACGTGTTCATTAATGAAATGAAGTATGTAAGAAATAGGATAATCCCAAAAGTTAAAGCAACAATAAGTAAATGACGTGCTTGGGTTTCTCAGTCCGACTCTCTTATTGCACTTCAAACTTCTCACATTTTCATACATAGACAAATATTGAATGTTAGGTGCGAAATCAGCTGAAGCTAGCTCTAGCTAGCAAGATTGGTAGTTCAATCTATCTATCTCTCTCTCTCTCACCCATCTCAATTTCTTGTTGGGTGAAAACTCCTAGTATCTACTCTATAGCTTTAACTCTTTCATTGTTATATTTCTTCACTCATCAATACCCAGATCATGATCTTGTTCATAACTTCTCACCAAGGTGTTGTACTTCTTCCTCACTACTTCTAACCATGGTATGCCATCTCCATCTTTCCTACCACTTCATTTTCTTCCATACATCTTGCTTTTCCATATTAGCAAGTCTTGTTTACTTAAAAAACTCGAATTCGGATTCGGAAAGAAGTTTTTATCTTAATTCTTGAGTATCCATTCCTAAGTTAATCAACATCTTGTATAGACTGATAGTAGATATCCTTGTTTTTCTTGATCCGATGAAATTATGCCATGTATGATAGAACGGGAGGGAAATGAATATAGTTATTCTATACTATACGTGACATTTTTTTCATTTATCAAACATAATATTATTATGTGAATTTATTAATTTTAAATTATTTTTTTCGGGTGCAGTCACTTATGGTATTGATCCTAAAACCAGTAGTAAGATTGGTGACGGGACTAGTAGCCCAACCAGCATCTGCCGTCACGACCTTACTCTTCTACGGCGATCTCCTCCCAAGAGACCTCAACTTAGAGAGATTAGTTCGAACTGAATTTCTTCATCCTGAAAACTACATATTCCATTTCCTCATCGCGTTTTTGAGACTCCTCTAATATAAGAATTGTATGTCATTGTTGTGGTTTATGATCAATTTGGGTAGTCTCTATAGTTTTAATTAATGATATAGTGCCCCACATCACGTCTCTTTCACGTTACAATTTACATTCAAGCTTGTCCTTTCTATTTCTTCTTCATTCATGGATCATCTTCTTTATCCTTTTGGGCTTCACTTTTCCCTCAATCATCACTCAACCAAGCACAATCTATCCGCTCTCAAACGACAGTGTTTACGATTGATACTCGATTTGTCCGTTTTGAATTCCTTGATTGATCGGAACTATAGTCCTTCATTTTCACCATCACCATCAAGGTTGCATATAGGAAAACTGATGTCTACAATCGGCAGTGGATGTAGAACATTATAGGTGATAAAGAAAAAAAAAAGTTAGTTATTATAACAAAGGAACTGGCCAAACCAAATATATTGCTAAATGACCAAACCAGACAGTTAGTTTTAATTAATGATCGGAGCTATACTCTGCTTTTTGCCCTGTTTTCTTACTTCTCTTTAAA
Source organism: Coriaria nepalensis (assembly GCA_027186245.1). Taxonomy (NCBI): domain Eukaryota; kingdom Viridiplantae; phylum Streptophyta; class Magnoliopsida; order Cucurbitales; family Coriariaceae; genus Coriaria; species Coriaria nepalensis. The sequence continues at coordinate 8,194,952 of CP114496.1, read as the reverse complement.
TTTTCTACCTAAAAATTCTTCAAAGAGTTCGAAATGTTGGATGGATTATTCAAGCCAAAATTCTACTCTAAATGGTAAGAAAAAACTACACCTGATTGTCTTCTTACCATTTTGAACGGGCTGTGATCTTGGTTTAATTTGATTGCAGCAAATCTTACTTGAAGAAAACAAAGACGAGGGTCGAAACAATGAGGAGCAAGAAAAATGCAGTGGCAAAGTACTTGAAGAATGACATTGCTGATCTTCTCAAGAATGGCCTTGACTACAATGCTTATGGCAGAGTAAGTATTTGTTTCATTGATTTTAGGGTCATATTTTCTGAGCTATACTAAGTTATCTTCTCACTTTTTTGTTTTGGCGGATGGTGAATCAGGCTGACGGGCTTCTCATCGAACATAATATGTTATTGTGTTACGATCAGTTCGACAGTTTATGTGGAATCATCTCAACCAATCTTTCTTTCATTCATAAAAGCAAGTATGTATAATGTATCTTTGTTGTCAATTAGCTAACATCTTCCATGTTATGTTTACTGTCTTTATTTGTCTTCCCTCCTCGTCTTTAAGGGAATGCCGTGAAGAATGTGGGTATGCCGTATCGATTTTAATGTATGCTGCAACGACATTTGGTGGAGTTTCCGGAATTATGTTCCCTTAGAGACATGTTTAGCAAGAGATTTGGTGATTCCATTTTCGCTTACACCAAGAAAGAGGTTAAGTATTATGGTTAAACAACATTTGTGATCGTGGAATTATGATATCAGAGATTGAGACGAGAAGCATGCATCCCGGTTTCAGTTTGTGGAGAAGGTAGGGCTAAGAGATCTACAATGGAGATGAAGATTCAGTTGCTGCAAGAAGTGGCACGAGAATTCAATATTCGATGGGATTCAAAGGCTCAGAAAAACAAACTTTATAATAACCGATCCTCAAATGAAAAGGTACGCCGATTCTCGATCTTCTGCTCGCAATTTATTTTGTTATCGTCTCATATCGAGAACATCTAATCTGAAATATCAATAAGTGACCATTGATTTTGAGATTGAACGAAATTCTACTTTGTAAAATTGGTACAATAATATACACATTTGGTAGCAGCCAAAACAAAGGTCTCTTCCAAATAAAGGCAGTAGTACTGATCAGAATGGCAATAGAAACCGATCGCACGGAAGCAGTGGCGGCAGCTTGAGCACTATTTCAACACAAGAGAAGAAGACACAAAATGATGTTAAAGATGATCAGCACTACATGAACAATGGTCTTAAAGTTCATTATAAAATTACTAATGATTGTAATACTAATGATCCCATGTTGCACAACACTAGTAATGAAGATAGAAATAAGCAGAAGCCGTTTATGATCAATAAACCCAGATCGGTACGGAAGAGAGGCAGTGTGAAGCCGGAATATCGATTCGGTAGCTTCTAGAATTAAGCCTGTCGAAGATGATCAACCAGTGAGGCGGCCTAGAAACAGTACAATAAAATCAAGATCTGATATTGTTCATGCAGTTTCCTCGTCATAATCAATAAGGAATCAAGCAGAGCTTACAAATTTGAACGTGGTTCGAGCTAGTACTTCATTACAGCCTCAGATAGTGGGTTGTCACGTGCATCCCAACCTTCCGGACTATGGAAAAGTTGTCTTAGTCCCATTCCAACTCCCAATTCCCGACGCCCAACTCCCCTACCTCTCTCCCATGGCAACAATGAAAGCTACTTTCTCACCAGTCAGCTCTCAAATTATCAACGATACAAAGAAACAAAGAAAAAGAAAAAAGCTATAATTTATATACATACCAACCATACACAGTGTTCGTAGTTTTTTGATTGGCTGATGATGACCAGATGATGAGATCTGTGAGACTGTGACTGGTGGGGACCGATCTCACGTGGAGTTATCTTTCTTTTATAATTGTTTAAATTTATTTATTTGAATCCATGACTCAAAAGTCAATGTATCCTGTCTACTCAGACGATGCACATTTCTAGTTGTTCACCAATCCTAACATTTTCTTTAATAATAACTCAATTAGTTAAATTAACTTCCAAGAGTCTCTGCTGCTGCCGCCTCTGTCGCTTCCTCCTCTTTCGACACTCTCCCTCCGCCTCCTCCACCACTTATTCTGTCAAACTGCTACTCTACTGGATAGGCAGGTGAAATCATGATATTCGAGTACCAAAGAAAGGTCAATGAGCTGAACAAGCTAAAGAAACGAGGCAGCAACTCTGAAGCACCAGAGAAAGTAAAAGCAGCAGCAAGTCATCTTCATACTAGATATATAGTCGATATGCTAGCCATGGACTCAACCGTTGTGGAAATCAACCGTTTAAGAGACGAAGAATTATATCCCAAACTCGTTCAACTCGTAGATGGGTAAGTGGGTGATATAGGAAACCTACTTTCAATCTAAAACTTATCTTTAAAGAAATCAATAATTTTGTATCAACTTGCATTATGATTTGCAGAATGGCCACTATGTGGGAAACTATGCATGCCCATCATGAAAGTCAATCAAAGATTGTGACTGCACTTAGATCGCTTGATATGTCTCTATCCCATAAGGAAACAAGCGAGCAACACTGTAGTCGGACGACTTAACTTTGGGTTATAGCAGAAATGTGGCATCAACAATTACAGAAGCTTTTTAAAGAGCAGAGAGACTATATAAAGGCCTTAAACCATTGGCTAAACTAAGCCTCATACCCATTGAAAGTAACTTGAAGGAGAAGGTTTCTTCACTGCCAAGAATTCAAACCCCACCTATTCAAAATCTGCTCTTTGCTTGGCAGGATCATTTAGAGAGAATTCCAGATGAGATATTAAAAACGGCAATATCTGCCTTCCGTGCTGTGATAAATACTATCGTGCATCAACAAGAAGATGAGATAAAAATGAAGTCGAAATGCGAAGAAACCCGGAAAGAACTTTCTATAAAGACCAGGTATTTTGAGGATTGGTATAATAAATATGTGCAGAAGAGAGGACATGATGACGTGGAGGGTAATGAGATGGGAGGAGAAATTGGGAGGGAGAGTGTTATTGCAGAGAAGCAATTTGCCGTGGATATGGTTAGGAAGAGGTTAGAGGAGGAGGAAGAAGCTTATTAGAGGCAATGTCTTCGAGTGAGAGAGAGGTCTTTGGCAAGTCTTAAGACCCACTTGCTGGAGCTTTTCTAGGCTCTGTCTGAATTTTCGCTTGCTAGTGTAGATATGTTCAGTGACTTGAGGTCTGTTTCGCAGTATCAGAATTCAAGTAAGAACCGTGCTTGATGATTTAAATTTCGTATGATTTGATTGAATTGTTTATATATTAAATACAGATCCCTCTTCTTTTCCTATATGCAATATCTCTTACTCAAACTGTGAAGTTGTGTTTCTGGATTGAAATTCAAAATGTAGTTACTAGTTACAGAATGAAAGTAATTCAATGTTTTCTCAACCGGTCTGGAAATTATATACATCAACTAGAGAAAGATGAAAAGTTTTTTGGTATGAAGAAGATCCGATGAAGGAGATGAAATCAGAAGGCAAGCGGCGTGAGTACTGAATATATGGGAACCTTGTTTTGTTTTCTACAGCTGAGGAGTCAGCCTGAGCAACAGAACAGTCTTCTTCTTTCTTGCGTGTCGGTCTTTACATGCACGCCTGAAGGCTTTACGGGGAAAACCCTTGCCAGCCGCTTTGCTACAAGAACGAAAAGGATTTGTCTCAAAACTAAATAGTTGCAAAAAGGTTCTAAACTATATAAAGAGAGGCCTGTCATCATATTATGAGCTAATTACCTATTTCAAAGAAAAGGTCATTGATATTCTGTGTAGTTTTTGCTGATGTTTCAATGAAAAACATGCCATTCTCTTGAGAATATTGCTCCCCATCCTGCAACTCATTACCAGAAAAAGAAAACAGTGATATTATAATCCAATCGGCTTTTTATTTTTTTCTTCCCTCGACTTCCCGGACATTACCTCGGCCTCAACTTCCCTCTTTGCATCCAAGTCGGACTTATTTCCCACAAGAGCCACAACTAGGTTCTGATTACCTATGATAGTTTTTAAAAAAAAGAAAGGATTCACAAATTCAACAGATTTAAAGAATGACTTATATTATTTATTGTCAAATGATTAGCCTCACCTTGTCTTTGCAGCTCCTCAACCCATTTTTTGGCCCGAACAAAGGTATCCTGAATCCAAACCGAAGACATCAAAAACTAATAAGCTCAAGAGTATGCAAAATTCTCTGGCCATAAAAATTGTTGACCCCACCAGATCTTTTCTAATAAACAAATGGAGAACATATCAAATTTTTAATAAGGTAAATAAATAATACCATGCTAGAGATATCATAGACAACTACAGCAGCAGCAGCCCCACGATAGTACATAGGAGCTAAGCTATGATACCGTTCTTGACCGGCTGTGTCCCATATGTCGAACTTGACAGTGGCTTCACTCAATGACAGTATCTGCGTGAAAAAGGCGGCCCCCACTGTTGGCTCCTTCAAGTCATATATATATACATATAAGGTGTTATTGATGGGAAAAGGGTGAACATAGTAATAGTCAAGAGAGATGAATGTGTCAAAACTTACCTGGTGATCAAAAAATTGGCCTTTGACGAATCTTAAGACCAAACTGGTTTTCCCTGTTCCCATGTCCCCGAGAAGGACCTAAAAAGCAGAGTAAAATTCTCACTGAGTTATATTAACGATGACCATTTGGAATTTGAACCTAGAAATTCTGTTGACCAATTTCGATCTAAAATTGATAGGTTTCTTATACACTCCATGTTGGAAAATCTCTATGAGTAATAATCTCAAGACCCTAAACCCTTCCATTATCAAGATCAAGACCCAGAAGAAAGATGAGTTTCGTATTATTAAGGCCGAATCACTAATCAATTTCTTAAGGGGCAAAGGTAGAAAATGTGAGAAACTTATATCATTTTCTTAAATGGGTTCTTTACTTCTTCCAGTCACCCTTTATCAGAAGATGTTATCTCAAAATCAGAAAAGGGAAAGTTTCTAAAAATCAACAAGGAACCATCCAAAAAACTAAGAAGAAAAAAAAAAAAAAAAACTTTAATAGATGTTTCTTGGCCTGAATATGAAAATGAAAAGTTCAACCTGAACCGTTCATAAACTTTCACTAAGACCGGGTCAAATGTACTAATAATCTAACACATTTTTTTCTGTTCATGATTTCTTGGAAGATCAAACATGCCCACAAGAAATAAAAAAAATATAAGGATACCTAGAAGAATTAGAAGAAGAAAGGGAAACAAAAGGATGAGCTAAAAGGAGTAGAAATAAAAAAGAAAAAAAAAAGAAAAGGGTAAGACGTACCCACCAACTTGGCTTGAATGATCTTGTTTCCAGGTCTCGCCATTGATTATCCAAAGAAAACTCTCTTTCTTCTGCGTAAATTCTCCGAGAATATGAAGTTTAACTAAAGAGAAAGCAGATTAATCAGGTTGAAGAAGAAGAGGAAGACCGGCTGGTTTTTACTTGACCGGTTGGTTGTTGGTTAAAGCTTGCCTCTCTCTGCAATCAATCCAATTGCTTGCGTCAAAGATCAGCAAAATTTGTTTTCCTAATTGCTTAAAAAAAGAAAAAGAAAATGTCTGAACTAAGATAGGCCCATGGTATTATCGGCCCGTTGGAGCAATGTCGTAATGCCCACAACCCAAGCCCATATTCGCAAAAAAGCAATTAACAGGGCCTCTAATCTCGTAAGGCCCAACCCAATTCGTCGAGATCTTTCTAGAATTTTTCTCAAATTTTCTCGGACGTCTCTGGACCACTTGTGTCTGATTCTCTTTTTCCATTAAAAAGGAAAAAAAAGAAAAGAAAAGAAAAGAAAATTATAAAATAAAACGTGAGGAAAAGTCGAACTGGAAAATTTCGCACAAATAGCTGGGTTTCGGCGTTTCGCTAACGCCTCCTTCCTCCGTTTAAAGTCTGCCCCTTCTCCACTCCTTTACTTCTCCGTAGAGTTGTTGGCTGCAGAAGAGAGTTCTAGAAAACCCCCTAAAAAACCTGTTTTTTTTTTTCATTCTTCCTTCTCTCTTTCTGAGTCAAGAGGTACGGTTCTACACCCTAGTTGTCTGTCTTATGTTCTGATTCAGATTCATTTGTGTGTGTTTCGTTTCGTTTCATTTCATTTCCTTTAGATCTACAGCTTTGTCTCTGTTGATTTCGAGCATTTCGGTGTAGTTCGTTTTCCCTCTTGATTTTCAGGTCACGGATTGTATTTCTGTTGGTCTAAGATTAGAAGTTCTGTTTTGATATGCTTTGATCGTTTTGTTGAGGAATCATATCATCATTCATTATTTTAGCTTCTCAGTCAGGTTTTTCGCAATTTTTTATTTTATTTTATTTTTTATGGGTTTATATGTTTGTTGATTGGATGAACTGCAGTTGTTATCATGTGGGTATAGTATGTGATGTGTGAACGCATGATTACAATGATGAACGGATTGATTTGTGTATAATGGTCTCATAGGCAACTGGATTTGGTCTGTCAAGGTGTGGATTGAGTTATAAGAAAGTCTCAATTTCTCTTTTGGATGATTGTTCATGTTATTCAAGTTATCTTTTTAGTGCTTTTGCATTGGATGTGATGGTAGTACATTGCATTCGAGTGATGTGTTTGGGATTAATATTGATTTTTATTGTCCAGTTCTTAGCGCTTCTGGTTGCTGGACTTTTATTTAAAAGGTCGGCTTAATTATCTGCGACAATGAGTGTGGTGGGTTTTGATTTCGGAAATGAGAGCTGCATTGTGGCTGTTGCCAGACAGAGGGGAATTGATGTTGTGCTCAATGATGAGTCCAAGCGTGAAACTCCGGCTATTGTATGCTTTGGTGACAAGCAGCGGTTCATCGGGACGGCAGGGGCTGCCTCAACTATGATGAACCCTAAGAATTCCATTTCTCAAATAAAGCGATTGATTGGTCGGAAATTCTCAGACCCTGAGCTTCAAAGTGATCTTAAGTCGCTGCCCTTTGCAGTCACGGAGGGGCCTGATGGCTATCCTTTAATTCATGCCCGTTATCTGGGAGAAGCAAGAACATTCACACCAACCCAGGTATTGGGAATGGTATTATCAGATCTGAAAGGCATTGCTGAGAAGAATCTCAATGCAGCAGTTGTGGATTGCTGTATTGGAATCCCTGTTTATTTTACTGATCTCCAAAGGCGGGTGGTCTTGGATGCTGCCACTATTGCTGGCTTGCACCCACTTCATTTGATTCATGAGACCACTGCAACAGCATTGGCTTATGGTATTTATAAAACAGATTTGCCCGAGAATGAACCTTTAAATGTTGCCTTTGTTGATATTGGACATGCAAGCATGCAAGTGTGTATTGCAGGATTTAAGAAAGGCCAGTTGAAGATATTGGCTCATTCTTATGATCGTTCTCTGGGTGGTAGAGACTTTGATGAAGTGCTTTTCCACTACTTTGCTGCCAAATTCAAGGGAGAGTATAAGATTGATGTTTTCCAGAATGCACGGGCTTGTCTTAGGCTCCGGGCTGGTTGCGAGAAGCTGAAGAAGATGCTTAGTGCAAATCCTGAGGCACCTTTGAACATTGAGTGCTTAATGGATGAGAAGGATGTTCGAGGATTTATAAAGCGAGATGAGTTCGAACAGATCAGCATTCCAATTTTGGAGCGTGTGAAGAGACCCTTGGAGAAGGCCCTAGCAGAAGCTGGTCTTACTATAGAGAATGTTCACATGGTTGAAGTTGTTGGTTCAGGTTCTCGTGTTCCTGCTATAATAAGGATATTGACAGAGTTCTTCAACAAGGAGCCCAGGCGCACAATGAATGCAAGTGAGTGTGTTGCTAGAGGTGCTGCTCTGCAGTGTGCAATTTTGAGTCCTACCTTCAAAGTGAGAGAGTTCCAGGTAAGCATGCCTGCTTGAAGTTGTTGTTCAAACTGCTATATCCCCCTTTCCCTGGTTTTACTACATTTCATATAATTTTTGCTTAAATCAAGTATTTTTTACTTTTCTCAAACGTTTCATAAAAGCTTTTGATGTCCTCTGTTCGGGTCTTTTAACAATAACCCCTTCTGCTCGGAAAGAAAAGTTCTATATGTTCTTCAAGTACTGTTGTATTTTAAATAAGTACTCTTATCATAAATGGAATTTCTGTGAATTGCTGAGGGTTCATAAATAGTGGTTGATATTGGTGAGGGTTTTTTAATTGATACGACTCTCTTTCTCTGCAAGCCCATATCATTCATAGGAGGTTGCTTACTTTCTCTCTAATTTTTGGGGTAGAAAAGGAAAGGAGGAGAATGTTTTCTCTTTGTCTGAGTGCCAATAATACTTGATGTCTCAATGTGAAGGTACATGAGAGCTTTCCGTATTCAATTGCTCTATCTTGGAAGGGCTCTGCTCCAGAAGCTCAAAATGGGGCAGAAAACCAACAAAGCACTATCGTTTTCCCCAAGGGAAATCCTGTACCAAGTGTGAAGGCTCTTACATTTTATCGATCTGGGACATTCAGTGTTGATGTACAGTATGCAGGAGCAAGTGAAGTTCAAGCACCTGAAAGGATCAGTACATATACAGTAAGTGGTTGCTTTAGTTTAGTCAATTCAACAATATTCATTTCGAGAGTAGAAAATAAATTGTTGTTGTAATATATACTTGTGAAGATTGGCCCTTTCCATTCTGCCAATGGTGAGAGAGCAAAACTGAAGGTGAAGGCTCGGCTAAATCTGCATGGAATTGTATCTGTTGAGTCTGCAACTGTAAGTTGTCGATTAGTCTCTCTCTTATACTCTATTTCTGACTATTTATTTCAGTTCCTCTTTCAACTACTTGTGCCTTACAAAATGTCATTGCTGTTTTTTTAGCTGTTGGAGGAGGAAGAAGCGGAAGTTCCAGTCTCAAAAGAGCCTGCAACAAAGATGGATACTGATGAAGTTACAAAGGATGGGGCACCACCTAGCTCTGATGAGAATGATGTCAACATGCAGGATGCCAGAGGAGCCACTGATGCTCCTGTTACTGAAAATGGTGTTGTTGATGCTGGAGAAAATCCGGCTCAGATGGAAACAGATGCCAAGGTTAGTAGTAATTAAACACTAGAATGAGTTGCTAATGATATTTTCGTTGATTTTTTACTTCTTGAGGTTTAAGATAAGGAGCCCACAACCTGATATGTATAACGTTTATTCTGTTTATTTGGATGCAAGCTTCCTTTTTGGTCAGTAGGAGGTTTGTGTGATCTTCTGTTTGGTTTAGATAACCAGATTCAGTGTGGTTATCCCATGTCAGCTTCTCCATTTGAATTTGCATTTGGTTGCTTGTTTTGTGTTTTAAGTATGTGTTCGATTTAATATCTTAACCTTTTCCGATCAGGCTGATGTTCCAAAGAAAAAGGTAAAGAGGACAAACATTTCTGTCTCAGAGTTGGTTTATGGTGGAATGTCACCAGTGGATGTTCAGAAAGCAGTGGAAAAAGAGTTTGAAATGGCATTGCAAGATCGAGTCATGGAAGAAACAAAGGACAAGAAAAATGCTGTGGAGGCCTATGTCTATGATATGAGAAACAAGGCAGAGTATCATTCTCATATTCTATTTTAATCTCTATGATATATCATTTTTGGTTTTTTAAGTGAATAGTTCTCTCTTTTCTCCAGCTCAATGACAGGTATGAGGAATTTGTCACTACCTCTGAGAGAGAAGAGTTCACTGCTAAGCTTCAGGAGGTGGAAGATTGGTTATATGAAGATGGTGAGGATGAAACCAAAGGAGTCTACGTTGCTAAGCTAGAGGAGCTAAAGAAGGTAAGTGCTATGTTAGTAGCTATACACAAAATGAGAAGAATATTCTCTAAAGCAAGATAATGTCATAGAGGTTGTATATTTAATGGAGAAGTGTTATATTGCAGCAAGGTGACCCCATTGATGAGCGGTACAAAGAGCATACGGAAAGGGGAGCTGTCATTGATCAACTCGTCTATTGCATCAACAGTTACAGAGAAGCTGCAATATCAACCGATCCCAAATTTGATCACATCGATGTGTCCGAGAAGCAGAAGGTATTGAATTGTCACTTACATTTGTTCATGGATTTTTTCAACTTCACTGTCTTGATCTTCTAATATTTTGTGCTGTAGGTTCGTAATGAGTGCATGGAGGCAGAGGCTTGGCTAGCAGAGAAAAAGCAGCAGCAGGACACACTTCCCAAGCATGCAACACCTGTCCTCTTGTCAGCAGATGTGAGAAGGAAAGCTGAATCACTTGACAGGTATTAAAGCTCTCTTATTCGTGTCTGGATTATCATAAAAAATTGGTTTCTGCCTATTGATCTCTATGAATTTTAAGGTTATCATTCTCTGTAGTCGGGGGGCCATTACGTATTGATCCTTATAGTTGATTATAGGATGCTCTGTAGCAAAATTGTGACCCATGTTTTGTCTGCTATGTAAGAGCCTTCATTTGAATCTAATTTGCCTCAATACCTCACAGTTTATTTGCCTAGAGATCATTTTAACTAAATTCCGGATTAAAACTTAACCTGGGTGGAGACTGAAATTCAAATTCATGCAGGTTCTGTAGGCCAGTGATGACAAAGCCGAAGCCAGCACCTACCAAACCAGCAGCTCCAGAAGCACCACCAACTACACCGCCTCAATCTGGTGAGCAGCAAGAGAAAGGGGATGTGAACCCCAATGAGAATGCAGCAGATGGCAGCCAGGGGCCAGCTTCTGCCGAGCCAATGCAAACTGAAAATCCAGAGAATGCAAGTTCTGCTTAACCTGTTTGCATCTGATATGATCTCATTAATGAACCGAAACTGTTTTTTTATCACGGCCGATGTTTTCCTTGAGTTGAGGTGATGGTGAAGGGCCCATGATTGAGACATGATGGGATTTTATACTCCTTTTTGTTGAGTGAAATCTCCAATATTCATTTTTTATAATTTGTCAATGGAGATGGGTCTCTGTAAGTTTGTTGCCTTTTTTCCTTGAAACTTTTAAGAGAAAGGTTTTTAAGAGAGAGAGATAGAAGGGAGAGAGGTGTCGGTGGTTGTGTTCTCTCTCTCTTCCGGCCAGATTCTTGTCGGCGGGGATAATTTTCGTACTTTTTTAGGTATTTATTACTATGTCCATTGAACTTGATGACTTTTGCTGGATTGGGACTAATTTCACTGGTGACTCTTGTTGCCTCTCTTTAGGTTTCTCTCTGCAATCGATCACAAAGTGGATGAGTAGGATCTTGATCTTATTGCATTCAGTCATCAATGACATAGCACCAATCCTCCAATGAAATGGAGAATTGCAGTGGATCTATTTTGTCGTTTTTTTAACCCTATAAGTATAGGGTGAGTTCTTTCTAACGTTTGGTAGACTTTAGTTTGAATCTGAATTTACATGTATCCTTTTAACTCATTTCTCGAGTAAGCAAATCCACTTCCGCAGCAACTAAATTAACGGTCCATTATTATTATATGAATATTATATCGATAAATATTATTTATATATCATCTCCATAATATATTTAGTGAGAGAGATTGGTTATATATCATATTAATAATATATAACAAAAATAAAATTTAATTAAGAAATTCTTGAGTAATTATAATTTTATCATTAAATTATTTGGATTTTATTTACCTATCTGGATCGCGTGTGCTCCGTATCTATTAACCTAGAGAAGAAAAGCCGTCACGTCGCTTGATTTTTTTTCCAGCCCGACATATCGTTTCGTTTCCCGACAAAAATATTCCGAGTCTGATGAAGGAGGCAGCCATTTTGCTCATTTCGCGCAATTCCTACGTCCTTCCGTCGCGCCATTTCAGTCTCTCGTCTTTCGTCCCTCTACTTTGTTTCGGCTCACCCGCCGCGGCCGTCGGGCCTAGTCTTAGACACCGTATTTCATAAACCACGGTCAAATGCCAGGGGTAAGTTTTTCTCGTTTCTTGTCTTCCGCCTCTTTACTCTCTCTTTCATTTTTGGTCCCTCTTCGAGTCTTTTACTCACAACCTCCATGCGGCTCTTTCTTGTTAGCAGGAGGTCACACGCATCACTCCGCTGAACGGAAAAAGGATTTAGAAAATTTGGAACTTTGATTTTGTTTTTTCTTAACGAGAATTTGGAGTATGTTTGTTCTTTAGGTAGAGATCTCAAACTCTCGAATTGTTAGTAAAAAGATGATGATATTCATGGTTGTTATGAGGTTACTGTAATTTGAAAGTGTAATATGAAATCTCTTTACTGGGGCAGATAATCTGTTGATTTGCTCTAGTCTGGTATCAATGATGGAGCTTCCTGATTTGATTAACTGAACCCTAACTCACTGTCTTTGATGGTTATATGGATCAGTGAGACAACTTGGGGAGCTTGACATTCGACCCTTGTACTCTATTTTAAGAAGTACAAAGTTTCCCTTTTCCGGCATGTACCAAACATGATTTCAAGATCAGTTTTTAATAAACGATCGATATCAACATCTCACTGTCTCTGTGAGAGAATCAAGCAAACAGGTATACCTTCTTCATCATATTGTTTTTAGTAAGAACTGAACTTGAATTTTCATAAATCCATCAATTGCTGCATTTCAACTAAGTTTTCCCACTTTCTCTTCATTTTGAGGCTAATTAATATTTCTTCGTTGTGGTTCAAAAATTTTGCAGAAAATGAAATTGTCAGGATGTTCCGATTCCCGACTCCAAGCGACGATATGCAAAACTTTCCTTTGAATAGAAGAACATCATGGAAGGACCCATCAGTAAGAACATTAGATGAGAGATTCATAAGGATCTTAAAAATATTCAAGTGGGGGCCAGATGCCGAAAAGGCAATGGAAGTCCTAAAGCTGAGGGTGGACCATCGCTTAGTCCGACAAGTCTTAAAAATCGACGTAGAAATCAATGTCAAGATTCAGTTCTTCAAGTGGGTAGGTAAGAAAAGGAATTTTGAACATGATTCTACAACATACATGGCTCTGATCCATTGTTTAGACGAATCTAGTCTAATTGGTGAATTATGGAAAACAATCCAAGACATGGTAAGGAGTACGTGCACTATTAGTCCAGCTGAGTTATCTGAAATCATAAGGATCTTAGGCAAGAGCAAAATGGTAAACAAAGCATTATTCATCTTTTATCAGATCAAAACCCGAAAATGCAAACCCACAACCAATACTTACAACACTTTGATCTTGACCCTCATGCAAGAAAATCAGCACGAGAAAGTCCACGAGCTCTATAACGAGATGTGCAATGAAGAAAACTGTGCTCCAGACACTGTAACTCTAAGTGCACTTATTTCGGTTTATAGTAAGTTAGGGCGAAATGATTTGGCCATTAGATTGTTTGAAGATATGAAGGAGAATGGATTACAGCCCACCGCGAAGATATATACAATGATTCTTGGAATTTACTTTAAGTTAAATAAGGTTGATATGGCTTTGAGCTTAGTGCAAGAGATGAAAGTAAAGGGCTGTGCTCTTACCGTCTTCACTTATACCGAATTGATAAGGGGACTCGGAAAAATCAGAAGGGTTGATGATGCTTATAGTATATTTATGAACATGCGAAAAGAAGGTTGCAGACCGGATACAGTTCTCATTAATAATCTGATTAATATATTAGGCAAGGCGGGTCGTTTAGAAGACAGCCTAAAACTTTTCGAGGAAATGGAGTCATCTCTACATTGTACACCTAATGTGATTACTTACAATACCATAATAAAAGCTCTCTTCGATTCTAAAGCGTCCACTTTCGAAGCAGCCTCATGGTTTGAGAAGATGAAGCAAAACAAGGTCACTCCTACCTCTTTTACATATTCAATCCTTATAGATGGTTTCTGCAAGACAAATAGATTAGAGAAAGCCTTATTGCTCCTTGAAGAAATGGATGAAAAGGGTTATCCTCCTTGTCCTGCTGCTTATTGCAGCCTAATCAACTCTCTTGGAAAAGCTAAAAGATATGAAGCAGCAAATGAATTATTCCAAGAATTGAAGGAAAATTGTGGAAGCTCAAGTGCTCGTGTATATGCCGTAATGATCAAACATTTCGGGAAATGTAACCGGTTAGATGATGCTTTAGATCTTTTCAATGAAATGAAGAAGCTTGGGTGTAGACCTGACGTGTATACTTATAATGCACTTATGGCTGGCTTGGTTAGGGGTGGGTTGGTAAATGAAGCTCAGTCTTTGTTTAAAACCATGGTGGAAAATTGTTGTGTTCCGGATATAAACTCGCATAATATTATTTTGAATGGGTTGGCTAGGACAGGGGGTCCTAAGCGAGCTATGGAAATGTTGGTTAAGATGAAACATTCTAGGATTAAGCCGGATGGGGTTTCTTATAACACAGTCCTTGGTTGTCTTAGTCGAGCTGGTTTGTTCGAGGAAGCTGCTATGTTAATGAAGGAAATGAAGGCAAAGGGGTTTGAGTATGATGTTATTACCTACTCCTTGATTCTTGAAGCCGTTGGTAAGGTTGATGACGATCGGAATCCAGTATAATAGTTTGGTTTGATTTGATTTAATTGATTTCAAGTGTAACTGGGCTCCTGATATTTTCGCGAAACTCTGCCATTTAAAAAACTGCCTTGCCAAAAATGTAGAAGTTTGAAACATGTAATCTCTTCTTGATGTATGCCTCCATTTATGAAAAGATCACATCAGGGTTGGGAGGAAAAGGAAATCAAAATGTGTAGAATGATTCGTACTTTTAAGCTGTTATTCATTTACCGTAAGCTCCCAAGGCGATATCCAGGCAACATAATCTGCACCGAAAACGAAAACGAAAAAACTAAGGGTCTGTTTGGCTGGATTTTTTGAAATACTTTTCAAAAGGTATTTCTAGAGTTATTTGTAAACGTATTTTTGTGTACGTGATTTGATATGGACTTGGTGGGGATTAGATATTGTCCCATATTTTGTCCCCTTCTCAAATTCGTTTTCCCATTTTGCAATTTCAGACGTATTTTGTGCCCGGTTTATTTTATTATTTCCAACCCGCCTATTAATCGGGCCATCGTTCAACCCGGATGTTCCTTCAAGGGTCCTTCCCACTTTCTTCCCAGCCCATGCGAGCCTTCCTGGCCTCTATCTCTCTCCATTCTCCTTTACTACCATATCCCTCCTATTTTCCGTTCACCGTACTTCACTGCTCTATTCATTTTTCTCTCTTTTTCAAAAAATCCACTATAACATTTTTCTCTCTTTTTCAAATTCCACTAAACTTGATTACATGCATAGAATATATGTTAAATACAGGGTTTAACCAACCCTAATTAACCCTAACTTTTAGCTAGGTTAATATAATAGTATTAACAATGAATAACATGCCAAGTGGTAGTTAATCATTTTTCAATATTATAATTCCAATGACAGGGACAAACATGTTGAATAATTACACTCCAAAACAAATTCCAGCAAGTAAACCCTAAAAAAAATTAGAGAATAAGAAAATATCACATCAAGATCGGCAGTGTGGCAGGTGGGTAATGGAGATGGATCCTATTTCTGAAGCAATGGAGTCGGGTCCTCTGTGCATGGCTCATGACCGGTTGTCGACTGTACAGGGTCAGATGGATCAGAGTGATGGTTCAAGGGGGAAGGTAGATCAGGTGAATAGAGGAATGGGAAAGTAAGGGTTGATTGTTTAAGGAGGAAAAAAATGCTGCCCGTGATAAAACGAAACCCGAGAAAAAAAGTGAACTTGAACAGTGTATGTTTTTGCAAAAAATAGTGATCGCGTTTTAGAATACTTGACAAAGAAAAAGGGTTTTGTCGGCTTGTTCAAAAGGGGCTATCATAAAAATAGTGTTTCAAATGCATTTTTAGTTTTGTAAACATGTTTTGAGAAGTAAAAAACGTGTTTTGAACTTTGCAGCCAAACATGCCTAAGTTGTTATATTTATATTGATTTTGATATTTCATCATTCATTGGGATGCTTTGGAGAGAGACCATTATTCTCTTCACCACCACCACGATGAAGTTTTACAATTTCAGCTTGAGCCCTCTCCATTATTTTCCTCTTCTGCATTTCCAAATCCCTATGGAAATCCATCCTCATCTTCTCTATTTCCACCATTTGCTTCCTTTTTTTATCCTCCGTCTTCTCATATATCTCACTCAGCTTATGTATTGATTTTGCCAACAATAATACACACGAACGCCCCTCCTCCTCCTTCTCACCATTACCATTCTGCCCAAACCTTCTCTTTCTAGAAGGGGCCGGTTTATCCAAACCTTCTTCTTCTTCATCGCCATCATCCGATTCGGAATTCCCCGGACTATCCCTCATCTCATCCAGCCCATTAGCCCGGTTCAAGTAAGTTCTCGGGCTTAGAAACACGTACTCGCCCGAGTCCATCCCACAAGAAAGCGCGCCGCCACCATCACCGCCACCACCTTGTTGTTGGGGCGATGCCATCAGCATATCCATCTTCTTGAAGTAAACCCATTTGCTAGTACCACTACCACCATTACCCATCTCTTCCAATTTCAACTTCTCCTTCTCGTACTTCTTCTTCAACGTATCCAAGCGGTTCCTACATTGACTATTCGTTCTTTCTACTTTAGAATCTTCCGAAACCTTCTCGGAAACTTCTTGCCATTCCTCGGACCGAAGACTCTTCCTCCCATGTTGGAGAAACTGGTCCCCCCAAGCATCTAGTAGGACAAACGTATCGTGTTCAGTCCAGTCGGTAAATGAGTTCCGGCCCACGTTCGACAGTTTATGAGCTGAGGACGGACCCACGGTAGACGGTTGTTTAGTAGTAGGTATACGAGGGGCAAATTCATAACTTGAGACCAAACTCTTCAGTTTCCGCTTCTTCAACATTCTATTATCTATTTGCTTTTCGTCATTATCAGAATCGGAATCATCATCCAAATCTTGATTAACATGAGTACTAGAGTTGTTTTTTCGATCATTTTCATCTTCTTCTATTCTTACATGTTCATCATCTTCTGCATCCTCATCTTCCACATCATCCACATCCACATCCACATCCACATCCACATCCACATCATAATCACCATAAACATATGGAAGAGGATTTATAAGGAGACGTTTTTGGCTATTCGAAGATACGCAACCCAGTTGGGGAGTTACACCATAAGGGTTTTGAGGATACCTTGCATCATCTTCAGTATCATCCATTTTGATCACACTCAATACTATTCCCAACCAGAGCAAGAACACCCAAAGAAAAAAGAGGGAAAATCCTTAGAACCCTAAAGTTCTACCCCCAGATCATTAAAATCCCATTTCCACAAAGATCAACCCAATCCTGTTAGCTATTAGCACCCTAATACAAACAATACAATCCTGTTATAGAAATCAAGAACCCATGAAGAAATAACAAACCTATAAATTTGGAACAAAAGAATACCAGTTGATGCTATTCCAAGATCTAGAAACTAACACAAAAAAAAAGGGATTATAGTTCTCACCTTTTAGACCAGAAGGAGCTGGAAAACTCGAAAACTTTACAGGATATAAGCCCGTGATGCATGCTGATTAGCCATCCAGTCCAAATTTTCTGAGGAAAAAAAATAAAAAAAACAACAAAACTAGTATGTAGAGAAAGAGTTGAATATCAGATATTATATAATTAAAATTGTGAATAGTCAGTTCTATTCTAAATACAAAATTCTGCCTCAATTTCACAAGTTTTTCCGTTGGAAGAGAAAAATAAGATCAATATCAAAATTATCAATAATTTATTAAAGTCTTTCTTATTTTTTACTACATAGATTTATGCCTTTTCATTGTCTTGACTTTTAATTTTACATACAATATATTGGTTAATTTTCAGTAATTTTAGCATGTTTCAGACCAATTAAAAAATAAAACGTAATGTTCAGTAATTTCTGTAGGAATATGTATGTATAATAAATAGAATATAATAAACAGTAATTAAGAAAATAATGATGCTATAAAATAGAATAATATGTAAAATGGAATAATAAAACAGAATAAAATATAATATAATTTATATAAACAAAATAGAACAGTAAAATAAAATATATTAGAATCTGTAAAAAGTAGAATAAAATATAATCTATAAAAATATAATAAAATAGTAAAACAAAACATATCAAAATCTGTAAAAAGTAAAACATAATATAATATGTAAAAATAAAATAGAACAGTCAAACAAAATATAATAGAATCTGAAAAAAAAAAATAGAATAGTTAAAATAAACTAAACAGAATATGAAAACAAAATAGAACATGAAGGATAGAGCAGTAACAGAGAATCAAACCGAAGCTTGTTATGCAACAGTTTCCTTAAAATAGATTCGCCCCCTCACATCGGTGCAGAAAGTTGAACGTCGTCTATCTCCCAGGATACAACAGAGACGAATACTAGCGGCGCACCACCGAATTATTCCCAGCGAACTCAAATAGTGGCTCGAACTCTACCACACTAGAAACTTAGAGCTTTAGAGGGAGGAAGGAAATTAGAGGGATGAGAGATTTCGTTTTTTATTGTGTGTTTTCAAATAGGAAGAAGATGTTAATTTATAGGCTCATGAGGGGAATGAGAATTAATTTGGGTTTAATTCAGGTTTAAATTTCATCCTTTCATCTTTTGCAGAAGAAAAAATAAAAATATCCGGGAGAAAAGCAAAAAGAGGCCCAAGGCAAACTGAATCGTTTTTTAGCAAACATTCGACATACTCAAGTGCAGGCGCACACAAGCTAAGCCCAGTCCAATTTGGATTTGCACCCCCTGTAAGAGTACGTAAGAGAGAGCATTCTAGCTTATATTTTATTATCCATTAACAAATGTGCAATTCTATATAAACACTCTCCCACTTGTTCTCCTTTCCAATGTAAGATAAAATTTTCTCCTTCATTTTTTCTCCTTCAAACCATTCCAATAGTTGCACTTTGAGATTCAGTTTCTCATTCATCCATTAATCATTTTGAGCGTACCATATACCGATTCGAAGCTCTCACGGAGGAGAATCCGAATCAGCTTTGACCTTTCGTTTACATGAAGTGGGCCCCACTCAAAATTAAGTATAAATATAACATATTGATATGCTAATTTTCCAACAATTTCTTACTGTGAAAAGTTTAAACCTTTTTCCTAGATGGCTTCTCTTTTTTTTTTTTTTTTAAATGTAAAACAGTAGCTTTTGTTCTTAGATCTCCCTGAATTTCCTTGTGTTAGTTGATGATGCATGTGGGCAATCTCATCCTGTTAATCTTTATCTCAAACTCTGTTATTAGCCTTCTAGTTCTAGCTATATGGGCCCCACTTTTTATCGGCTCAATTTTTAATACAACCGATAATTTAATATGGTATCAGATCGTGTTATTTTTTGCTATTTGATATTATTGTACGATCCTTCAGTTCTCTTTCATGTATATCTTGTTGCCTAATTTTAGCCACTCCAATCGATTTTAATTTTGATTCGTGAAATGATTATCTCATGGGTAGTTTTCTTGTCCATCTCTCTATCTTTTCTAATCGGAAAATTTTTGGGAAATGAAGTAGAAATTTCCACTTCCATTCGTGTTTCATGATCAATTGAATGAGTATTATGATTTTGGACTTTCTTGTGAATACACTAAGTTCATCTTTTAAATTTGATGCAGCAAGGAGTTTAATGGTCATTCTTTTAATCTGGTTTTCGGGTAATGTTTAGGAAGAGTAATAATAATCTTCACAGGGAAGGTAAATTGATGGCCGATTCTTCTTCCAGAACTTATTTATAAGGCTAAGACATGTAACCAGTTCTGTAGTTAGGCCTGGATTGTGAAGCTTAAAATCTGGTTTTCAACCGTTGGATCACGAGCTACCGAAATATTGTTGGCTGGTCACAATTCATTAGGGCTTGACCTTTTTTCTTTGACTCATATGGAATTAGCCCACATGGTTTAGGGTAATACCCTATGCTCTCCTTCATCTTGGTAGAAGCAGCTTTCTTTCTCCTTCCTTGCGCACGAACCGTGCTCTCCGTGCGAACCTGTGCGAAATCTCCTCTTGATTGATCTGTGAGGTATGTGTATGATCTTTCTCTCTTGATTTCGATTTGCTTTGTTTTGGCCCGTGAGAGATACAATCATTCTTATGGTTAGGTTATTGCTTGATTTGTATTCTTATAGTTAGGGTTCCGATTTGGGGATTTAGTTTGATTCATGTTTGGTTGTTGATTGTCGTGTTGTAATATGTTGTAATATGTAAAGAAACTCTTATCTATAGTGGTACAAGTGTCGATCATTTTTAGAAATCCAAAAGTGGATATAGATTCGTAATTTATTTAAATTATTGAATCGAACCGCTATAACATGTGTTTTTTTTTTTATGTTTCTGTATTATTAGATTGAATCTTGAATGTATTAATCTACTTATGAAATTGGACAGTGAATAAACAAATCTGTTAGGCAATATTTAGGGTGTTATGTTGACAAAATGAGTTCACTTCCGATTGCCATTGGCTCTATCAGAAAGAGATATAGAACTTTCCGAGGATTATCCACAAAATAACATAGATCACATTTTTGGTGACTGTATTTTGGAATGTCCGATAAATGAGTTGACTGATTTTGGTAAAGAGAGAAGAAGAAGCAAGCATGTGTCGAGAAAGATTTGGACACCTCGAAAATTACAAGATTGTTATTGTCATTTTGTCCGCTTTCATTTTCATTTCTTGTAAGCTCCAACACCTCGCTTGTGTGTTGTCAATGTTCGTGTAACACCATCTTCACCCTCCTGCGACCGGTGGAGATGAAGCTCCCAAGTCATGTTAGCAATCAGTACACCACAGTATTTATTCATCGTAGATGAAGAAGTAGTAAGTAGACCACATTATCATGTTGACTTAGATAATGCAATGATGAATCTTATGGAAACTCCAACTTATGATCCAATAATGCACTGGCATACCGGTGTCGGGATAAAGCTACTCCCTAACTGCCAAATTTGATTAGGTGCATCAAAGTTTGAGGCGATGCTGAAGATGATAGGAATTCCGAGCACGAGATTCGGTATGCATACAAAGGAAACTCTCTGACTTCTTCATACAAGCTGGCTTTATGATATTAGCATTAATGTGTTTCATAGGTTGTTAGGGTGTTACATAGTCAGAATTCATAGTTGATTAGCTTTTAGTATCTCAACCTGGATTAGCATTGAATTACTATTCTCATATCAGTGTCAGCAAATCAGAAAAGAATGCATAATAAGTAAGATCTGTTTGATAGTTTTATGTAAAATTTCATACTGACCTCCCCGAAATGGAAAATATTTTTCTCATGTTTAGAAGGGACGTTGGAGGTAACAGAGAAGACGTAACAGACAGGAAAAATTAAGGTCTTCTCCTCACTAAATACTCAAGAAAATATCTCACGCATCGGATTAGGTGGGTTTCATGTAATAGGTCTCCATCTCAAGACTCTCGATTACATACATCCGATGCATGAGATTAATACTCTTTCCTAGAATTGCCGAGGGTTATATATAGTTTTCTTAAGTCATCATTGAAGGATATAACAGAGAAGCTCTTCTTTTTCTTCACCGTTTGTTCATAAATGAGCTCTCCACAAAGAATTGATATCAGCCACAGCTTCAATTACAGACAGATAGAGCCCATTTAGCCCGAATGATTCCAAAGTATTTGATTTGTGTAGCTTTTCAGTCACATTTCCAGTAGGATTTGCTAGAACAAGCTGCACATCAAAAGATCGAATGAGCATCTAGAACTTTCTAGTACTTTAGAGGTTCGAGAATTGTTCGAGAATTTTGTTTTTTGGTAAACGATGATCTCACCTGCAGTGATCTTTTGTCCAGCATCTTTTTGAGGTCACAGATTGTCTCTATACCACTTGTGTCTATTGCTGTCACAGCTGAGAAAAATAATTCAAGGGTTCATAAAAAAAATAAAAAAAAGGATCTTCCTAATGTTTTATCTTCAAGATGAACAATGATCTTGTTACCGAAAACTATACCGGTCATGTCTAAGATTACACATTTAAGTGTATTCTCATTGTTTGCTTTGATCCTCTCTTCTTCCTCTCTTACCCATCTTAAAATCCTGCATAGAAAAAATCACTATTGAATTATAGAAAGAGTTTATCTATTGTTAGGAAATATGTGTTAATAATAAGTTTTATGTCAAACCAACCTTTCTCGGAGGTAAGTTGAATTTGCAAAGTAGATCGGAGATTCCACGGCGAGAATCAGAAAGGATGGGACCCGCATTGCTTCTCGGTACCTACTCACATTTTGGTATATGTGAGTGCCCGGAATATTCCCTAGAGTCACAATGTTCGGTCTTGTCACATGTAGGAGAATCTTGAAAACCGAAACTCCAATCTGAATATATATTTTTTTAATCATTATATCAGTCAGTAATTCCCCTTTCAGAGGTTTTGATCGTATTATAATGTAATCTCATTGTCCGTGTAAGTAAAATGAAAAAGCTTACTGCGATTGCCAGACCAAGGGGAACGGAAATGAAGAGAACTCCAAGGAAAGAACAAAGACAAGCCAAGAAATCGAGTTTGTCTACTTTCCATAAACGATAAGCTGCTTGGTAGTCAAGTAACCCGATTGCGGCAGTTGTGATGATTGCAGCTAAAATGACGTTCGGGGTGTAATGGAAAAGGGGCATGAGAAACAGCAGGGTTATTAGGACAGCAGTCGATAATATCACATTGGAAATTGCCGTTTGAGCTCCGGCATTGTAGTTTACGGCTGACCGAGAAAACGATCCTATACAGATATCAGAGTACTTTAGTTAGAAATGATGAGCTTAGATTAGAATTCTAAAAGGCGATACTTTTTGCAGCAAAGATCAATCCACATCAGCATTGAAAGAATGAAATTGTAAATAGTTATCGATGTGGCTAAATCGCAGCCGTAGGAGTATCCTTCTCCATGAGTAGCATAGCTAGTTTCTTTCCTCTTACCTGTGGTTACATAGCATGAAGAGCAAGAACCAGCCATGTTCATAAGGCCAATAGCCATCATTTCCTTATTTCCATCAACTTGGTAGTTTTTCATAGCTGCAAACGTCCTCCCAACTGCAATTCCTTCCTGAAAGAAAAATCCGAAACAGATCTCAAACCCAAGTAGCCAGTAAAAATTTGAAGTCCCAACTAAGTTGATAAGAATTTCTTTTTCTTATTCTTTTTGGGATGACTTACGGTGAGAGATAAGATCCCAGTTACAAGGCCAGTTTTGAGAGCAAGTGCTAGATGAGGACCAGAAAAGGAGAGCATGTTTGATGATGGTGGATTCAATCCCTTGGGCAAGTGGCCAATCTGTTTAAAATACATCAGAAGAACAAAATGATAAATCGATTGATTGGACCCAACTCGATAAACATCCCGAACATGCTGAAATTAAGGTTTTATCTCATAATCTTATGAAGCTTCAGTTGACACAAGGGCTTATATGATAGAGGACTTACAATTGAGATTCTAGGAACCTTTGATCTGAGGAGGAAGACAACAAGAGTTGATACGATAACCGATGTCAATGGGGCCGCTGCCGACACCCAAAATAGCTTCGGTTTTCTCGTGCTCTGTGTTATTTCATTTACCATTCAAAAGACTTTAGAAATTCGTCCAAGTTATCAGTAATTTCAAAAGTTCTCATTAATTTCGAATATTACGGCAAAAGAATGGTCACTTACAATATGCCTTGTTGTGAGAAGAAAGACAAGGAAAGTGAAGCCCATGATAATCGTTTCCAAGGACCACTGCAAGTCAATTGTACAATCAAAGCACGAGAAAAGTAAAAAAGATGGCATATAATCTTTTGATGTATGGAACAAACATGTTTTTTCTTAAATATACGACGAGAGATCTTCACCCTCACATCTGATTTCAGTCCGATTAAAATGTGATGATAGTATAAATTAAATTTTTTTTTAATCACACATTTTTTAAAGGTTTCTAGATGCTATACATATGTTATAGAACCTTAATTTTCTTTCTTCTACAATATTGCTTACACTTGGTCTACAGGAATAAGGTACCTCTTTTCTTTTGTTGAAAACAGAGGAGAGGACAGAGACAATTTGCATCTTTGTAGTGAAGTGGACAATCCCAAGTAACCCTTTAAGCTGTTGCAATGAAACAATGACTGCAGCACCAGCAGTAAACCCAACTAGAGTTGCTTTTGATAGAAAATCTATCATAAACCCCAACCTGTCAAGATCATGAAATTAAAGTCAGTCTGTAAAATTCGTCATGACAACTTGGGATAGCCGGATAACCGGTTTTTAACAATTCGTAAACGATGTTTCGGGACTTGATACCTTAGTAAACCCAAAGAAGCCTGAAACAAACCGGCAAAGAAAGTAGAAGTGAAAGCCAGTTTAAGGTAAAGAGCTGGCTCTTCACTGTAAGAAACTATCTCACTCAGCATGGACCCCATGACCAGAGAAGCTATTGAAACTGGGCCCACAGCTAGATGTCTTGAACTCCCCAAGAGAGAGTATATTAGTGGTGGCACAAAGCTTGAATCTGAAAATTTCAAATTAACCAAAAAATAAATTATTAAAACAATAATAAATTAATAATAACAATAATTGTGAAAAAATCTATAATGGGTGCTGGTACTAACATAGTCCAATAATTGGCGGCAAGTTTGCAAGCTTTGCGTAACTAATTCCCTGCATGTTTAAATATCATATCGAAACAAAATTTAGTATATAAAAAAGATGAGCTTATTCATAAAAGATTAATGGCCAGATTAATGGCCGCATGTACATCAAGTTGTTGTATAAAAAATGATAATATATATTACCTGAGGGATAGCAAGGCTGGCAATAGTGAGGCCAGAGATAATATCAGACTTGAGGAGACCAAAATTGTATTCAGGGCCCCACTGAAAAATAGGGAACAAAACCTGAAGACACAGAACAAATTTTCTGAACCAGGTTTGGTTCTTGAATCTATGAAATGGATCATCAGGGAAGAAGATCTCAGACAGCCTGTGCTTGAGCTTTTGCAGGGTGTTCTGAGGTGGAGGGGAGCAAACCCTATGGATCTCCATCGATGGCTTTATGGTAATTATTTCCCGATCATGATAACCATCATTTGATGGGATTCTTACTATGGTTTCCATGCATGCAAGGTTTTCCACTCTGTTAGAACTCATACCCATTTCTAGCTACCAATATGATTCTATATCACTTTCTCGAGAAAATCACTAAGAAAATTTGAAAAAAAAGGAGACAAATAAGTTACATGAAGGTAGTATTCAATCGAATACTGAAGAATGAAGGAGAGGGTGTGACAATATTTATAGGAGTATAGAAGAGAAGGAAAAAAGAAAAAAGAAAAGGAAATATCCAACTGTCACATATAGATTAATATGATTATTATAAGAGGAGATATATTGATATGATATTAATATATTATATAGTAAGTCCAATATTATTTCAAGTGGCACTTTTTTATTTTATTTTAAGAATTCGAATGGAAAGTTTTATGATTATTCGAATTCTTGATTTTTATTTATTTATTTATATTTTTATTTATTTATTTATTTATTCTTTAAATTTCTTGTATTATTCTTCAAAAGTGAGAGTAATTTGGATGGTGGAGATTTAATATATATATAGTACATACATTTTACTCATTATAAATAAATTATATATTATTACGTAATTAAATCATTTATATTTTACTTAGCCAAATACAATTTCATTTGTCACAGAAGTTGACCTAACATGACAACAGTTGACCTAGTATAATAATTTCTCACATGAGTTGACTTAATATAACGCGCGCTAATTATTCTTTAAGACATTTTCTTGGAACATTAATCTTATTATAGATGTATGAGATATACTCTGCAATCACAACTAGATCTTCAAACTATGTTTCAAAACAAACTCATATTTTGGTGTAAGTGCGTTTTAGACTAATTTTTCTAACTTTATTTTACAGTATGCTCTTACTGTATCGAAATTCTGGATCCGTCACTGTATTTACTACTCTTTTGTTCATTTCATTGCTCGTATTTCTACCCTACGTGCTTGTAATTTCATTATATGGCCTCGGTTTCTATAATTTACAAGTCACCACTTTACCTTTCAAAAAGAATCAATAGGAAAAAAAAAAAAAAAAATCTTCACTAGCCCTCTTCCCCATCCAAAGATGATGTGCTAAACTTGTCCACTCCAAGGAAAGAGCTGAATTCTCTTTTTGGTCATGCAATTCAATATTCCAACTCGCTAATGGTGATCAAAAGTTGATTCCCATATGTTATATATATTCAACGTCTCCTCCCTCATGTGCTGTGGCAAATCGTCAATGCACGACTATTTCTCTGAAAAATTCAAGAGCTAAGATTCTGTGTTTACCCCCCAGAATATTGATAATGGGGGGCCAAAATGGTTTTTCCTTACGTCGTTGATTAAAACTACGTACAAGCATGCTTTAGGCATTACCTATCATATAAAAATAATGTTTATATTATAATTTGGTAAGCATGCTTTACGCATTAACTATCCGCGTTTATAGTTATGATTTGGTTTGATTATAAAATTCATTAAAAAAAGTGGACAAGACTAGGGTTAGATTCAATGTAGCTCCGTTTGCCACCGCAGAATTGTAAAGATGGTAGTAAAATTGACGGTATCCACGTTTAGTGGACAGATTTCAATCACAGTAGTGATCACCTTTTCTTCTACCACCCACAACCAGAATCTTTATTTTCTTTTGCTTTTAATTTTAATGCATGGCTAATTATATTATACCTATACGCGGGCTTCTACTCCTTAGATAGGTAGGGTTCTTTTCTCTTCTTCTTTCCCTTCTACTCCTTAGATGGGTAGGACCTGATTCGTTATTTCTCATACTTTCTTGCTGATTTTTTTTTTTTTTTTTTATAAAAAATTTGTATTACTGCTAGTCATTTGGGATTTTGGACAGATATATACAATATGAACAGTATAAACTGATTAATATATCAGTGTATGTTCAAAAAGTTAAATGAATTAGTACGTACTAGTTAAGCAGCATCTGACCAAAGGTCCAAAAGCATATACAGTTAAATCACTCGTAAAATTATATGTATTAATACTTTAAAAAAGATTCGTGGAATAATTTTCTTTTAAGGCTAAAGTTAGGGTAATTAGCCGATAAGAACGGTTAGCTTAAGCGATTAAACGGGTCATGTTTAAGATTGATTTGTATCCAGCTAATTCACAAGGAATATCTGTACATAGTTTGTGTCATGCGTTGAGATCTTTTTGAGCTTGAGTTAATGCCTCACTATAACGAAATTGGCCTATTGTAATAAGCTAATGGATCGGTGAAAAGTTTATTTGTGACCCAAAACAAAACTTTGTAACTGATGAAGTTCATCAGATTATGTCTGTAAGAATTCGGTATTTGTGACGATTCGAGAGTGAATATAAATAATTAAGTTTATTTGTCATTCTATGTTAGGATAGGTCATTTAAGCTGCCACGGTGCATATGATGTGTCACGGTTTTATGACCGGTATTTTTCGTCACAAAAGTTTATTGTTATTGTCACTTTGGTCGGAAATATATTAATTTTTACTGTAGATTGTGTTCTATACATATTTGTCATGTTTGTTTTGGTCACAAATTTTTATGGTACATAGACGTAGTCATATCTGTTTCTATTAATTTTCCCCTGCAAAATAATGTACAATTGAAGCAGATGTAGAAGTACCCAGATCTTAAGATTTTCATTCCAAAATCATGAATACATTACATGACTAATATTGCCAAAAGCATCCATTACAGAAATTCTTCTAGGTAGAGGTGCACAAAATATCACATTATCTACCAATATTGATATATCGATCAAGAAGAGCATAACTTTGAAAGGAATTTCATATAGAAGCAGCTAAACTGTAGGTCTGATTATGCACTTAATTGCCTTGAAAGGAAAGAAGTACACAATTAATAACTTGAATCATTAATAAAGTTGAAATAATATTGATAATCAAAATGGGTAAAAATCAACATTGTACGTCACATGTGCCAATCAGAATCGGAATCATCGCCATAATCTTGGAGATCATCAAAGTTTGGAAATGGAAACAACAAAAAATGAACTGCGAAAAAGGAAGATACTTTGAACTACAATCATCTGCATGCAAAGAAAAAAACATTTTCATTGAAGGTAAAGCTTGTTCAGAGAGAAAGTGTGTTCTCACACATCACACCAACGACCTTCTTTGTACCTAATAAACTTTATTACTTATAGTATTACTAATAGTATAGTAGTGCTCGATCTTATGGAGTTATGGTCCTATGGTTAGCTTATCTTAAATTTAAGATAAACTCGGTATATTATAAACTAATTAATGATAAATATAAATAATAACATCATATATAATATTATCAATCATATTACATATTGTATGTAGTTATAATTGAAGATAATCCGATATTCATAAGATTGATAGGCTATAAGTAGTCCTCTCCGAGTTAGGAAACATAATGTAAACTAACTAGTGGTAGAGATTCTTCCTCGACAAAATGAGAACATAGTCAAGTCCATCCAATAAATTGTTGGGGGAATGATGGGTTTGAGCTTGGACGGTACATGTTTAAACTTCTAAATTCTATTCACTTGAAAAAAAAAAAAAAATTTGTTGAAATTCCATTCGATTGTATAATAATGCATAAATCCCCTCATTATATATATGGATTTGGCAACTAAAAGTTGTATTCTAATTAACCTCTAAACAAATATGTGAAGCTAGATATATATCTAATTAAGACGAATCCATCAGAAAACTTATGGAGGAACTGCTAGCTCCATCATGAGTACTACTACTTTCCACAACATGAGTAATGATCATATTTAGGTAGAATTAGTAGCTAGGGTTCTAAAGGGTATTTTCAACCTTGACTATTTCTCAAGTGGAACAAAGTTTATCCTTAGCATATTCCATTCCATATATGTATGGCACTGGATGGCACCTTAATACTTCTAGTCTTCTATTTTGCTACAAAATCATGATTAAGAGAGTAGAAAAGTGAAGTTTCCTTAATTTTCACTCATTGTGCTCGATCAACAATTATCTTTCTTCTTCTTTTCAAATCTTCAATCTATATATGTAATAATTATTGGTTTCTTTCTTCAAACTTCTAAATGTATGTTTGTCTTTGCTGCGAATATACAAATGTAAGGAGTTCTAGTTCATAGCATGATGATTAGTCAAAGATTCTTTAAAAGAAGTCAAGATTCAGTTTTTGTTATTGGCCAAGATAACAATCCAGTTTATTTAGTACGCAATTCATCTGGGTTGACCTTAGTTTTATTAGGCTCTAGCTCTATGAGACTCAATATCATCTTAAAAAAGAAAAAAATATAATTTTGCATATATCTTATATTTAAAAAATATATATTATAAATCTAATATATAAGAAAAATTGAACATTTTTCTTATAATCTATTTTTGCCTGAGATAGAATGATTTGCAAAATGATTATTAATTTTGGGTAAAAATAGTTTTTGACAACCTAACTAAATTTAGCAAATTGGTTAACTTTTGGTTGTAAGAAGAGTAGTTAGTTAAGGGGTTTTTGTTTGGCTTAGATAAAAGCTAGCTCGATTCAGGGGCTTACTACTTTCTTAAGTTGTATATTTTATTGTTCTAGATGTATGGAGGAATTTCCCGATATTTAAAAGAAATATTGGGATTTTAGAAATATGGATTTATGGTTTGGAGTTAAATTAGCAGTCAAAATTCTTGCATGTTCAAACTATTGAAGGCCTCAAATTGACGAAGAAACTTGCATAATCAAACCACAAAATTTTGAACAACGACTGTAAAAGATCAATATTGCGAGACATGGCCTTGAATAAATCATTATTGATTACTTTCACCATTACAATCTTAGTTTGTTCTTCATTCACTAAGACCACAAGTGCCGATATCAGATACGGAGGCATACACGCTGGGGACAAGCCAACCTGCGGCAAGGGTAAAATCTGTGACCCTCCCCCGACCAGGCGCTACAGGAGAAGCTGTTTGCCTGAGGAAAGATGCCGCGGTGGTGGGTACAATCTTTCTCCGAAGATAGGAAAACCTGTTCCTCGTTTTCCAAACTCAAATGCTAAGACATGAGTAAAGCAACTCAGAATTGTCCTCATGTCTTCAAAAGCAACATAGCATTGTAACTTATAATTCACCTGTATCTACTCTTAAGTTTTGTATTGTTTGATGTATGGTCCTCTTCCTCTTTGATCAAGCTTTGATATCAATTATAAACCAAAGCATGTGTTTTAATATGATTGTTCGGCATAAAAACAAAAAGTTTATACTCGAAGGTATTAAAAAAAAAAGAAAAAAAAAAAAAATATATATATATATATATATATAAATTAATATAATGATGAAAAGAGGAATGTGATTTTGAAAGTCATCCGTATTATACTTTTTCATCCCTTTTTCTAACTTAATTTGTACGACTATAAATATGATTTATAATATAATATATAAAAATAATATTTATGATTATAATAATAATTATAATATAATGTCTCATAAAAAAATGAAATCATCTTAAAGGAGATTAAAAATCTAATTGATTTTAATTTATGCAAATAAATTCATAAGTTAAGCAATAGATTCATAAAAAATATAATTAAAATACTTTATTTTACTTAATTGTTACTGCCAGCGTGACATAAAACGGTGCATTTTGTAGCACAGTAGTCACTCCTCGACACATCTTTGCCGTTCATTTTAATGTCATAATCATCATCCTATCCGTCGATGCCCTCTCCCTTACCGTGCTCAATCAGTCAGCCAAACTTCCCGTCTGGTGGCATTTTCGTAAATTATGAATCAACTGTTTAAGCTTCGCTTACCTCTTTCATATGTATAAACCAGAAGTGGACCTCGCTAATACAAACACCAAAAAGCCCTTAATTCTCTCTTTCTTTCCGGTAAGATTCCCTGGATCTCTCTCTCAGGCTCGAAGGTTTGAGATCTCTGGAATTGCTTCTACTCTGCAGAAATGGTGAGTTTCAGAAAATCTTGCTGCTCTGTTTCCAATTACATGCTTTCGCATTTCGAGTGTGTGTTTAGATCTGGTTGAAATCTGCTTTGATTTGATGTTGGTTTCGCAGTATTTTGCATTTTTTTCTGCCGTTTGTCCTTCAATTTCGATTTTGAAAATTGATCTCTGCTAAATTCGAATGTGGATTTGGATTCACTGTAAGTCTGTTTGCTTGGGGATAAGTAGGGCGGGAAAAAAGGTCTGGAATACTTTTTTTGGCTTTCCTTTTGGTCTGGAAACAGACAGGCGAACTGCTGTTTTCTCGAATTGATTGAGATCTGATGCATTAGTGGCAAGTAGTTTCTGAATTCAGCTGCTACTGATTCGAAATTCAGTGATCAAATCGAGCTGTGCTGGGTTTGGTTTCTGTGGAATCGGTAGAAAGGAAACAGTCTGTAATCTATTTCCACATTGCAAATCGTCATTTATTTTGTTTGCTGTTATCTGTGAAAATGCATGTAACTTTGGTCTCTGAGTTTATGTAACATCTGGTACTGATACTAATAAATATTTTTTTTTTCTTTTGATATGTCAACAGCCTCTCCGACTTGAAATTAAGGTATTTTACTATTCTCCTCATCACATGGATCCATTTTTTCGTTGATCCTAATTCTTTCATAGGATCTAGCATAGATTTGATTAATATTTTTTCTTTCACGATGATTCAGAGGAAGCTCGCTCAAAGATCAGAAAGAGTAAAATCTGTAGATTTGCATCCAACAGAACCATGGTATTTTCTTTCACTCAATTAAGATATATGATTTTTTCAGTTTTCCTTCAAAATTTCAAACACTTGAATGCTGTGGCGAGGAAATGCCTATGGACTTTGGATAGGAGTCAAGACACTATAGTCAGCAGTTCAAATATCAATTGATTTATATTCATGACATGTTAGTCAAAAGTTCATGAAAACTTTTAATAATCTGTTCTCCTTTAATTTTCAGATTACATACATAGGGTATTTATACACTAGAAACCCTAGATTAGTTATGGTAAGATCTTAACAACTAATTTACAGTCTCATATCATTAGGAAAATATTCTAAGATATCTCTTCCTAATATTTCTCCTAAGATTTCTCTAACCAAATCCTAACATATCTTTTTATTTCTAACACTCCCCCTCAAGCTGGTTCAAAGATGTCTAGTAAACCCAGCTTGCATACCAACTTGTCGAAATGAATCTTTTGTAATCCTTTAGTAAATATATATGCAACTTGTTGATCTATAGGAATATACGGCATACACACTATGCCTTCTTCCAACTTCTCTTTAATGAAATGTCTATCAATCTCCACATGTTTAGTCCTATCATGCTGAACCGGATTATGAGAAATATTGATAGCTGCTTTATTGTCACAGTAGAGTGTCATAGGAGTAGTACTCGAGAACTTTAAATCTTCAAGCAACCCTTTTAGCCATAGTATTTCACAAATCCCTTGAGCTACCGCCCTAAACTCAGCTTCTGCACTACTTCTAGCTACAACATTCTGTTTTTTACTTCTCCAAGTTACTAGATTTCCACCAACATAAGTACAATAGCCTGAGGTAGACCTTCTATCAGTTACACTACCTGCCCAGTCAGCATCTGTGAATGCTTCAATCCTAACATGTCCATGATTAGGAAATAGCAATCCTCTTCCCGGTTTTCCTTTTAGATACTTGAGTATTCTGTAAACAACATCAAAGTGTTCTTCTCCAGGTGAGTGCATGAACTGGCTCACAACACTTACTGCAAAAGCTATATCTGGCCTAGTATGAGATAGGTAGATGAGTCTTCCCACTAGTCTTTGAAACTGTTCCCTATTCACCATCCTATCTGAACTTGCTGCCTCTAACTTCAAGTTTGCTTCCATAGGAGTTTCAACCGGTTTGCACCCGAGATAACCTGTTTCCTTAAGCAAGTCAAGTACATACTTCCTTTGAGAAACAAAAATTCCCTTCTTAGATCTCGCAAATTCCATTCCCAAAAAATACTTCACAGATCCAAGGTCTTTTATTTCAAATTCTGTGGCCAGAAATTTCTTCAACATTTTTAGTTCATCTACATCACTTCCAGTTAGGATCATATCATCCACATAAACAATGAGAATGGCAATCTTACCATCCCTAGAATGTTTAACAAATAACGTATGATCTGCTTGAGTTTGGTGATATCCACGACCCTTTAGAGACTTAGTTAGGCGATCGAACCATGCCCTAGGTGATTGCTTTAGGTTGTATAGTGACTTTCTTAACTTGCAAATCTTCCTTGTTCCATAATGTCCTTCAAAACCAGGTGGTAAATCCATAAACACTTCCTTTTCTAATTCCCCATTAAGGAATGCATTTTTCACATCTAGCTGCTGTAAAGGCCATTCGAGATTAGCAGCAAGTGAAAACAATACTCTAATAGAATTTACCTTAGCAACCGGGGCAAATGTCTCTTGGTAATCTATTCCATAGGTTTGTGTGAAACCCTTAGCCACAAGCCTTGCCTTGTACCTTTCAATCCTCCCTTCTGCATTGTACTTCACAGTAAACACCCATTTGCAGCCTACCGTTTTTCCTCCATTAGGTAAGCTCATAATCTCCCCCGTGTCATTTTTTTCAAGTGCTCTCATCTCTTCTAATACAACCATTTTCCATTCTGGTTGACTCATTGCTTCCTGAATATCTTTTGGAATTGAAACACTGGATAGATTAGCAGTAAATGTTCTATAGCTAGGAGATAACCTATGATAGGAGACATATTTAGCAATAGGATGCATAGTACAAGTACGAATCTGTTTCCTAAGGGCAATAGGGATATCGAGATCAGAATTTGTAGAAACAACTTTATCATGATGATTTGAAATACTTGAAACATTTGGAACTGTAATACCTGTTTCATTTACAAGATCATCATCCACAGAGACATTTTGGTAGGTAGGAGATTGAGGTTCTTTATTCTGAATCTGCTTCCTCCGAGAGTAGACTAGCAGCTCAGGTTGCTGCACTGTTTGTAGTTTTTCTCCCCCTGACAAAGAGTCTATAACATTTGATTCTATAGAAAGGGAAGGATCATGTAGGTTACTAGATTGAGGGACATTTTGAGTAGGCATATTTAGAGCTGGTAGAGGTAAAAAGTTTGAAGTTTCCCAAAAATTATCTTCCATCCTAGAATTACTCTCCCCCTGAAGAGAATTTTCGGTAAAGTAAGGTGTGTCTTCAAAGAAAGTCACATCCATACTCACAAAGAATTTTTTTAACGTAGGATGATAACATTTATACCCTTTTTGATTTGGAGAATAGCCTACAAAGACACACTTTTCAGCTCTAGGATCAAGTTTTGACCGATTGTGTTTGTGTATATGAACAAAAACTGTGCAACCAAAAATTCTAGGAGATAAGGAGTTAAATATCCGAATATGAGGAAATGTTTCTAGTAGTTTATTTATAGGAGTTTGATATTCTAGTACCTTAGAGGGAACTCTATTTATAAGATAAGTGGCTGTAAGGACTGCTTCCCCCCATAGATACTTAGGGACCCCCATAGTAAACATGATTGATCTAGTAACTTCAAATAGGTGTCTATTTTTCCTTTCAGCTATCCCATTTTGTTGAGGGGTATCATAACATGTAGATTGATGAAGCATGCCTTTTTCTGTCAAGAACTCATTTAGGATTGAATTATAGTATTCTTTTCCATTATCGGTTCTAAGAACCTGGATTTGTGTTTGGAACTGATTTTCAATCATATAATAGAATTCTTTGAATTTTTTAGCAGCTTCGGCTTTTTCTTTTAATAGAAATACCCAACATATCCTAGTATGATCATCAATAAAGGAGATAAACCATCTAGTACCTGAAATAGTTGTTACTCTAGAGGGTCCCCAAATATCACTGTGAATTAAATAAAATGGTCTAGAAGCTTGATAGGAATGGGATTTATAAGAAGCTCTCTGATGTTTTGATAATTGACATGGTTCACATTGAAGAGACATTGGATTAACATTATTGTCTTTAAAGAACGATGGAAACAAATGCTTAAGGTAAGGAAAACTAGGATGACCTAATCTATAGTGCCATAACATTATTTTGTCTTTAACAAGAATAGAAATACTACTACTTGCAGTTTGAGCTTGTCCACCCTTGGTAGTTGATTCATCAAAATAATAGAGTCCATCAACCATCCTAGCACTGCCAATCATCTTCTTCGAATGATGATCCTGAAATTCATAGTAAGAGTCATAGAATTTCACTAAACAATTAGAATCCTTGGTAAGTTTGCTAACTGATAAGAGATTACATGATAATTTAGGGACATGTAAGACATATTTTAGAGTAAGATCATTTGAGATAGTGATTGAACCTTTTCCTGCAATTGGAGATAAACTCCCATCTGCTATACGAATTTTTAGATTACCGGGACAAGTAGTATATGAGGTGAAAAAATGAGATGAATTGGTCATATGATCAGAAGCACCAGAATCAATGATCCATGGTTCTAGATTAGAAAAAACAGTTGAGGCTATGGGAAAACTACCTTTTTTTGCGAGAAAACCAGAACCTGAACTAGAGGTAGGAATTTGACTTATTATTTTGTATATTTGATCAAGCTGTTCTTTGCTAAGAGAAGGAGATGATGTCTCGGTTTCAATGGACGCATGCATTCCATGACTGTTTTTATCTCCACTTCGATTGCCCTTCCAATTCTGTGGCTTTCCATGAATTTTCCAGCCGGTAGCCCTAGTATGTCTGGGCTTGTTACAGTAATCACACCACACCTTAACCTTCTCCTCAAACCTCGAATTTTGACCATAGGGGGAATTAGATCCTCTTGGTTTATAAGCCACTGCTGCAGTTACCACTTCTTCTGTTGATACTGTGGTGTTGAGTGCAGAATTTTCAAGGATTTCCATAGAACCCTTCTTTCCCATCATCACAATCTTACGATTCTCTTCCCTTCTAATTTCTGAAAAAACCTCCCTTGTAGAAGGTAGTGGTTCTTTTCCTAGAATTCGACCTCTTGCTTCATCTAGGTTAGGGTTGAGACCAGCCAAGAACTCAAACACCCTGTCTTTCTCTACTGTTTTCTTGAACTGTGCAGCATCTACTCCACATGCCTAGTCAAGATCATAAAACAGATCTAGTTCTTGCCATAATCCTAACATCTTATTATAATAATTGGTGACAGTCATGTCTCCTTGTTTCATCTCTCGGATCTTGGTCTTAATCTCATATACCTGTGCTGAGTTTCCTAAGTCTGAGAAAGTAGAGGATACTGCATCCCAAACCTCCTTTGCAGTAGGGAGATACATGTAGTTTTGACCAATATCTTCAACCATCGAGTTCACAAGCCAAAAGATGATGGTATAGTTCTCTTCTTCCCAGGTAGAATAATTCGGATCTTTCATATTAGGTGCTGTTGTAGTTTCTGTTATATGCCCCATCTTTCCTTTTCCTCTAAGAAATAGTCTCACTGATTGAGACCATCTTAGGAAATTATGTCCATTCAACAGATGTGTTGTGATCTGGATGGTGGATTTCTCATTGAGGCTTAGGGACGACGGCTTCCTCTCAATGACTGTCAAGGAATCGTCACCCATGTTGTTATAAATTTGAAGAATACGTCTTCTTGAGAGGTCTGTTTTCCGAGCAATAAATGAATGGAGGTCACCGGTTGATTAAGTCAACCGTTAATGACCTTAGAAGAACCAAGCTCTGATACCATGAAAACTTTTAATAATCTGTTCTCCTTTAATTTTC
Organism: Coriaria nepalensis; assembly: GCA_027186245.1. Lineage (NCBI taxonomy): Eukaryota > Viridiplantae > Streptophyta > Magnoliopsida > Cucurbitales > Coriariaceae > Coriaria > Coriaria nepalensis. The sequence goes on along the minus strand of CP114496.1, from coordinate 8,158,211 downwards.
AGATTACATACATAGGGTATTTATACACTAGAAACCCTAGATTAGTTATGGTAAGATCTTAACAACTAATTTACAATCTCATATCATTAGGAAAATATTCTAAGATATCTCTTCCTAATATTTCTCCTAAGATTTCTCTAACCAAATCCTAACATATCTTTTTATTTCTAACAGTTCAATAGAAGATGTGTAGTTGATGTTATTTAGTATGCAAGGTGTTATGATATTTGGGGAATTTGGATAGAGGCTGTGGAAAATTATGGTTCAGTGGCTAAGATGTATTACATTACTATAAAATAACAAACGAAACAGTTGAATTCTGATACGGGTGTAATCACTGCAGGATTCTGGCAAGTTTGTATTCAGGAACTGTTTGTATCTGGAACTACCAGTCTCAGGTATGAAAATCTGTTAATATTTATGGTTGAAGGTGTATCGTCAGATATTGGTACCTTCATCGTCTATTTCTTTTGTTTTTTAAGAGGAACTATCTTTGCTGTATTTTACATTTAGCAAACCATCTGCATAGCCCACAGCTGGTGTCATCAGTAGCAGATTCAGTGCTATATAGTTTCTGGAATCAAAACTTCATTTTTGATAAGTTTTCATATAAAGACCCATTTATGTTTCATGTATGATGTGCTTGTTGTCTCTTACATTTAGCCACCTTGCAAGGGGGCGTCAAAGAGCTGTGGTGACTAAGATCTTCCTTTTTATCATATGCCATAAGCATCCAATGAATATAATGCCTTAGAATTCCCCTTTTATTTTGACCCCCCTCCCCAAATAAAAGTGTCCCTTCTTTTTTGGAAAACCTTGGAACTAGGCTGGTAGCTTTGTTGGTGTCTCAGTTCTTCTCTTTCTTCTTCTTCCACCCCCCCCTCTCTTTTTGTTGTATATTTTTGTGTACACATCTAGTGTTGACTTCAATCTCATTATATTGCTCCAGACCATGGCTACGTCATTTGAGATCACTGAGTTACCAGGTAATCATAAATCTCGCTGAAAAGTTATTCTTTATTCTTCCTGACTGGACCAAAATTGTGCTATATTATTAAGGTTTGTGTGTATGCAGTCAGGTCAGCCAAGTTTATAGCACGAAAGCAGTGGGTTGTGGCTGGGGCTGATGACATGTTTATTCGTGTGTACAATTACAATACAATGGATAAGATAAAAGTATTTGAGGCGCACACAGATTACATTAGGTGTGTGGCTGTTCATCCTACTCTTCCATATGTGCTGTCATCATCTGATGATATGCTCATAAAGCTTTGGGATTGGGATAAGGGTTGGATGTGTACTCAGATTTTTGAGGGGCATTCTCATTATGTGATGCAAGTAACATTTAATCCCAAAGATACCAACACCTTTGCTAGTGCATCTCTTGATCGCACCATAAAGGTATCGATAGGATATTGTGTTTAAATTTTTTGTGTACACACACACACACACACAGACACATATATATATATATAAATGTATATATTTTTTTGTGCTTGCGTTGTGATAACAATGTTCTGGCATATTGTCTTCCGCAGATCTGGAACCTCGGCTCCCCTGACCCTAATTTTACCTTAGATGCCCATCAAAAGGGAGTAAATTGTGTTGATTACTTTACAGGTGGTGACAAACCTTATTTGATAACAGGATCTGATGATCACACTGCCAAGGTCTTCCTTTGTGTCCTATTTCTTAGATCATCATGTTTTGATTATAAGCATTACATTGGTATAGAAGAATTTAAAGATACATCGCATGAAAGCAGGTGTGGGACTACCAAACCAAAAGTTGTGTCCAAACGCTCGACGGACATACTCACAATGTCTCGGCAGTGTGTTTTCATCCGGAGCTCCCTATTATAATTACGGGCTCTGAGGATGGAACAGTTCGCATATGGCATTCGACCACTTACAGGTAAATGTTGGTTTGTATGAAGTTTCATGATCTGCATAATAGGTGTGTGGACTCTATTTGGACTAGTGCTTACATGTTTGTTGTCCATGTGCATGTCTTTGTTTGTTAGTTTGCTTTGTGATTATTTCCTGTATGGAAGTGGCTTTAAAGAATAAAGAATGTGATTATTGCATTTTTCAACCAAGCTTTTAATTCAGCATACTGAAAGAGTGATTCTCCTGGTTGTCTTTTTTTAAGTTCATTGGTTCTCTTTTGAATATCCTGCAAATTGTCTCTTGCAAATCATTGGATTACATACTGAAAAACCATATGATTCTATTGATCTCAGAGTCTAATGAATCTTCTGATTTGCAGGCTTGAAAACACTTTGAATTATGGACTTGAACGAGTTTGGGCAATAGGATACATGAAGGGTTCACGCAGGTCAGTTCCTTGAGTAGTTAATCCCCTGAATCATGTTGATTATTACTTCTTCCTAAAAATTTGAAATACCTTCTTAATTTTGCTGCATACTTTTTATGTATTCAAAATTTCGTGTATCAAACTTTTCTAAAATCTTTGAGGGATGCTTAAAAACTATAAACTTGAAATATTTCATCCAATTCTTTTTCTTGAATCTCTCTTTCACCCGTGTCACCTGCCCCCCAGCTGCCTGTCAAGAAAAAAAAGAAGAGAGAAAATAATTAGGAAATGGAAATATTGGATATAGCATCAAGAATGTCTAAAATTTCATAGATATCTTTCGAAATAGCATCATAGATGATTGCTTTGACAAGCACATGAATTACCGAGGTTATTGTCTACTTATACAGGGTTGTGATTGGTTATGACGAGGGAACTATAATGGTGAAACTTGGTCGGGAAGTACCTGTGGCTAGCATGGATAATAGTGGAAAAATCATATGGGCTAAGCATAATGAAATCCAGACTGTTAATATCAAGAGTGTTGGAGCAGATTTTGAGGTTTGGATTTCGTCGACAGTTTTTGTTAGATAAATATTCTCTAAATTTAGAAGATTTATGACATTTTCCTTCACTTAATTTACATCTCAGGTTACTGACGGAGAGAGGCTGCCTTTGGCCGTCAAAGAATTAGGAACTTGTGATCTTTACCCTCAAGTGAGTTGCATTGTGGTTGCATTTTAATTTACCTTTACAACCACAATCCCTCCCCCCCACCCCTCCCCAAAAAAAAAAAAAAGAGAAAAAGAAAAAGAAGATAAGCTAGACAAGGTGTACCCCATTTAATCCAGAACTCCAATTGTATAAATTTTGTCTGGTAGGAGAGAAGTTAGTTTTGTGGATTTCAGTTTCTGGAACTTCTATGGCAGAATAAGCCCCAAGACTGGAGCACACATATTTATGTTATTATATTTCGAGAAGTCAATTATTCTTATTCGGACGTTAATTTTCATGACGAAGGTTGTCGTTTTAGAAGCTTTATTATTTTAATGCACCAACTTATTCATATAATGCTTTGACTTTGTTTCATACTCAATACTCTTTACTGAGGTACTTAGGAATCTTTATATTATTTTTCTTCAGAACTTGAAGCACAATCCCAATGGGAGGTTTGTTGTCGTCTGTGGAGATGGTGAGTATGTCATATATACAGCTTTGGCATGGAGGAATAGGTCATTTGGTTCAGCACTAGAGTTTGTTTGGTCATCGGATGGAGAATATGCTGTTCGAGAGAGTACATCAAAGATCAAGATTTTCAGTAAAGCTTTCCAGGTTTGTGCTTATTCATTACAGGTTTTTTATTGTTCTCATGGGGAATGAAACTTCCAGTAGCATCTTATGGTTAGTGCTGGAAACTGATTTCTAATATTACTTTTCACGTTTTCAACTTGCTATAATCTCTGATGAGAAGTGTTATTCGAGTCAAGAAGATGGGAAATTATGAGATTCAATGAAATTTTTTAGTGTTTCACAATATTGTGTTATGCACGAATCTTTAAGGTTTCAACAGTTGAAATTTTACTCTCTAGCGTCGTGTCCTGATTCTTATTGCAGAAGATTAATAATATAATCTGCCAGATTTTGGACTGAGAATAAATAGGTTACTCTTTTTTTCCTTCTCTCTTTCCAGGAAAAGAGGAGTGTCCGACCGACCTTTTCAGCTGAGCGAATTTATGGAGGAACACTATTAGCAATGTGCTCTAATGATTTCATTTGTTTTTATGATTGGGCTGAATGCAGATTGATTAGGAGGATTGATGTCAATGCCAAGGTGAGCAAAAACTAACCCAAGGAGTCGTATATAACTTTCTACTTTATTAAAAATAAAATGTTTTTATTTATTTATTATTTTTCTTATTAAAATGTTTCAATTGCCAGAATCTCTATTGGGCTGATAGTGGTGATTTGGTGGCAATTTCCAGTGATTCATCATTTTACATCCTGAAGTACAATGTGAGGAACCTTCTTAATTGCATTTTCATTTGCTGTTAGAAAACTTTTTGCCCCCTTATACAATGTTTTCTAGAAGAAGCCTTTTATCATCATCATCTGTTAGACTTCTCACATATAATACTGTTCTTTCCTCTTAAAAATAATTCTTCTCGCAGCGTGATGTCGTCTCTTCCTATTTAGATAGTGGAAGACCTGTTGATGAGCTAGGTGTTGAGGATGCTTTCGAACTACTGCATGAAATGAATGAACATGTCAGGACTGGATTGTGGGTTGGGGATTGTTTCATTTACAACAACTCATCCTGGAGACTGAATTACTGTGTTGGTGGTGAGGTATTGTATGGTTCACACCTTTGGTTTTGAAAATTCTTCATACATCCAAATGTGTAGAATTTGACAGATTTGATGTAGTCACTGATATTGATGTTATAATTCCAGGTGACAACAATGTTCCATTTGGACCGCCCTATGTACTTGCTTGGGTATCTTGCTAGTCAAAGTCGGGTGTATCTAATGGACAAAGAGTTCAAGTATAGAAGCTTTTCTCTTTAGCCCTAATCTTGAAATGAGAATGGGAATCCCGTGTATTTAGCATCTTGATATTCTTTATTTTTATTGTTTTGTCGTGCAGTGTCATTGGATACACATTACTTCTTAGCTTGATTGAGTACAAGACTCTTGTAATGCGGGGAGACTCGGAAAGAGCCAGTGAGGTCCTACCTTCAATTCCTAAAGAACACCATAATAGGTACATCATTAAGTGATGGGTGTGGTGGCATACACTAAATCCTCTGTGCCCTGAAATCTTGTCATTCAGTCATTCTGGGTTACGTTTATTGGCTATAATATCTATTTTCATTTTGTGGGTATATAATTGAAGGTCGCAACTTTCTTTTCTTCTTTATTATTGTTATTATATATGTATTATATATAATATTTTTAATTTCTGTGTTTTCCGTATATCCCTTGAAAATCTTGTTCTGTGAATAGTTTTATACTTGTTGCTGAAGTCTTTGGCTTATTAGTTGGTGCTTGCGTGGTGGTGGTTTCCTTGAGGCTGATAATTGTCTGCATTAAAAATCCCTTATTTGCCAGTGTGTGGTAAATTTGAAATGGAAAATTCAGATATTGAAGTATTTCTTGGATTCTGTTTTATGCCAGTGTTGCTCGGTTCTTGGAATCACGGGGCATGATAGAGGAGGCTCTTGAAGTAGCTACAGATCCTGATTATAGATTTGAGCTAGCAATACAGCTGGGTAGATTAGAGATTGCAAAGGTATTTTTAATTTACTTTTTGTTAATATAAGATATGACTTATTGAATATCACCTTTTCTTTGAAGAAATGATTATTCTATTTGATCCCTTGGTTTGGTTTCAAATGAAGATTTTGGTGATCTATTTCAGGAAATTGCCACAGAAGTGCAGAGTGAGTCTAAATGGAAGCAGCTTGGAGAATTGGCCATGTCAACTGGGGAGGTATTCTATATACAAACTGATTCTCTTATTTCCCACGCTGGTCTTTTATGCTTTGTTTCTTTGTAAATACTTTCTGTTGACGATATTGTAAATCTAATATCTGTTAATTCTCTCTAAATTCCTTTCTCAACCCCCCCAAAAAAATGCAGCTGGAAATGGCTGAAGAATGTCTAAAGCATGCCTTGGATTTGAGTGGTTTATTGCTGTTGTATTCTTCTCAAGGAGATGCTGAAGGGATATCAAAACTTGCCTCTCTTGCTAAAGAACAAGGAAAGAACAATGTTGCATTCCTTTGTTTATTTATGTTGGGTCAATTGGAAGACTGCCTCCAGCTATTGGTTGATAGGTAAAAGCTCTTTGGGTTTTGACATGAGATCAAATTCATACCAATTTGGTTATGAATTTATGTGAACATTTCTTTTACAGCAATCGGATACCTGAGGCCGCTTTGATGGCGAGATCTTATCTGCCAAGTAAGGTCTCTGAGATAGTTGCAATTTGGAGAAAGGACCTGAACAAGGTAGCTATTCTTCAGTTTACCTTTTAATTAAGTTTGTTCCTCTTGTAAAATATGCAGCTTTACAGGCTTTTTCTCCCTCTTTCTCTCATTAAACTATATTATGTTCGGAATGTGCCATCAGTTTTTACTGTCTTCTACGCAGCTTCTAACCTCGGAATTAACACTCCATGTAATGGTTTTTCAATGTTTTTTCAAAATTCAAACTATTACTTATTTAATTTATGGTACTTTTCTTGATAACAATTGGATGTTACACTTCTGTTAGAGGCCTTCAATTTTTTCTTCTTCTTTACACAGAGGGTCAACGTAAGTTGATACATGCTCAACTTTATATGAATGGCGAATACCATGTAGAAATTATTTTTGCATTTTTGCATGTTATGCAGGTCAGCCCAAAAGCTGCCGAGTCATTGGCTGATCCCGAAGAGTACCCGAATTTGTTCGATGACTGGCAAGTTGCTCTTTCTGTTGAATCTAAAACTTCAGATTCCAGGTACCACATTGGGGGCTTTAACATTCATCTGCATATTTCTTCATTATTCTAATTATCTCAGCTTATTGGTTTTTGTATTTCCTATCCCTGGAAAATTGATACATGGCTTCTAATTAATTTCTTTCTTTTGTTTGGATTATAGGGGTGCCTTTCGTCCTGCTTCAGAATATGCTGAGCATTCCATTAAGTCACACATGACCCTTGTGGAAGCTTTTAGGGACTTGCAAGTGGAAGATGAGGCCCCTCTTGAAAATGGAGACACAAATCATGAGGTGTGTGTTACATGAAATTTGCATTTTGCTTTGAAGTTAATATTTTTGTTCTCCATTCTGGTTATCAGTATCACTACAACAAATTTTGGAAATGCTCTCTTTCATACCCTAGCTTTTGACTAGATACTGAGTGATTATCATTTTGAATGGCAACCTGCTAGTAGCTTGGCGCCTTTAACTGATCCCCTACTGAATCCATTTCATGATGTACCCTTAGTACAAGTCTCTAATGTTCCGAATTCTGACACCATTGCATGACTATGATCCTTTGCATACAAATGGAATTTTCTTTCTTTTGATATACAATTTAAGTTTTTAAGCTTGGCTTCTTTATCTTTTGAACTGTGTTTTTCTAGAATGCCGAAGAGAATGGAGAGGAGTATACTGCAGAGGAACCAAATGGAGAAGAGAGCCAAGAGGAGGGTGTTGTTGTGGATGCCGATTCCACAGATGGTGCAGTCCTTGTAAATGCTAACGAGGCTGAAGAAGAGTGGGGTACGAATAATGAAGGAACCCCGTCAGCCTAAAAGCAATTGGTTGGGAGAAATGTGAAATTCCAATTTTGTATCTGGTGATTAGTTGATTCTATAAAATGCCCATCTCTAACTCCCTTTTCACAACCTGCTGTTTTTACTAGTCTACTACCGCTATTTTGACAACCTTATGACTGACATTGTTTATACAGTTTGTCTTGCTCTTAGTGATCTCACTTGGATAAATGACACCATTTTTGTTGATAGGGGGGACTCTGTAGTGAGTCCTGACAGGTTTTCTGTTTCTTGTCAGTCATTTATACCATTAAATGTCTTAGATATACATGGTCGCTTGACACTTCATTTTTTTGACGTGTCCATGCCTGAACTTTGAATTCTGCAACTTCCTATTTTTTCTAGACTATAGAATATGCATGATTTCCTTGTTTTTTGTTTTTTATCACATTCTATTAGATTCTCCTTTGTTTTTTTGTTTTTTGTTTTGGCTAGAATCTCCATTTGACTAAGCTATGTCACATCTCAGATATTAATTCTTCCTTTATCTGTTTGCAGTACTTACACCAAATCACTAGTTCCCCGTTAAGACAGCCGGTTCCTGGTGCATGGATCCCCTTTCTGAGGTGAGAGAAAGAAGATGTAGTTTTTGAGGTTAAAAGTTATTTTTCTATTCATTGTTGGCATTCAGAATGAAACATTCAGTTTTGCTCGTGTATCTATGTAACTGTCTATCTACTACAACCCTTACTTGGAATTCTCACGAGTTCATTAAATCTTATTATCATGTGTAATTGCTTTCATGAGATAGTTTTTCAAATGTTAAAACTGCCCAAATCATTTTTTCATAAATATATGTCAGGTTTAATGCAGGAGGCAGAAGGATGATTACAGGGACCGGTTTGCTGATGTTTCCAGTTGGTGTGGCTTTTCATAGTGAAACTGGATTTTACTTTGGCGCACAATATAACATTTAGATATATATATATATAGCTTATAAGGTCTTATTAGCTGCACTATTAGTTGTTTTTCTCGTATTCTTCAAGCCCCTTTTACGCTCCATACAAAGTTTCATTCATTCATGTGCCCATTCTGAATGTAGAAAAAGGTTTGTAGTCATGATTTTACCCAGTTCCATCCTTTTTCCTGTTTTCAAACGTTACAAGTTTTGTTCCTTTTTTTTTAATTTATGTTTTTCCCCTGTTACCACTCTACGATATATATTGATTTAGGTTGTAAAAATAATTTCTTAATCATTATCCCTTCCTTTTCATCCATATTGCATCTTTAAGTATCATCAGTAACTCTTGACCTTATGAAAGCGTAACCCTCAAAATAGGTAATAAGACAAGTTGAGTTAGTAATTGACAACACATGTTTCTTCGTTTCCATCCATAAATTTTTTCCCAAGTTTTGGTTATAAATATATATATATTGGTTTTCTTTTTCCCTTGAGATGTTAAATTGCTTACATTCATGCATGTGTGTATCGATTGATTGTTAAAAGGACTTGAAATAGTCAAACAAATTCTTGGATGGACGTCTCGATAATTCATTTTAATTATATATGTTGATTTTATATTATCATATTATATATCAGATTAATCAGGCGTGCGTTATTGAGATAGATTAGAGAGAGTTGTTATAGGTAACTTAAAAGACCATTGAAGATTTTCCCTCTTAAACATGTCGGCATATTTTGAAAGCAAGAAACAATGCTCGTTTTGACGATACATTTCGCGGTCCATTCGACCTACACTATCCTCTCGTATATTGTCTAACTTGAAGATGATTGATTGCCTCTGGTTTTGTGATTAGTTTAGAGTTCTGGTTTGGCCTAATAAGTTATTCGAATGGCTCAGTTTCTCTCTATGTTCATCGCGAAACAAATGCGGCAGCTGATTATCCGGCTAATTCGGGTGCAAGACAAAAGGGTAAGATTAGCTTTACTAGTTTTTGAAAACTGTCCAAAGAGATCCTTTTACCTAAATTTTGATTTTCGTTTGGTCTCCTACTATTATCCCTAGAGGTTAGAGAAATTGATTACAATTAATTAAACTAAGAAGTGTATTTATGGCTAATCTAACACAACCTTATTTTAACTCACTCCTTTGAAATTAAAATTTTATATTATAGTTTTTTTTTTTTTTTTTTAATTCCACAAATTTTAAATATTAGAAAGATTTTGTTCTTGACAGATGTACAAAAAGAATCCGCAACTGCATTAAAGAACAAATTTGATAGTGAATTATTTACTAATTAATAATACTATACTTAATACATGTTTTTAAAATATTGTATCCAATAATTAATTTGACTCTTCTTCCCCAAAAAAAAAAAGGAAAAGGAAAAAACCCGGTTCATGCGGCCTAATCATACAGTTGAATTTCTTTTCAGACCATCTCTCTCTCTCTCTCTCTCTCTCTCTCTCTCTCTCTCCAACAATTTAGAACGCTCTCTTTCTCACTCCCATTGCCGTTACTGAGCTTGAATGCTTTACTTTCTGGAACCTTCCACCGCTCTAAGCTCAGATCTTCAGCTTATACGTTTCGTAATCGGTCAGAGTAAATTTCTCTCCCTATTTTCTCACTTCGTTACCTCATTTGGTTTTCTTTTTCTGCTTAACTAATTTCCGCTGCGAGAAAGAGAAGTAGTTTTCCTCGATCTTGATTCTGTTTGTGTATGTATTTGAGTTTAGAGCTTGATGAATGATTGGCTGACTGTGTCGGTGAAGTTAGTGTGTTTAATTCTGATCGGTTAAATTGAAGAAGAAGAAGAAGAGGAGGATGAATTGATTTTTTCGAACTGTTGAAAAGTATTTAGCTAAGACGCAGGAATTTCTTTTTGTTTGGCAAGTAAGAAAGTAAGCTTAGAAAAACAGGAGGAAAGTTTGGCATAATTAGAATGGAAATGTTAGAGAATTTTAGTGAGGCTATCTATTACTATGGTTCAAGAAAATATACCAAATTGGTAAGCGAAGTATGCTAAATCAATTATTGGCCTTTTTAAATTCTAAATATGCAATGCAATGGAATGGATTCTTCGAATCTCCAACTAGTCTTTAAAACCACAATTAGGGGGGGGGGGGGGGGGGAAAGGTTGCTTCGGTTATTTCCTTTATTTGTGCTAACTTGCATTATCTTTCTGGATCCAGAACTAATCTGTTCCCTTACTAATTCTGTTCGATGTCATAATTACTACTTGTAACTCATCTGTTGTTGTAGTACAGAGAAGCTAAAACTTCATATTTACTTGCTGTATGTAGAATATATTGTATGAAGTGCTGCAAGGGAATTTGCTTGCAAGGAATTTGAATTTTTGTTTAATAAACCTGGCTCAAGTTTTATTAGAGAACTTAGTCCATACATGTGATTGCTGATGTCGTTCAACCAATGTGGTCGGTAATTTTGGTTATGTGAAATAGTTGGAAGTGTTGAAACATATGGAGGAAGGCAATGATAGAGGAGATTTTCTAGGAAATGTTCTTAGATCATCACCTTTAAGGTCACCTGGCAGTTTTAAGTCTCCATTGTCTGGAAGATCAACACCAAGGGGTTCTCCTAGGGGGTCTCCTTCATTTAGGAGACTGAGTTCAAGCAGAACTACACGAAGAGAAGCTCGAAGTGGTTTGCTAAGGTTTCGTAGTAATCGATTGCTGTTTTGGTTGTTGCTGATTACCTTATGGACTTACCTTGGATTTTATGTTCAGTCCAGGTGGGCTCATGCTGAAAACAGGGATGGATTTTTAGGATTTCCTAATAAACAAAGTAAAGAGAACTTATACACAGACCAAAATGATAAGATAAACTTGATCTCCATTGAAAAGTCTTTGGCAGTTGAAAACAGAACTAATAAGGTGGAAGATAATAAAACTATAGATGTGGATTTGGCTAGTAAAGGGGAGGGTATTTCACCAAAACGGAAAGCAAGTTCCAGGAAGAGAAGGAAGAGATCAGGACGTAAGTTACGTGGTAAAATGCGTAGCAAGCGGAATCCTATGGTGGCTGTTGAAAGCCATGAAATAGGAGAGCAAGAACCAGAGATTCCCAAGACAAATTCTTCTTATGGATTTCTCGTTGGTCCATTTGGATTAACAGAGGATCGGATTTTGGAATGGAGCCCAGAGAAGCGGTCTGGAACTTGTGACAGGAAAGGGGATTTTGCACGTCTTGTTTGGTCTAGGAGATTTGTGTTGATATTCCATGAAGTTTCTATGACTGGAGCTCCTATTTCAATGATGGAGTTGGCCACAGAGCTTTTAAGCTGTGGGGCCACAGTTTCTGCAGTGGCACTTAGCAAGAAAGGTGGGTTGATGCCAGAGCTTTCTAGGAGAAGAATCAAAGTGCTCGAGGACAAAGCAGACCTCAGCTTTAAAACAGCCATGAAGTCGGATCTTATCATTGCTGGATCAGCAGTCTGCTCATCTTGGATAGGTAAATTTCCAACAGTTATTATAAAGGGAAAAATCTAGCATTTTAATTGTTTTGAATAACTTTTATTACTTTAGCTTCTTTTGAGATGAGCATAATTTTATTTTATTTTTATATAAAAAATATATATATTATAAGCATTGATAGATAATATTTTTGTTCAGATGGCTATATTGCTCGATTTCCAGCTGGTGCAAGTCAAGTTGCTTGGTGGATCATGGAAAACCGACGAGAGTATTTTGATCGGGCAAAGACTGTCCTTCACAGAGTAAAAATGTTAGTATTCTTATCAGAAACACAGTCCAAGCAGTGGCTAAACTGGTGTGAAGAAGAAAACATTAAACTGAGATCTCAGCCTTCTGTTGTGCCACTCTCTGTTAATGATGAGCTTGCCTTTGTAGCGGGCATTGAATCTTCTCTTAATACTGAGCTGTTCAGCACTGAAAAAATGTTGGAAAGAAGGAAGTTGTTACGGGATTCAGTTCGTATGGAGATGGGACTGACCAAAAATGATATGCTTGTAATGTCTTTAAGCAGTATAAACCCTGGAAAGGGTCAGCTCTTGCTTCTTGAATCTGCAAACATGTTGATTGGTCAAGAGCCATTGAAAGATGATTCTTCCAAGATTAGAGATCCATTGGATAAAGGTCAAGTCCAGTCCAATTTGGCGAAAAAGTATCATTTAAGAAATTTACTTCAGAAGTTTAATGACTCAAAAGTTTTAAGCCTTGATGCCGTAAATGGAGCAAGAAAACTGCTATATAATGGTGGAGAAAGTGTGAAATCTTTCAAGATACTAATAGGTTCTGTTGGATCTAAGAGCAACAAGGACACTTATGTCAAAGGGCTTCTAAGTTTCTTATCCCAGAATTCAAACTTGTCTAAGTCAGTGCTGTGGACCCCAGCAACTACTCGTGTTGCTTCACTCTACTCTGCAGCAGACGTTTACATTATCAACTCTCAGGTGATCCATCTTTGAAAATTTTAGAAATTCATTTGAAAGTAGAAATGTCATCATAGAATCTTTTTCTTTGATATCTGATTTATCTGGTTCAGAGAAAAGAGTATAACAGAGTCGGGAAAAATAAAAAAAATAAAAAACTAAAATTGCAGCTGCAAAGTAGATGGCCTTTTGCTGATGATTTCTGCTGAGGCAATTTCATATTTTGATGCATTCTTCATACATAATCATTTCTGGATTTGTTTCTCATGACAATCATAAAGCATGGTGGGCTAATCTTTTAATATTTACAGGGACTAGGAGAGACATTTGGGCGAGTTACAGTCGAAGCAATGGCATTTGGTCTTCCGGTACGAAAACCAACTTAAACCTGTTATTCTGATTTGTTGAGGGTTTTTTTCTTCTTTGCTTAGATGGCATTTTTATCAGTGATATTATCTATCAATGTAAAAACATGCCTTTCTTCTAATCATACTGATTATGTATTAATTTCATTCACTTCAATTGTTGAAAAAGGTGCTTGGAACAGATGCTGGAGGTACAAAAGAGATTGTAGAGCACAACGTTACTGGTTTGCTCCATCCACTAGGGCATCCAGGCACTCGTGCTCTTGCCCAAAATCTTCGGTTTTTGCTCGAAACCCCTCTGGCACGGGCGCAAATGGGAAAAGATGGAAGAAAGAAGGTAGAGAGAATGTACTTGAAGAAGCACATGTACAAGAAATTTGTAGAGGTTATTGTGAAGTGCATGAGAACAAAATGACATTCCTCTATTGCTTCATTGTTACTGGGTGCTATAAGTTTTTGAAATTGCTTTCTTTTCTTCACCCTATATTTTACTATAGGAATGAAATGATCTTGTTACTAATCATAGCAAATTATTGCAGATTGAAATCCAATAATACGAATTTTTTTTTTTTTTGGTCTTAGTTTTTGCATTTTGCATTTTTCTGTTTATAAATTACATAAATGGTAGAAATTTATCACTGTTTATTATTTAGTCATTAGCTCATACTTTTACCCCTATAATTTTCCAAAGGGAAGGGGGGCTTTTGAGACACCCTTTCTTCATACAATTTACATTATACAACTGAATTTACAAGCTGAACTGTACATTCCCAAATCAATGCTACAGAGAATGAGCATTTTCTATCAGAAACCAAAGTTTCTGAGAAAATCCTGGTTCTTCAAGATAGATAAATTCCGGACCCGAATCAAAATTACAAGCCATCATCAATTTCACAATCTAGGAGTGGCTCGAGTCTCTGGCTAATAATGAGGGGCTACTATTATCACATATATAACACTTGCAAAGGGGACAAGAAGCATTGATTTCTAACCATTTATCGACACACTCCACATGAAAGATGTGCGAACACGGCAATTCTCTTAGCTCGTTGTTCTCTGCATATTGTGCTAAGCAAATACAACATACCTGCAACTCAAGGGGAAGAAAAAAGGAAACATATCAATTTGAAAGACAGATAATAATAATAATTTGGATCATTACCATGATACAAGTTCATTATATAATACAACAATGTCCGTGTCAAATGGGAGAAAATGCAAGTAACCATATGATAAAACTCATTTTCACCGAAACACTAGCTTTGAACTGCCGAACCAAGTAGCAAATTATAATTCTAATTGTAAATTTCTGAGACGGGGAATTTTAGTAGCAATTTAAAAAGTTTAAATACTATAAGATCTAGACATGCAAAAATCTACTATCAAACTTACCGCATCTTCTCCAGACACCACACGCTCATTCTCTGTCCCAGGAGCCAGGACCCCACCAGACCCACCTTCATATGATCCTCCAACAGTCTCATTATCATTTCCATTTTTATTCAACTTAAATTTGTAGGTTGGTAGAGAATTAATCGCATCAGAAGAGGCTCCAATAGTGTGGGAACGATCTTCATGGAATCCGAGGATAGAAACAATGCAAGGCATGCAGCAACAGATTGTGGCGCACATTATGAACGGCATGGCATATCCAATACAGCTAAAGGTAAGGAAGACTAATGAAAGCCTGCAAGGACAAGCAAGTGATGAGATAAGTAATATGCATTTAGGTAATATAGAGGTTTTTTCTTGTCTCTCTTTTCGATTTTTTGTTTTATTGGGACACGGTTCAAGGGTAGAATACCTGTATAGATTAGGAGCTTCGGAAGGAGATGAGTGACCTCCGAATACCCATACATTGCCCACGACAAACCACACAGCGAAGAATCCGTCTAAGGTCATCTTGAAATGGTCCATTAAGATGTTAAGTCTGTGAAAAATATTTAAAAAGGAGCAAAGGATGCATTATGTGACTGTCATGATGTGACATACAAGGAAAAAGAAAGTAACCGGAAAAATAATAATAAATAATTAGTTCACTTATGCATTTTCTTTTGCTTCTTAATTTCTACATTGACATTTGACGTCTAACTTTTTCTTCTACTCTGAAAAGAAGACAATCCTAGAAGCATTTCGCAAAATTTGATTCTTTTGATAAACAAGAATTTTGAAAAACTCGAATAATGAAATTTTTACACCAAGCCGAAAGACAGTGGATTAAAGCATAATACAAACTTAAAAAGCAAAACTTATTTGGTTAGACCTCATAATTTGATTCAAATTTCATGTCTTACCAACAGTTAATATTCACTTTAACATTAGAAATTTTAAAATAACATACCTCTCATATAAATTTATTCGAACTTGTGCATTACTGAAAGATAGATGATCAGTACTTTGACTAATCTGCTCGTCCGGTGATTGACTAACAGAGATAGCAGTATAAGATGTGGATTCAGGAGAATCACCGATAACCAATCCTTGCTGTGATTGAGAGATCTCTTGGTCATTATTATCCCAATAAAATTTACGATAACGCCAATAAAGAACAGGGAGAGTTGCTACACAGCCTGATGCATAGCCCATAACCCACAAAAACAAAGGGGCTTCGGGCTTTTCGTTTTTTGAGATGGACAATACGATAACAGATGATATTATCTGAATCACAGTGGTTACAAGTTCGAGAGATATCCATAGCCCGGAATTTAACGGGTTTCTATCATTCTGTCTGGTAATAAATGAAGGGTTATTCCTAGAGTTTGATCGGTTTGAAGAGGTTGAAGAAGTATGATATATAGGATCTTGTGGGTTACTTGGTAATCTACTATTTTCATCTGGGATGATATCAATCAAATGCTCGTTCTGGTTTTGGCTAGTTTCTATCCGCTCCATATCAATCAAATGTTCATTATATTTTCTGAGTTTTTTTTTATGACAAGTTATGCCTGTCCAACATGATGATACATTGCGCGGGAATGACCCTTCCTTCACCGGAAAGATATGAAGATTTAACGAGCTTTGTTCTGATATGACACACAGCACTTTTTTAGAATAGAAACTAGAAAGTATGTGTTAATGAAAGAGCAAAAATTCATGACTGAAAACAAAACAAAAAGGATCATATTCTAGTAAGCAAGGAGAGACTTTTACAGCTCAACAAAACTACCAAATTCATGAAATGACTGACATCATAACACAGAAATTTCAAATTCTGATGTATAAACAATAAAAAATTTCAACTCATTAAAAGGGGGGGGCTCTAATTTGGGTCTAAAAATCCAGTTGGATCTATAAACACTATAGTTCATCCCAAATGCACCAAATACAGTTTGCACAAACTCCAATCTACAAAAAAACTCCAATTTCGAAACCTCGACCCAAATAAATCATTTAATTCTTGTGAGAGAGTACATCAGAGAATCATATGCCAAGTGAGATTGCATGCAAAAAGCCCCTAAATCACTAAATCATGAATCAAATTCAGAATATTTTGTGTCCCCTTCCCATATCAATCTTAAACTCAAACCCATCACCGAAATTCATCCATATACTCAGCAAGTAAAAGAAATCCAAAGCTTAATCATTTACAGCCCAAAAGAAAAAAAAAATTAAAAACACCCATGAACTCTCATCCAAATTAAGCAAACGAAGTATGATGAATCTAACAAGAAAACGAAAAAAACCTATGTCGGGGCAATAGAAAATGAAGCAAGAAATTACGAAAACGTAGAGGCGATTACTATACCAAATTAAGCTGAATCAGATAATCAGAAAGCTGGGTTTCTTTTCCATCATTTTCTCGAGAAAATGTAGCCGCGAGCCAGCTTGTGTTATTCCATTGCTTTTGTGCTTACAGAGGGGGAAAAAAAGTATTCTTTGTGTCAGTGCGAGGAAGAGTAGACGCTGAGATCTGATATGAGACCATCATCGTATTTCTAGACACCATGATTTTCCCCTACTTTTTTTGTCGAGAAATATATGGACCGTTAGATTTCGTCGGCACTTTTGATGTTGTTCTTCACGAGGGTCGGAAATAGTTGCTAATTTGCTACCCCACCTACTCACCAATTTATCAATAATTTTATTTTATTTAAATTAATCTCTTTATTATTTTTAAATTTTATTCAAGCTGCTCACTTGGGTTTACTGCAAGTGGCACACAAGACTTTTTCTTTCGTTTTCCAACAACCATCGCTGCCTTAACGACTGCTAGATGATCAATCTGTGTTGGGGGAAAAGCAAGAAGAATCTCCGATGCAGGGGAAGTCCCTGCAACTATCAACCTGTAAGAAGATCACAAATTAAATCTATCAACTACAACATCATATTTAAGTTTAGTTCGTATATTATTATTATCATTATCTAATTGTTATATAATTTAAATAAAATAAGATGAAATATATATATTAATTATCTAATTAATAAGTTAGTAATATAAATAATTATTACATTATTTTTATTTTATTTAAATTTTATTTAAATTTAATCTATTTATTATTTTTCTTCGATTAAGCATATCACGTTATTACATTACAATTAAAATAAAATTTTTATTTTTATTTTTCTTAAATGCCATCCATTTAGAATACAATCTTAGAAATGAAAGTTTGACTAAGGGAATCGATTTACTCCGACTCAGAATTATGAATTTTTTATTTTTTATTTTTTATTTTTTCATATATAATATATTATATATATATATATATATATATATTCGAAAATATGTAATCTTATATTCTGAATTTTACATGAAAAAATATTTCCCCAAACGAATGTAGTTCTGATAAATTTAGAATTTACTTTTTAATCGATTTTAAGATACAATTTATAAATTTAAATACAAATATATAATTATTTAAATAATTTTAAATTTTAAATAAAAAGAATATGATCTCGATCTAATGGAGACGGACAGTTTCTGATAAAAAGACGAATCAGTCACAAAAATCGCGTTTGCATCGGGTGGTCTGAAATTGCGCGAGTCGAGAGTCGTGTTACAGAGAAATAGGAGGGAGGGGAAAAGAATCTTTCTCCGACAAAAATCCAAAGAAGCTCACCATTTTCATTACAACCAGTTTAAGCTTCTGGGTTTTCACACTCAAAACCCCCACCTCTCTCTCCTCCTCGAAACCGACAGCCATTTGTTTATTGAATTTGTCTTACTCTTCTTCCTCCTCTGTAATCTGTTCTGTTTGGTTGTTATCACTTTATTTTAACTACTTTTTTTTTTCTCCTTAGATTCCTCCCAAATCTCTCTGAATTCCACGAAACGACACTTACCAGATCCCCATATAAAACTAATTGAATCAAAAGGGGAAGAAAATCACCATCTAATTTCCCTTCTTTTCTTTCTCTAACTTTGCTGCTCTCATTGACAAATAATTCAGCTACACCTACTCAAACTGTGGTAAGTCTCCATCTGGGTCTTTTCTGAGAGAGAGAGAGAGAGAGATTCCTGTCTATCTTATTTGCTTTACTCGTCAACGTACGTATTGGGAGTGGAAGGAGACCAAAAAAAAAAAGTCAAAGTCACGCACAGCGGTAGAAATTTGAGCCCAACAAGAAAAGTAGGATAACACTAAACAGGGCAGGAAAAAAAGTGAGAGAGAAGAAAAAAAGCGTTTCGACTTTTGCTTATCTCTTACGACTGTCGAGGAAAAAGAACAAATAAAGAAAGAGAAATCATAATTGGAGTTGTTGAAGCTCTCCATTTTTCGACCCCTTTGTTTTATTATTGTTCTGAGTTTTGTTTTGCAATTTTGGTTTTAACTCGTTTGATTTGGGTACGTTTGGGTGGTGGATAGCGGCGGCGGGGGAGGTGAGGTGAGATCGGAGTGATGGGTTCGTATGGACATCTTGCGAGGAGGGTGGTGGAGACAGAGATGCCGATCATGGTGAAGGTATGTTCACGATTCGCATGACTCTGTTTTTTTTTTTTTTAAGTAAAATGATGGTTTCTGGTTGAAAGATATGAATTTGGTTTTTCTTATGTGGGATTTTAAAAATAAATTTAACAGATTCAGGAGTTGATCCGAGGAGTCAAGAATGCCATGTCTCTTGCACAGGTTTGAAAAGGTCTTTTGTGTGCGTGTGTGTGTGTGTGTGTGTGTTTGGGGGAGGGAGGTAGGGATGGGGAGTATCTGGACATCATGAACGGATGTGAGTTTGGTTTTATCGTTTCCCAAACTGGAGTTTGAGAAAGTGGGGTGGGACAAACGTGTGACCAAACTCGATCAAAAAGTAGAGATTTTTTGCTTTTGTTTTTTTGGTTGAGTGAATTCTAAATTAACATTATTTTCTTGGAAATAGGGAGTGGTTTATTGGCAACCACCAAAACAGGCATTGGATAAGGTAAAAGAATCTGTATATGAACCTTCAATCAGCCGTTATGGATTCGATGAAGGTATAGCCGAACTCAGAGAAGCCTTGGTGAAAAAGGTATCCACTTTTCCTACTAACTATGTCTATTTCCGGCATCTATGTTTCGATGAATTCAATGATTTCATTTCATAATAGGTAGGTTCTAGGCACCGAGTTAGTATCTCCCTTTTTTGGTTTTTGCAGTTGCGTGAAGAAAATAAGTTGCACAAATCTTCTGTGATGGTCACGGCAGGTGCAAATCAGGTATCTGCTTAT
Organism: Coriaria nepalensis; assembly: GCA_027186245.1. Classification (NCBI taxonomy): domain Eukaryota; kingdom Viridiplantae; phylum Streptophyta; class Magnoliopsida; order Cucurbitales; family Coriariaceae; genus Coriaria; species Coriaria nepalensis. Next base: position 8,138,259 of record CP114496.1, on the reverse strand, counting down.
TGCTTTGGTATGGATTGGTAGAAGGGTTTAACTCAAGTCTGATACCTTGAATATGTAAAATGCAGGCATTTGTTAATCTTGTTCTCACATTGTGTGATGCGGGGGATTCTGTGGTTATGTTCGCCCCATACTATTTCAATGCCTACATGTCCTTCCAGATGACGGGCATCACTAATATCTTGGTGGGTCCCGGTGACCCCGAAACACTTTATCCCGACACAGGTGAGAAAACTTAATCAGGACCTTCTTTATCATATATCTCTCTCCGGTTTTATCATTGATTAGTAGTATCTTGTTGATTTATAGATTGGTTGGAAAAGACATTATCAGAAACTAAACCAACTCCTAAGCTTGTTACTGTTGTTAATCCTGGCAACCCATCCGGTACCTACATTCCCGAGCCTCTCCTTAAGGTCTCACTCTCTCTCTCCATCCCTCCCTTAAAGGGGAAAAAAAAAGTAGAAAGAAAAAGATAATATTTTTATTTACTTGTTTCGGGTACTTTTGCGTAGAGGATTGCAGATCTCTGCAAAGAAGCTGGATCTTGGCTCGTTGTAGATAATACATACGAGTAAGTCTAATAAACTTTATGCTAAAAATGACTTCTCATGTAATTTTTATGTTAGATCCAATAAATCAATGTTACCGGAATTGGCGGAGCCACATTACAAGCAAGGGTGTTAGCCGAACTCCCTTTAAAACAAAAAAAACAAAAAACATGTGAATCTATTGGCCACACTCCACAGGTACTTCATGTATGATGGTTTGAAACACTCATGCGTGGAAGGGAATCACATAGTCAACATTTTCTCCTTCTCCAAAGCCTATGGAATGATGGGATGGCGGGTTGGTTATGTAAGAAACAATTTCTATTATCTCCATCATTCTTGCTTCCATTTTCGATTACAAGGAAATATGGTTTACTGCATTATTAAGTTTTGAAAATTCCGGAGCAGATAGCATACCCATCAGAAGTGGAGGGATTTGCGACACAACTTCTGAAAGTTCAAGACAACATCCCGATATGTGCTACAATAATTTCCCAACGCCTTGCTCTCTACTCATTGGAGGTGGGTTCGGAATGGGTTACGGAAAGAGTGAAAGGTCTTGTGAAGAACAGAGAAATCGTGGTACAAGCACTCTCATCGCTCGAGGAATGTTCCGTGAAAGGAGGGGAAGGTGCTATCTATCTTTGGGCAAAGCTTCCTGATAAATACGTTGATGATTTCGAGGTTGTGCATTGGCTTGCTCATAAACATGGTGTGATTGTGATCCCGGGAAGTGCTTGTGGGTGTCCGGGTTTTGTCCGGATCTCGTTCGGAGGTTTGAGGGAGGAGGAGTGTAAGGCTGCGTCTGAAAGGTTGAGGAAAGGTCTCGAAGAGTTGACTAGTGATGGTTTGAGGCATTGAAATGTTCGACGTATTTTTTTCTTTCTAAAAAAGTTACAACAATGTTAACGATTTCAACATGGAAAATTGGAACGAATAAATGAATTTGTTGATGTATTTGAAAATTTCTAATAATTTGAGAGATGATTTTGGCCTCTCGCCTTAAGATGAGGGGTCACGATTCAGCTACAATTAGAATCAGATTGAAAATTCATTTATCCAAGAATTATATTTACATTTTTTTTTTTCACAATCAATATTTGGGCCAACTTTAATGATTAAAACAGACATTTGGGCTTTTGTAAGCAAGGGTGGGCCAAGTTTATTGGGCCAAATCGCTCAATTTACGGTTCGGTAGAGTGGGAAAATCGGGGGCCCACATGCCTAACAACCGACAGTTGTTTTTATGAGACAGAACTAAAAATACAAAAAGCCCAAATGTCGCATCCCGGTCCCGCTTACCAGCACCACCCGAAATCAATGATCAGTCAAGTCTGGTTTCAGTTTAATTCTTTTCTCTTTCGTTTCACTTTCACCTGAAGTGAAATCTTGTGCTTTCTTTCTGACTTCTGTATCGTAGCAGTTCAGTTCTGACTTCTGACTTCTAGCCTTCTTTCTTCTAGCCTTCTTTCTTTCTTCTTCTTCTTGTGCTTCTGCATTGGATCTTAGACGTTTTTCTGGTTCGCCGTCAAAAACTCAAATCTGAGTGAAAAAGAGGATAATGGCGGGGGCTTCTTTAGCCGGTTTGCAAGACCACTTGAAATTGGCGAGGGAGTACGCGACTGAGGGACTCTACGATACTTCCATCATCTTCTTCGACGGTGCCATCGCTCAGATCAACAAGTACTCTCTCTCTCTCTTCTTCATTTTCTGTGTTAAGGCATTCACTCATCTCTAGCTCTAGGGTTTGCTTGATAAGCTTGAGTTGAGCCTTACTATTTGACCTAAGTGGAAATTGCGAAATCTATTTGATTTACCGCTTCTCCTCCTGAAAATTTGGAGCTTCCTTTCGATTTAACTTCTCTGAATCAAACTATATTTACGCCGCTTCTACGGATTTGATTTGACCGCAAAAATTTCAAGATGAATTTCCTCCTCTTTTTTTTTTTTTTTTTTTTGGTAATTTACCAAAATGAGGTGAACCTTAGCTGAGCTTTTTTAGGGACGTGTATGATATTGTGGTATATATGATATTTTGCACAACTATATGTTGAATCTTCCAAGCTGACCGGCATAAAGGTGAAAGCTTTAGCTGAATAATAATGATTTCGACAGATGCTAATGCGTTGGTGAAAATGATCTTATTTTCACTGTATTGCATACAACTAAAGGAATAACTCGGGCAAAACATACAAACAAGAATTCCTCTTTTATTTTTAGTTTAATTTTGAAGTGTAAATTCTCTTGTGATGTTAGGCATTTGAACACGCTCGACGACCCTTTAATTCGTGCAAAATGGTTGAATGTGAAGAAAGCCCTTTCTGAGGAAACAGATGTTGTAAAGCAGTTAGATGCTGAGAGAAGGGCATTTAAGGAAATTCCTATGGGCCGACGGCCTGCGTCTCCTCCAATCAATACAAAATCTTCATTTCTTTTTCAACCACTAGATGAGTACCCAACTTCCTCAAATGCTCCTATGGACGATCCTGATGTATGGAGGCCTCCAAGCCGGGACACTTCAGGCAGAAGACCAGCTAGGGCTGGTCAAGCAGGCATGAGAAAGTCCCCACAAGATGGGGCTTGGGCCCGTGGTGCCGTTAATAGAACAAGTACCACAGGGCGTGGGGCCAAGACTGGTGCTTCAAGCAAGATTAACACTGGGGCCCGTGCTTCATCTACTGGAAAGAGAGGCACTGCAACTGGAAAGTCTAGCAAGCCGGATTCATCAGTAAGTTCTACAGTGCAATTATTCTGTGTTCTTTGAGTTTTTGTGAACATATTTCTAGTTGCTTAGTTGGCGGATTCAGTATGCACTTTTTTATATCTGTTTGTCTGTAAAGAACCATGATATACTTAAAACTGATCTTTGGCTTTGGTTGTTGATTCATGAAAAAATCTTCTAGAATGGTGATGCTGAAGATGGAAAGACAAAGAAAGGACAGTATGAGGGACCGGATGCTGATCTGGCTGCTATGCTTGAAAGGGATGTTTTGGAAACGAGTCCTGGAGTGAGATGGGATGATGTGGCAGGACTGAGTGAAGCGAAGAGGCTTCTCGAGGAAGCTGTTGTTCTTCCTTTGTGGATGCCAGAATATTTTCAGGTATTCTTTAACTGGGACCAAAATTGTTAACTCGGGCACTTGCATCACATCAAATATTGTGAAAGAAGAATGATTCTACCGTCTATATTTATCCGTGTTATGAGGATACGGGTAAAGTTATAGTCATAAATAGTCTTTGATTTAGTGGCATATCAAGTTTTGGTGTTAGTTAGAGTAGAAAGCGCTTATATGTGAAAGTCTTATTGAATATGGTCAAATTTGGTTGGAGCTTATATGAAATGCAATTTTTTTTTTACTAGCTCATAATCTTTTTGGTAATCTGCATGGTGGATTTAATCTGCTTCTGGGTATTGATAAAAGATCAAAACTAAGCGTTATATTTTTCTTTGCATGCAGGGAATTAGAAGACCTTGGAAAGGTGTTCTCATGTTTGGGCCTCCAGGAACTGGAAAGACACTGCTTGCTAAAGCTGTTGCAACCGAATGTGGGACCACATTTTTCAATGTCTCTTCTGCCACTTTAGCTTCAAAATGGCGAGGAGAAAGTGAGCGAATGGTCCGGTGCTTATTTGAGCTTGCTAGAGCATATGCTCCAAGTACTATATTCATTGATGAGATCGACTCCCTCTGCAATTCTCGAGGGTAAAATTTATAATTCAAATCTCTGTATGGTTGAAACATAGACTAAATTGTGTTGCTTCCTCAATCAAATTTATGAACTATCTTGATATTTCTTCAATTCAGAGCTTCAGGCGAGCATGAATCATCCAGAAGGGTGAAATCTGAACTCCTAGTCCAGGTAGATGGTGTAAATAATAGTTCCAGTAGTGAAGACCGTAAAATTGTGATGGTTTTGGCAGCTACCAATTTTCCCTGGGACATAGACGAAGCTCTAAGGTCGGTCGAATTTCCTACATTCATATACTTTTAACTCTCTAGTAATAATAAATTGGATTAAATTTGTTGCCATTTATGTACTATGTAACCCAGGCGGAGGCTCGAAAAGCGTATCTATATTCCACTTCCCAATTTTGAGAGCAGAAAGGAGCTTATCCGGATCAATTTGAAATCTGTGGAGGTAAAACTATAATTGCAGTGCTTAGTCAAACATTGATATTAATTATCTTCTCTATACAAAGCAAACAATCATGCGAATTTTCGTTATCAGGTGTCCCAAGATGTGAACATTGATGAAGTAGCCCGCCGTACGGAAGGATACAGTGGAGACGATCTGACAAATGTGTGCAGGGATGCTTCCTTGAATGGCATGAGGCGTAAAATTGCAGGAAAAACTCGGGACGAGATAAAGAACATGTCTAAGGATGAGATTTCTAAAGACCCTGTCGCAATGTGCGATTTTGAAGAAGCCATTACTAAGGTACAAAGAAGTGTTTCTGCAGCTGATATTGAACGCCATGAAAAATGGTTCTCTGAATTTGGGTCTGCTTAGTTTTTTCCTTACGAGTCAAAATTGGGAAATGGGTATATGCTGAGTGTTTTTCCGTTTTCCGATTTTTTTGGGGTGTGATTAATTTAACTACCTCTCTAAGTACGTGTGTTTGTAATTTTTGTGCTCATATTGTTTTGCTATTTGTATCTTCAACAACTGATTAAAGTCTTCATCTGATCGTGTTGCGGACTCTCTTCGACATCACTAGAACTCTTATCAAGCTGTCCCATTATATTGTAATCAAGAACTAATCATTAATGAATATATATATATATATACCTTAATCTGGGCTGAGGACGGCAAGCGGGTAAAACAACAAAGATTTTAAACATTTTTTACAATGTATTTTCCCCCGTTTTATTGCTTTCTCCGCCATCATCTAACTTACATTCAAAGCTAATATCATCTAAATTTATTCTCGATATTTTCCCGTACATTCATACTTCAAATTATAATTCATTAGTTTTCACCAACTTGGAAATCCGATTCCTTAGAATCAATCATCAGAGATGATGTTCAAGTCGAATAATTTCACTCTCATTTCCCTTCGATTCTTCTTTATACTTACCTTCTTCACCATCAACATCGAAACAATCATTTCTACAGAATCTGTGTCAAACCCAATTCTAGGTACATACGTATACACATATATATATACATACATATACATATATTATTCTTTTTTTTTTTTTTTTTTTGGGTTTAGATATTCTATCAAAATTATGCGGGGAAGGCAAACTGGTGGCTTCAAATTCAAACACATCATTTCTTGGGTTCGAATGTGAGTGCAATTCTGGATGGAAGAAACCTCAGTGCGGTTCTCTCATTTATCCTTCTTGTGTTCTTCCCAACTGTGCGTACATCTTAATTGAAGATTATATATTTATTCTAAATATATATATATATATATATATAATAAAATATAAAATGTAAAAAATTAATTTTTTGATGATCGAAATCCAGGCACTGTCAAGAATGATATCCTGTGTGGCACTGGATCTCCACCTCCATTCCCGCCATCGTTTCCACTGCCGCCGCCGCTGCCCCCTCTAAATATTTCCAACCGTACGTGTATACATATATATATATATATATACGTATATATATGTTTGAAGTATTTGAAAATATATATGTATATATATACATGCAGTTTGTCCGTATGCTCTTTGTGGTAATGGAACGTGTGTGAACGATGCAATCCCATACACATGCAAATGCAATCAAGGAGCAGAGAATTTGATGAACTTGACAGCTTTTCCATGCGTTAATCCGAGTAATTAATTAAGGATAATTAATTAATTAATTATTTAAGATGATAATCAAAATTAATAAATATATTGATGTTTTTTTCTTTCTTTTTTTGGATTTTTCAGTTGAGATTCATGCGGATTGTACTAATGTGCTATTGTCTGGTCCTTCTCCTCCTCCACCTTCACCAGTTTCTTCCGGCTCTCCGAATGTCGGTAAGTACTTTTCAGACATTCATATCTAATTTTGACCCTCAAAATTTTTATTTAATTAATTAAGCACCCCAGAGAAAGAATTTTCTTGCTTTCAAGTCCTAAGCACAGAAGCTAAATAGCTAATGCTTAATTCCCAGTTGTGTATATATATATTTTTTGTGATGGGTATTTTTCATGATGCATTTTCATTATATCTTTTTATCGAGATGTTAGAGTTATCTATTGATTTACTTGATATATGTTTATGATTTTGAAGGAGTAGGATCGCCCTACGTGCCAAATTGTTCAAGAGGTCTCCGTTCTCTATCCACGATATTTTCATCAGCAGTGATTCTCATCTCTATTTGAAATTTGAACCAGGATTCAAAGGACAAAAAAAGGAAAAAATAAAAATAAAAATCGTTCATTACAAATTACATATATTCCTTCCCTGAATTTGAATGTATTTATAGGATAACCCCTTAAACTAATAAAACCACCACCTAAGTCCCACAAACTATTGAAGTGCGATGAGAGTTGAGAGAACTTCAAAATTATATAGTCTTAAATAACGACATGTCGTATATATGAGAAGCTACATGTAGTCTTGATCCCCAAGGCAAAGCTGAATGCAAACAATAGAGCGAATCCGGCAACAACAACTACAACTAGTCCAAGAAAATCATGTCTGTAACCATAATATTCTCTAATAAAATCTTCAAATGTTTCACCATTACCGTCCTCCAGTACATCTTTTACGTTTCCTAATTGCGACCCGACTAGTCCGTACAATATCCATGCTATCGGACATGCCCAATAGTACCCATCTCCACCAAATCGGCATTCTCTATAAATAAAATAAAATAAATTTACCTTCTTCAAATTCTAACTATCGAAACTCAAATTTAGTACGTACTTACCGTTTGAGGGATGAGAAATCCACAAAAGAGGTTCCATAGTCCGTAAAGAGCCGAGGAAGTGATGACGGCGATGTGGTAATTCGGTGTGAGAGGTGAAATAGAGTACTGTGAAGTACATGAAGAAGAGGTAGCAGAAGAAATCGCACGGCAGTGTAGGATGATGGATTTTTGTCCTGGAGGACGGGACAAGGTCGGCTTAGTCCTTTAATAAGTAGTTCTTTGTTTCTCCTGAAAGATTATAATTCGAATATTATAAAAACTGTAACCTCATTATACAAGTTATAAACCTAGCTAATCGGCGAATATGTACATACATGTTGAGGTCAAATTTGTTGTATAGATCGGCGAAATCAACGTTCAAACACAACTCTTGGGCCTAATAACTTAGCCTTGATATATCATAAATCAATCTCATTGTGCCACAAAGTACTCGATGAGATGGCAAGAACGATCACCGAGTGGTCCGACATATATCTCTTCTCCTCCGCGCTTCAACAAGATCAGCTACAACCCCATATTACAACGTCTCAAACTCAAATTTAAAACTTGTTAGCATTGGGTATGAGAAATATAGAAATACCTCATCGAAAGACTCGAAGATGTCAATACTGGGCTGATGGATGGTGCACATAACCGTCCTTCCTGTATCGACCGTGTTTCTAACAGTTCTCATAACAATTGCAGCAGCTCTTGCATCTAAGCCAGAAGTTGGTTCGTCCATCAATATAATAGACGGGTTTGCCACTAGCTCGACTGCTATGGTCAGCCTTTTTCGCTGTTCGGTTGATAAGCCATTCACCCTAGGCAAACCCACTAGAGGATGCCTTAAAGTATCCAGTTCAACCACCTCCATCACCTCCTCAATGAACATCTGCAACTTAGAAAACAATTTTTGGTTAAAGCATCGATTTGATACTTACACAATTGTTGAAGTAGTGCTATAAAGTCTGATCTCAAAAAAGAAAGGAGGGTCGATGAGGCTAACTACCTTAATACAGTCTTAAAAATCCTTCATAGCATGAAAGTCTGGAAGAAGATGCGACTATAATATGCTAGAAGATGCATGCATATAACAGATGCATCAATTTCTTATATCGAACCATACATGTGTACATAATTACATACATCTTTATCAAATAAAATAAAATAAACGAAATAGCGTTTTATACAATTTCTTAAAACTCTTTTAAGCTAATATATATGTATGTGGGCCGAGTTATATCCAGCCCATATTAAAAGCCTATTATTCAAAAACTTTTTCAGCTTGCTAAAATGAGCCCATAACAACTCGGCCCAAAAAAAGCCCAATTCCCAGTCAAAATTACAAGTAGGGTTGGAACCTAATCATTGGCAATTCCACTTGGCTAAAAGGGTCTTTACATCACCTTTTTAAATCAAAGTGTCTCAACTTTCAAATATTTGTCGGGCTATTTCGAATGTTTTAAGAATAATTAGTTTAGATATTTTCGAGTATGAAAAAAAAATTATATATATATATATATATATCGATTTTAAGAACGTAAAAATTTCATTTTTAATGTCTATATCGATCATTAATCGGGAATTAATTAAGCATATTATGGATAACTTAATTAGTCTAAATATTTCCGAGTATGAAAAAATAAATAAAAATTTTGTTCGAACTTAGAAGTTAGAATCTTAAAAATTAGAATCATATGCTTTGAATTAAAATTACCCTCCTTGGCATGAATCATTCGCCTATTACACAAGACAGTTAGAACAAACAAACAAAAAACAAAAAGGATGGAGGGAGGGAGCTGTGCTCATATAAGTCATAAAGACAAGACAGATGGGCCTATGACTTTCATGACCCAATTCAATTCCCGTGGGCCAGACTGACCCATTATCTATTCTAGCCGTTGCACCGTTTCCGCCTTACGTGGCATCCCATTTGAAAAATCATCTTCGAAAATAAACTCTCTTTAGAAAGACGAATTCGACCGTTACATGATTCTTCCACAGCTTAAAACAGAACTAAATTCCGTCTCTGTTTTTTTTCACCAGCTCCGCTCTGCATATCCATAAAAACCTGATTAAAGAAGAATAAAGAAGAAGAAGGCGATTTAAGGAAAAAATGGATCTTGCTTATGAATTCACAGAAGAAGATATGGCGATCGAAGAAAGCGTTGGGTTTCCAAAAGCATATGCAAAGCTCTGTCGACACCGACATCAATTCGGATTTTACAGCCATGGCCCTCCTTTCACTTTCACTGCTTACACTCTAGACCAAGATGAGGTATGAATCCAATTTTCCTTTTCGGTTAACCAGAAAATTGACGATAACAATGGGGAAAAAAAAAAGCTCTGTTGTTTTTTTTTTTTTTTTTGTAATTCCTTAATTTTTGCTGCTGTTCTTTTGTTCAGGCTGAAAGGGCAAGGGAATTTGATCAGACATTCCCCATTCTAAACCCCAAAGCGAAACCCACTACTAAGCCTAAGATTTTCCAGAGTCTTCTATGGAAGCAGCTCAGCCATTTAGGGTAAAGTAACCTACTTGAATTTCTCTACTCTGTTTCTACTTCAAAACTTAGGGTTTATGAATTTGTTTTTTCTATTTCCTGGTATAAATATCAGAAATGCTGGATTTGACCCTGCTGTAATACGAGTAGATCCTTACGGAAATGTTCTGCACTACCATGCTGACTCCGCTTCACCTCTTGCTTGGGATATTGATCATTGGTTTCCTTACACAAGTATGATTTTTTCTTTCTCATCGCTCTCTCTCTCTCTCTCTCTAATGATCTTGTAGTTAACCTTTTTTTTTTGGGTGGAAATGGTAGGAGGAGGATTGACTGTGCCGAGCAATTTAAGAATACTACAATGGCAGGTGTGCAAGAAGAAGGAGAACAAGCTAGAGTTCTTGATTCCATGGTGGGATTTTCAATTGGGTATATCTGTAAACCAGTTCTTGTCCATCTTTGCCTCTTCCAACTCAGATTTCAGGTGTGCCCTGCTCAGTTTTCTTTTCACTTCCAATGCGGTGCAGATTATTCTAGAAGTTCGAACTATTAGAAAATATGTTCAACTATATTATCTATACTCTTTTTAACATTTTCTACTTCAAAATATTCAATAAGGCCTGGGTTTTTTTGCTATTTTCGCAGGCATAGAGCATTCTCATTTTTATTCTCAGAAGGAGAAAATGAAGAGTTGAATGCTTCTCAGACCGTAGAATCTCATTCATTTCCGCAACATTTCTTAGAATCTAAGGAACGGTCCGGCCTTGCTCCCGCTGCTATTGTAGTAAATCGAAAAGAATCATATGATTCTTCGTTAGCTTTGAGATCTTTAGACTATAATAGACAACAACAAACAAGGCATCAATCTCCCCTAATTGGTTAGTTCAAAATTTTCATACTTTACATTTGGTTTATGATATGTCTTATCAAGTTTACTTCCCTAAAATTTATTTCGATTATGTTTCTTAAGGTGCACGAAAAATGAAGCATATATCCTTGAAAGAAAATGAAAATCCTTATCAAGCAATAGTGCTGGCTAGAAACTCCTTGAAGCAAAGAGAGGAAAACGAAAAGATGAATTCCGAAATAGAGAAACTAGACGAGGAAGTGAATGACATGAGGCGAAAGAATGAGGAGGAGAGGGCGACCATTCAAGACTTAGAGATAGAGTTGATAAAACGCAAGAGAAGGGCCGAAAAGTGTAGAAGATTAGCAGAAACACAATCATCTTATAGAACTATGCTCGAGAAGATGATTAGAGATGCAATGCACCAGTTAGTACTAAACATATTAAAGAAGATTAAAGCCAAAGTGATTATCGTTTTAAGTAAGTAAACTTTTTTTTTTAATCTGGTTTTTTTTCGTAGGAGTGTGATTTACAAGGAGCAAGTGAGGTTAAACCAAGTAGCAAGCAATGCATTAATGGCCAGGCTCGAAGCGCAAAAGGCGATTAGTGATGCAGCTGAGAAAGAACTTTATCACAAATATCGGCATAGAAATGAGCTTGAGAAACGGCTTGGGCCAGAATGGGATCAAGCAAGGAAGAGATCAAGAACCGATAATAATTATGAAGATGATGCTTTATGTGAAGAAAGAGAGAATAGACCTGTTCACTATTTTCCTGGAATCAAGGCGAAGAAGACGCCTTTGCATAAGGAGCTTAGGAAGTTTCTAGAGGAAGAGCAAAGAGCATCTGCAGAAGAAGGAAGTGTAATTACCGAAAAGCTTCTTAGACTAGAGATAGGAGGAGGAGGAGAAGGTGGAGAAGGGAAGAACAAAGAAAAATTTGAGTTTCCGGATTTTCGGAAACAAGAAGTGGAAGAAGAAGAAGATGAAGAGAGTCGACAAGTGCGTGGGAAAGGGAATGTAGAGAAGTGGCTTCAAATGCTGTTAGAGAACAGTAAAGAAGATGAAAATGCAACATGTCAAGAAGAGAAGAATAATGAGCCAGAAATTGTTGAAGAGAAGGAAGAAGAGAATGAGACGGAAGATATTGGTAATGGAAAAATACAGAGAGAAACAAGAAGGCTGTATAGGTCGGAGAGTGCTAGGGGTTTTCGGAGGACGCCGTCTTCTCCGTCTATGATTATGGGGATGAGGAAAGGAGTGGATTGCATTGGGAAGAAACCTAAAGTAATGGGGGAAGATAGTGATGAAGAGGAGAATCATGCCACTGAGAATAATAGTAGTAGCTTCATCAAGTCAATCAAGAAGAAGAAGGCAGTCAAAATATGAGACTTGCTGTTGTTACCTTTCTATTTTTGATTCATGTAATTGTAGCAATACATTATTTGCATTCTTTAGATCTAGGCTATTCTAGCTAAGATCTTTTTTTTCTTTTGAATGAGTGTGTGTTTGTGAGTTGATTGTCGTTGTTGTACATAAAAAAAGCATTTGTGTGTTTTTAAATATATCCGAAGTTCATTGTTTTTGTTAAACCATATGCAACGGTCGGATAGCGGATCCAAAACTATAGAACTTGGATGTGGATCTTTTATCGAAATGGAATAACTTTATTTTTTATTTTTTTTATTTCTCAAAATTTTAACTAAATACCCGACCCGAATCAGCATATTTTTTTATCCTTCGCCCACAAAGGGACTGATTTGTTCTTTCAGTCGGAAGCGACTGAAAAACGATTTTTCTGAACATTTGATGGAAACAGTACACTGATATCTGACAGGATCCAAACCCCTATCCGATGATTAATAGGAATATCATTATGAATTCAAGCTTAAAGATTTGATCTTATTCTCAAACAAAATAAGATAAATAAATATAAATATGACAGCAACTGTTTTACCAAATTTTCTTCTTTCTTTCAAGAAATGGATTTCGTCCTTGTCTTAGTAATAGAAGTCCTAATACCACTTCTAACAACCTTAGTCTTACTGTCCATCGGTGTTTGCTGTCCGAACCCGACCTCCTCTTCCTCTCTTCCTCCTCCATGGGACCCACCCCCGCTCTTAGATGTCAGCATCCCGAACTTCATCCACTTGAAGATCCTTGCCTTTTTCTTCTCCTCCAACATCCTCTCCATCAACACTTGCATAGAATTAAACTGGCTCTGCAACCTAACAACGTCTTCCTTGAGCCTCTTGATTTCTATATGTCGAGCCGATATCTCACGCTTGGAGTGGCACCGGACGGGAAGTTCGAGCCCCACCCCATTTATGTTCGGGCTGCGGGTCTCACTGAACTGACCGCTCCACCCAATATGCTGCTGCCCATTGTAATTGTTACTGACTTTGTTTTGCTCGGAGAAGAGGACTTGTATAAGGGCTCGAACGGGTAACCTTTCGTTTTGGGAAGCATGAAGAGATGCCTCCGGAGAGAGGTTTCTGCTGTCCATTAGCTTGCATAGAGTCTTTCTTTCTTGCTTCGATGTATTAGGATGTACCTACATGTTTTTCATTAATCAATCATTCTTTGATACAACATTACAGATGTGTTGTTTGTAGTAAGATAAAATATAATTTAAGTATTTTTAAAATACACCCCTCAAACTTTTGTTTTCATAGATTATACCCCTTAATTACATAACTTCCCATTTTTACCCGCCCAAATTATTTTACCATTGGTAAAAGGAAATCTTGGTGAGGATATATACGAGTAAGGGTACTTCTATATGAATATAATTCATATATTATATTTATAAAATCGTATCCTACTCAATCTCTGGATATGCTACGGAATCAATTTAAGAAAAAGTTGACACTGCCTTTCACTTTCAAACAGCTAATGAGAGTAATGGAGACGACAGAAAAGCCAAAAAAAAACGACGTTGTTTTGTTTTTTATTTTGTTCGTTTGTTTTGCCCAAAACAAAAGACAAGCTAAATGTAGGAAAATCAAGCAATGTGTGTGCAAAAAAGAGAATGATCGGTTCATAGCCTTCCACGTGGCATCTGTCATATGATATATTGGGATACCGAAAAAATTTAAAAGAATACGAGAATAGATATTCTGAATAGCTTAAATGGTATCATATCATCATAAATAATAGTATGACATCATCCAAGTTATTAGGGCTATCTACTCCGGCCACCTAATAATGCCTAGTGACATATGACATGATTTTGATCGGAAGAGGAATCTCTGATGATGCAGGTGACAGCACAAGCAAACCAGACTCTGTTAAGAGAACCCATGTAATAATTACCCGCCATTAAGATAGATTTATTAGTTACCGTTTAACTGTTTTTTGAAATTCAGAAACTACTAGTAAAACAAAGCTTCCAAATTTATACTCAAAACAACATACTTAAGTAGTCACCTTAAGATAAGTATCAATGGCTCGGTAAAGCCCATCGTCCGTAGCCCGAGCATGGTTTGGGAGAGCCCCGGCAAGCGACAAAAACTCCGGTAAGCCCAAATTGGCATCAATGGCTGCCTCAGCGAGATAAGAATCAATCAGCTTAATCACCTTAACAACCGCAATCCCACTCCTAACCCCATCCTCAACCGCCATAAACCCCTTAACTAACCTAATCACAAGCTCGACATCAAGCACAGTTCCACACGTGTGACTGAACGACGGGATCATGAGCTCCTTCAGCGAGGCCTGGTCCAACTGCCACGAGACCCGCTTCTCAAGCTCGGCCCGGTAGGTGGGATCCACCCCTACCATGTTGGCAATGCGGATGAGGCGGAGGAGGAAGTTGCACGGGATCGAGTCCTGTTCCGGGGGAAGGATTCCGACTAGAGTTTCGACGAAGAAGCGTTTCCGGGTCCAGAGGGCGGTTATGCTTTGTTGTGTGGGGTCGTCCGAGGAGGAGAGTGGTCCGGTTTGGATGAGATCCGGGAGCCATTTGGAGGCGTAGTGGGTTATGATCGAGCCAAGTAGGTCAGGTTGGACGCCTTTGGATTTGATGGCGGTGAGGGTTTTGACAAAGTAGTCCAGGTCGAGTATGCAGGCGTCCTCGTAGAACCAATATTGCGAGGGTGCGAGGTTAGACGAGGATTTTTCCGGGAGAGTGACGGAATCTGGGGTTTCTGGGTTGTTCATTTTCTTACTCTATGGCTTGTGGTGAAGATAAGGAAACAGAGGAATGAGTAAATAGTTGAGAAACAGAGACAAAGACGAAGGATGTGACATAGAGAGAGAGAGAGAGAGAGAGGACTGACGATGGTTATTCTTTGGCGTTGGAAGAGATAGCGCCAAGGAATGGAGAGGTGGCAAGGAGATGCAGAATATCTACGGTGAATTTGTCAGGTTCTAAGAGGATACTACTACGTTTCCTTAATTCATTATTTTTGGTTGTTTTGTTCCCAATACAAACGAACTGCTTGTGAAGAGAAAAGGTTGAATCCATCAATTGCAATAAAGTTTGATTTGGATAGGAGATACTAAGAATTCTACCGTTCTTCCCTAGATTGTATCTATTTACAACTTTTGACACTAACTTTTGGCCCAAGTTACTAGCTCAGTATAAACTCATAGCATCCAGTTTAGTCGACATTCTTGCTGGCGTGACACACGGCAAACACTATCACAACCATTTTTATGTTGGTGTGATTATCATTCAACCGAAAAGACTTCCACAACCGTAATTACTTCTTATCACACCAACATATGAAAGTGAAAATTAGACAATTTGATAGAGAATTCTTACAAACCAATAAACATCTCATTGCTTGAGAAAAAAACTGTCAGAAACATGCTGTAAATTTAACTACTTTGTTTCTTAACATTATTCTCTAAGAGAAAAAAAATAAAACCCAAATTCTACAGAACCAACAAATATAAAATAAATCTAACACCTTTTCCCCCCCATCAAATCTTCTTCAGATATCTTATTCTCTCTTCCCCCTCTTTTTTTTTTTTTTTAATTTATTTTAATCCAAATTTCATTCTTTATATGTTCCTCGGAGTAGAGGATGTTTCGGACGAGCTGTTTGAAGAGTTGGTTGAAAGAGAGCCATTCCCACCTTCGTCCTGAGCCATGACCGGAATCTTGACGGCAGACCTTTCCAACTCTTTCTCGAGCTCTTCTTCCCGGCGAAGTGAAGTGAACTGGCCGTCTAAAGATCTGGCTGCACCTAACCAAGCCAGAACGATCACTAAAAGGATACCTCCTAGGTAAGGCGTTGAGTTGGCTAGAGACCCAAATGTCAAGATCATAAATTGTTGGATTAGAGCTCCGCCTGATTTCCCCAATGGGTTGCAGACAACGTCTATGGCTGCCTTCCCTTTAACCTGAAAGGGGTAATTTGAAAGACATAAGGAACAGATACGATCAGGCATATAAAGTTTTGACTCCAACTTAGTCCAAATTGTTTACTAGATGCAAAATCCAATTTGACTCAGTCAAACCAGAATATAATTAGTCCCAATTTCAGTTTCAAAGAAGGCCAAATACTAGAACTGAATAGTAGAGTAGAGAATAAACCGAACCTTAGTGTCCTCATCTAAGGGGATATAAGCCATCTCCTTACACGGATCAAACAAGCTGTACTTAGCACTCTTACTGAATATGTTCTGAAGAGCACCAACATAAACTGCGGCAAGAAGAGGAGTCAACCCAAACTTGGCAAGAGTAGGTGCAAAGGGGTCCCCAAACAAAATTAACGAAAAGAAACCAACTCCAGTCAAAAGCAAGACGGTTGGTGTAATCTTCGCCGCAACTCCCCACCCATATTTGTCAAATATGTATTGACTAAGCAACATCATACTGAATGTTGCTATTCCGGTAGCGGTTGAGAAGTCTCCCATGAAAGAAGAGTATTCATTTGGGCTTGGAAACTGCATAGTTAAGAATAAGTATATTATTTTTTAGACCAACAGTGAAATTCGGAAGGTTAAATTGAATATGTACCTGAGCTTTAAGTTTTGATTTCCATGTAACTTCGACAAGGTTAATACTAATACCATATGCAACGACCAAAGTTGCAAGATCCCTTATGTATCGTGAAGAGACCAAGAACTTCAAGCTCTCCATCGTTCCCATCTTCGGCTTTTCCTGCAAAGTGGATTAAAGAAGAGAGCAAATTATAGGTCATGTTTGTTGATGTGCTATTAAAAATAGGCTCAAAAAGTATTTTTCATCCCTATACTCTACGTTCATCCTAATATGTTAAAGGAAGTTAACTAAAAAGTGGCTAGAGACTTAAAATGGATCATTTGAAATAATTGAAGAATGAAACTACACCAAAACGAAGTATAGGGACGAAATTGAAAAATGAAATATAAAGTGTAGGGACGAAAATGAACAATAATGTAAGTACAGAGACGATCTGTCTTAATTCTGTCCTTTATTCAAGTAGTTTTTTCTTCGCCAAATTGCCCGAGGCCTACGCTTTTTTGAATCCAATAGTGGATGTTATGCCAGTAATACCTCTTTTCTTTTTTCTATTAGCTTTTGTTTGGCAAGCTGCTGTAAGTTTTCGATAATCTTTTTAAAACTGTTTAGCCATTAAAAATATGATGAGAAATAATAGAAAACCATCGGAAGAAGAGTATTGTACCTTCTTCTTCTTGCTACGGGTTGGAAGAGGAACATATCTATTGACCCACCAGTAGAGGAAGCAGATGGCAAGGCCCATACCCACAACAATGCTCATCATGGCTTTCAAAGATATGGCCCAACCGTCAACTCCCGGGCCCAAATGTTTCCTCATGTTAGAGAAATACTTCACAGTTCGGCCAGAGAAGATGAGTGCAATATTGGCTCCAAGTCCAAACAGAGGGTAGAATTTTTTGGCTTCATCAACTGTGGTTATCTGTATAAAGAAACAGAAGTACACAATTTATCCAACCTCATCTCGAATCCCCTTCATATGAGTCAATAAATTTGACTCGGAAATTATGAGATCAAACAAGTAGTAAAAATGCAATTGCCCACTCAAGCAAGAGTAATAACACAAATATAAAACTGAGATCCACACCTCTATGCCAATGTTAGCCAACAACCATTTTATAACATGTTGTAATTGATTAAGTCAACAGAATTGAGACTTAAGGAATCTCTTATAAATCATCAATATTTTTCAGCAGCTGAATATTAGATAAAAGGAATCTCAAGAAAATCAATTATTCGAAATAGTCTATAACTAAAACAGGTCACGGGCATTTCAGACCCAATTTTTTTATTAAAAAAATCACATTTCATAAACACCAGATTAGAAAACAGCTCATAGTCAACATTCAAAACAACAGTAAGATTGTCAAATTTATAAGCTGGTCAAACAAATACCACGTTCCAAAATAATAAGAAAAGAAACAACTTGTAATAACAACAATCAGCAGCCAAGATCAAGATCAAAACAACAATCTCTAGATAAAGAAACAACTTGTAATAACAACAATCAGCAGCCAAGTTCAAGATCAAAACAACAATCTCTAGATGACAACAAATCAAAACAAGGAATAATAAAAAGAACTTTTTTTTTTACCTGATTGGCAAAACCCCAGAACAATACAGAAATGACAACACTGCCCCACAATTCAGCCATGACATAGAACAAGCAGAAGCTCCAGATCCTCAAAATCGCAAGTGGGCCCAAAAACCTGGGTCCGAGCGAGGCAAGAAGGTTGTCGGCGAGTGCTTGAGGGTGAATATGATTGCTAAGAGGATACAACAAGAACCCAAAAGCCCCAAAAAAGGCGATAAAGGGGACAATAACAGTGTAAAACAAAGCCTGTTTGGACAAAACATTTGACAATTTGGTGTATAACAACATAAACCCAATAGCCATAGGAAGATTCACCCATGTCTTTAAAAAGGGAATAATCTCTGCACTGCTCCCTTTAGCAGTAACCACAAGAACATCCTTCGTATCTCTTAGAATCGTGTAGTTGAACAGGATGCAAAAGAACATCAGCCCAAGAGGGACAATTTTCTTAAAAGTGGTCAACTCGATGCCTAAGAATTTAGCAGGTTCTTCAATTTCGAGTGGGCCCCCCTCTCCAGCAGCAGCAGCTTCTGCTCTGCAGATGAGAGAGAGTGATCCCTGTTTAGGGGAAAAGACATGGGTTTTTGTGAGAAAGGTTTGAAATTTATGGAACCCATTTGAAGGGAGAGACAACCCAGAAAGTGGTTTGAGCTTTTGGGTGGGAATTCTTTGCCTTAGCGAAGCTTGTGATGGGAGGAGAAGAGAGAAACTCTTGGATTTGGGGTGGGAAGGTAGAGAGAGAAGCCCTTTGCTCTGTAGAACAGCCTCCATGTCTTCTTCCTCTCTGTAATCAGCAGAACATAGATAGAGAGAGAGAGAGAGAGGTGGATGGAGAGAAAATGGCCTCCTTTCTCCTCAATAGAGGGTTGGAGGAGGACACAGAAAGAAGGGATTTTATATTAGTGCAAAAAAATTATAACCCTTACTCTCTCAAACAGGGGAAACAAACTAAGAAAATGGGATCTTTTAAGATAGATTCTCTGTTTTTTTTTTCCGTCTGGGTTAAGAAGAGGTTAATTAGGATCAGAGAAGAAGAAGGGTTTTTTTTTTTCTTTTTTTTTTTTTATGGGAGAAAAAAATCTAAAAAGTGGCCGAGTGAAACAGTCAAAGCAAAGAAAAAGTAAAACCATGTATAAAGAGATCCAACGACTGCCAAGTAACAAGGGTGCAAAATGAAGAAGGAGAAATAAATATAAATAAATAATATATTATTATTTAAATTACGAAACTAGCCTTGAGATTTAGGGTGATTTGTCCAAACAACCGTCAGATACTCTGTGTTTGTTTGTTTTAATAATAATCTTCGTGGGATTCGTGGCTTTCGGTTGTGAAAGCTGTTGGTAATTTTTTTTGTCGAGGTTTAAAATATGTTTTTTTTATTTTTTATCTTTTTGAATTATTCATAAGTTATCGTATAAATAATTTTTAAAATATAATAGAAAAAATATTATTTTTTATAAATTTTTTTTATATTTATAAGTAAAATTAATACATATTTATAAAATAATATATTATTTTATGAATAATTATGATTTTTGAATAAATAATTAAATTATTTTAATGATTATATATTTAAAATTTTAGAATATAAATTTTAATAGTAATTAATTATTTAATTAAAAAAAATATTAAGTATATTTAATAAATACTAAAAACATGTATATATGCGTATCCCGATCGGACATCAATTTTTATTTATTATTTATAAATATTTTAATATTAAATATATTTAATTATATTTATAAATCATTTTTTAAAATTTAAACCTTTACCTCATTTTATTTTAACCATGGTTAAAAAGTTTAACAATCATTTGATATGTGAAGGAAGTGAAGGTAAGTTCTTGCAAGGTTCGTTAAATGGAATCATGTTTGCATTAGAATTTTAGGTGGCCTTTAGTTGTTAAATTGTATAGTTGTTTTAATAATTTAAAGTTGTTATCTATAAAATTAGTGATTGTTCCAAAATAAAAGTTTATATAATTTCGAACTTATTATATATATATATATATATATATTTTTTTTTTTTTTTTTTAATTTTTTTTTTGGGAAAGTGTCATTGGTAGCTACTCACTGTTATGAAAAGTTACAGGGCATTATTTATAATAATAGTAAAAATTAAAATAAGAAACTGTATATTACATCACTTAGTAAGAAACTGTATGCAAAATTTACCTTTTCCTTACAGCAAAGGAGGCCCAACTTTCCCTTTTATAATATTTAAAAAAATAAAATAAAAATACATTTATTTATTTCTTTATCAATAATGATTTTGAAAACATTAGTTTTATATCATTTTCATTTTGTCAGCCAAAAATTGTTTTTTTTTTTTTTTTTTTTTGGCCGAAGGAATCGTTATATTATATATATATATATATATATATATATAAAAAGTGTTGGACGGCTCCGATTAATCCACGACTCACAAAAATGCTGTAGTGATGACTAATTAAAGTGTTTCCCTCGAACCTCGGGGGCCCCACCTACCTCGAGATTGCGGGCACGTAATCTTCTTTCAATTTGCATCGGGACAAAAGAGTGTATGTAGCTTAGGACACGTCGTTGCTTCCTGCTTAAAAGCCCAGTTTGAGTCCCATACCTTCCTTCTATTTCTACCCGGGAATCACAGAAGCCCAATTAACAACTAGCCTCGTACTAGGATTAGGTAAACTTCTTGGCCATTGATAAGACTTATTTATTTCAATATTATTTATATACGTTAGTCGTTTTAAATTAAGATAGTATATAATTAAAATAGATCCAAAGTATTTTAAAGTGGATCTAATTCATGTTTAAAGATGTAAACTAACAAGCATGTACCGACCCGAAACCGATAATTTTCGGTTAGTTTAGTTAGTTAAATTCGTATTTTGATCAGTTTCAATACATCAACCGAAATATTGATATATATATTAATTATAATTTTTATAATATTTTATTCTTCTACAAAATTAGTTATAAGGAAAATAAATTCATGAAAATGAATTGAAAAAACTTTCTTTGATATTTGGCCCGAAAGTTAGTGTGAGCACTTAATGATTTCAGCCATCATATGCTTTGTATTTATATACAAATAATATATCATGTTTTTCTAATTTTATTATGAATCTTAATTGCCTTAAAATGTAAAAGTGAGATGAACTAAAACCTATTCAGTGGTCGGCCATCTATTAGCACAATCATAGAATATAAATAGCTTTATCGTTTAAATATACAAATATTATGTTATTTGATTTATAAAATTATGTTGTTGAATATTTGTAATTTATAAAGTGTAGACCTCTAGTATTATTGTATAACTTATATTGTTGGATATCTCAATTGGATGATATTGAGTTGATTGAATGTGAATTTATGATATATTTTAAATATTATTTTGATTAAAAATAATATGATATATTTTTAATTATTATAATACTAAATTTTTTTCAAATATAATATTTAATGAAAGTAACTCTATATAATAAATTTTTAAATAATATAAAATTTACATATATCATAACATTAATATATATTTCTCAATTACATATAAAATGATATAATGAAGTATAAATGAAAATAATAATAATAAAAAGTGTGAACATTTTAATAAAACTTACCGATTCGAATCAAAATCGACTGATCTAATACTAATTCAATTTTACGACAAAATCGATAAAAAGAAAAAAAAAAAAAAAAGTCGAGCGGGTATGATTTTGATTTCGGTTCAACTTCAACAAAAAACCGAATTTTACACGCCCCTAAATACAGTGTATCTAAAATAAAATAAAAATAATATTTTGTTGTATAATTTGTTAATCCATAAATTCAAATGATTCACATAACCATTGCCCTTAATCCATTACAAAACATCCTCTTATTATTACATCCGCCAAAAAAAAAAAAAAAAACATTACACATCATCAATTGTAAGAAACTTGGGGCCCACCATAGCGCTCGACACGATCGTCAATCCACTCCCTCATGTCCCTCAGCACGATGTCAGCATTCTCATCTGACTCCCCTTGGATCAACGAATGATACATCCCATCATAAATCTTCAAGCTCTTGTCCGCGCTGGATGCCTTCTCATACAGCAACTTTGACGACGTAGGACACGTCACCCCGTCCGCGGTTCCATGAACCGTCAAAAACGGCGCCGACACCTTGGAGAAATTATCCTGTATGTACTGAGTCACCCTAGCAACCTCTCTCATGGTCCCCACCCTAGGCTTTCCCGTATACCTCCTCGGATTCGACGCTATGATCTTCAACTTCTCAGGATCCCTGATCGCTTTTCCGACCATCTTGTTGTCGGGCATCGCGGCCCACGTGTCGGCCAGCCCAAAAAAAAGCCCGTACACGAACAAATGGGCCTTACTGGGCTTCATGTTTTCAGGGATGACGAATAAAGGAGCCGAGAAGATAAGCCCGGTCCACGTATCGGGTTTCGACTGGAAGTACATCAACATAGTGGCGGCCCCACCCATCGACTCGCCGAATAGAAAAGCCGGTAGGTGTTTATACGGCTCGCTAAAACGGACGTGCGTGAAGTACGATAATGACGTGGCGGCAATCTTCTCCAAATCGCCGAGGTAGCAACGGATGCCGTCGGAACGGCCGTGGCCGAGGAGATCGGCGGCAAAGACGGCATAACCCCAGTTGGCGAAGTTGATGCAGATCTTCTGGAAAAGCCAGCCAGTGTCGGAGCCGTAGCCGTGGGTCATATATACCGTGGCTTTGACTTGAGGTCGATCCAACGGCAGGAAGCTCTGGGTGAAAATCTTGCCGTTGGGCGTTTCGAAGTATGATTGGGTGTTGCGGACTCCTTGGGATGTGTAGTAGTCCTCCTCCGGTTCGTAGCCCCAGAAATTCGGAGGTGTCTCGGGCTGAGGCTGTGTCGTTTCGGCCGACATGGCTGTTTTGTCGGGAATGTTTCGTGGGTTTTGGTGGAGAGAGGTTTTCGGTAGTGGGTATATAAAAAAACGGGACTTGGATGTGAGAGAGAGAGAGAGATTGGTGTCCACTTTTTCTAAGTAGCCTGCCTTATGGTAAGGAATGTGATAGGGGAGTAGGTGAGTTTGGTGGCGTTACATCATTATCTTATTTTTTTATATATTTTTTTTTAAGTGTAATTGAATAATTAAAATTAGAATTAAATTTATCGATTTTATTTAATAATAAATATAATTTTTTTCTAAAAAAATTATTAAATATTAAATTCTAATAAATTCCCTCTTCGGATCATTTCATTTTATTTATATGAATAATATAATACATTTCAAAAATTTAAGATAAGATTCTAAACTAAATTTTATTAACTAAACCAATCAAAATTTGCTTTTGTAATTTATTTATTTTTTATTTAATCATTAATGAAAAGAGAATATTCACCAACTTAAAAATAACATGGCAAAGTTGGTGGACTAATTTTTGTAATATTTCAAGAAAAAAAAAAAGTTGAGTAGGTGAGTAGGGTCCACCAGAGCTTTGGTTGGAAGTATTTTTCATGATTAAAAAAAAAGAAAGTAAAAAATTAAAATAAAATAAGGATTAAATAGGTCGTATTTTAACAAAAAAGAAAAAGATGAATTAGATAGAAATAAGTCGGATTATTAAATTGAAGCGGATAACTAAATTAAATAAGTTCTTAATAAAATCTTAAAATTAGAAATCTAAATTTAATTTATAAAATTTTAAAAAAATTTAAATCTAATTTTAGAAATATAATATAATAAAATATAATTTATTAATATTTTTCTCTTATTTTTATATTTATTTATTTATTTTAAATATTTTATTTTATTGAATTCAAACGGATCATATTTATTTTTTTAAGAAATCAAATGGTTCGATTTTGCCTGAAGATTTAAAGGGTTGCAACATTTAGGGATGGCCCCTAAATCTGAATATTGTTCATGTATTATTTATTTAATCTGATAAATAAAAATTATAAAATTAAACAAAAATTTCAATATATGTGATAAAATTTTATTTATGAACTACATTAATACTTTGATAATTTTGAAATTAGAAAAATTTATTAGTTTAATAAAATATTAAATTAATAATTAATATATTTTTAATCTATTAGAAATTGGAACCAACGTTCAAAATTTGAATATGGACTATCAATCAAACGTCGTCTAGGGGCTTATCTTTTCGATCGATAAATATATATAGTTGCCAACTACCAAATTTGGTTGATATCCAATAAAATTTAACTTGGGCCGATCCATTATGTAAATTGGGCCGAACCCATTTGTTGTTATGCCACGTGTAAACATCCTAAAAGACCATTTACCCATCGCGGCAAAACAACTATAAAGCAGTGCCCGCTCAAAAATAGATTTTTGTTCTCTCCTATCTCCTACTCCTTCCATGCGCGTGGAAATCACGGATACTAATACAGATACAACAAACGGAAAAACAGCGCGTGGGTGTCGACTATTTAGCTCACCCCACTGCCACTCTTCAGTTCCCCCACAACCCCCACTCTCCCTCTACCTCCGCGTCTCTGTCACATTCTCATATTTTGCAGTAAACGATCTATTGTATGACCATTTTCCCTCCACTCTGCCATTTTCTGCATCCCTATGCTGCCGTTTAAAATGGTTTCTAATTTGTCTCATTAGGCTTTGTTTCTCTGGTTTCTTACTCTGTTTCTTGTTAAGGAGTCCGCATTTTTTTTTTTGGGGTGCATTTAGATCTTGTTTTGACTTCAGAGTGATGAAGTTGTGTTTTTAGTATACTCTCGTCTTCATTCAAGCCATTGTTCAACTTCAACTTCAGAATCGGAAAGAGTTTGTTGCTCTTGTTCTTCTCTGGTTCATCTACTTAAGAAGGTACCATATCTCTTTTTCTTCTAAGCTCCTTGTTGATGAAGCTTTGTTGAAGCTCATTTCGCTTCAATCTTCAGGTTTCTTGGACTCGATGAATATGGGGTTTTATACCAGATTTTGAAAAGTTTCGTTTTCTCTGTTTTTTTACCTGGAGGTTTTCATTAGTAATAGATCAGCCATTTTAACGCGTAACAAGTCTTTCTTCATGTTATTTGACCCAATTTTCTGGTGTGATCTCTTTCATTGTTTGTCATTTTCACCCAAGGGAAACATTTGCGGGGTCGAGAGAGATTTGAGTTTCCTCAAGTAACTGGTTGTGATATTGATCTTACGGGGGGAACGAAATCAAACGTTCGAATCTTCGTGTGTGTGTTTTTTTTTGCTTGTGTGTGTAAGAACAAGTTGATATCATGTTTGAAACTTTTTATCATCGAAAGCTGGAATTATTCTCTGCCCAAATCATTGTATCAAGATGCTTGTTGAATACTGTTTGATTGCTCTGCATTTTCCACCTTTCAGATAATCACTGTTCTTCAGATTTTCTTTTCAGAAAAGGAATCAGAACAATGCCTCAGTTTGAGGAGTCAAATGTGGAAGATCGTAAGGAATTCGAGTGGGGACGTAGAAAAGGAGTCGGTGGGAAAAACAAAGATAAAATTTTCTATGGATCATATTCGTACAATGGAGAAGAATACTTCCTTTACGACTGTGTATACCTCTACCCCAAGCACAATCAAACCGAAACCTCTATCGGAAAGCTCGTGAAATTGTTTGAAACTCCGGAACATGAAAAGAAAGCCAAAATGGTGCAATTTTTCCGGCCTGTTGGTATACGGGAACTTCTAAAAGATGTCAATAAGGAGCCGAGATATAATGAAATCTTCTTGGCTTCTGGACAGGGTTTTGGACTTAGTGATATTGTTTTCGTGGTAATAAGCGTATTAATTTAACATCTTTCTCAGTACATCGCTATACTTTCTAAGTGTTAGTCATATTTGGACTACTTTTCCTTACAATCAGGAAGCAATTATCAAAAAATGCAATGTTGTATGCGCATCAACGGACGAGAGAAATCCTCAATTATCTGAGAGAATGTTGGAAAAGGCTGAATATTTTTTCTGCAGAACTTTGGATGTGGAGAAGATTAAGATATTGGATGAATTTCCGGATCAAATAGCAGGAGTTAAAGGTAACATGTATGAGATGATTAAGCAATGACACTTCATTTTGTCACACGTAGATTTCAATCACATCTTGACATTTTCCCCTGTTTTCGTCTTAAAGATTCTTATAAAATGTATATGCATCGCCTGCAGTGGAATTCTTTTTTAATGGAAGAATTCAAAGGATGAGGTCTCTTGCAAGTATCGAAAAGGGATCACAGGCACACAAAGAAGAAGAAAGGATCGAGTCTACTCAACAAGTGAATCAACATGTGAAAGGTGACATATGTATTAAGAATGCTGAAGTTTGATGTTACATATGAGTAAGTCCTTTCGTCGAATTTAACAAATAGCTTGTTCCCTGTAAGGCGATGATGAACCATGGATAGATGATGCTGCCGTGCATGAGGGTCCCAGAAAATGTGGGGCTTCTCGCAAACCTAAAGTGAGAACTTTCAGTGGTGTGTCGCATCCACCTCTTGCTGCTTCTCCATCAAAGAAGAGGAAGGTTCTTCATGGGGAACTCTTATCAAAAGAGAGGAGCATGGATGTTTTGGAGAAGCTGAAAGAGACGCCTGAAAAGGCAAGTCTTTTTGGTCTTTTTTTTTTGTTCTTTCAACCTTTTCCCCACTTGAATTGGCTTGTATACACTTCTAGCAAGAAGGCATTGTGATCAATATAGCCTCTGTAGAACCACGATCACGTTCTCTCTAATGGTCTACTTGATTTGAGGCTGTGAAATGCATAATGTGATTATGGCTTCATCTAATTTCTTCACCCTTTCATGCAGACTAAAAAAACTAGTGAAGGGGGTAAAAATTATTTCAAAAAACTGGTGAGTTTTTCAATGCTTTCTACCCTTTAGAACTTGCACTTCTCGTTCGGTAGTAACGATTCTAAAGAACGTACTAAGATCAGGAGTAAAAAATTTCCTTCTTCTTTCCACCGTATTAGACTTCACTTTTTCAACTCTTTTTTAGCCATGGGAGCAAAATATACTGCTAGGTCAAGAAAAAGGTTCCCTTGTCATTCTAGAAAATCTCGATCCATCCCTTTCTTCAGCCGAAGTTGAGGTATATATTAATCTTTTCTTTAGCATCTCCATAATTGTATTAATGTAACATTATCACTTAGAAACAACCTTTTTGATTCTTCATCGTCATTCTCTTACATCTTTTTAATTTTCAGTATATAGTTAAATGTGCTTTTGATCGAGAAGCTGAGGCAAGGATGATTCCCCACACTGCTATTTCTAACCCAAACTATGGTAATATATAACCCATCCTGCTATTATAGGTACTTTGGATTCTCAAATTGGATAAATGGGCTGTTTTTTTTTTTTTTACTGTGTAAATAGGCAGAGCTATTGTCATATTAAAAAACAAGAGAGATGCTGATGATGCCATATCCAAGTTAACCGAGGGATGTCTTGTTCTTGACGATGAAAGGTGACAAAAACTACTAAATACGCTATACCTTTTGCTTTCATAATCTTAACCTTTTGACCGGGTTAACCCACTACTCTGCAGAGTCGTCACGGGTTATAGGGCAACCCTACCAGAACAGAAGAGGCAAGGAAATTTCAATAGCCATATGGTCATCAACAGATTCATGCATAAGCAAAGTGCAGACATGGTAGTAATGTAAACTCACTCTACTTGTCTCAGTTTTATGCTTATTTTGTGCTCGTTATATTGATTTTGTTACTTTCCTCTGTCCCCTATTCTTTTCTTTTCTTTTTCTTTCTTTTCTGTAGAAAAATGCGGTATCTACATCACATTGTGCACAGCCAAACAACATTGAGTTTGAAATGGCCTTGCAGTGGTGTGAATTGCAATGCAAGTCAGATTTGTGGTGGAAAGCTTTACAAGAGGTACTCTAAGTTATCCCTACTTATCAGTTTTTTTTTTCTCTATTTCTCTCTCTTTTGTAAAGAAAATGAAGAGTTCGACGTTATCCTGTTAATTTACTTTTATGTTGGTAGAAACAAATGAAGGAGATGGATTATCTTACTAGCCAGTTGAAATCCTCTAGAATTTCTTAACTACAATTTGGTAAAAGCACTCGACTCTGTCTCTCTGTTAATTTTTTTACTGATGTTGTGCTCATTAGCATTTGTTTCCATGCAGTAGTAAACAATACCACGTGCTTATATCCTCTATGTGAGAGAGGGTGAGGTGGGTTTCACGTACCAAATCCACCACCCTCTCTCACAGAGGAGTATAAGCCGGCTTCTCGAAGGGTAGAAATCTCATAAAATCTAAAATCTTTTAAAGAGACGGTGTAAATTGAAAGAAAAATAGATACATGAAGGAGAAATTTTTTTGTGCTAGCTTTTAGAGAAAAACACATTTCACTCTCACTTAGTTCTAGTATTACTTTTGTTATATAATTACTCTGTAAAAACCCCTTTGTGGGTCCCTTCACCACTCTAGAAAACTCTTGATTTTACTGTTCAACAGAGCTCAACAGGAAGTTTTCATGATTAACAGTTAAATTAAGTCATCTTCTCATACATGAAAGTAGAAATCAACAATCTTCTAACTAGAGCAGTCTCTAAAAAATTGTCAGAAACTAACAGACCATACTACCATAGCATCACATGAGAAGAGCAAGGAACCATCTTTTTTGTTTTCTTTTTTAGTTTTTTTTTAGTTCTTTTCATTCCTTGGAGGATTTGTTTATGAGAGACTTGTGGATATGGGGAATGACTCCTCCACCGGCTATGGTTCCTTTAATGAGAGTGTCAAGCTCTTCATCTCCTCGAATTGCTAGTTGTAGATGACGTGGTGTTATACGTTTGACTTTAAGATCCTTGCTGGCATTTCCGGCCAGCTCCAACACTTCTGCCGTCAGATACTCCAGAATAGCTGCTGTGTAAACTGCAGCTGTTGCCCCAACTCGTCCGTTTGCAGCCACTCTGGTTTTTAGAAGACGGTGGACTCTACCAACAGGGAACTGCACCAAAATATACAAGAAATTGGTAATTGGTTTTTGTTTTTAAGTAGGAACAAATCAGGAGTTGAGTCAAGTCAAGTTCTAATTCCATAGAAGTTGGAAGTAGGTCAAACAATCCTAATACAAACAAGAGAAGAAATTTAAATTTTCTTAACAAGTTCAAATCTTTTGCAAACTCTAAAGCTGTTATGAAACAGAGTGAAAGACAGCGGAAGTGTTGCAAGAACTATCTCGTATAATCTTTTCACCAATGTGAAAATCTGAGTAGTTTGCAGCATCTCTCATGCCTTTTTCCTCATGACACTAATAAGATACCATCTCTCATACCTAATAGTTTGCAGCATAACCTGGGTTTATGTAATATCTGAGTAGCAATGTTTACTTCATGCTATATTCTGTTCAAGTTCGTATCTAGGCCTTCATCTTTAGTTTTCAGCATCTGTTCTAAGACGGTTTGGAGAAAAACTTAGAATGAAACAACAGGGCACAGGCAAAATTCCTAGACTTCATGCCTTAGATCTAACCTTCACAGCAGCTCCATATACACGTTTCTTCCTACTATGGTATAGACAAAATTATGGGTAAAGATTAGAAACATAGTTTATACAGAGATATCTATGAATTCTAAGCAGCTGAAATTACAGAAAAAAAGAAAACTAGAAGAACATAAACATGGTCTCAAGAATTGCAAGATTCGGAGTTGAAACTTCCCTTTTCCGTAACGGTTTCACAGAAATTTAAACCTAGAAAGAGAGAGAGAGAGAGAGGACCTGGAGACCAGCTCGAGAAGAGCGAGAGACGGGCTTCTTCTTGTCCTTGTCCTTGTTGGAGGCGGTCTTGCCCATTATCAGACCCTTGGCTCCCTTCCCCGACATTTTCCCGCCAACGAAATCAGGGTTTTTTCTTCCTTTCCCTTTCAAGTTAGAGAAAAATCGAAGGCGAGAGCGGGAGAGAGAGAGAGAGAGTGAGAGCGAAGCGAGAGAGAGGGGAGATCAGAAGAGGGATAGAAGAAGAAGAAGAAGAAGATGGACGACTCAGTGATAGAGATCTCTTATTGAATTGACGAAAATACCCTTCCTACCTCGTTTTTTCACTTTCCTTTTTATTTTTTCCCCTTTTTAATTATTATTATTATTACAACGTTTTTCCATTTATTTCATTATTATTATTATTAATTATTATTTAAATCCAAACAAAAATCTTATAACATCCCAACAAAATTGGAGAGAAAGAATGCAATCATTGCCAAGACAAACCTTTAAGAGATTTATCCTTTAACCTTTGTTTATGTTTCAGAAAAAATATGATCACTTAGAAGGATGGATAGAAGAAGATGGTGTTTCTTTTTATCTCCGACATAAAAAAACCAAAAATTTAAATACATAATTTATTGCCCCTTCTTTTTAGGTATTGCAAGGAATTGAGCCACAACGGCCCAAATGACGGCCCAACCCAAGAAGAGGAAATAGAGGGACTGGGTCAGCCTTTCTAACATCTCTTTTGGGCCGTGAAATTTGTGGGTATTTTGCACTTAACAGATTAAACTAGTTTCTTTCTTTCTTTCTTTCTTTTGTTGGATTTAATAAGTGAAACTCCATAGAAGGTAAGGAAAACAACCTACGACAAACCTATGAATAAGTCCATACTCATACGTGGTTTCCATCTATGACTACCAGAATCAAGAAATGACAAAAGGTTTTAAGCTAAACCGTAGAGAGATGTTTGTGTTGAGGGCTGTCATGAAGTGATCGATCTTTCGAGGCAATTTACTTACCGAACATGCACTTTTCAAAAAAGGTTAAAAGTCGAACATTTTTTGTTCGATGATAAAACCTTAAATGGGGTGAATATCAATGAATTGACAGTATCTCGGAACTTAAAATGTCCGAGAATTGAGAAAATCACGGGAGAAACCAGGTTCGGAATGGTCGAAATAAATGTACTATAGGTCCGTTTGTTGCGGCGGGTAAGAAGGGAGCAGCCGGAATCGGAGGAGCTATTAGAGCCATCTTCGTAATCTATTCGAATTGCAGATAGTATATCACCATTATATTAGATCTCATATACAATTATGATTGATCGATATACGGTCACAATTCTATCCAACTTCAACTTAGTACCGGTAACCAATTGATGGAGTTGCTGTCTTCTTACACATGCATATTTATTCTTGCACGTTGAGTGTTACCACGTCACTACAAGAGTACAAGGTTGATCTCCCTTCCCCTTTGCTTCTGGTCTCTCCGCACATGCCATGAACTGTTTCATTCAAAAATCCTTTCTTACAGCACATGGGTCCTTTTCTGGGTGAGATCTAGTGCATACCTATTTTTCTTTCTTGTCCTGACAAACGCCACATTCAATTCAGATGTTTCTCTGCTAATCTGTATTTCTTAATCAGTAATTAATTATAATTATTAACCTTCACCAGAAAAAAACATTACAGGTTTTTGCCTTTTCCTAAGATTCCATTAGCCTAATCATGCATCAGAAGCCATTATTACGTTTCCAAGAGGATGTATATATATATATATATTCAGTGGTATTATTGTTTAAAAGCCCCCCTCAATACCCATCTTCTCCATCAACAGCTACTTAAGCTCCTCTCTCTCTCACTCTAGATCCAAGCTTCCAGAATGCAGAGATTCATCTTGC
This sequence comes from Coriaria nepalensis, assembly GCA_027186245.1. Classification (NCBI taxonomy): domain Eukaryota; kingdom Viridiplantae; phylum Streptophyta; class Magnoliopsida; order Cucurbitales; family Coriariaceae; genus Coriaria; species Coriaria nepalensis. Next base: position 8,106,369 of record CP114496.1, on the reverse strand, counting down.
TGTTACTTGTACTTTGCATTACCTGCAACACAGCCTTATCAGCAATAGATGGTAAGCCTTGAGCATTTAAGCACTCATTTTGTGTATATAATATTGAGAGTGGATTCGGTGCTTCTATGCCGACTCTACCTACGGATAAATCGAGGCCGTTCGTCTCTCATCAAACGGATGAGATGAAATCACGTAGGAAGCGGCTTCACTTTGGTTAATTTTTAGCCATGGGTAACACGGTCGGCTTGATTTAGCCGAAGTGAAGCCGCTTCTAACGTGGTTTCATCTCATCAGTTTGACAAGAGACGAACGGCCTCGATTTAACTATAAGCAGGGTCGCCATAGAATCCCGTAGGCACCGAATCCGCTCTCGTCATTGTAGGATTAAAGTCCGATTTCGATTCACGAGATTCATTTTCGACCCGCTAAATAAAACTTGAGATTCATTTTCGACCCGCTAAATAAAACTGCAATGCATCGTTTTCGCTAAACGTCAGCACATGCAAACACAACTCCTTTTCTCCATGTCTACTTTATCTAGATCTATAATTAAAAATGTAACTCAATTGAATTAGCTAAATCATGATTAATTAATTAATTTCCAGGTTTATTACCCAACGGAGATTTTAAGGTCGGTCCGAAACCGTCGCAACTAAACGGCACGGTAATCACCCGCCGTAATGCGATACCCTTCTGGGAACTTTCCGGATATGTAGAGTACATAAAATGGGGCCAAAAACAAGGTGACATGCTCTTAGTAGTACCAGGGGGTACTTATGCAGTTAGGCTTGGAAATGAGGCTTACATAAAGCAAGATGTTAAGGTAAAAACGGGTTCGTTTTATTCCATAACATTTAGTGTTGCTAGAACTTGTGCGCAAGATGAGACGCTCAATGTGTCTGTGAACCCTAATTCGGAGCCGAAAGATTGGGGTATTTTTCCGGTGCAAACCATGTATAGTAGTGATGGGTGGGATTCATATTCATGGGGTTTTCAAGCTGATGCTGATGAGATCGAAATTGTTATCCATCATCCGGGTTTGGAGGAGAATCCGGCTTGTGGCCCGATTATCAACTCTGTTGCATTGAAACATTTGAACCTTCCTAAACGTACTCCAGGTAATTTTAGCTCTCACATGCTCTTTTGTCTCTAAAGGCTTATTTGGTTTTATCTAGGTATTCAAACTCCTAAGCAAATCTAGTTTGATAGTACTAATCTAACCAACCCCTTTTCAAATCAAAGTGAGGTGATTCAACTTTTTCCATTTTGATACAAAATTTGGCAGCAAATCTCTTGAAAAATGGAGATTTTGAAGAGGGTCCATATGTCCTACCCAACACATATTGGGGAGTCCTAATCCCACCCCACATTGAAGATGATCATAGTCCATTACCCGGATGGATCGTAGAATCCCTAAAAGCCGTAAAATACATCGATTCTACTCATTTCTCTATTCCCTCGGGCAAAAGAGCTATAGAACTTGTTGGAGGCAAAGAGAGTGCACTTGCTCAAATCGTCCGCACAATCCCCGACAAAATCTACGACCTCACATTTTCCGTCGGGGATGCTAATAACTCGTGTGAAGGGCCATTGATGGTAGAGGTATTTGCCGCTAAAGAAAGTCTTAACTTCGGTTATGAATCAAGGGGGAAAGGAGGTTTCAAAAGGGCTAAGTTGAGGTTCACTGCCGTTGCTGTTCATACCAGGATTGTGTTTCTTAGTTCGGTTTATGCTATGAAAAATGATCATTCTGGTTCCTTATGTGGTCCTGTCATTGATGATGTTAAGTTGTTAAGTACTAGATTTCCGGGTCGATCTTGATCGAATCAATTTAAATCCATAAATTTTAGAATAATTTACGATCAAAATTCAATAAAAAAAACAAGAGCTAATTTTGATCGTCCGACCTCATTGAATCAAATTGATTTTGCTCGTTTAAAAATATCGTTGGTCGTCAGTCTCTGAAACTGAAAGCCACTACGTGGCCCGTTTTCTAACCGCTGCTACTACATATTTCTATCTTACGCCATATGCGCTATGTACATTTTCGCAACAATTTTAACAAACGACTTCCTTTAAAGTGCTGGATAGAACTATACACCACTATGCGCATGTTAGTCACCGCCTCTTAAATTTCCCAAAATACGCATTTTAGAGCGCGAACTAACCCAAAAAGATTCAAACTTCAATGCGATCTTCGCATCGTCTCTCTTCGCCTGTGAAAATCTCCCAACCCGTTAATGGCGTCCGGTTCGGCTTCCTTGATATGGTTTAGAAAGGGCTTGAGGATCCATGACAATCCGGCTCTTGAGTACGCCTCTAAGGCTTCCACTAATCTCTACCCTCTGTTCGTCATCGATCCGCATTACATGGAACCGGATCCGACCTCTTTTTCTCCCGGTTCCGTCCGGGTTGGCCTGAACCGGATCAGGTTTCTTCTCGAGAGCCTGGTCGACCTTGACTCGAACCTCCGAAACCTCGGCTCACGCTTGTTGGTGCTTAAAGGCGAGCCGAGCAACGTCCTGATTTGCTGCCTCAAAGAGGTACATAATCTCTCTCCTCTTCCCCCCTCCTCTCTCTCTCTCTATCTCTTGATTTGTTCTTCTGTTTTTCTGATTCAGTGGAATATAACGAAGCTCTGTTTTGAGTATGATTCGGAGCCGTATTATCAAGCCTTAGATGCTAAGGTTAAGGTAAGGGTTTATCTTCCGTCTAGATTTTTTTTAGTTCTAAGTTTCGCCTCTCTATATTTTAAAAATGTTCAGTTTCATCTCTTTTTCTCTTTTCTGTTTGTCCAATTTTTGGAAATCACATGTTCTTACACATACCTTAGCTTGAACGATATGACTTTTTGCTATTTGGATTTATGGAAAAAAACATATGAGATTTTCGTCCTTGAAATTATGGAAAAATGGTAGATTTTAAGCTGGTTAAGCGTCAAGCGAAATAGTAGGTAGATTTTCCTTCGTTTAGATTTTTTTAAAATTCCATAATTTTGATTGATTAGGACTATGCATCTGGTGCTGGAATTGAAGTTTTCTCTCCAGTGAGTCATACACTGTTCAATCCCGCTGACATCGTACAAAAGGTTAGTCTGCATCTGATACTAACACTCGACTTGTATCGATGATTCTGTAGTTGTATTTTCTGAATAGTTTCCTTGTTGAAGCTGTTTTCATTCGATACCAAATGTGCAATTTGTTGAATAGAATGGAGGAAGGTCACCATTGACTTATCAGTCATTTGTGAAGCTTTCCGGCCAGCCGCCTTGGTCTTCATCTCCACTGCAAATGACACTTCCTTTACTTCCTCCAGTCGGAAAAACCAGAAGTTTAGAAATTTCAGGTGTTCCAACGATGAAGGGTCTTGGCTATAGAGGAATTGGAGAGGTTAGAAGAATACAAATGGTAGTTTAAACTTTTCCCCCCAATTTGATTCTGACAGAAGAAATCGTTGCAGGATGAATACGAAACTCCATTCAGAGGCGGTGAATCCGAAGCCTTAAAGAGGTTAAGAGCATCAATAGAGAACAAGGTATAATCCAACGTCTAGTAGATATATACTTATGTGTCTTGTCTCTACTCTGTAATATAACTAATTTGCATCTCTTATTTTTCAGGAATGGGTGGCCAAGTTTGAGAAACCTAAGGGTGATCCATCTGCTTTTCTAAAACCAGCAACTACCGTTTTATCACCTTATTTGAAGGTGAGTCAAAGGCAGGAATATATTTATTATCAGCATAAGGTTACATTATCTACTTCATGTTTCTCTTGCAATTGTTTTGGAAAAGTTTGGATGCCTCTCTTCAAGGTACTTCTACCAATGTCTTCAAGAAATATACAAAGATGTCAAAAGCCACACCTCACCACCTGTGTCCCTTCTCGGACAGGTCAGGAAAGTATTCCTCTCCATCTATTGCTACACAATATCTTTTCCAAATGCAACAAACTGAAATCTAGTCGACATTCGTAATAGCTTTTATGGCGGGACTTCTTCTATACTGTGGCTTTTGGAACTCCTAATTTTGATCAGATGAAGGATAATAGGATATGCAAGCAGGTAATAATGAACTATTGATGGCTTCCATGGAATTTCTTCCAACTAGAAATGTAATAAAACCGAGTAGAAAATTGCAGATACCTTGGAATGATGATGATGAACTCCTTGCTACTTGGAGGGATGCTAGGACAGGATTCCCTTGGATTGATGCTATTATGGTCCAGGTCGGTCAGTAACATCCTTTCAAAATTTTGAGCTGTTATAGGTGTATATTGTGCTGCATATGTGATTATTTGGGTAGTTTATGATATTTCTTATTCACTTATTGTAGCTCCGTAAATGGGGTTGGATACATCATCTAGCACGGCATAGTGTTGCCTGTTTTCTAACTCGTGGAGATCTGGTATTTTAACATTGTACACCCTTATGAAATTGGTTTAATCTTTTTTTTTTTCTTTATCTCCTTTGTTTGACATTTTTTGAATGGACGTTAGTTCATTCATTGGGAGAAAGGCCGGTATGTTTTCGAGAGGCTTCTGATCGATTCAGATTGGGCAATTAACAACGGAAACTGGCTATGGCTATCATGTTCATCATTTTTCTATCAGGTTTGAAGCTAATGCATATTCTTTGCTGTTGTTTATTAATAATAAGAGCCGGACTCCCATCTGACTGCTAGATAATGAAACTAACAGTATAATCGTATCTACTCCCCTACGACATTCGGAAAGAAATATGATCCAAATGGTGATTATATCCGACACTTTCTTCCTGTTCTGAAAGGTAATGTCGAATTTTCCAACTTTTTGATCATATACTCTTTTAGATCCAAAATTATTCCAAGTGTTTGTTATTTTGTCAGACATGCCTAAGGAGTACATTTACGAGCCATGGACGGCTCCTTTCAGCATCCAAACCCAAGCCAAGTGTATCATCGGAAGAGATTACCCAAAACCTGGTTAGTTCTCTATTAATCATATCAACCCAGTTAATAAATTGTAATTACATGTCACGGAAACAAAGGAACAGAGAAGTTATACTTCTTATTTTCAGTGGTGTCACATGATGTTGCAAGCAAAGAGTGCAAGAGAAAGATGGGAGAGGCGTATGCATTGAACCAGAAATTGAATGGGTTAGTTAGTCAAGAAGATTTGAAGAGACTGAGGAGGAAACTGGAGGAAGAAGATCATGAAACCAAACAAGTCAAGAAACTAAGAGTAAGGCACAAATGTTAGAAGTCAGTGAATGCGAAGTATTCTTGTTCTGGGTATTTTTTTTTTTGTATGTAAAGATTCAGCGCTTTCTAGTTTTGTAAAAATTTCTCCAGTGTTTTTTTCTTTCTTTCGGAACTGCCATAGAAGGCATCAGTGACGTACGATTACGAGAGAATATAGTGGGTCCCACCATCATCTCTTACGTAGTTTTATGTATTGTTAGCTGTGACCAATACAGCTATTATTTTAATTAATTATAAGTTATAATATATTTTTTAATTATAAATATTATATTTAATGTAATGTAATGAGAGTGATATTTATTTTTTATTTGATGTATTTAATTTATTATAATTATAAATATAATAATATTTTTATAATTTAATAATTTTAAAATTAAATAAAATATTAAATTATTAGAAAAATTAATATATTATTTTTAAATTAAGAAAAAAATTAATTAATTAATTTATTTATTTCTGTATCATTTTAATCCATGACATGATTCATCGCAGCCTCCTTCCTCTGTCTTCTCCTCGCCCCCATTTCCTGACCTGCAGAAAGTCTAAGAAATTCTCAGAAACCGGAATCAGAGATATCTTATCCATTTCTCCGTTCATCGGGCGTTGCTGGATATCAAGTCCAGAGAATAATTATTCCGGAAGACGATGTGGAGGAAATTAGTCTCGTCGCAGCTCAAAACCCTTAAAACGCTAGCTGCTTCGGCAGAAGCTGCTCCATCTTCTCCATGGAGATCTGCTTTTTGTCCGATCAGATTCGCAGCTTCATCTCAGCTTTCTTCGTCACCGGCCGGTTCGGTCTTCGCTTGCCATTTCAGCTCTGCTTCTGGTAAAGCTCCATTTTTCACATCCAGATCTTTGTTCAAAATCATTCGATGCTCTATGATGTGGATGTTCATGTGGTTTTAGTGTTCATAGGATCTCTACATGAGTGCTTTTTTTTTTTTAAATGTTGTTTTTGTAATGTAGCTGATACTGCTGTAAAGAAGAGGGTTGAGGATGTAATGCCGATTGCCACTGGACATGAGCGGGAAGAGCTTGAAGCTGAACTTGAGGTGATGTTACAGGCTTTTTTGTACATGCTTATGTAATGTTAAGTTTTCATTTTTACCTCTTTTGGTTGCGGAGAAAATTGAGGGAATTGAAAAACATGGGAGTGGAAGTAATTTGATCAGTACGCGATGCTAATCCATTCCATGGGCCTACGTGTCTATATAGATCCTGTTTGATTCTAAAATTTTGATGGTTGATATCATTCTCATTTCAATTTTCTACTTGGTTTGTGTAGGGAAGAGAACTTCTTGATATAAACTTTCCTGTCGGTCCTTTTGGTACAAAGGTTGGTATAATTTGAAAATTGTTTACGATAGAGTTCAATTGATCGCGTTCTTGATTAGCAGTTGGGAAAAATCTGACATAGTCTTAAGTGTATACATATCTTTTATTCTGCTGACAGATTTATTTTTAGTGTTCTTACAAAGTATTTTATTGTTTATCTTTTATGTTACACGCCATAGGATAGTCCATGAGTTCATATTTGAAGATTTGTATTTTATGTGGAGACTCTATTTGTTTGGTGACTTTTGTATGTTTAATTCATTTACTTATAAACAAATCCTATATTGCTTTAGGAAGTCCCTGCAGTTATCAAGTCCTACTATGATAAGAGAATAGTTGGATGCCCTGGAGGCGAAGGCGGTGAGTACCCTCAAAAAAAATAAAAATCATCTATCCTTTTTATAGCATATCTTCATGTTTGTTGCTTCATCTGAGTAGTAATTCATATCGGCCTAGCAACTTAACTTGCTTTACATGCTTTGGAATTTTAGAGGATGAGCACGATGTTGTCTGGTTTTGGCTGCAGAAAGGCAAGTCACATGAATGTCCAGTGTGCGCACAACACTTTGTGGTTAGTCTGTGATTAAACTTTATTTCATTTTGTCTTAGGTCCTAATATTATCTTTCCTGTTTGGGTTTAGATTAGAAACAACAACTGACGTATTCTCCTTCTCTCATAGTGAAATAGATGAAGAAACTAACTTTTATTTTGGAGAAAAAAAAATAGATGAAGAAACTAGAAGCTTTTATGTAGCCGCTTTCAGGATTCCCTAACCATCTAATCTATTATACACAGCTGGAAGTGGTGGGCCCTGGAGGACCTCCAGATGGGCATGGAGACGACGATCATCACCACTGATTAAACCCCCTCCTATACCTTTACCTCGTGGAATAACAGATTGGGTGAAAAGAGCCAATCTCAAAGACACTGCAGCCTCTCTTTTTTCCTTCCAAAATTCAAAAGTGTCGAGTTTTGTTAGCACTCCATTGGTCCATAGTTTTTTTTATTTAGCATTGTTGTTGCTTGAAAAGCAACAATGAGGAATCTGAGATTTTTTCTGTGATTGTTTGAACACGGGCAAGTCGTCGTCTCTTGCATCTCTCAAAAATCTGTTTTAGGTATTGTTTCCACAATAATTGAAGGCTACTTGATTCTTTACCTTGGGATCATCTTTGATCTCGTTTTAATCTTGCAGGATAATTAACCAAACTTGGTACTTTTCCAAGAAAAAAAAAAATGTTATTTGAATATGAGATCCATATTAATTGTTAAATTTTGAGCTCCGATTATTTTTTTCACTAAAAAATTGTATAGAAGAAGATGAAATCCCGAGTCTTTATTTATAAACAAATCAGATATCTTTATTTTAAGGTGATGTTAGAAAATTTCAATATTCTTTCCCTTATAAGTTAGTCATTTTATAAACTCAACAAATGATATATTATATAAGAAGTATTTACGAAATGAATTATAAATATATTTATTCCGGACTTAATTATGATATTATATTAATTTTGGAGTCCAATTATTTAAAGCGAGCACTCTTGCGACGGACCGATGCAAGTTTGGGGCTGTCCCCACAACTTATTAAATGTATGTAGAGAGAAATAAACTCAAGATCAAGTATACAAACTATTATAAGAAAGAACTCCTCTACAATTCACTTGGATTGTCAGTTTATTGGTGAAGAATATCATCCCTTTCATTTAACAGTTATGAAGATAAGATTTTTGGCACAAAAGAAAGATTGGTCTTTTGGTCCTGATGGGTATCAATCAATCACCAAAATGATAAACAATCGAGTCATAGACATTTTCCTTTTACAAACTTAGGGTTCATACTTAATATTCTTTCGGTTTTTTTTTTTCTTCTTCTTCTTCATGATCAATTATTCTTGCAGTTGTTTTATAGCTTTCCTCCATTATTTCTCCTCCCACCGCATGCCCACAAAGCATATATAGATTCTTTCCTCTGTAATTATAAAAAAGATCTCTTGCTTTCTATTTGTCGTCTGTCATTTCCTTCCTTTTTCATGGATGCCCTCTCCCTTTTTCATTGTTTATATATCAATGGACGAAACAATAGAAATAGTTATCGGTTGTGTTCAAAGTTTAGATTGCTCGTAAATAGTCGGACTAATGATTTGAAAATGGTAACGAGTGAATTCCAAGGGCTAAGTTTAGTGTTAAGTTGCCAATTATTATAGAAGTTCATATTGTTAGTAAACGAGGCTCAACTATGATATATTTCATCCAGATAATCAAGCTAATTCTCATATTGTCGTTCTAAGTAGAAGTTTTTGTGATCTATTATTTTACGCTAGTAAAAAGAGAATATGATGAATATTTACACTTCTTCTAATAGAAAATAGAAAAGAGAAAGAACAAAAGAATATGATAGCATTGATTATTGATATCAATTGCATAAATCACGTATGATCTTTTAGATTCCATGCACTTTCTCCATCACAGTCTTCTTCATCATTACCTATTTACTGTTTGAAGTAGTGAACCTTTAAGCTAATTCCATTTTGACTTTTTGATAGATGAAGTTTTTGACGTTGATTCTTTAATAAATAGTTGGTCCTTAATATTTAAAACATGTGGGATTGAAATCAGATTGATCAAATTATGCTCAATTTTAGTTATGATTGGTTTATGGCACGACAACATGTGTTTTATGCAAGATGTTTTGAAAGCAAATTCAAGTATGTCTATCTAGACTTCTTAGAGAGTTGCACGTGGTGAAGAAGAATGAGCAGAATAGATTTTGATTGTTTTTTAGTCCAAAATCAGTGCAAATACACTTAGTTGGTGAATTTTACTGTTTTATATTTTCTTTTGTATATCAACCATGTTTGTTGATTGTAAATATTGAGGAGATCATTCTAAGTCTTAATCTAATAGTTTAAGGGTACTTTAAATGCTTGTCCCTTGTTTATTTGTTGTATGTAATATTTAAACAAACTTTTTTGCTAATGAATATATGTTCTGGAATTTGTAAAATAGAACCACAATCCTCCTTGTTTTTTTCCTCGAGTTGAACTTTGTCTTTCATTGTGACTAGCAGAGTTCTTACAAGTTCGTACATAATATATAGTTGGCATCTTTAGTGACTGCGATGATGAGCCATGCACAATCTAATATGGGCTCTGGTTTGTGTATTTTTTCATTCCTCTTGCTTTCTTCCTCACTTACCTTGGATATTACTTATGGTTTTTCTTTCCTATTACCTTGTTGGGTTTCGCTTGTCTTAAAACAACAAAATCAGGCAGTAGATCAGATAGCAATGCTGGAAGAACACTTGAGTTTGGAAGAACATATGTGGTGAGGCCAAAAGGGAAACACCAAACCACTATCGTTTGGCTCCATGGCCATGGTGATAATGGCTCTTGGTATAGTAATCTATCTTTTTACTTATCTTCAATTTTTATACTCACTACAGTAGTGTCAGAGTTCGGCCGACATGATATCTGTCGAAGTAATCGTTAACTCAACACAAATATATATATATATATATAAGATTAGAAACACTACTCCTTTGAACCATGTTTCATTACATCTCTTTGGTTAAAACTCGTCTTCATGTGTGGTTCGTCGTGTGCAATTGAGGGAGAGTATTAAGGTATGAAAGTTTCCATACACTAATGGATTTGTCCAACTACTCCTACTCGTCCGGTGACCGTAGTAGGAGGCTTTACTTGTACTGCATGTGATTTGCAAACTCTCTCTTTCAGCCAATAATTTCACAAATTCTTTTCACTTGTATATAAATATCATTACTAGGGTTTGATGCGGGAGAGCTATCGGAAGATATTCGGGATGATTTTGAAGGCTTAGAAGCCTAAGCTGCTCACATTGCAACCTTTCTATCTTCCGAACCGGCTAACAGTATATATATCAAACAATAGCATATCTTATTGCAACTAAATATGAATACTGAAATCTTATAACAAATTATTTACACTCCTTTTTTTTTCCCAAATGGTTACAGTGAAAGTTGGTGGTATAGGAGGATTTAGTATGGGTGCTGCCATGGCCCTTTACTCGTCAACTTGCTATGCTCGGGGAAGATTCGGAAATGAGAACCCTTATCCAATTAATTTAAGGGCAGTCATTGGACTAAGCGGCTGGCTTCTGGGATCAATGTATGCATATGTATACTAGCTAGTCATCGGATTAAACTAAGCCTCTAATCAATTACTATCTTAAGTTGTTAATTATAATATTAACCTGATAGGTATTTGTTGTATAGGAACTTGAGGAACAATATTGAAGTGTCCAATAAGGCTGCTAGACGAATTGCATCATTGCCCATCTTGCTATGCCATGGAACATGTACATACATACATACATACATACATATATATACATATATGTAACTCTTACATATGTTAATATTACAATTTGCATGCTCATAATATATATGTAGTTATGTAGTTATTTACTTATTTATTTTTCTGATTTAATTAGGTGATGATGCATGATAGTTCATATCAAAGTCTAGGCTACATCGCCGAATCTCCACCGATATGCAAGTGCTTGACTTAAATGTATACTTAGATATGGTCTACGCCTTCAAAATTTGGTTGAAATTATTGTGTGCAGCGTTGGTCACTACACAGTCCCTAAAGAGATGAATGAAGTTTGCAACTGGCTGACTCATACAATAATTTCTTATATAATCTATATATATATAGTCGTGTTCTCGTTATCATCTAAATTTGTTCTCAATATTTTTGAGGTCGGTTACATTTAGTATAGAGGAATTAATAAAATTTTCCCGGCTCCTTTTTCTCCTGTGCTTACAAATGAACATCAAAGAAAACAAAAACCCCATTAACAAGAAAATGAAAGGCTGCATGATGTGCAGAATTGAAACCAGTTTAGACAATGTGTTTGTGAAACTAGACGACCGTTATTTGTGTAAATTCACGGATCATTTGTACCGCCTTTACCGTCGTCACCTTCACCGTGATTAAGATCATGATATTCGAAAGCTAAATTTTGATTGATAGTACTAAGTGCGGCATCTATATGTATATAAAACAAGTAATTCATTAAGAAGTTAGTAAACAAATTAGACTAGTTATCAAATTTCTATACTGACCTGGTTTTGTGCCAAAGCTATTGTGACAATCAACGCAGGTACAACAGTAAGAACATCCGACTTTTGCCTTGTAAAATTATCGAAAAACAAGAACGAGATAGAAATCAAATCTCCATATGGTTAGTAAGTTTCTTCTTCCAAGACATTGAAAAGTAAAATACAACTTACCTCATAGCAATCACAATATCCTTTAAGGCATTTTATTTTCCTGCAATTACATCCTCTTACGTGCCTGGCCGAAGGGGGAGTTGTTCGATTCTCCTCCTCCTCATCCTGCATCTAATTGACTGCTAATTTTGTATATGAAACACATAATTTGGTCAAGAGGGAGTGTTTATTTAATTGTTTTTTTCTTACCTTAACATTTGCTGAAGAATCGGAGGAGCCGTGCGAAACGACCTTTGGACCGAATGCGAGTGGGTGCCGCAGTTTGATTTGCTCCATTGTATGAAGAACTGTTTCCTCGTGTTCAAGTTTGTTGAAGCATTCTTGACATTTACAAGATTCTATACAATATTTTCCGGCCTCAAAGCACTCGCAATAACTGCCAATTGATCCAAATTAGTTTTCGTGTAAAAAACAAAATTGTACACAATTGTTTCTTCAGCATTTTGTCAACTTACAGTTTCAAGCATCTGGACTTCTTACAGTTACAGCCTTCGCTTTTTTTGTACTTCGATTTCTTTGTTTTAATTTCCGGGCTGTTCTGGTTCAACTCGACCATCTCAGAGTCTAGTGGGGCCATGTTCGTTAAACACAGGCCCACCTCAACAATATTTTGAGTTGGTTCGACAAAATCGAACGGGCGGAGAACGATCCGACCAGTAGATTCTTCGGGCGGGACCCACCTGTCTTTCTGCCACCTATTGGAATTTATTTTCATGACTGATGGTATACTTGAATGATCGGAATCGTCAATCACGCCATACTCATCACTTGTTGCCAACTACATTTTCAATTCCACACAATATTTTCAAACAAAGAGAAACAAGTGTCTAAATAGAGATTCTTAAATGGAACTTACCAGATCAATATCCGATCCTTGTGCCTGAGGAGGGTCCAATTCCATTTGAGGGTTATCAAGATCATTGGATTCTTCAGATTCTTGCAAGGGTATGTCAGTAGCAACGATGGACTCCTCTTTTTCTTGTTCACCAGGATCGACAAGAAAATCACCGACCTGCCGTGAAGCATCGCTCAACTCGATATCAATGTCGAAGTCGGAAGAAAGTGGGATATCATCATTTTGAGAATTGTTGGTTTGTTCATGAACATTTGAACAGGATGCATTTAACTCCTCGTTCCTGTCCAAATTAGCATACAACAATAACAAATCACCAATATTTCATCAGATCAAACTTACAGTATCTATGTAAGTCAAATTACAAGGGCACTGTGATTCAAATATATTAGAACGAGAAACTCTTAACTAGACTGTGTCTATGGTCTATCGATTAATCTCAACTTCACACCATCACATCATACATCATATTAACTATGTGTACGATTGAGATAAATTGGTTTACCCAAGAAATTTTCTATTAATACCTCTGGTGAAAGGATAAATCGGGTTGGGAAGGAGATGTAAACACGGGGAGTGGTGAAAGATTGCTATTGAACTCAGCCAAAAATGAATCCTACAATACAAAAACAGAGTAAAAACAGAGAAAGAGAACAGATTTTCGATACTCATATTTCCGTGCAATCAAAAGGGTTGCTGCATTGAATTTAGTGTAATTAATCCCAATTGGATTAAATAAATTTCAATTAAATTAGTTAAAAAACAGAGCAGAAGAACTCTACCTCGTAGCAATCACAGTATCCTTCGACACATGTCGAGTTCTTGCAATTGCCGGAAGGTGGAGTTTTCGGATCCTCCTCTGCCGCGTCCTGCATATAATTAAGTGCTTATGTTCTTAATTCTAAATAAAACGGAAAGAAGAAGCCTTGTAATAAAGCTTTAAAGACTTGTAATAAAGGTGGGAGTTTTGTTTCATTATCAATAAAGTTTATTTTTATTTAAGAAAAAGAGAATGCTAAACAAGAAGGAAAAAAGAAGACTTGTAATTCAGCTGCTAAATAAATTTGAAGAAAATGGACTTCTTTTACCATAAAATTTGGTTCGGAGCCGCTTCTGTTCAACTCGACCACCTCAACATCTTGTGAAGCCGGGATGTTCGGTAAACATGGTGTCAACTCTACAATTTCTTCACTCTCTTGCTGATCATTGTTAGTTGCTAGCTTTTCTTTAGCTGAAGAGCCAAGAAAACTATTAAGATGTAAGCGAAAGCCTGATCGAGCCGGACCTGATGTGGAACATCTACCGACATTTCGAGCTGGTTCGACCAGATCAAACGGATAGAGGATGGCCGAACCGGATTTTTCTCCTGGCGGGTCCCACCTGTCTTTTTGCCACCTATTGGAATTTATTTTCACAGCGGGTAGGCTCCTTGAATGATTGGAATCTTCGATCGGAGCAGCTTCCAAATCAAGATCATGTCTATGAACATCTTGTTCATCAACCAGCCGTACAGTGTCGCTCAACTCGATCTCAAATTCCAAGTCAGAAGAAAGTGGGATATCATCATTCCAAGACTTATTGCTTTGTTCCAGAGCATTTGAATAGGATGCATTTAATTTCTCATCCCTGTCCCAATTAGGATAAAAAATTAAATTAAACAATATTTTATCAGATCAAACTTATTGTATTAGAGTCATATTACAAGGGCATTATGATTCAAATAGATTAGCACCTTTCTAGAAAAGATAAATTGGGTCGCGGAGGAGATGTAAGCAACGGTAGCGGTGAAAGATTGCTATTGAATTTGGTTAAGGGTGAATCCTACAATACAAAATTTAATGCTAATGAGAGGGAAAAAATATATAAACAAAAGAAAAGCAAACATTAGATGCAATATTTCATTCAACTTTCTAAGCAAAGAATCCAAAAACAGAGCAAAAACAGAGCCAAAAGAAACTTCTACCTCGTAGCAATCACAATGTCCTTCAAGACATGTTGACTTCTTGCAATTGCACGCTCTTATATGCTGGCCCGAAGGTGGATTTTTAGGATTCTCCTCCAGATCCTACACATAATTAAGTGCTTATGTTCTTAATGCTAAACAAAAAGAAAAAAGAGAGTAGAAGTGGACTTTTTTTACCATGAAATTTGGCTTGGAGCCGCTTCGGTTCAACTCGACCATCTCAACATCTTGCGAAGTCAGGATGTTTGGTAAACATGGGCCCAACTCTACAATATATTCACTCTCTTGCTGATCATTGTCAGTTGGCAGCTTTCCCTTAACTGAATAGCTATGAATATTGTTTAGATGTAAGCCAAAACCAGATCGAGCCGGAGCTGATGTGGAACATTTACCGACATTTCGAGCAGCTTCAAAACCAGGACCATTGGATTCTTCAGATTGTTTCAAGGATATGTTAGCAGAATCTATGAACTCCTCTTCTTGTTCAGTAGGAGTGACAAGAAAATCATTGACTTGCCGTGAAGATTTGCTCAACTCGATATCTAGGTCGAAGTTATAAGATGGTGCAATATCATCATTCCGAGAACTGTTGCTTTGTTCAGGAACATTTGAACAAGATGCATTTAGTTCTTCGTTCCTGTCCAATATTTCATCAGATCAAACTTATTACATATAAGTCGAATTTCAAGGGCTTTGTGATTCGAATATATTAGCACCTCTCGAGAAATGGTAAATTGTGCCGGGAAAGAGAATCTTCTTTGTAAGGAGATGTAAGCACAGGTAGTGGTGAGAGACTGCTATTGAATTTGGTCAAGGGTGAATCCTACAATACAAAATTTCATCCAACTTTCTAAGCAAAGAATACAAAAAAACAGAGAAAGACTAAAAAAGAGCAAAAACAGAGAAAGAATTTCAAAACTCTACCTCGTAGCAATCACAACATCCTTCAAGACATGTTGAGTTCTTGCCATTGCATCCTCCTACGTGCCTGCCTGAAGGTGGAGTTGTAGGATTCTCCTCCACATCCTGCGTATAATTAAGTGCCTAACTTGTAATTCAACCGATACAATGCACTATAAGATACACATAATTTGAAGAAAATTGATTTTTTTACCATGAAATTTGGTTCGGAGCTGCTTCCGTTCAACTCAATCATCTCAACATCTTCAGAAGCCGGGATGTTCGTTAAACATGGACTCACCTCATCAACAACTTCACTCTCTTGCTGATCATTGTTAGTTGCTGGCTTTTTCTTGACTGAAGAGCTTTGAATACTGTTTAGATGTAGGCCAAAACCTGATAGAGTCGGAGCTGATGAGGAGCATTTTCCGATATTTAGAGCCGGGTCGACCAAATCGAATGGACAGAGAACAGTTGGACCCGATTTTTCTCCCGACGGGTCCCACCTGTCTTTTTTCCACCTATTTGAATTTATTTTCAATTCTAGTAAACTCATTGAACGATTGGAGACTTCGACCGGACCAGCCTCAAAATCAAGATCAAATCTCTGAACATCATCTCCTTCATGCTACAAAGACAACAACTCAAAATATCAAATTGTATTATCTAAAGATTCTAAGGTTTCTTTGTCCAAGAAACTGATTTAAAGAAACATCATTACAATTTGAAGAGAAAAGAAATAGAAATAAGATTTTAAGATTGTTGATTACTTACTTGCTGTCCTTGAGAAGAGGAACTTGGCGACAAATTTTCTTTTCGAGAATCCATGATAGAGACTAAGAGAGCCTCAATTTTGTGAATTTTCACCCAGAATTTATCAAGTTTTTCTCTCTCTACATTTTCTTGGAAGAGTGACACAAGTCCTTGTGTAGTTTTTGAAAGAAACCTCGTCCAGTAGCCTAAGGTGGGAAATAAGGCACTAAGATTTCCTACACTCTGTAACGGTTTCTTGTCTAGAGGATCACTATAATTCCTTTATTTTTCAACTTTTCGTCCGGGTGACTCGAACCCGATATCTCTTATGTCTCAAGTGTGATGCTAACATGATATGAGGTTTACACTCTGTAACGGTTTCTTATTGTTTACTCTTAATCTCTTCTTTCTGGGAATGGAATAAACTTGAACTTCTAGACTACATTCGAACAAGACACTCATTGCTCGATCGATCGAGAGACTTGACTCGTCGGAAAAGACATGGTATAATAAATAATTTGTAATGAAATGATGTTGAAATTCAAGAATTAAGATCCGTACGTCCTCCATAATTGGGAGAAAAAGCTCTCGTTAGTGAGATTTACAATGCATTATATAGATACATGGATAGCTAATTCGATGCTGATGCTTAGGTTTTCCATTGACGTTAGCGTGTATGAAGAAATCAAGCATTGAAGAAAACATGGCCGCCACCTTCGCCTTCAAGATTGCAGCCTGGTCCGGATCATTTGCGAGACCTAACGGATCAAAAGGACATACCAATTCCTACAGTTAAAGCAAAAATGAAAATTAAAACAGCATCAATCATTTCCATCTTAGTAGAACAATTATAGTAATTGATGTCAATTATATCTAACAAAAAGATTAAAGACTTAGGACATATGTACCACTCCGTCAATAATTCTGTAATATTCTGTGCCGCGAACACGAACAATATCCATCTCGGCAAGTACTACAGCACCGACAAGATCAATAGGAATGTTCGTGCCAAAGTAGTTCGATGTGTTCCCATCCAAAAGGAGATCTCCTATCTGCAACAGCAACGATTTCTTACACGTCACATGGTGAATTTGATTTGTTATTAACATGAAGCGAGATCAAAAGAGACGGTTAATATAGTTATATACCACAACACGAGGAGCTGCAATTGGACCACTAGATGTAAGTTGTTTCAGGGATTTTTTCTTAACCTTTTTTACAGTAAAAGAAATTTGTTTCTTTCCCTTGTTCTTCTTGTTCTGACACTTCCAACCGCAAGAACAAGTATCTATGCAATATAACTTAGCTTCACGGCACGAACAATAACTGCGATGCAATATTCATGAAAGACATTGTTAATTGTTCACCTTATCATGATAAAAAAGATTATTCGTTCCTTAATTAATTACCGTGTTATGCATTTGGACCTCTTAGTACACTTGCAAGGCTTTTGCTCATCAGAATCTTCATACTCCTCATCCGGCTCCGGCTCATCCACTTCAGGCTCGGAAACATGGTCATCTGATCCATGTGGACTTGATGGAACATCATCATCTGCTTCCAAATAGTCTTCCTCATTTTGTTCATCAACATTCGTCTTCTTTTTCTCTTGGCTGCTCCTTGATTCACAGTGCATGAAAACATTATCATCTGCTTCCGCTTCACTGTTCGAGGTAACACGGGCGATTGAAGCATAAACCTCAATTAAGATATTAAAGAATTAAGAGAAATTATCTCTTTTATTTTTATTTATTTTTATTACATTACATTTAAGGGTTCAAAATTAGCCGTAGAGATAAAAATATAGGTGATTGATTAATCACAATGGATATCGAGTTTGCAAAGATCTTTAGGCGGAATAATTATCATTAAGCCTATAAACTATGACTCCTACATATTTTTGAATTATGAAAAAAAATCAAAAAAAGAAAAGAAAAAAAATAAAATTCAAGAACTGATCATAAGATTATAACGTAGAAAATAAATTATAGATTAATAATTTATCTCTTATGGCTTGTTCTTCTCGAGAAGAGGAGGGTCTCTCTATTTTTCTTCCAGGTCCCATAGGAGAGAGAGAGGGAGATGGAAATTCTATTGAGCTTTATGAAATTTTCTCTCTGATTTTCTCGGAAGAGTGACGGGAAAGAAAGAAAATCTCTTCACTCGTTTAAGCGCGGGAAATATAGCCGTTATGGCCGTTATATAGTATTTCTTTTGGGGAGCTTTTGTGGGTCGGGATGGGCTTTTAACAGGTTATTTAAGTATTTGGGCCCGGATGAATGGTCCAAGTTTGTAATTTGGGCCCAAGACTAATTGCAAGGCGCGAAATCGCAAGAATGAAGAACCCTAGATAAACCCTAGCTTCCGACGAAGAAGGAGGAGTAAGAAGACGACCTGGTTTTTTTTTCTTTTTGATGTTTAATAATTAGAAAGGAGAATACTTTCCTTTTTGAGGTAGAGGCCATGAATTACAGGTTTCAGAACCTTCTAGGGGCTCCATACAGAGGAGGGAATATTGTTATCTCTGAAGATACGCAGTTAATCACGCCGGTGGGAAACCGAGTCTCCGTCACCGACCTCGTCAAGTCTCAAACGGTGACGCTTCCCGTGCAATCATCGTCGAACATATGCCGCATCGCTATCTCGCCGGATGGTACGTTTCTCTTCACCGTTGACTGGAACAGTCGCTGTCTTTTCATCAATCTCCGCCGCCGAGTGGTGCTCCACCGCATTTCCTTTAAGAAACCTGTCAACGTTGTTAAGTTTAGTCCCGATGGTAAATTCATCGCTGTTGGGACTGGAAAATTAATCCAAATCTGGAGGTCTCCTGGATTCAAAAAGGAATTTTTTCCGTTCGAATTAGTTCGTACTTTGGCTGATTTTGACGATAAGGTTACGGCATTAGATTGGAGTCCAGACTCGAATTACTTACTGGCTGCTTCTAAGGATCTAACGGCGAGAATTCTTTTCGTAAAGAAAGTGAATGGTCTGAAGCACAAACCGTACTTATTGTTAGGTCATAGGGATACGATTGTAGGTTCATTTTTCGGAATTGATAAAAAATCAAACAGAGCATGTAAGGCTTATACAGTTAGTCGTGATTGCTATATATCTTGTTGGGGCATTAATGATGATGATCAAACTGATGAAATGGAAGTAGAGAATGGTAGTGAGAATAATGTGAGGAAGAGGAAGAACAATGGTGAGAATGATGAGACTCTAGGTGAAGAAGTCGTGTACTTGCTTAATAAGAAATGGAAGCTGTTAAGGAAGGATTGTTTTTCACAGCCCAATTCAAAGGTAACTGCGTGTGATTATCACAGGGAGCTCGATTTGGTAGTTGTGGGGTTCTCAAATGGTGTTTTCGGGTTATATCAAATGCCAGACTTTGTGTGCTTGCATTTATTGTCTATATCAAGAGAGAAAATCACAGCTGCGATTTTCAACCAACGTGGAAATTGGTTGACTTTTGGGTGTGCAAAACTTGGACAGTTACTGGTTTGGGAATGGAGGTCAGAGAGTTATATATTGAAACAACAGGGTCATTACTTTGATGTTAACTGTCTTGCTTATTCGCCCGATTCACAACTTTTAGCTACTGGAGGAGATGATAATAAAGTCAAGGTATTTAATCTTATATGAATTAATCACTTGATATAATGCTTGGTTAAGTTGTTTCTTGAAACTGATGGAAGAATCGATGGGTGCTTATTTGTCATATAGGTGTGGACTGTTTCTTCGGGTTTCTGTTTTGTGACATTTTCTGAGCATACAAATGCAGTAACTGCTCTGCATTTCATGGCAAATAACCATAGTCTGTTAAGTGCGTCTCTTGATGGGACTGTTCGTGCATGGGATTTGTTTAGGTATCGGAATTTCAGGACTTTTACGTCCCCTTCTTCTAGGCAGTTTGTTTCTCTGGCTGCAGATCAAAGTGGTGAGGTGATCTGTGCTGGAACTCTAGACTCATTTGAGGTATTTTTATTTTATTTTTTCTTCATTGCAGATGGAGTTTTTAACTCTATTCTTACATTGAATAAGTCCTAACAGGGGTTACCTCTTAATGGTCCGTGTTATAGGTATTTGTTTGGTCGATGAAGACGGGCCGTTTGTTGGATATTCTTAGTGGTCATGAAGGCCCTGTTCATGGATTGATGTTTTCTCCTAATAATGTAAGTTTGCATTTTTTTTCTCTCTCTCGTCAAAGCTACTGTCTGAAGACTGAGCCTTCTTGTATTCATATGTCTTGTTGTGATCATCTTTGGTACTAAGTTGTTGGCAACTTGGGTTTAATTTAGCTGTTTCATTTATATGCATATGACATCTCATCTTGTGTCATATAGGCAGTCTTAGCATCATCATCATGGGACAAAACTGTTCGGTTATGGGATGTGTTTGAAGGAAAAGGTGCAGTGGAAACGTTCAATCACACCCATGATGTTCTTACGGTAGTTTATCGCCCAGATGGAAAGCAACTAGCCTCAAGCACATTAGATGGGCATATTCATTTCTGGGACCCAATTGATGGTTTATTAATGTACACCATTGAGGGCCGTAGGGATATTGCTGGAGGGCGTCTTATGACTGATCGCAGATCAGCTGCTAACTCAAGCGCAGGAAAATGCTTCACAACACTCTGTTATTCTGCTGATGGGAGTTACATTTTAGCTGCAGGAAGTAGCAAACACATCTGTATGTATGATGTTGCTGATCAGGTTAGTTAACTTGCAAAAGTTTCTTTTTCTGAAATACTTCTTTTCATACTTATACTAGTACTACCTACTTTGTGTTTTCAAGCTTTTCATAGGTGTTTAACTTCTGTCAAGCCATTTATTAGGCCCTGTGTCTTTTCTTATGGATTGAATCTAATTTGTACAGGTTCTACTTCGTCGGATTCAAATAACCCACAATCTTTCATTAGATGGAGTTCTCGATTTTTTGAACTCAAAGAATATGACAGAAGCTGGGCCTCTTGATTTGATTGATGATGATAACAGCGATGTAGAAGAAGGTATTGACAAACAAACCCGAGGAAATTTAGGTCTAGATTTACCAGGATCTATGCCTAATCGTGGAAGACCAATTATCCGAACAAAATGCTTGAAAATTGCACCTACGGGTCGGAGCTTTTCAGCTGCAACAACAGAAGGGGTTCTAGTCTATTCAGTTGATGAATCCTTCATCTTTGATCCAACTGATCTTGACATAGATGTTACTCCGGAGGTAGTTTTCTAAAATACTTGCAAAATCATTGCTAAATAGAAAAATGTGGGTCTGATTCAAACCTTTGTGCAGGCAATTGAGGCCGCAATAAATGAAGATCAACCAAGCAGAGCCTTAATCCTTAGTCTCAGATTAAACGAGGACAGTTTGATAAAGAAATGCATTTTCTCTGTCCCTACTGTAGATATACCAGCAGTCAGTTCATCAATCCCGTACAAATACTTGCAGAGATTAGTGGAAGCACTCGCAGAGCTTCTAGAAAGCTGTCCTCACATAGAGTTCATTCTGCGCTGGTGTCAGGTATATATATTATCTAGATTCCACAGATTCCAGATTTGATTATAAAATACTTTAGCAATAAGCTGGTGTGAAGTTCTAATCTAATACATATTTGTTGTGTGCGGGCAGGAGCTATGTAAGGTTCATGGGAACTCAATTCAACAGAATTCTAGGAATCTGCTTCCTTCTCTGAAGTCATTGCAGAAGGCAATCACTAGAACCCATCAGGATTTGGCGGAGACCTGCTCGTCCAATGAATATATGCTTCGATATTTATGCTCAACGACCAATTTGAAATGATCATGTGCCGTATTATCATCGTTCTCTACTTTGACAAGGCTTTCCTGAGAAGAGAATCCTTGATATGTTGAAGCGGTTTTCCACCTGCTGTTATTTTGGACCCATATCAAGAGCTTACAGGGATTGGGATCTGTTGGTGTTTTTTCTTATTCTATTACCCACAATAATGGAACGTCTCTTTAAGTTTTTGTAGTCTCTAGAAATATATTTTCATTTTTGTAACCGAAACATTAGCATAGAGAAGAGGGCAGTTGCCTTTCAGTTTGCGTCATCAGATGCAAACTTGTGTAAGTCCAGAAACAAACATCATGGAAAATTTTGTTCCCTATTTATCTTCTCTGTTTAAATGTGGCACAGCCAAATATGTGATGACTGTCAGATTGTATGTATTTTTCTTGTTTGGCTCAGAAAGATTGCTTCTGCCATAACGTAGATTATTTTTACTACAAGCAGGCAACATCTTACGCCAAAATCTTCAACTACCATCACAACACAAACCATTAAGCAATATGTAATGCAGTTACATCTTACGAGCTACATTATTCGTTGTAGTTTACACATGACGTAAAAAGCCTCTTAGTCTCAGCAAAAACACTCATATCATGATAAGTAAGAGAGAACATAAAAGATTCAACACCATATATTTTATAACCCCCTTTTCAGTCTTGGTTTAGTTCTTTGTCGACACTTCTAATTGTTGCCAATATCTTTGAGCTTCCCCTTTAGTTCTCCGGCCTGTAAATAACGGATGGTAGTGTCAAAATTAATACACCATTATACATTAATAGAAAGAAGCAAACTGATTTTGACACCTTTCTACTAACCTGATGCATACTGAGAATGATATCTGATCCTCCAATGAACTCCCCCTTGATGAAAATCTGGGGAAATGTAGGCCAATGGCTGCATGCGGGACCAAAAAAAAAAAGAAGTTTACACCAATACATTCGGCTTTCGAATCCGCAATAGAGAGGTCAAGATAGCAGCATATCAACATACTCATCCATGAGTATTGTAATGATCTTTCGTAAAAGATAAAAGCCGACCTTCAGAAATGGTTGTCATTATCTTAAAAGCAAGAAATATTTGCAAACTTGCATATGCAACCTCTACCATGTATCTTACTATAACATCAACATGTTTTGACGTTTACAAAATATTTACGATACTCCCAAATGTACCAAGATACCTACAAAGATACCCTCCAGCCTCATTAGAAATGGAAGCCAAATCTAATATATATATATGAACGCATAGCTAGATATTAAAAAAAAGAAAATACACCATCATAACGTAAAAAAAGAAAAGAAAAAAGTCTATCTTATTAGAGTATGCAATTGTAAGATGCTGGCATACCTGAAGGCTTTTACAGCATTTTTTAGCTCAGCATCTTCCAGTATATTTCTTGAGCCCAATGGAACATCTGGAAAAGCATTAAACTTACCATAATTTACCAAAAAGCAATTTTCTGAGGGAAAAAGAAAAGGAACTCTACATAGTTTCCGAAAAAATTAAATACACCAAGCACTTACTGTATTGTTGTAAGACTCTAACAGCAAGTGAGCTGAAGCCACATTGAGGAAATTCCGGCACCCCTTTCATGTAAATCATGACGGGATTTTCCTTCACGTCCTATATAAGGCAAAGAAGATATGAAATAACTGAAGAAACATATGTCAAAAACGCCCTTGCTCATGTATCATTGTTACCTTCTCGACAATATCCTTCAAGGAAAGGCCGGAGCTTTCAGTTTTGTTGGTCGGTTTAAAGTCCTCGTGTGTATCGGGATCATTAGGCACACTAGTTGAAAATCTGGTTCCATTGTAGTATAATGATCCAGTCACCTAAACAAATTGAAAAGCAAGAAAGTTAATGATTTCAGGACCAATGAGGCGATGCCAAATAAGTTTGACAAAGAATAATCACAATTTGAAGGTAAGATTAGAAGAACAAGCTTCGTGAAACATTTTTATACAAAATAAGAAATCCTAGATCCTTGAGCACAAAATCAGAAACCATACGATTGCAATATTCAGTAACATTGATTCAAACTCAGGACTAATTCAAGTAAAAACAAAAAAGCTGTAATAATCACGAACTGGGTTTTCTTGAATCTTACAGTTCTAGCAGAACGAGCAGGTGGGATGGTAGACATAGCCTTGAAGATCATGTTTGACAGTGACCTTGCCATGATTTTAAGCTCTGACAGAAAACAAAACAAATAAAGAAATGACAGAAAATCTCGCAAAGAAGAAATCCTCAAGCCTGGAAAGGAATATCTACGTTAGATCAAATTAACAAGAAGCAGCTTTGACATGGAAATTACGACGAAATTATTTGTTTTTAGATTTACCTGAGAAGAGAAGCGGGGACGAGATAACTGTGACAAAGGTTGTAACTTTGTTGCCCTCTTCTCCTACGCTATTGAAACACACAAACACCCCCTCGGGGGTCCCAGCCCTCTTCTTTCTATAAATTACATTGTCACCCACTAATAATTTCAATAAATAAATTTACACCACTGATACTTTAAATATTAGTCATAAATGATGAAACTTCTTAAACTTTCTAAAATCTAGACTTAACACTCCTTAAAAGATGAAATGTTAGGGTCACAAGATTGGAACTTGTCCACGTGCATTTATACACCGTCATAAACTTTATGTCATATTTTTCATACAACTCAACTTTGAGTTTAAAATTAAATTATGAAGAACTAGATAACAAATTATATACAATTATAAAGATCGAGAAGTCTAATTTCTAAAAAACGTAACGGATTATATTACAAATTTCAAATGAAGAAGTTATACTAAGTTAAAGAGAAAGTACATAGTAAGTCGAGATAAGAATAATAAAAATAGTTTTGACTAAAGTAGGTAGGTCATAAATGACCAAGTTGGGTCCAATAAAAGTGGGTGAAAACAACCAAAATAAAAACTTATGTTTAATTATATAGTAATTTTTTAAAGAGTTATATCTAGTTTTTTAGTAATTTAAAATATATAATAAGTCCTTATTCTAAATTTATAAATGATGATAAATATTTTACCTGAATTGTATATATTATATATTAATTAATTTTAACTATATTTATTAATTTTATATTATTATTTATCACATCTATTTTATATACAATAAGGTAAATCGGTTTACCGTAAGTCTAATTCACCAAAAAAAATTCTCACATTAATATGAATATGATTTCTAAAGGCAGTGTTCACGGATCAAACCTCTTTGGCTAGGGTGGTCAGTGCAATTTGTGAAAGTAAAAGAGTCCATATGTAATATTGATAAATTACAGAGGTCGATTTCAATAATGTTATTTTCTTTTGGTTATTTTAATAAAAAAAGAAAATAGGATATCTCAAAATTACATCCTTCTCCTTCTGATATCAGAGAAACCTTCCAGCCCTTAAACCCCTAGAAATCTCTGGGCCAAACTCCCCGCCTGTGCAGCCGTCGCGCCATTTCCCTCTGCAAGGCTGGCGCTGATACACCAGCATCTACCACCGATAGATCACCAGAACACAATTAGTAAGCTCATCTTCTCTCACTCACTTTCTCTAAAAGATATTTAGACGAACTCCCCTTGTTATTTTCAACAGAAAAATTGCTCCCTCTCAAGAAGAATCCATATCTTGCTAATATGATTTCGAGCTCAAGTTTCAAACTCGGTTTCGGAAGTTGTAAAGCTGAATTTTGAACGAAAACATTTGAAATTTGAAGTTCCAAAATGGAGTTAAGCTTATACTCCGAATAATGCCACAGTTTTTATTTTAGGTTACTAATTTTCATTACAGTTCACTACCTGTTCTACAATTCTAGGTATCAATTTGATTCAAACTAAACAAATTGAAGTTCACCACTTTTTAGCAGCAATCTAATGTTCTCTTTAATTAGAAACGAAGAACTTTTGCTAAGCCCTTTTTTTTCTTTGTATCTGGACATATGGCTTTATCTTTCATTATTAGTTCACAAGTCTGATTTTTCTTTCTCTTGTTTTTTCTTAGTAGGTGCCTGTTGAAACTAAGTTTGAGATGGAAGCACAAGGGCCGAGTCTTGAAAAAGTAGTGACCCCAAGTAAAAGTAAAAGAAGGAAGAAGAGACGAGCTCAATCTGATCCAGATACTCCAATAAAAGTTCATACTGGTAATTGTTAATGGAAAAAAATTCGAACTTCTACGTTTTTCCTTGAACTTTTTTTTTTCCCTGTATAGCGAGGACTGTCGAGTTTTATTCTTGTCTGTTAACTATTATGGTAAAACTCGAGACAATAATGAAGAAAAACTCGTACATATGAATGCATTTACGTCCCTATAAAATGGTGTAAAATTTTCAGAAGTCTGACAATATGTCAAGCATATAGCTTAAGCAGCATCATTTTTCATGAGATTGGTACTCTTATTTTAGATTCCCTTTTGGTAATCTTTGACATTTTCCTTCTTATCCTAAATGGGAAAAACGGACCACCCTAGAATTAGTAGTTCCATATAATTTTTTCCATCCGATTTTTATTTTGATAATTTGTGGATTACAGGTAATGATAAAGCTGAAGATGGGGCTCTTGTCAATGATCCAAATGAGCCAACCTTGGGAGAAAAACTTGCCAGTTTAGATCTTTTGATCGACAACAAGCCAGAAAGCATTGATAAGGAAGAAGAGGCTCCTTCCCTCGACATAAAGCCCCCAAGTGCAGATTCTGTTCATGTACTGCTGAAACAATCGTTAAATGCTGATGATCGATCTGTTCTGTTAAATTGCTTATACAATCAAGATGAGAAGGTTTATATTTAGTTCACAGTTTATGATCGCATCAAGTGTAACCTGCTACCAATGCAAAATTTTCTTTTTGTATTTTTAACCTGCAGGTTATTTCGAAATCTATCTCACTGCTGAATCAATCTGATGTCTTTAAGCTTTTGCAATCTCTGATATACATTACTGAGTCAAGGTAAAAGAGAGAGATTACTAACATGTTTATGCCATGAAGCATGTAGACTTGTATTCATTGATCATCATTATCTTATGTTTAATTTTAGGGGAGCAATTCTTGCATGTGCCCTTCCATGGCTAAGAATTTTACTTCTTCAACATGCAACAAGTATAATGTCTCGAGAATCTTCTTTGATTGCCCTGAACTCGTTATATCAGGTGATAGAAATAGTAATTCATATTTTTGTTTCTTAAAAAAAGAAAAATGTTACTCTCATTTGATATTATTTTTGTTACTATGGTGAAACATACTGCAGCTGATAGAGTCTAGAGTTTCGACTTTTGATTCCGCTCTTGAACTATCAAATTCCTTAGAATTCCTTTTCACAGGGGTAAGCTTGTTTTTCTGCTTCTAGAAATTTAAGATATTCTGAAAGCTTTTTTCTTTATCTTACTTTTTTTCCATATTATCATGTACAGGTTCAAGATGAAGAGGATGAAGATGAGAAGGGTGAAGTAATTCCGGTTATTTACGAGGATAAGGATGATAGTGATGATGAAGATGAATCTAAAGATGAGATGGAAACTGATGAAGAAGATGATAACAAAGAG
The DNA here is from genome assembly GCA_027186245.1 of Coriaria nepalensis. Classification (NCBI taxonomy): domain Eukaryota; kingdom Viridiplantae; phylum Streptophyta; class Magnoliopsida; order Cucurbitales; family Coriariaceae; genus Coriaria; species Coriaria nepalensis. The sequence continues at coordinate 8,078,710 of CP114496.1, read as the reverse complement.
GAAGAAGAAGAAAAAGCAAATGGTGGTCTGATGATAACAACTGATGTAGAAGAGTGATGGAATGAGCGATTGAGAACCCATTGATAATTTTCTGATGAATTAACATTTAGTGCATGTGTTTATCACAATTTTGAAGATCAAAATTTTCATCCCCTTGATATAATGGATGTCGTATACTGCCTTTAAAATCTTTTCTATATGTTGCATATTTTGTACTCGGTATAACACCATATTTATATTACATGTTACAGAAATTCTTGTGAAGTGAAATTATATAAACCTCCGGTGGGACCCGAATGAGAATTAATAGTTAAAAGTATTTCAAAGCAGGAAAATTAGAAATGACAAAAAAAAAAAAAAACATGATATAAAAGGAAGGGCTAGAGTGGGAAGTGAATAACTCTGACGCCGTAGTTGGGGCGAAAAAATTATGACATGAGACAGTCGTAAGGACATCGCTAGGTGGAATACAATAACACCAAATTTACTCAAAAAAGTCCAAAGTACAAGGAACAGTACTTGGCGGTTCAGAGCTGTAAATATTGCGGGGAGATCTAATTTAGGCTCAGTCGAAAGATTTCGAAACCATCTCTCTTTTCTTTCCGGCAGAAATTCAGAGAGAGAGAGGGAGAGAGAAAAGAAAGAAGAAAGATGTCACTAACAGGCGTGAGAATGTCGGAAGACGTGTGGTTTACATGTTTGACTCATGCCTTGTCCACAGAGACGGAGGAGATCATGGGTCTTCTTCTTGGTGATATTGAGGTTAATCCCATCATCTATCCCCTTCTCTTTTTCTTGTCTGTTTAGGTTTTTTTTTTTTTCGGTCATTTGGGATTTATTGGTTTCTTGGTTGGTTGAAGTAGAGCTCAAAAAGTTCGGATTTTGTTGGGGTTTTAGCTGTGTTTTCTGAAATGGGATTGTAGTCTTTCTTTGAATTCTATCTGGGTTTGTGTTGGATTGGAGTAGGAATGTTGGAATTTTTGTCTATGTTCATTTCTTGCTTCTTCTTGAATTTTGGTGTTCATTTCGATACAACCTGCAATTTAAGTAGGAAATGGTGAAGAAATGGTAGAAAATTCTAATGGGTTCGATCGGTTTTCTCAACTTGGAACCTGGCCATGTTATAAGCAGTTCCTGTGCTTCATAAAACAAACAAATTAGAAAGAACTTATAATTAAAAAAATGTACTTTTGCTGGATAAAATGCTTCGGTCAATTCAGTAATGTGAAAGGTGGTTTTTCCTGTGTCTTGTGCATTTTTCCTGATTTAGTACTTCTCTTCTTGTCACCATGATGAATTTCTTGGTTTATGATTTATTTTTATGCGATGATATGATTCTGATTTGGGTATAAACATAGCAGACTAAAAATGGAAATGTAACTGCTCTAATATGGGGTGCATCGCCTCAGACTCGATCCGATCGGAGGAAGGACCGTGTTGAAACTGATCCTGAACAACTGGCTGCAGCATCAGCCCAGGCTGAGATATCCTTTCTTCTCTGTCATGTTATTCTTTTTTTTTTTTTTTTTTCCTTTTATAATTATCCATCATTCAGCCTTATGATTGAATAAACTGAGCAAGTATTCGGACTGATGAAAGTGGGTATGGATTTTCCCATTTATCTCAATTTTTGGGACATATTCATATAGAGCAATTTCATGAATTAGGGCTCCATTTGGCTATACTTATTAGACTGACAGCATTTAGGATAGTTATTGGGTTTTAGTTATATTTGGCATGCCCAAACCGGACAGAATTCAAACTGGACTTATAATAAGCGCTCCCAAAATGTAGCATTTGCCTCTTTAGTTTTTGAAAATCTTGTTCAATTTTATGCGATCACCAAAACTTGATGTCATGTACTTAGCCTTAACTTTCTAATCGCACAGAATGACAGCTCGAACTGGAAGAACAACAAGAGTGATTGGCTGGTACCATTCACATCCCCATATTACAGTTCTTCCGTCCCATGTCGGTAAGTCGTTTTTGTCCAAATTACATTTTTATTCTTTAACCATCATTTTTTTTTTTTATAATTATTATTGTGGAAGCAAAGATTCACTTCTGCCTTATAGATGTGCGGACTCAAGGGACATATCAACTTTTAGATTCCGGATTTATAGGCCTGATATTTTCCTGTTTCAGTGAAGATGCTAGCAAGGTTCGTCTTAAAACAATTCTCTCTTAGAAAACATCTATTTTCATGTAACATAATCATTTGACATATTATAAGTGGTAAAATTAGGTCGGAAGAATTCAAGTCATTGCTTTTCAGTCTTCAGACGGGAGGCAGAATAACATATCAAGAGCCATTTCTTTATATCCCATATATAGAAATTCCGTGATAGATGTTGAATCACCAATTACTGATAATGTTGGTAAAGGATCTGCTTTAACAAGGGTAGATAGCTCTAGTCCTGCAGATTCAGCCATTTCTGCAGCTCTTAAGGTATATAAGAGATGATTCTAATTTCATATATACTTCTCACACTTTAAGATATGTAGGAAATTTTGCAAAAGCGGTATTTGGATTTTCTGCTGCATGCTATGAGAAATCGTGATATTTGGTTGCACTTATTTTGTCCAGTTTAGACTCAAAAGTCCAGTTTGGGCCAACAATATTCAATTCAAGCTCGTAAAACATAACTAAATATATAATTTTCAAACATTATTTCAATAAGTCTATCCAAATAGAGCCTTAGCATTAGGTCTTATCATGAATTTGTGCTTATGAAACTGAAGTTTTCCATATTCGTCCGACTATTTGATTGAGTAGTTTATTGATGGGTTAGGGTACGGAACGATCTTCAGAGTTGGGTGTTTTCTTCAGTAATGTTGAAGTAAACTATCAAGGAAAAGATAAAGTGGGAGGAACTTACAGCGCTTGTAATTCAAGTAACACAATTGTTGATATTGACCCTATGGATTTGTCTGAAAGCATACAAGAAGCAATGCACCGGTCCAATATGGACATGTGGTAATTGTATATTCATGTATACATAATGAATATGTTGATATGTTCTTCATCACTCTAATCCCTTTTAGAAGTCGCTCTCTAAACCTTTTGTTATTATATGCTGTCAGTTCTGCAGAATATTCCCGGAAAGAAATTCCACTCCATGTTTTGCCATCCTCGTCTCTCATAAAGCTTGATTCACCATTGACATCTTTCACGGATCTTCAACGAGTTCTCTTTGAAGAGGAGCGGGTAGCATATAATCAAGCTATGTTGAACAATACAAGGTGGGCCATATAATATACATTATTATTACTTGGTTGATTGTTAGCTCATTTCTTTTGTGATTATATTTTGTTAATAATTTTCACAAGTTAACTGTTTTCTCGCTTAGGGATGGAAAAATGCACCCGCTTACTTTTGTTCATCACACATCAACATATCAGGCTTCCATGTGCAAGTTGATTGAATATTGGTTAGATCCAGTCTCTAATTCCTCTTATCGAAAATTTATGCTTTTATAATTCTTACTTTTTTTTTTTTTTCAGTTTAAGTCCTGCTATAAACACACTACAGGACCGGTTAAGAGAGAATGAAGTCCGGGTATGAATCAATTTTGGATATTTCCATTTTCTACATGTCAACGACTCTCCTTTTTTGGTTCCATTTTCTATATTGTTCAAGAACCATTTTAGGAGACTTGACATATCTTGTACTACTTAAATGAACAGTTGGCATTGCTTGCTGAGGAAGCGAGGACCCTAGAAAGGGAGACATTGAAGGGGACCGATTCAGGATCACCTCGACAGGTTTTGGCTCATGGATCTCGAGGAAGTTCTTCATTAAGTCAAGGTCAACGAGATTTGTTGCCTGGATCAAACACGCGGGCCGGTGGTGCTTCTAGTAACCGGAGTAGAAAAGGGTCTTCTTGATCCTTATCTTTGATGGTTGTTATGCATAATTTGCACTTGTGCTGTACTGTTTTGTTGGAGAATTTTTTATTTATTATTTATTTTTCTTATGTGAATATAAACCTTCCTAGCTTTTTATGGTATGCTTGGTGAAAGTGGCATTTATTATAGTACAATATTTTTGTCTTACTTTGTGTACGAGGCAAATTCGACTTAGGATGCAAACTGGACAGAAGTGCTCACATAGATCCTAAGCATGATGTAGCCACGTTATAATACTTCGAATTTATAAGCCACTGATGTGGTAGTGGGTTCGACTTTCCGGGGAGTGTATTTGGAGCTCGTGTATCTTTTTCACTGGGAAACTCTTTAATGAGTAGAGGCCTTGATCAACGGGATGCCTCACTTTGGACTTTTGTTATAAATTAAATTAAATGAGGCTCTAAAAAATTATGAATAAAGGTGGTCCGGGTTTAGAGGTATCAAAATGGGCCGCCCGGCCCAGCTCGGCCTGGAAAAAATGGGCCGAGCTGGCTTGGTTTGTTTTGAAAATGTATGTCTGGGTTTGGCCCGGAAAGCCCTTTGGGTTTATCCCGGGCCCATCCGGACTTAAAATGGGCAGGGTTTGACTGAGCCTAAAATTGGCCCGGTTCGGAAAACCCTTTAAGTTTATCCCGAGCTCATCCGGGCTTAAAATGGGCCGGGTTCGACCGGGCTTAAAATTGGCCTGACCCGGAAAGCCTTTTAAGTTTATCCTGAGCCTATTCGGGCTTAAAATGAGCTGGGTACGACCGGGCTTTACCGGGCCTAAAATAGGTCTGACCCTTTTTAAATAAAATATTCATAATAAATTATTATTAAAGTAAGAGAGATTATTTGAAATTAAGGAATAATGATAAGAGAGATAACAAGGAATAAAGATAAGAGATTGAGATTAATGATAAGAAAACTAAGGATTATAGAAAAATGAAGATAAATTATAAATTAGACTATTAAAAGATTAGATAAGAGATTGAGAGAGTGTGTGTAAGAAAATGTGATGAAAAATTAGAATGAAAAAATGAATATTTATAGGAAAAATTCGGGTGGAGGGAAAATTTAAAAATTATTTTTATGAGGGGAGTAAAATAAAAAAAAATTAATTTTTTTTTATTTCTTCAAAGAGGGCCCACCCTAGATAAAAATAGGTTGGGCCGAATTTTTTTCTCGGGCTAGGGGTCAGACCAAAAAATCCAGCCTATTTTGACACCTCTATTCGGGTTAAACAGACAATAACTTCGTTCCGCTGTCTAAAGTTGTAGAAAGGGTATATATACTATAATTACATATTATCCGTTGATACAAGATTTGTCACTTTGTTTCTTGCAATAACTTATCAATTTGCATCTTAATTGTGAACCTTATTGCTGTAATTTGTAGAACATTGTGGTCCCCATGAATCAAAATGGCATTTACCTAGTTTATAGAAGATGAGAGAGAGAGAGAGAGTGACTTGACTAGCATTTTGAGAATTGAAGAGACATAAAGCTCTAGCACAAAAGGAAGTCAAAGAATAATGGTAAAGCAAATGATAATGGAGCTTTGCAGCTGATAGTACTTAAAAAATCATGCAACTTATATATCGTGTAGTTCCTTTTGATCGACCCACATTCACTCTTTTTAAAGAAACATACATGGACAAGGTCAATGAGAGAATCCTATGACATGCTTTTGTCATAAATATGCTTAAAGAGCCTCCCTTTCAAAGTTATAATCTTAAAAGCCAACACAAAAGAATTGAACCAAAAACCCCCCATATTCTTATGGGATCACCTTTAAATCACTATGATATCTTTTTTGCATACCGATAAATTTTAGAGTAAGCATTGTATCCTAGTCGAGCTACTAGGGAATAGTTGCGCTAGCTAGATTTGTTAAAACTCGATTTAAATTCATTTATTTTAGAAACCGAGTTGAGTTTCGACTACCAGTAAGTTATAACATTAGCTAATCTAGTAGAATTGTATGATCTAGTAATTAAAGTTCGTCATTTTGGAAGTAATCCCTTTTCGGAGTATTTGAACAATTCGAACCGAATTCAAGTCGGAATCAAATCGAATTGGAACATCAAATAATTTCATAAATTGAGTTCAAGTAATGATTTTAATACTTGATCGAGTATGGAGTTGAACTTCAGTAATTAAGTATGACAAATCGGGTTGACTTGAGTAGTTTTCGGCTCGGCTGATTTACAGCCCTACTTGCATGTCTTGTTCACAAACTATGTGCAATAACAAACTGTTGGATGCTATAGCTCTCGGGTTCTATCTCAATCTCAAATTGTCCATAGATAAGGTAATATTTAGAAGTAAAGTGGATAAAATAATGTGATTAATAGTTAAGAGTGAAGTATAACTTGATAAATTTGAATGGTCAAATTGCATGTAGTTCTTAAGATAAGCCTTGTACTTTCCACCCATCTTATATAGTATGCTAGCTAGTACTATGCACTAAAAGATACATCAATGATTTGGTGAAGTTTAAAGACTAGCCACCGGCTAGGTAGCACAGAGACTCTTATCGTTCAGACTAAGATCGTAATCTTAGTCCATAATCAATAGAAACATGTTATGATATTATTAAAATCATCAAGGCTTAAGCAATTTAAACCCACCCAATCGACTGATCGATAAATTTCTACCTTAAAGTGGTTAAGATTACTCTTAATCGAAGAGCAATCTTTCATTAAAATGACACTGCTTTTGGTTAGATTGGTTAGAGACTAGTCATTAGAGACAATTTGAAATTCCTCTTACCTTTTAAAAATAATGTATATATTGATTAAAAAAGAAAATTTATTGCTTAACTTAAACTAACCATTCAACCCCAAAGAAGTGCCATTAATTAAAGTTGAATTGCAGCTTCTTCTTTTCTCTTTCTCTATTTTTTTTTGTCAGCATCCAAGAAATCTCTATCCAGTATTAGGGTAATGATAATCCTAAAAATTATAATCCATCACTCTTAAATCGAGAGATGGTTGACTTAAAAAAAAATATTATATATAATATCTAATTCGAAACTTCAAAATAGATCTCATCTAGATTCTTAAGACTTGACTTCTCGAATAATCTATCGGGATTGATAGAAGGTGGAATTGAGGAGCACTCTAGTTAATAATTAATGCACAACTTTACTCATATTAATACTACATATGATATTGTTTTAAATGTCATTTATTTCCATTAAATGTCATTTATTTCCATTAAATGTCATTTTTCATATTCCGAACTAATGTGTCCATACGTGAAATGCGATCAATGCAAGAATTTCTCATTTATACATCATTCGTATAGTTATATAAACATGCAACTTACGTATAAGGGAAACAAAAAGAACAGAGGAGAAATATTTTCTTGAATATTCAAAGCAAAGGGTACACCATACACCAAAATAAACTCTCTTACACGAATGATAGATCGATAATAAAAACAAAATAGATTAAACTAAACAAGTACGTACCCAAAACCACATGATGATCTCTGATCCTTAATTTCATATTTCTACTAATTATAGCTAGAAATCTAACAAAATGCTAAGTGATAGTAGAGCTGGTACATTGAATTTAAACCATATTTGATCAACTTAGAAACCTTAATTAAGTAAGTAATTTAAAACAAAAAACAAAAAACAAAAAACTAGAGATATTATTGTCTCATGATGTTCTCTTTTGCATCCTCAATCAAGACAGTAGCACGTGCATACCTGCATGCATATAATATGAGGTCATGTGACTAATTACTAAACAACCTCAAAAACTCAAAATAAAACAATGATTAGTAGTTTAAATTGTAATTAGTACAAACCTAAAACGTTTTAGATCATCATAAAAACTAGAATGAGTCCCTTGGAGCATTGCATCTGAAACATTCCATTCTGCTTGCAAAGTTGTGCTCGTTACATCCGGACCTATAAATTCACATTATAAAAAATTAGGGGGGATTTTTTATATTTTTTGGAAAATAAGGGGTGGATATTAATAAATAAAACTTGCTTATGAAAAAGAAAAATAAGAAGGGGGGTTGACTTTTGCTACAAGATAAGCCTATATAGATTATACATATATATGTCTATATAGGCAACATGACTCAACCAATAAAATAAAGAGAAGGAAAATTTTAAATCAAAGTGAAGTACATATATATGTATTGGCCAAAAATACACACATATATATATATAAACTCACCTAGTGCAGATCCAATCACCAGATGTCCAACCGGAACCACTGCGGCCGGCGGCGGTTCCAAATGCGAAGCCGCCCCTACGTGGCAATATATTGTCATAATCCATTAAACTTGCGGCTGAGGAGTCGTTCTTAAAAGCACCACATTTGAAGCAACTCGAGCGGCTGGCAAAGTTGTGGGCCCCACAGTTGTCGACGTTACAGTACCAGTCACCAGGCCTCACGTCAGAGCCACTGTTGAAGCCGCCTAACGACGATCCTCCACGGCCTCCGCCGCCAAAATCACTGCCTCCACCGCCACCGGAGTACTTGAGGTCTCCGCAGCGTTGGCAAGATTCCCGCCTTTGAAAGTTCAGGTGCTGGCATGACCTACAGTTCCAATCTCCTGGCCTGCTCATGATGATTTGTTACTGCCAGCCAATTCATCCAAAATAATCAATGGATCAGTGATTTAAACAACCTAACACGAGTAAAAGAAGTAACAAACAATTTTTGTCACTTCATAACAAGCCTTAATGAACATCATCATTACTAAGCACAAAGGCAATATCCTGTATGTTACGATCAGTTAAACTATAAAGACAGCTGTTTAACATCTTAGCAGTGTATTTCAGAAGAATGTGGCACACAATTGCTAAATGGAATTCAATGGCTAATATCTTGCATGAGGAAACGATGGAACATGATCACTATCACATGATGTACCAAACAACAAGATTCTGATAGAATTCTTACAACAACACTGATCTAGATAAGAGAACAAACCTTAAAAAGATAATGAAGTAATGATTTTTGAAAGTATGAGAAGAAGATGAAAGAGAAAAGGAGCAAATGTGGGTGTGACAAAATAGGGCAATGTGGAAGTGTTTATATACTAGAGACCACAGCAAAAAGGGGAATAAATGGAGAGTTGTGTTTGTACATTTTTTTTTCCATGTTCTTTCACTGAGAAAAATGAAAAAATGGGTAAAGCGGAAGGGAAAAGAAAAAAGGAAAATTGAAGCTATGAATTTTTTTTTTTTCAGAGGGGATATTTTGAATTTTGAATCAAGTAGTAGTATAACTTTAACTAGCTACTGCCTTCTTTTAGGGTTTCTAAACACGACAAGAACTGCATGCATGTCTGCATACACATCTTCTTTCATAATCACATCTTCTTTCTTTAGTCTTTATTACTCTTTAGATATGCGGCTTAAAAGAGAGTACACAAGCTTAACTTAATTTAATGCAAAAAAAAACCCTATAGATTAGGTAGTAGTGATTCATAATTAGCTAGAACTAACTCATACTCATGCATGTATAAAATTAAGCTAGCATATGTATGTATATGTCAACTAAATGACTAGATCTAAGGGGGTAGTGAGGCATCACAATCGATCGAGATTCTGTGTATTGTTAAGAGATTGCGTTTGTGATATATTACATTCTCAAATCCTTTTTCTTATGGTAAGATATAAATAAAAGTAGTTAGGTATAGATACAGATACATAATTGATACTTCTTGTTGAATTACAGTATAAAAAATATGAGTTCTCACGTATAAATTTTTAATATATAAAATAAAAATAAAAAATATTGTACGTAAAATTAATAATAAAAAACATTACATAATTTGAACTTAAGATTTTTGTTTTAATACTACGTTGAATTACTATTAATTCTAAAATCTCGAATTAATAAAAAATAATATAATAATTTATAATAAGTTTATCGAATAATAACAATTCTGCCGTATAATTTCGGTTTAAGTTCGCCGCCGGTTGCAAGTGATTATCTTGATACATACCGACAATTCAAGACCCACAAAAAAGTGAAAAAGGGATTTAGTAGCCCATCAACATAACAAAGATCACTTTAAGATCTACTATATATATAGTTCAAGCATGAACATTATCTCTTTACAAAGACCCTTTGACTGTGGCAATAGTTGATGATGACCCTCCAATAAAAATGTTGTGACAATTACATTCTTGCTAGTCCCACCACATTCATATTAGAAAAGCACAAGCTCTTAGGTATACTAGAAAAAATAAAATTTGGAATATGATAACATGCAAATGAATATTCTAAAAAATGATACAAATGACCACGTCTTATTTCAATTATAAGCCATCCATACTAATAATATGTCTTGTCACTTTCAACTTTGATTTACTTTGAAGAACCTACAAAATGGACAGTCAAAAATGTTGTATAAAATTGTTTTTACTTTATGAATTTGAATATTCTCATTTTTTTTTTTTTTTGCTATTTCTTTTTACGTACGTACTAATTGATTGTTCCCAACATATGGAATGAAAATTGAAAGAAGATGAACATCAAATCTATCTATGTATATACTCTTAGTGTAAAAATAAACAAATAAATCATACATCTTAAATGTATATCTATGTAGATACGATTTCTAATTTAAAATCAATTGATAACGAGTGAAATTACCTGTTTACATGCTCATTTCACTCGTGTTCATTATATTAGTTCGTGTAGATCACGTGTAGATTAATCCGTTATATATGGGTAATGCATGCAAATTTTGTTTTTTTTTTTGTGGGTTTTCTTCGTGCCAAAGAATATGAAGGAAGAATAAAAAGAAGGGAACACCAAAAGTGAATGAAGAGGTAGGAATTAAAATGAACAAAAGGGTGTGAAAAAAGGAAAGGCAAAATGCTGAGTTTCAATAAAGATGACAAAATTGAAACTGATGATGTGTAGTGTAGTGTAGTGTAGTGTGTTGATGTTTGAATAAAAATGAGTCTTCGAGGTTTCATTTTGACCATCTTCTTTTTTTCCCCCCTTTTTCTCTTTTTCTTTTCCTCACTGCTTCTGCGGCTGCTATTCCAATATGAACATATATATATATATATATATATATATACATTATTATATTTATTTATATCTATTTATTGCCTCTTCATGTCATAGTAGTCCTTTATCTCAGAGATCTGGCCTCCGTTCTGGCCTCCATTCTCTTGGGGAAGGGTAAAGAAGAAGAGGGGGGTGGGAGAGAGGAGCAAACTGTAAAGAAAAGAAAAGATGGGGCTGATTCGATTCTCATCGGTAATCGCTTCCATGCATATATGACCACGACCAACTCATTTTTATTCTTTTAATTTCATGATGCCATCATCACCAATCTACTTTTCTCTCCTTCTCTATCGATGATCTCTACTACGTACGTAAGTGTGTGATTTTTTGTGCACAAATCTTTATGATCATTAGTTATTACTACTACCTAGCCACTACTAGTACTATTGTTGTTGTTTCTATACAACACAAATCATGAACACAAACACATTAATTTGTATGCAATGACATGTTATGACATTACTAATATGTTATGTCTTAGGAGATAATATTAAACTAAGAACAGAATGTTCGACTTCTTGGTTTAAATACTAAATAAAATTGAAAGATTCAAAAAGCGCATTAATACATCATAAATGCATTATCATATTAAAAATTTAGATAATTAATTAAATAAAGATTTTTATAAGTGATTATAAATATTAAATATTTATAATAATAAAATAAGTAACGGTGATTTAGCGGGATTCGTACATTGGTGTGAGATATTTATTAAGCGAGCCAATGATTGTCCATTTAATTTTTTGATAATTAACTGTTAAAAATAATTAATAATAATATAAAATTTTAAAAAGTTGACTATTGAAAACATATTTATATAATATTTTTATCAAATAGTTAAATTATTTTTATTAAATAATATTATTATTATTTTCATTATATTAAATTTTCTCGATAATTTAATATTTTATTAAATTAATAAATTTTCTTAATCTTCACCTATCAAGATTTTATTTAGAGATGGCAATTTGGGCTGGGCTGGTCCGAATCCGTTCAGTCGGCCCGTTAAAACCCGACCCGCATCCGCACCTACACCTACAATATGCGGGTACGGGCTTGGCCCGGCCTGTACACAGGCGCGGGCCGGATATAAATTATATACTCGTTTTTAAAACGGGCCAAATTCAACCCGCGGGTATACGGGCTACCCGCAGTGAACAGTATCCGCGGCGAACAGTACCATCAATAAACAGTACCATCATGTTACCTAAAGCAACCCGTTTTTAACCGGGCTCGGGCTGAGCCTAGACTTTTGAGGCCCACCCCGGCCCGAGCCCGCTCCAAATCAAAACGGGCCGAGCCCGACCCGACCTAAACGAGCTCGGATCTAATATGGGCCGGGCCGGACCGGATTGCCATCTCTAATCTTACTATATATAACAATTTCTTCTCACACCGGAACAAAACATTCATAATATTTGACTGTGAATCTTTACTGATTACAAACAGTTAGCATAATATGATAATAGAACGGTGTAAAATTCCCTATAATCTTGTTGAAAACTATTCTCTATATTTTCCACAAGCAGTATCAAGAGGCTGACAATATAATTTTTTTTAAAACGTAATCATTGAAGTCTCGTTTCCAAATCTACCAATACAGAACGAAGGAGCAGATAGTATTTGGACAATAAATCAGATTGTTTATGTCCAAAATCATATTTTGAAGCTCGATTTTCAACGGGCCCCGGAAGTAGCTAGCCTTTAATGTTCTTGTCTAGTTCATCTTCTCTCTCTTGTTATGCAAGAATATATACATGGTAGGTGACAATGGTTGAACTCTGTTTGGATTCCATATCTAAAGTTATTTCTTATCCTTAGCATGGCTAGCTACTTTGCCTCATGAAGAAGATGTTGATTACCATGTTTTTGCTTAAAAAGAAAATCATGATTTGTAACTAGTCTCTATTCTGATTATCTCATATATATGCTCTGAAGAACAAGAGGAACCTAAAAGATGTGACAAGGGGACAACCTAAACAATGAAAGTAGAAAAACAAGACCCAACAAAACGTTACATGACTGAAGTTAAAAGACACGGAAAGAGCGTGTTTCTGGGCCGAGATAGTCCAGTCCAGTCCAGTCCACTACCAGCTGTAAGCTCTGTTGTGCTTCAAGTTCAACTTCATTCACTTCTCGTTAATCTCGTCCGTCTGTTTGGGTTTATCGGGTTAACAGGTCAATATTGGGTTCTCGATCGGATCCCTCACAGTTTCATTCACTCTGGCCGTCGAGCCCATCTGGGATTCTTATTGAATTTTCTCTTCCTTGTAACAATCATCTGGATTGTCCCTCCGTCTCGCAACAACAGTGATTCACTATGGCTTCCTGTGAGTCTCTCTCTCTTCCTCCTCTGTTTACTACTTTTTCTTGTGAATTTCTTTTTTTTATTTTTCTTTTGAATTTTTGTTTCTGAATACTGTAATTGGGCAAGTGGGTTTTCGCTGGATTGAAGACTTCTGGGTTTTTTTTTCTCCAATGAATTCTTTCAGAATTATTGCAAGTGTGTATCCGTTAATGTGTGTGCTTATTTAAAGCTTCAATTTTTAATGTTAAACATGCCTTTTTGTTCTTCTCATGTAATAATAAGTTGCTTGTGTTCGAATGTGGTTTGGCATTGGAGCATGTTCTCAATTCAGTTAAAGAAGACATAAAGGAGTTTTTGCTTGAATGGTCGATTGTATGCTGGCAATTGAAGAACTTTCTTTAAAAGAGGACTTAAAATAATGGTAATGTTGTTTACAACTTCAAAAAGCATATTTCTTATTTCGACTAATGCAGGTAACCTTGGAGTATCGAAACTCAAAATTTCGAGCTTGGATTTTGGGAGGGTGCAAGCTCGTTTTTTGCAACCTTGTGGCTTAAGAACCTGCACAGAACAGAGACTACTACTTCAATCTGCAAGATTTGTAGTCTCAAACTGGCCCATACATTGTGTTTCATCTTTAGAGTCCAAGAGTAGGTGCTTCTTCACCTTTAATGCTTTTCTTCTTTTTTGTTTTTCGAATGTATAAAGTTATTCATTTCCTCGGGGTTATATTTGTAGATACAAATTGAGTTTATCTATTCTAGTGCTTATCATTTATTTCTATGAACCATAGTCCTTGCTTGTTTTATGGCATTTTACTTTCTTACCTTGTTCGGTCGTATATTTCCAGAAAAAAGTGAAAACTATGAACCACACTCTGAAGAGACCAAGTATTATGGCTTGGCAAGCCAGCTTATTCCAAGTTCACCTGAGGTATAGTATGAGATATGAAATTTATGCTAACTCTTATGACAACTTAAGAAGTATAACTACTACTTCTATTAGATTCATTCCATTTTTTGAATTATTTGTATAAAAAGGTAACATTTTAGTGATCTCAAAACTTGGGCAGGTGGAAAATCTGCTTACAACCATATGTGATACAACTTCAATCTCAGAGTTTGATCTAAAAGTAAGAAAGTGCTAAACTGTTCTTCTGCTAATCATAATGTGGAAAGAAAACTCTTTTACAGCTCGAGCATAAATTTTTTGCTCTTTTTCATTTTTGTTTTTTGGCCAAATTCTTTTGTACATAGATGGTGAAGACATTGTTTTCTGAAGTTTCTTCTTTTTTCCATCTGTGTTATTTAGCTTGCTGGATTTAGGTTACATGTGGTAAGGGACTTGAGTGGGAAAGCGAGAACTCCAAGTTCTACTTCTATTGAAGTAAGTACAATTGCTGAAGCACCTGAGTCGAATAATTATGTTGCCACACCATCTGTAGCTATGTCGAAAGCAGTACCTTCTCTTCCTTCTTCTTCTTCTTCAGCCGGGATTCAGAACTTTCTAGATAGAGCGGGAGATGAAGGGTTGGCCATTCTTCAGTCTCCTAGGGTAAGACTCAAAAATTAAAAAGTCCCATTTGGGTGCAAAATTAAATTTTGGCCGAAAAACTACAGTTTTTTTTTTCACCAAACTCTAATTTCTTCAAACTCCAGTTTCAAATGCTAAATTGAATGCATATGAAAAACCATATTTTGATGCAGGTGGGGTTTTTTAGAAGATCAAGGACCATAAAAGGGAAGCGGGCTCCACCATCTTGTAAAGAGGTACTGTAAGCTTTCATGTTTTCTTCTCTGAGAAAAATGCATGAACAATAATAAAATTGAAATTTCTCCCTTGTTCTTCCATGAGAGTATTGTTCTCATCTTCCACTTTTTCATAACCGATATGACATTGTAATTAATGAGCAGAAGCAATTAGTGAAGGAGGGCCAAGTGATTTGTTACATCGAACAGCTCGGTGGCGAACTCCCAATTGAGGTTTTTGGTCTCTCCCTCTTTTTTTTTTATTTTAAATTTAGTATTTTCGGGTTCTTTCCCATTTGATAGGTCAAAGTCTTATGTTGTTTCAGTCTGATGTGTCCGGGGAAGTCATCAGAATTCTCCGAAGGGATGGTGAGCCTGTGGGGTATGGTGATGCTCTAATTGCGATTCTGCCATCATTTCCCGGGATAAAGAAGCTTCAGTAGATGTTGGCCTGGTTTTGGAATTTCATTCTATTTATCCCCTTCTTCTGCAAGAGATGATCTTGTGGATCTTTGTGAATTTAGATTATAAAAACAGGCAACATTGCCCGAGTTTGGCTTTTTACTTTCTTTAGAAGACCAAGCATTGCTTCAGAAACGGTTGAATTCATAACCCAACCGTTATGGGATCAAGAATAACCGAAAGAAACCATTAAGAGATTTTCTAGATCTTACTTAACATGATCCTCATTTCATTTGAATGGTTTTCAGATTATGTTTCGAAGATAAAGATCGAAAAGTAAATTATGTGTTCCCGATTTATTAGAGTAATTGGATTGCTTTAGCAATTTCCCTACTGGATTTATGAAATCGGATTATAAGTAACAAAGATTAGAATTTAACAAATAGATCTTCTCACACAAAAGAGTCGAACGGTGTACATTATACCTTATCAAAACGGCGGAATCTCTAACAAGTAATTGTCGATTTGCAAGATCAGAGACAGACATCCTTGACGCACCGTTCAAACAACCCCAAGAACTCTAAGTCGACATTTACATATCTACCACGAAGTGGATGTTCGTAATCGGAGCTCAGATCGAAACAAAGCACAAGGCACTCCCAGAGCCTCTCGATATCAATCTTATGATACTTTGATCTACTAGGTGGAGATGATGAAGTACTGTTATTCGGAACATGGATCGCTATAGCGAAATATGTTTTTGATTGAACAAAAATTAGTATTAGCATCAACAAAACAAGCTTATCCATAGATTTCTCGTTTTGAGAGAGAGAGGGGGGAGATAAAAGGAGTGGGTTAATTTCTTTTCAAGTTAGTGAAAGATCATTATGGCCTCTTACTATATATCAATCACCATTTGCTGTCTTTTGACTAAGTACAAGAGTTGGGGTTACATATACATATATATATATATTATATATAATGTAATAGTGGATTACCTTCGACTCTCATGAAAGATCCTTACACTGGAAATCATCAATGAAAGGATGCAACAACCAAGAAACAAGAGCTTCAACGTAGTTTCTCCATATTTTTCGAGGCTGATAAAAGCATCATGCATCGCACAAGTATTTGAGGCACTTCTCGATGCATATGGCATGAACACAAATCTCATAATACGGCAAATGGAGTTTGGCGAAGAGCCTTCCATGTGATGCCATGGGGAAACGGCGAGGGACGTCTATGCAGTTCTCGAAGCAGACATTTGAACAGGCTCTGCAAGTCGATGTGGAAGGGTAGAGTGACAAGAAGGGAAATGTGAGTGAAAAATGGACAACAACAATATCAATATGGACATCATCTTCTTTGCTCCAAGCCCTCTTGCTTTCTTCTTGGAGTTGTTTTAAGGAAATGAAACCAACAACATGTAGGAAATGTCTATAGTTTAATAAATTCTTTGTATATGTTTTATGGAGTTGATTAGATTAATGAAGTGCTTTGATTTTTTTTTTTTAAAGTTATATTTTTATTATATTATTGATAGAAGTTAAAAGAGAAATAATTTTTTCTAATTTTAAACTCGAGTTTGAACTTGATCTTAAAATATTAAAATATTTCAAAATTTTTTAATTTATTGAGAGATTACTCGTTTCACAGATCAAATATTATAATTTTCAAGATTAATTAACTAGATCCAATCATATCAAAACATAGTTTGAACTCGAGCCAAGATATTTTTCCATAATTTGGGTCGGAGCTTTCACAAGTCAAGCTCAAGCTTACTCATAATCAGCTCCATTCGACTACCTTATGAGGCCTGTAGTCAATTTGAGTAGGGAATCCGGGATTGATATTACAACTCAAGTGTGATCTAAATATTCTTCTACGAAACTTGAGTAAGTTAATCTAGTAAAATTATATAGACTTAAACTGACATTTATAGCCCAAAACAAACTCAACTTTCTTGCCTTATGATGTTTTTAGATCCTCTCACAACAAGTACAAACATAAGGAAATGTCCAAAACTACAAAGCCTAACAGCATATAAATGAACAGATCTTATGCAACATCTTATTAACCACTTATATGTAGCGAAACTAGTTGATAAAACAAGTCTTCAAGATGCTTGATAATCTATATCAAAGCCTTGAATGTAGGTTACAAATTCATGACTGCATAAATGTGTGAGTTAATCATATAAAATGAAATGTGATTTAATTGCTACTCAAATATTGATGTACTCCCAGAACCTCTCCATATCGAACTTACGATACTTTGGTCTACTAGGTGGAGATGGTGAAGTACTGTTATTCAGAACACAGATCACTATAGTGAAATACGTTTTTCATTAAAAAAAAAAGTAGTATTAGCACCAACAAAACTAGCCTATCCATAGATTTCTGGTTTTGAGAGAGAGAAGGGGGGAAGATAAAAGGAGTGTGTTACGTTTCTTTCCAAGTTAGTGAAAGATCATTATCGCCTCTTACTATATTATAATCAATCTCCATTTGCTAACTCTTGACTAAGTACAAGAGTTGGGATTACATAAATATATACATATAATGTAACAGTGGATGATTACCTTCAAACTCTAATGAAAGATCCTTAAACTGGTAATCATCAATAAAAAGGAAGAACCAGAAACAAAGAAACAAGAAGCTTCAACGTCATTTCCCAATATTTTTCGAGACGGATAAAAGCATCATGTATCATACAAGTCATTTGAGACACTTCCGGATGCATATGACATAAACGCAAATCTCGTAAGCCAGCATATGGAATTTGGCGAAGCAAAAAAGACTTTTGAACAGGGTCTGAGACCTGGTAAATCTAGGTTTGCAAGTCGATGTGGAAGGGTAGAACGACAAGAAGGGAAATGTGAGTGAAAAATGGATAGCAACAATATCAATCAATATTCGCATCATCTTCCTTGTTCTTAAGCACTTTTGCTTGCCTTTGGGTGTTTGTTTTAAGGAAATGAAACCAACAACATATATAGGAAAAGTCTAATAGTTTGTCTAATAAATATTTTGCATGTCTTATGGAGTTGAGTAGACTAATGAAGCGAAATTGCTTTTGACTTTTCTAATTCTAGATTTTCATTACGACGAGTGATTGAATTTCAAGCAAACATCAAATTTTTATTGATAGAAAATATAAATAATTTTCTCTAAGATTGAGTTTAAATATTATTTTAAAATATTTCAAAAATTATCTATTTGTCAGGCTATTGCTTACTACACAAATCATATAGTATAGTTTTCGAGATTGGTTCATTGGATCCACAAGACATAGTTCAAACTCGAACCAAGATCCTTTCCCATAATCTGGGTCGGAGCATTTACAAGACGATACTCACAATCAGCTCCATTTGACTACTTATTTAAGCATGTAGATCAATTTGAGTAGGGAATTAAAATTCCAACTTAAGTGTGATCTGAATATGCTTCTATGAAATTTGAGTAAGTTAATCTAGTAAAATTATGCAGACTAGAACTGAAATTTATAGCCCACAATAAACTCAACTTTTCTTGCCTTATCATTTCGTTTTAGTACACAAACGTTTTAGATCTCCTCACAACAAGTACAAACATTAACAAATGTCTAAAACTATATAGCCTGACAGCATATAAATGAACGGATCTTATGCAATATCTTATTGATCATATATATATATATATATATATATATATATATATATATATAACGTAATTGATCGATATAATGAGTTCTTAAGATATTTAATAATTTATATCAAAATTTTAAATATAAATTATAAATATATCATTATATAAATATATGAATTAATTATATAATAAATTGATTGCTTGAAAAGTTTAAAATTTATTTAGATGAGTTAAGAGCATATTTTGGGGTGCTTAAAAAAACATGTTTTCAAGTAACAAGTGACTTATAAAATAGATATGTATATTTTAATTTTTTTTAATAATTTAATAATTTAATCAATTTATTAATGTATCAAATGATGAAAACACACATCAACATCTTGATTGTGGAGAGTTGTCATGATATATATATACGATATACTTAAGCGGTTTTTTCTTTCGCCATTGATGATTCGAACCAAACCATAGGATTGGTAAATACAACGGATAGATCAGGATAAGAACACACATCAACATCTTAATTGTGCAGAGTTGTCATGATTGCGTCTGCTAACTTGGTCTTTGTGAAAAAAAAAAAAAAAGACAAGACAAGTAGACAACTGTTGGACATCGAACAAACCGTGACATCCCATCTCTTTGTGCATAAAAAAAGACAACCAAATTTCATGGTCTGCACTCTGCAGTTTGAGATAAGATTTCTACAAAGGCAAAACCGACGCCGTATTGCTGATTAAAAATCAGTAGCAGTGATAAATTGAAACAAAATAATGTTGAGATTTGACAAATTTGGCAGAGATATTATCTTGTCCATCTACATCTACTCAAATTCACATTTCATGTGGGTCACACAAACCAATGCCAATTAACTGCATCTTCAATAATTGCAGTAGGGGACCACCAATCAGAATATTATAATATATATATACACAAACTCCCATAAACCTTTCGAGAAGAAAGAGAAGAACCACTTCCACCATTTTTATCAGACTATGTGGAGCAACCTTCCCTTTGATCTACTTGCCAACATCTTCTCCTACCTTCCTCTAGACTCCTTGGTACGTGCGATGTCTACTTGCAAGCAGTGGAAAACCTGTTGCCATACTCACCCTTCGACCATGGTACACCACCACTACCACCCTCCATGGTTCATAGCCACGCCCATAAGCTCACATAGCGTATGCTATGCTCACAATCCAATTCTAAACCATTGGCATGAGCTACCTATGAGCTTTATGGGTGAACCAGTTATACCACTTGGCCCAATTGGCAGCCTTCTTCTTCTAAGGTCCACAAAGTCAACAACTCTTCAACTGTCAATATGCAACCCATTCACTAAGCAATCTAGGCACCTTCCAATGCTAAACATCGATAGGACTACTCCAGCCGTAGGTGTCGCTATAACGGAGTCGGCTAAAACCCCTCATTGCCCAAGTTTCCGGGTTTACGTGGCAGGTGGGATGGCCAAGGCGGGTCTACACAACAATGCCACGTACGAACAGACTCTAGAAATGTACGACTCGGGAAGCGACACATGGTGTATCATCGGATCCTTGTCATTGGAATTTGCAGTGAGGCTAACAGTCTGGACGCCGAACGAGAGTGTCTATTTAAATGGGATTTTATATTGGATGACATCGGCTCGAGCATATAGCCTGATGGGTTTTGATATCGGTTCAGGGATCTGTAGGGAGGTACACGTGTTGATGGCTGATAGGCTCGAATTCGCCACACTAGTGCTGCGAAACGGAAAGTTAGTGCTAGTAGGGGGCATGTCTGGGGGAGATGCTTGTGTATGGGAGCTTATGAGCAAGGGAGACAATTGGAAATTAGTAGACAAGATACCAGGTGAGTTAAGGATGAAGTTTTTAGGAAGAAAGGGCAAAAATTGGGTGGGGACAAAGTGTGTAGGGAATGATGAGGTTGTGTGTTTGTACAGGGAACTAGGGTTTGGAATGGTGGTTGGGAGGAGTGTTGGAGATAAGAGTAAATGGGATTGGGTTTGGGTTGAAGGGTATAATAGTCTTATCAGAAGCAAAAAGGGTGCGAATATACCGATAAAAGGAGTGCTTCTTCACCCAACTCTGGCTCCCTTCCTGCACCTCAAATAAATTAGAAACACATTTATGCTTGGGTTCCTTGTGCCTAATGTTTTTATGCATTATGCTTTATTTTTTATTTTTCCAACTCAAGAACATTGTCTCGTTCAAGGTACATGATCAGATGCAAGTATAAAAAATGGAATCACAAATTCCTCGATAAACATTGCAAGAAAACTCGAGCATGTGATTTAGTCAGGCCTTGAGCTCTTCCATCAATCCCTGTTGATTTAAAGGAAGGGTTAGTAAGATTTCTTGAACCTATGTATTACAAGAATTGTCAAAGAGAAACATTATAGGGCATCTTACTCTAGAGATGTACTGCTCGGCATCAGTTCGCTGTCTTATCGTCACTGAGTATCATACCTTCACCAATATCATCAAGGACTCTTACCTTGATATAGGGATCCTTGTGTGGTACCATATCCTAGTGAAAAGAAACAAAGAAGTAGAAATGAAAATATGAATTCAATTTGAGAAGAGAAAGATATCCATAATTAGAAAGATGATAGGAATAGCTTCTCAGTCCATGTTCAGTAAAGAAGCTCCCAATGGAAATTATCAAATTAATAACTCTGGAGCCAATTTTCGTATGGCTTATTGCTTTCATAAACCAAGCATAAGACAACTATTTGAGAAGTTACCACAGTCGAATCCAAATCCAATCCGTTCGTATTTGAATTCAAAGCCACAGAATGTTTCTTGAAATATCCTCTCTCCGAATGGCTGAGCCGCTCCAATATTTCTTCTGGAAGAACGGGCCCCACCTTCCATATTAGACTCCGTATAATATCAGCTCAATTGTACCTGCGTGTTCGTAGAGTAGGAGAATAAATCGAAGAACATATATAGAAGCGCATTGTTCATGAAAATTAGGCGAGACTGGATATATTTGCAAATACGCCATCAGGCAGCGTTTATTGCGAACTAAAGAAAGGTGATGGGTGAGTGCTCCATAGTGATCTGGATTCCTAGCTGTCTGGAGATCCAATCCTTCTTCCTGCATTGTCCTGACACGGCATATAGTCATATGAGCTGCATTTAGTTCATTTAGTTTGTACAAGAATTTGATGCTATATTCCAAGCAGATCACTTGTAAAAGGGAAAATCAGCATTTATTCTTTAGTAATATACAGAAAAGATTGCGAAATAGGATGATAATAATACTTGATCAAGGACTGAAGGTCGAGGTAATGTTGATCACATTACTCGATCCCCTGATGGAAAAGGATACTCTTTGAGATCATTGAATATAAAATCTCATGTAAAAGGTTGTAGCAGTAGGGAATTGAAGTAAAAACTATTGACTTTTTCTACAAACGTGATTTATGAAGCCAGAGTGAGCAAGTGGGCAAGCGAAGCTGAATCGGAAAGAGACGGAAACCTAATTTTCAATTGAAAACTCCCAAAAACCTTATCACGTATCCTTACGAATAAGCTAGGGAAAATGTATTCGATTCAGGTAGTGGACTTACATTGAAGGGTGTTAGTTGCCCCTTCTCGCCGTTTGAAAGCTCCTTCACCATCCGGGATGCCTTTCTCGCATGCATTTCCAAAAATTTGTTAACACCAGCCCTACCTGTAATGCCTCAATCCCCAGATCCTTTACAGACCGGAAATTTTCTAGAGATTCCGATGCAAGAAGCTTTCACGAGTTCTTCAATCGACCAAAGAGACAGGGGAAAGTGGAAAAATTAAGTGACCATGTGCACTTGAGAGAGAGAGAGAGAGAGAGAGAGGCGACGTCGGAAGGATGGTGTCGGACAGTGGCCGGTCGGTGAATACAGGGTAAGAGGGATTGAAAAACGGGAGTGCTAAGTTTCTTTCTTTTTTTTTTTTTTTCGGAAATTAAGGATTTTAAGGGTATTTTTCGAATTTTGGAATCTTCATTTTAAGGACTTTTTACTACTTGAATCAATGATATGTTAAAAGTTATATTTGCTATCCAACTCTACCCGACTAAAAACTAAATTGAATGTCGATTTAAAACGACATGTCGGATGAATGTCTCCGAAATATTAATTTGGATGAATTTAAAAATAAAATTTCATAATTTTTTAATAATATGTGAATATATATTTACTTCAAACATTAGAGTTATTTACGCTACGCCCTTCTATTCATCCTGAGCAATTGAACTAACATTAAGGATCTTAATTTAAAGTAGTGAACAGTATCTTAGATGTCATATATGTACCAAATTTAAGGGATTGATTCAATACTGATTCCTTATATCTCATTGGTTAATTGCTTTTAACCCAACATGTACTTTCATATTAAATCAAAATAAATATTTGTAAGTGTATATAATATATGATTAAGTGATATATAAAATCTTATTATAATTATAAATATTATTTTTATATATTACATATAAGAAATGTGTTGCCCATCTTCAATTTTTTGAAAATTAATATTTTGACCCAAAATTATTAAAATTTTGTATATATATCCCAAAAATTTTAAATAAATTTATTTTTATCCATCATAATTTTTATTTAATACACTTTGTCTACCCTCTACCTTAATAATAAAAGTAGTCTAAATAAAGTAACATTATATTTTATTATATATATATATATATATATATATATATATCTTTATAAATCTCATTTTTATTTTATATATAATAAGTGACAACAAATAAAAGTGGAAAAGAATTAAGAAAACTTGATTAAAACCAAACTTTTTAGATAAATTAATAATTTTAAGATTATATAATTAAACGAAGTATTAAAATATCAAAATTAATTAATATTTTATCATTTCTGAGTAAACAAATTATTATGTATAATCGAAATTCTATGAATTAAAATTATAATGAATTTCTAAACAAATTTTTAAATTTTTTTTTTTTATTTTTAAAATCAACAATTTAAAATATAATCATTCAGAAAATATTAATTAACGCCGCCATTAACAACTAAATCAACTTGCGAAGAAGGAGTTAAGATTAATTAATTTTAAAAATATTTCTCATAATTAATAATAAGATCATGTGCAACAACAAAATATTATTATTTGACTAAATCGCCGATTTTTATGACCGTTCTCCTCTCTCATCATCACCTCATCCTTCCTCTTTGTATATATCTCTCCATCTCGATCTCTATATCTGAATCCAAAAGACATACCCACTATAACCAGAACACGCTTCTAGAGAGAGAAAGAGAGAGAGAGAGAGAGAGAGATTTGGCTGGCTATGGAGGGTCTGCAAAGATCTGCAGTTTCTTTCAGGAGGCAAGGATCATCAGGCTCAGTATTCGACGATAGATTTCTCAAGGAGTTGAATCAGATGGCGCAAAAACAAGACGATCAGAAAAAACAGGCCGGCGAATCAGATCACGTTCAAGAAGAAGAGAAGGGGGATCGGATTAAGAATGATCTTAATCACGATCAGGGCGTAAATAAAGGTGATAGAACGACGATAAAACCGATAAGTGTGGCGAGAAGCCGATCCAACGGCGGCATCGGTTACCGTACCGGGAAGGTGTCGCCTGCGATCGAGCCGCCGTCGCCTAAGGTATCTGCTTGTGGGTTCTGTAGTGCCTTTGGTAAACCTTCTTCGGACAGTAAAACGCGGCCAGCTAAGGTGCCACCTGGTAAGCATGTTAGATCACGCTAGCTAGGTTTTTTTTTTTTGAATTTTATTTATTATTATATAATGTTCATATGAAAAAAAAAAAAAAACAAACTGTAAAATTCATCTCGAAAGAAGTGGGAATTTTATATCGTAACTTATAAGACGATGTTTAGTTTTCGATGATCATGTTCTTGTTTTTGTTTCGGTTCTATATTTCATTTGATGAATCTTACTTAGACTTACTTAACTTAGTTTGCCTTAAATAATTTTTAAATTACTTTTTAATTTAAATTTAGTATATAATTTATATATAAATCTATTAAGGCATGATGAGGATACATGATTAGTTGGATGCTGATCTGGATCAGATACATCCTTTGACTAAACAATGTCAAGGTCTGCTCACCAGATCATTTATTACTTAATTTAATATTGTCTATGAATTTGTAAATGGATGAAGGAATACATATTCATTATTCACACCAAATATAAATTAATTAAATTTAAAAAAAAAAAAAAATATATATATATATATATATATATAAGAATAGTAGTTGAGAGTCAATTTATAAAAGTCAACGTGAAGATAGGGTTGAAATGATGGAACATCATTAAAATAACATAGTCGATAAATACTATGCGATAATGATGTCTTTTTTTTTTTTTTGGTCCAAATTAAGTTATATGATTACATTCCTAACGGTAAAAAAAAATGTATTAGTTTGGAATAAAAATTGAAATCCCCTTTCGTCCATACAAAATTGTGCATCTAAATATTTTTTATCGGTATTATTTATTTATTTATTTTTTTATCAGAAGATCGAGAGCTAATTATCGAAATTTTGGATTATCCGAACAATACATGTCAATTTCATATAACATAAATTATATTAATATTGTGTATGTTCCCGATCAATCGATTTATTATAGATACAATCGGACACAAAATTTCTCTAATTTGTTATTTGGTCTTCTTGCAATTTGGAAGAGGTTATAGCTTATGTGAAAAATGTAAAAATACATTTAAAATTGAGAGTGACGTATGGCTATGCCTCATCTTTTGGTAATTACCAAATTCACATTTTTACCCAAAGTTAATTAAACTAAGTTCTAAATCATTCTTCGTTGTCCTTTCATGTTCCCAAAATAGAACTAGGTTCTAATTTTCACATCAAACTATATGGAGATTAATCAATTTATCTTATCATTAAAGAATATTTATTACCAAATTCCTATTTTTATTACCAACCAATTCAACTACCCTTGTCATAGAAATGGATAACGGCTAACCATAATACCTAAACTATTATGTTCTACAACAAGCCACTAATCAACTATATCCAAAGGTCAAGTTCTCTAATCACCCCTAAACTTAAAAAGGGTTGGAATCATATTTAGTATAAACTAGTCTTATAAACCAAAAGTTAGTAAAAATGGAGAGAGGAAAGGTAACATTAACCATAATGATTTTAGCTGTACTTTTAGTTAATGGAGTGAAGTCAGGTGATCACGGCCCTCCATCTCGAACACACATGACTTTGACCTCGGACTTCATCCCGCAAGTTGTAGGCCTATCGCTCGCCGCAGGAAGAGCCGTCAGATTTGCGAAAATGACAAGTCCAGTAACTAAGCCTGCAGCAAGAGGTGCAGGTGAGAAAGTATGATCTTATGTAACACTGATGTATATTTTTGTCATGTGATGCTATAAATCTTTAAGAACATAAAGGAGTAACTTGCATAATTGTATCGTATCGCATGGTATATGGTGTAGTACTATATGATACGTTAATCATATCATTTTCTGGTGCAGTTTGTTTCGGATCGTGTATGTTTAAGAGGTGTTCTTCAAAAATGAGAGGTGATAAACGCAAGACCATGTGTTCCGCTGGTTGTGCTAAAGAGTGTGCAGTTGCTGCCGCTACTAAGAAATCAGTTCCAATCAAAGTATAACAACTCGGTACTTGCTCTCTATCTCGAAATCTCGTCCGGGTTCTCTCTTCTCATATGAGCGCTCGAACAGGTGAACTAACACATGAAATTGCAAATTTTGTTTCCGGTGAAGTATTTGTAGCTGAGAAATGGGATTTCTCAGCGAGGCAAGTGAGAGGAGGCCCGGAATAAGATAATGTCACTGCTTATTGTTATAGTTGTTTTACTCTTGTTCGAATAATGCAATTACCATAAAGCTACTGTGTTTGGTCTAGGACATTCTTATAGTATTACTCTTAATGTCACTGCAAACTAAATACGGTTTATGAGACTTCAGAAAATATTTTGAAATATCCGCAAGATGATGACACATTGTGTCTCACCATTGTTCCTTTTTTTCCCCCTAATCCTATAATCTCATACTAATCTACTAGAATGAGAGAATTTCTTGGATAGATCGTATCTACTATATACGATTAAAATAAATCAATATAATCCACTCAAGAATTTCTCCTAGAATAGATACTTTCGTCAATAAGGATTAATCCATATCAACATCATTGGATTAAGCAATATCAACACTATTTGACAGAATGCAGGTTTTAGAGAGTGTAGAATCGGGTTTGAGAGAGACCAGGGGTTAATAGCATTATTGGGTAAAACCGGAGAGTGTAATGAAGGTTTTAGGCACTACTCAGCTAGAGATGATATCGGGAAGAATCGATGTGAGAATCGGTGACTGCTCTCCATTTTATTTTTGGTTAAAAATTACACTAGACAGGTAATTTAAAAAAAAAGTCGTGAAAAAAAAAAAAAGAACTAAATAATGAAAACTACGTCCCTACGTGCTAGAATTTGCTCATAGTTCTAAAAAAAATTCAAGCTATTGGATAAGTAAGTAACTGTCGCCTAAAAGTTGTTGATGAATGCTTCAGCACTCTTGTTAATATCTCGACATGGCTTGTGCTCCGCCGCTTTGCAACCATTACAAAACCTTCATTTCCCTTTTTCTCCTCCTACTAATATAGAAGGCATGTGAGCAATTCTTCTTCACTATATCTAAAGCACTTACGAACACACACACAAGGTATAAGTTTTCACTAGTTAAATATCCAATTCAATTCTTGTGGCTAAAAATAATGGTTACAATCAACAGATGCCCTTTCGAGTTGCCATGCTTGTATATAGGCTTGAATTTAATGTATTTTGCTTAGGCTATGGTTAGGACTAGTACACATTTACAAAGGTGTAAATAGGTCCGATCATTCTAAATTACTTTGTACCTTGAAGATCTAGAATACATTTTGGGTGGGCTAGAATCTAGAAAAGTTCTTGAATCCTAAAGCATATCCTAATCAGATTTTGCTGATCCAAACTGGAATCTAGGCCTAAAATAAATGACAGTTCAAACTAGAATTTCAAAATGGGGAGCTTCTACAATGTACGTACCTTCTTGGTCCACCTGGACTTTTCTTTTAGCAGGGCCCGAGCTTTGGTACACCCTCGGGCAAAGGCAAGTCCAAGTTACCGACAGTTCTGAATGTTCGTGGTAACATCTTATCAACATAAAGAGTCCCATCAAGATGATCACACTCGTGCTGTAAAATACGGGCCTGCCAGCCCGAAGCATCCACTTTTATGGGCTTCCCTAATTGGTCCAGGCCTGCTACCTCTACGTCAAGGTACCGCTCCACCACCGCTCTGAATCCATCAACACTAAAATACAAAAAAATGAGAGTAAAAGATAATTAATAGAGATACTAAGATAATAATAACAATCACCACTTATCAATCCACAAATTGACTTGTAAGACCTAATCATACCTTAGGCACCCTTCAAAAAACAGAGCAGTCTTATCACTTTTCTTTTTAAGCTTCGGGTTCACAATCACCTGCCTCAATCGAGCTAAGAAATTGTAAAGTCAAGGCAAAAACTTTTGAATTGTAAGAACAGAGAATGCCATTTTTCTTTTCTTGTGTAACGAAAATTAACGTACCAGAAGATCAACAGGGCGTCTATCTTGGGCTTTAATCTCCTCCTTAGGTGCATAGCTAATGTACTCTTTTGTATCCTCAAGAACAATAATCTGTCCAAAACCCCCCCCAAAAAATAAAAATTGATACTTTTAGATGGGTCTTTCCTTAATGCGGTCTTGCCATCATGCCATGTTTATTGTTTCTTTGTATTCTCTGATAATACAAGAGAAAGAAAGCACTACAGCACACAGTCACTAAATATTTTTGCCAAAACTAAAAATTTGAAGCCATCTTTCTCTCCTAACTTTACCATTTTTCTAATCTTCAACCCAAAAAATGAGAAGTTCATAACTTCAATATCCAAATAGCTAAAAGCTAAACACATTGAGATAAGTTCACAACACAAGACGGAATTCTCAATATAACCAATACATTACAAAATCATTAGAAAAAAAAGGAAAAAGAAAAAAGGAAAAGAAAGATCAGTGAACTGACCCGTAATGGGATTCCAATCTGGGGAGCAGCAAGTCCCACTCCAGGAGCCAACCTCATGGTCTGAATCATATCATCAATTATCTTCTGAACTCGCTCCGACCCGATTTCATCCGGCTGGACTTCACGGGCAGGTTCATGCAAAACCGGGTCACCAGCTTTAACGATCTTCGGCAAGCTCGTCTGCTTCTTTTCTCCAAAACCCAGAATCCAACCCGCCTGTGGAATCAAAGTGGAAGAAGAGCTGTACGGTTTTCGGGTCTTGTTGTAGGGTGAAATGAGCAGCAGAATCGTGTCTGATAGAGACCCGGGTTTAGAAATGGGTCTTCTGGGGAAAATCGGAGAGTCCAAAGCGGTTTTTAGGCGCTTTTCTGCTAATGATGATATAGGTAATAGACGAAGCGAGAATCGATTAAGGGTCTCCATTTCCCTCCCTCTCTCTCACTCTCTCTTTCTCTCTCTCTGGTTAGCAATGGCGGTAAGGCGGCGACTTCGTGCGCGTTTTGATTCGCGTTTGGAATAGATTTGGGCTTGGATGGGCTAAGAATCGGAACGGGCTGGCCCGTTGCAAGTCCTAGCCTTTTCCATTTTTTTCTTAATTTAATTTGAGACCAGTAAAGTTTTTAAAATTACAAAAGCATATGTTATGATTTTCGTCCCTTAATTTTTACAATATTTTCAATTTCGTCTCTTAATTTCCAACAACTCAATTTTGTAATTAAAAAAGATCAAATTTACCTCCAAACTTTTCAAAATATGAAAATTGAAAAATATAATATAAAATAGGGGAACAAATTCAAATACTTGTTCCATGGTTCTTATCTGTCTCTGGACGTAAATCTCAGTTGTCCTTGTAGATCAAATTGTTAAAACCTGTGTCACATCTAAATCACTTAAATTAAGTTTATATTAATATGAAAACTTATACGACTAATACATAAGCCGTATATGATACTTGATAGACCGATAACTTTTTCTTTTACGCAACACATCAAAATCACTTTTAGGTTTGAGTTCTCGGTCCTGACTAAATACTAGGTCTGAGTTCTATGTCTGAGTTCTCAGTCCAGACCGAGTACTAGGTCTGAGTTCTCAATCTGAACCGAGTTCTAGGTCTAAGTTCTCGATCCAGACCTAGTAGTAGGTTTGAGTTCTAAGTCCAGACCGAGTTATAGGTCTGAATTATCGGTTTAGACGAAGTTCTAGGTCTAAGTTCTCTGCCCAGACCGAGTCATATATTTGAGTTCTTGGTCCAAACCGAGTTTCAGGTATGAGTTCTTTGTCCGAGTTCTAGATCTAAGTTTCCGGTCCAGACCAAGTTATAGATCTAGACTGAGTTCTAGGTTTGAGTTCTCAATTTCAATTTCTAGTCAGAAGAGAACATAACAATTCATATCATTCTTTATCATTTTCGTATTTCCAAACTTTAGAAATTGAGAAAATTGGATTGGAAATTAGTAAAGGAGTCGTTCAAAATTGGATTGGAGAATTATATGTTCTGTTCATTTAAAAGAGAATGAAAAAAATAGAGATGAGTTCTTGTTAGTTGTCTGAGCGAAAGAGAACGAGGAGGAGAGAGAGAGAAATAACATTTTTTATTGGCTCATATTCGGCTCCTATATAAAAATGATATACAATATTCTTTCTCTCTTTTGCTTTTGATGTGGCAATTGTCTAGTCCGTTAGATGAGGATGGACAGCTGAGATTTACGGATATGGACAGACATAAAAGGGTAACATGTGAATGAAATCTGCTCTCGTAAATTAGAGTAACATTGGATTTTTTTTTTATGATAACCTAGGATAATGTTGTATATTTTTTATGTTTAAAAAATTTTAAGTCGCTCGGGTCAAATTTATAAAATAATATATGTTTGTGAACAATTTTGATAGCGTGAAAACTTAACTAGGTTTTGAAGTTAGTCATGAATAAAGAAAAAATGAGATAAATTTTAGAATGGATTCTATTTTCGAACTTAAAATATGAGTTTTATACATCAAGTTATATTTTGTTTGGAGGATACATGCTCATTTGTTTAATCTTAAAATCAAGTTATATAAGTGTCTTGAAGTTGTAAATCATTTCATACCAATTTGAGCGAATTCTATTTTCGCACTAAAAATACAAGTTTTATGCATCTCTTGCTTATGTTCTTTAGATGGCACATGTTCATTCGTTTAACCTTAAAATCAAGTAATATGAATGTCTTCAAGTGTCTAAATCAATTCATAACAATTTGAACGAATTCCATTTCGCATTGAAAATTGCTACACAGAGACAATACAATGTCTCACCTTCAAGGTGGCCCTTGAGTTCAAATTCTTTTGGTTTAATATGGTATCGATTGTAATAGTAGTTTTTCTAGTTTGTTGGTCCCTGATTATAAGTTCTCGTTGGCCACATCCTATATGAACTAGGCTATTCATTACTTTTAAAGCCAGTTTGCATAGTCCGTGCATAGATTTATGTTTAATAATCCTATGGGCTTTCACTTTGACACGTATTCACTCGTGATTGCTCTGAACACCTCCTCCATTAATAGGTACTCCCAACTCGTCGACTACACGCCTGAGTATAGTGTTTCATGTAGAAACATCTACAATAGATCCGACGCACTTAACATGATCTCCTTCTTTAATAACGGCATCAGTACCAAAGATAACAATCCCTATATTATCATTCTCAAGATTAAAGAACATGATAATAAAATATTAGTCCTAATATATAACAAAAGTTTCTAAAACTTTTAGCGATTATTTATGTATATATAAATTAATCTTAAACACTAGATAAAAAAAATCATACATTTATCTATGCAAGTCGACCTATTAAGATTCACACCACGACTTTCTAAGTCAATCCTCAACATACTAGGATGTGTATGAGCATGTAGAGATGACAAAGTTTTTTTTTCATCACACTAAGGTGATATGTTCTCATCATTTTAAACAATTTAGAATATAATGTATTTACAGAGTTCTATTATATTTTATATTTTATATTATTTTATATTTAAACACTTTAAATTAATTGAATTAATAATTCAAATATAATATTAAATGATAATAAAATAATGAGATATCTTTTAGTGATATCTTTGATTTGGTAAAAAAGTTTCAAATCTAATTCAAAACTAATTCAAATTTAATTTAAAATATAATTTTATTTATTTTAAACAAAATTATATTTTATTTGAATTTTAAATTAGTTTCTCAAACTAATTTAAATTTGACTTGCTTAATTTTAATGTTAAATTGATATCTCATAACAACTTAATATTATGTAACATATTTAATTCAAAATTAAATATATCATTATTTTACAAAACGAATTTCGAAATTCACCATAATATTTAAATATTTTAATTAATTAATTCTCTAATTAACTGATTAATGTAAATTATCTCGTAATGATATATTTGCTTTGGAAAACTATTTTCTTTGCAAATAAACCATTTCTTTACCTTTGTCACTCTTACCTTATACAATATTTTATGGAGGCGATCAGAGACCATGAACTTATAATTCCAGGTTCCAATAAATTAAATTATTAATTAAACTCTTTAATCTAATAAATCTTATTTATTAATCTCAATATTATTCCACTAAAATTATGAGATGACACTCTTGCAATTATATAATAAATTACTGAGTAATCTTTAGTAGTCCATTGACATCATTACATGCAATTTAATTCTCAAATAATTGATTCATAATTAAAGTTGATCAAAATTACCGTTTTACTTATCTAATTATTTTTTTATCTTTAAGTACCATTAATTCACTAGTGACGATCAATTTATAATTTAATTATAAATTTAAGCTCAAAACCATTCAGTTCTATAATTAACCATCAAGGGAACCAACATATAATCTTCTATGAAGAAGGTTTGAATTTCATATTTGTAAATCATGTTCTCAGCCGCTTTTCCCAATGAACCACTAAAATAAAAGTCTTCAGCTTGTCTTACAAACAAACCATGATGAGTGAATTAAAAAATCTAATCGACATAAACAAGAGTTCATGACTACTTAGGATTCAGATTGATCTGCATATGATCAATCATCTATTGATATGAATAAAATTATTTATGGCAGACGATATGTTGATAAAAAATTAATTCAAATCAGGTTCAGTCCTATATAATATAATTATATAAAGCATTTTCATTAACAAACCATGATGAGTGAATCAAAAAATCCAATCGACATAAACAAGAGTTCATAACTATTCATTATTCAGATTGATCTGCATATGATTATCTATTGATATGAATAAAATTCTTTATAGCAGACGGTATGTTGATAAAGAATCAATTCAAATCAGGTCTAGTCATATATAATATAATTATATAAAATACTTCCAGTAAATGATTCAGATCTAGATCACTTGTATTTATAACGTTAGTGGAACATATAAGCAATCATTAACCAAAGATTTTATACTTTAATCTATTGCGAACAATTTAATTCATTATTTATAATCTTAATATTCTCGTATTAATAGAAGATAATAAGTACATAAATGAATTTGAAATTTTCTGATATTTATACACATTATTCAATAATAACATATTTAAATAATTATATAAAAAATTATACTTTTATTAATTTCATAAAATTATATTTCTTACGTGCTTTTAATAACCATATACCTAACATTTTGATGGCTCATTGACTACATTGCTGGGGAGAAAGTGGGGAAGAGTCGGGATTGAACCCTCACCATATCCGAAGAGTTGTTGACCTAGCAGGTATGACTTGACGTGTGTTAACCACAAAAGATAATTAGTATCGGTGAGTGTTATTTGATTAGTGGAACTTAACTGAGGCAAAGAGATGAGCGCCGGTGGAGTGGCGGCTTCCATTGCTGTGGTAGGGGTTGCTATGGCAGTATTGGTGGCAGCCATTTGAGAGGGGGAAAAAAAGGATAGAGAAGGAGAGTTTGAGCTTGGCAAAGCTCGACTCAATTAAGCCCGTGAGCTGTCTCATTCAAAATCAGCATAGAAAATGAGCCAATTGAGCTTGAGCAAGCCTAAATGCAATTCTAATGAGTCACAATGAACTCATTTGCAGACCTAGATCACCTAACATTCTGCACCTCATAATTTCATTGTCTGACAACCTAAAAACACTGCCAAATTTAATGAGGATTCGAGACAAAGTCACGGTCTTCTGCACATGGCTCATAACTTCATGCACCATATCCAATGCTGAATTAATGTCACTACATAAATTTTGTACTATATATGTATACAGGACATATTTACATTTACCCCTAATTTAACCAAATCGACACCCTGTTTGAGGTTACACGAACTCTTTATAAAACCTTTTGCTAGCTAGCTACAGGATTTTTACGTACGTACGTCTAGCTAGCAAGCTATCTTGTTTCCACAAGAAGTAGTACATTGTACTCTTATCATGGAAGCAATTAGGAAACAAGAAGAAGATCATGGTGTTGTTCGGGCAAGAAGGTGGACATCTTTAGATAGACGTTCTGCCATTGCTCTTGGATTCGTGCATGGGCTTTGTGTTTTGGCGCCATTTCAATTCACTTGGGATGCTTTTTGGGTGGCCGTTGCTTTGTATGTTGTGACTGGTCTTTTTGGAATCACACTCTCTTATCATAGGAATCTTGCACATAGGAGTTTCAAGATTCGACCTAAATGGCTTGAGTATTTGTTTGCTTATTTGGGAGTCCATGCTCTTCAGGTAACTAATCTCTATTTTGTGGATGTATACGTACATATGGGATCATGTACGACTAAAAGCTGCATGACATAATAATATATTATGAAATCGTGTCACGTATACCTGACTTATGTCTTAAACTCGTAACAGAGAATGTTATATAGCCTCTTACGAGAATTTTTTATATAAGTAGACTTATGTCTTAAGCTTGTAACATTTACAGCAATAAATTTTGTTGTCCATTTTGCATTCAGGGTGAGCCAATCGATTGGGTTAGTACACATAGGCACCATCATCAGTTTGTTGATTCTGAAAGGGACCCACACAGTCCTATTGAAGGAATTTGGTTCAGTCACATTGGCTGGATCTTCGACTCCTACTCTTTGACCCAAAGAATCTCATCAAAATCTTACCAAAAATTAGAGAATAGAAAAATGAAATTCTTCAGGAACATGTTTGTGGGATATTTGAAGTATGGAACACCGACCAACGTTAATGATCTTCTGAATCAACCCTTCTACATGTTCCTTAGAAAGACATATCTTCTCCATCCGATTGCTCTTGGAGTTGTACTATATATTGCAGGAGGACTTCCGTTCCTGGTTTGGGGATTGGTAAGAATTTGATCTTCTCGAATCTGGAACTCGAAGTCGGAACAAATTCTAATGTGTTATCTTTCACCCACATGCTCACAATTAAGTACTATTCCTTTGCATTGCAGGGTGTGAGAACTGTGGCGTGTCTTCACGTCACTTTTATGGTGAATTCGGTATGTCATACATGGGGAAAGCAAAAATGGAACACAGGCGATTTGTCGAAGAACAATTGGTATCATTTGTTTAAGTTGTCTTGATTTCATGTGATGAATTGTTCATGTATATATGAATATTAATGAAAGAATGATTATTACATCATGCAGGTTGATAGGGTTGCTTATGTTCGGAGAGGGATGGCATAACAACCACCACGCATTTGAGCGTTCGGCCCGGCAAGGCCTCGAGTGGTGGCAGATAGACATGACATGGTGGGTTGTGATATTTCTTCAAGCTTTGGGGATTGCAAGCGATGTTAAATACCCATCTGAGATACAGATGCAAAAGTTGGCTTTGAATTAATAAATAATTAATCATTAGGGGTATGAACTATGCTCCCAATTGAAGCTAGGGCGTTAAAGTAGGAATTTGATAAGAGGATTAAATAGTTGCAATTACGTCCCATGTGCAACAAGGGCTCATGTGTTAAGATAAGAATAAAATCTGCCATGTGGTTTTATTACCTGATCACGTGAAATTTCTATTCGAAACCACAGAAAACAGAGGTAGCTTCGAATTGATAATAAATTAATGCATGGGTGTGCGTAT
Organism: Coriaria nepalensis; assembly: GCA_027186245.1. Classification (NCBI taxonomy): domain Eukaryota; kingdom Viridiplantae; phylum Streptophyta; class Magnoliopsida; order Cucurbitales; family Coriariaceae; genus Coriaria; species Coriaria nepalensis. Next base: position 8,042,543 of record CP114496.1, on the reverse strand, counting down.
AAGAGTTTTGTGTTGTAGTGGGTGGTAAGTTCTTTGGATGTTAATGTTTGATCCAAAAATTGTGGAGCCTCTTCCCTCGGCTTGTTCTTTAGTACTTGTAAAATTATCTATATTTGAAGACATTTTTTAGACAACGTGGGTTACGTAAGTAGAATATTTCAGTTTTAAAAGGCTAAAGATAATTTGCATATTAAATCAAATTTAAAGTATAATTTAGTACCCAAAAAAATTTTAAAAAATATAAATATCACTCGAAATCAAATTTTCTATTTAACTATTTAAAAAATTAGCATCAAATTAAGTATTTTTTTTCTATTTTCAACCCCAAATTTTTAATTTTATACTTTAAGTCAATTTTATTCCTTTAAATCAAATATTTTTTCCTACATTCATTTACCACTATCTCTACAAAACACTTTGCCCAAACATCGACTACCCATGTTGACCACCGCAAGCCACTAACAACGATCCACGCCGCCACCGACCGCCATCCCCGACCACTAATGCAGCTAACCATCGATGTCATCGACCACCGTCATCGTGACCACTACCGCTAACCATCGTTGTCGTGACCCCCATTGTCGCTAAGCACATCTGACCCTGCCAATGATGAAAGTGGTGGTTGATGGTGGTTGTGGTCAGTTATGGTAGTCAGTGGTCAGCAGCAGAGGCATGATCGGCGATGGTGGTTAGTGGCAGCGGGGGTCAATGATGGTGATCGGTGGTGGTGGGGGTTGGCGGCAATGTTCGGTAGGTAATCGGCATGTTGGTGGTCAGCGGCGATAGTAGTTAGCGATTGTGGTCGATAGCGGCAGTGATCGATACTGTCTGTTGGCGGCGGCGACAATAGTTGGCATGAATGGTAGATGACGACAACAGAATGGATAGTGGAGATGGTGATAAATAGGTGTAGAAAAAAAAAAAACTTGATTGAAAATAATAAGATTGATTAAAAACTAAAAATTAAAATTTTAAGATTGAAAATAGAATAAAGTTGCATCAATTTTTGAAATAGTTAAATAAAAAATTTAATTTCGGATATATTATTTATACTTCTAAAAGGTTTTTTGTTATAAATTATATTTTCAAAAAATTTTGATATTAAATTATATTTTAAATTTAATTTTTGATATAAATTATGTTTGATCCCTTTTAAAATAAATAAATACATCCTAAAATTCATTATCTCTCTCTTTTACCATTGAATCTTTATTTGCTTCTTCCTCTTCATGCATATTACCTTCGATATTCTTTTTCAACATTATAAAAAATAATAATAAATAATAATAAATAAATAAATAAATCGGATATACTACATCCACTCTAAGGCTCCTAAAATCAATCGGAACTCAGCACAATAGCTTATTATTAATATAAATATATGCTCACAGATCAATCACAATATTACAGCCTGATTTCACAAAAACCTTAAAACCCTAATTTGATCAATCAAAACAAAATCCCTAGATATTTCAACCAAGAAGAAATAAAACCTTCTAGATCTAACATAGATCAACCGAAAAATCAGATTAAGCAAGAGAATAGAAGAGATTATATTGAAGTCACACAAATCAAGAGTATGGAAGCTAAGTGTGATTGAAATTATCTCACATCATCTGGAGAGAAGATGATTGATTGGTTTATAAATAAATAATTATTTTTTTCTTCTATAAGATATTTTAGAGAAAAAAATAGTTTAACTTTATAATTTAATATAATATCAAAGCCAGATTCAAAATAAATATATTCATACTTCATTTAAAGAAAGAGAAATAATTGGGTTTTAAAATTTAATAACAATGACGGATAGCAATCTCAAAACATGTTTTGAAATGTATTTTTAAAAAAATATATTTTTGATAGACATGATTTGATATACTATAGTAATATATTTTAACTTTTAATAATTATAAAAAAAATTCCTAAAAATTAAAAAATTATATTTATAGTTTCTAGTTCTATACTCTGTTATTTTTTCTAGCTACTGCAATGATATGATATTGGAGAAGAAACTAAAATTTAATTTTTGAATTTTTAGGGGTATTTTTTATATATTAAAAGTTAATCAAAAGATAAAAACTCGATATAATTAAACATGTTATCTCTCTCATTAAATCATAACATGTCGTTAAGACATTTTAAAATACGAAACACATTTCAAACCATATAGAAACACAGCCCCTACAAATTAGTACTTGTGCGAAAGTAGTAGGTTCGAGTTATACATGAGTATGCTGTCCGACCATGCCAGGAAACCCAGGTCATGGACAATTTCATTAGGCTTAGCTATCACCTCTTTCTCCGAATCACGTCGAAACAATTGTGCTTAATTGTGACAATTTATAAAATATTGATATATATCACATGAAGAATCTTATTACATGAAGTTTATAAGCATGAGAGAAAGAACAAGATCAAGGAGGATGATGAAAATTACGTCCCTCTTGCAAGCATTTGCTCATAATTCTCGATAGATTCGAGCCTTTGGATAAGCAATTGTCGCCTGAAGTTGTTGATGAATGTTTCAGCACATTCATTGATATCTTGACATGATGGCTTCCGCTCTTCCATCTTCTTGTAATCACCATCTTCCTTCTGATCCCTTCTAAAACCATCGCCATAACCTTCCTTTCCATTTTCTCCTCCTATCAACTTAGAAGGAGACGTTAAGCAATTCTTCTTCATTATTTCTCTATGCCAAAACTAATTAGCTAGCTCACCACCCTTATGAACAGATAACGTATCTGCTTCACTATTTAAAGGGGAAGCTTTAAGCAACCTTGCATGTTGAGTTTGAAGAAATGAAGTGGGTAGCTAGCTAACTAGTTCAATAGTCAATTCAATTCTTGCGGCTAAAGATAGGGGTTAGGAGTTCGGACCGAAAGATGCTCTCTCTATGGCTGCCCATGCATGCATGAATATAGGCCTAAACTAAGGTAGTTATTTTTAGGCCATAGTTAGGGGTCTTAACATTTGTACAAAAATCAACAAAAATTATATATATATATATATATCTATATAATCTCGATCCTTACAATTTTCTCATAAGTTTCGCCGAGATTTCGCCCCTACGCTTCCAACTTTTTCCGAACCCCCGAAGCCAAATTCCTGGTTACGCCTCTGAGTACATGTACTCCTGAATGTTGTTAATTGATCTTAAGAGAGATTTTAAGACGTCAACTGATATCAGTTGTCGTGAATGACACTTGACATCGTTATGGGAAGCTTCGTGAAGGGTCGTGTGACGAAAATGGAATATTTAATGTGCCAGCAAGCATCTATACCTAACTATATACCATGTAGTATGCAATTTGTGTTGAAAATTGAATTGCACATGTGGAGCATTAAATTATGGAAGTATGGGCAGCTGATTGTCGCCCATATGGATCGTGGAAGATTGAGTCTAGTGCTTGATTGTATGATTCAAGCTGCAGCTTGTGAAATAAACTAACATGCTACGTAATATCAAAAGTCAAAACATGCCTGAGACAAATTAACCTAGAAAAATGAAAAAAAAGCTCTAGAAAGAGTACTATTACTGTTTGTGTTGTGAAAAAGAAGCTTTTGACCAAGAGAAAAGAAAGAAAAGTAGATGCCACCGTCTAATAATAGAGAAAGTTGCGTTAGAAAGAAGAAAATATCATCCTACAAGATTTCATTGAGGAAAGAAAGAGTAATAAACAATACTTACTACTTTTTTTTTTTTTTAATAAAAAATAATTAGAATTTGTCTCCTTCAGGATTTTATTTTTAAAATTAGGTATATATCTTTTACAAATTTTGAAAAAATAAAAATAAAAATGAAGGGAGTTATGTTTACTTTTGTGAAAAGTTAAAGAGGTAAAAATATATACACCATTTTCTACTAATAAAATAATTAAAAAAAAATAAACTTAATTATACAAAATTATGTCTAGTTTTATAAAAGTAATATAAAGTTCAATTGTTTAAAGTATGAATTACCCATTTTTTTTAGAACTATATACTCTATATTTTACAAAATATATATAAAATGTCAAAAAATAGTATTAGTGAGAATAAGATTGAAGAATTATCGAAAAAATTATTAATTAAAATCTAAAAATTAATATAAGAATTATAAAAATAATCTAATATATTCAATATGAATATAAATACTCGAATATATTTTCTTTTTTCTTTTTCTTTTTCATTTTTTTTCCTCGAGGAAAACTAGACTCTCTCGAAACGGAGTCATTTCCTATTTAAGTCGGAGTATCCTTATTAAGGAATTGCTCGTAGTCCCTTTTAATGCAACTTATATACTTTTGTCGAGCTCTATATCCATTTAAACAATGGATTATAATTATTAATTACGTTCCATGCGCCATCAAAATCAAAGGAGCCAGGCCTCATGATAGGGACAAACCCTAGATCATTGTGATAAAGTTTATTTTTTCTTCTTTGGACTAATAAGCGTTCATCTCAAAGTCTATATATATATAATAAATATAAAGTATAAAGTGATTGCTCGAATTGATTTTGAGAGTTTCCGAATTTGAGTCGTCGTGAGAAAATATGAAAATATCATGAGAGAATACGAAGACATGCGTTTAATTCTCATTTAGAAAACTATACCTACTACAAATCCTTACCTCATCTTCATTAACCTTAACTTAGATAACAAAGTTTGGATGAAGAAGTATGTATCTCAACGTCTAATAAAAATGAATGTGCGAACCAAATGATGATGATCAATATTACATTTGCGTTCTTCTTTCTTTGAAAGCTGCTTCTCATACTGCACCTTTGCCGAAGATCCTACTGATCGGTTCTTGCCCCAATCATTATGAACGGAGATATCTTAATAACAAAATCATACGACAAATCCCTTACCGATCAGTATAGTTATAGCGACGGAGTTTAACGTTCATAGGTCTACAGAGACGACACGCCAAGTAAACCTGCGACAAGGTTCGATCCACATTCCAGTATACCTCAGTCAGAAGCCTGCATTAAGGTATATGCTCTAGCCGTAACATTCGCTTTACTTGGCAAAACACATGGCCAATGAGTTTCGCAAAATGTCAGTTTAGTTAAAACGCTAAGCCATACGAGCCGAAATCGATTTTAATATCAACAGTTCATGTATTCTTTGTAGGAGCATGGTTATTTTTTCGGGACTAGTCAATTTGGAGGCCATGTTTATGTTACGACAGGCATTTTCGGTGTGAAAATCATGTGGATTACGGGTTCGTTGATGGATAGTGTATTGAGGGTATATGATGACATTTTGTGATGTATCGAGGGAAAGTCGCATCGGCAAACGGCATATATGATAAGTGGCTAAGAGCGAACCTGATCCATAATATCAAGAAGAAGAGTATAAAAGTTTTGTCGAGGGTGACTTAAAGCTTGAGGTGCCTGAACGAATGCCAGGGACCTACAACTTCAATTTTGGTGTTTATCCTATGAACTCAATTTCAAGTGATTATATAGAATCAAGATGGAAGGTGATCAGCATTTTGAGACAATTAGGAGAACCATCTCAGAAGACTTTTACAGTTGCAAATGGTCGGTTTGATCAATTATCATCGAGCCTGATGTGAGACGGACATTTTCGGTTGTAATTGATCGATCAGTACCATGTTATTAACCAAGTGGCATTTCTCAACACTTGAAAACTGAAAGATGTCAAGAAGGATAATTAACGAAATAATAAAAAAAAAAAATTTTAATATACACAAAGTTAATCCTAAAACGTTAAACGAATCCTGATTTCTTGCTTAAAACAGTCTAATTTTTTCTACACATCTAAGACTGCATAGTGAAAGTCTTGTTGATATCCCATAACACTCTCATGACTCCAAACTTTGATTCGGAATCTTGAAAAGACATCCCCATAAATTTGGACGGGTACGGAAGAACGATATCTCTCTCTTCTTTAAGCTCTATAATATCGACTACGTATGTCTCGAGCTCTTCCACGTTCCTACCACACCATTGACCTTGAACCTGATAGACCTTACCTTTAGCCATCTCCTCGCCTGCACTATCTATGAGCATGACTTGCTCACCTGGCTTGCACTTGTCATCGGATTTGGACGAACTTCTTCCACCTCTTGCTGAATTTGATATGCCTTGTGGGTCGTTGTTATTGTGGTTGTTGTCTTCACCTGGACTATCCGGTTCAGAGGATCCGGCTCCTTGCTCGGTTAGCTTATTCTCTGCTTCAGGTGTGGTCTTAACATCCATGGCTGTTCTTGCTAGTCTTGCTTTTCTGTTGTTCAACCTGTCAAGAAGGTTAAAAAAAAAAAAAATTAACAAGTTTGCATTGTTTTACCGATAAAATCTGCCGAAACTATGAGGAGATGCATGATAAAGGGCTCAAATGGGTAATTATGGGTTCAACTATCATTGAGGATGTCTTTTGGGTCAATATTTAAACCCCAGTTGAGATCTATAATCCAGTTTATATCCACAAAATTCCAGTTTGCTTAAACTCTGATCCAAATGCAAATCAGTTACTTTTTAAGTTTGAATCAAATCTACACTAAATATAATCATGAAGAGCATCGAATGAAAGCTTAAGTGAGGAAAAAAGTAAGTCTCACCAATTTTTTAGCTGCGCTGTTGTAACCTCAGAACCCTGGATACAAAGTATAGGAATCTCTTAGACCAGATAAAAGCCAATATATATATATATATATGTATTTGACATGTATGAACACTTAATTTAGAAATCAATAGATTTATTTCGCGTACATGAAGACTTAGTTTATCGGCCCAAGACTGAATAGAAGCTGCATTTCCCTGCATATCTTGTTCATCCAAGAGAGCTGTTTCCATCAGTGCCACGTGCTTATCATTCATTATAGTTTGCTTCCGTTTTCTCCTATGCTTTTCTTCACGAAGAATGGCTTCAACCTTCTCATCCTATGTGTGTCCTCTGACATGATTTTCTTTTACAGGCTCGCTTGATTTAGAGAACTCACCATTTTCCATTTGCCCGATGACATTCCTCCCTCTAGCAGAGTTTGTATCAGAACCACTAGTTTCCACATTCTGTCCTTCTCTTTCATCTTTCAAACCTTCAGCTACATTTCTACCAGATATTCCTTCATCTTTACTTCTCTGTTGCCTTAATAAACCCTCACCCCGATTGACATGATCACTTTCAGTGGGAAACTCCTGTTCTTGAAAAGCTGAATTCTCCGACAGTGCCTCCCTTAGATTGTCGTTTATGACATTTGAAAGCTCTCCTCTCATTAGTGGTGATAAGAATCCCTGTGTTGTCTCCTTGCAGGAATCAAACATTCAAACTCTTCAGCTCCTCATGTTAGCGAGAGAGGGAGGACAAAAAATAATACGGACAACCAATGTCGTTACTAATGAAGGCAAATAGATAATCAAATAGATTCAGTAACAGCAGTAAAATTGTGTTCAGATACTCTGCAAGTAATTAAGTTTTTACCAGTCCAGTTACCCAACAATAGGATTCTTTTATTCTTTTCAAGGGTTAAAAACATCAAATGGGTTTAGTGCAAGAGAAATTTTCACTCTATTAATGGCACATCAGCCAAACATTATATCATCAGATCTTAAATGAAATAAACTTTTGGCATATTACCTGACTATGGATTTTGAGTTTAGAAAACTGATCCCCCCATGACATGGACTCTTCAAGTCCATCTTCCTGAGAATTCGTTCGAGTGGCACCATTTAAATTCAAGCATTGATGATAGAATACTAAAAATATCTTTGCCACATCCTCTTTCATCCTAGTATTAATTTCACTAAGACTTCTGGTCGAGTGAGACAGTGAAAAGATAGTTCCATAAGGACTGAAGTTTTACCACAACTTGATTTCCTCCAAACTCAGCAGAAGTGATCACCTTTTGTAGTTGGTCAACAAACACCCTGGAATAAAAATTTGCTCCAAAGATTACGCAGCAATACTAAAATACTTAAACAACACAGCAATACTTAGAATCCTTAAACTATGGAGCAAATGAGGGCAAAGGAGAATGCAGGTGAGGTTAAAATCACCTAAGAAGATGTACATCCTCTTCGTTCAAGAATTTAGGAATTAAAGATTCTGCCTGACTCAGCAATGAGCCTACAAATACAAGTCAACCATTATGCATATGGCTGCAACTGAAACTCTAGCAGTTAGTTAGAAAAATAATAATCTGAGTAAAATTACGCAAATTCCTGCAGACGTTGGCCACACTTGGTGTATCAGAAGCACAAGAAAATCCAGGCAATTCTTTAGTGACATCCATTTTCAAGCAATCAAATGTCCGAAGGAATAAGTTCCTTTCCTGTTCTGAGGATGAAGATAATAATAATTTCAATATGATTGCAAACTGTGGTAGGAAATGATCTAATTTTATGACAGGAATCAACCTTCACAGATTTTGGGAACAAAGCAATGGAGATTTGCAATCACTTTGACAAATAATGAAGTTCTCTGATGCACATAGGAAGATGTGGGCACGTTATTGGGAATTAATGTGAATTTTAAATCTTTTTGATTGTCTATTAGAGAAGAGAAACTGTTCAAAACCCATCCAGATGCTGCAATTGAATCATACTCGAGACTCGCATCTTCTTCCCTCACAGGGAGATCAGAAGAGCACCGAATGGACAAAAGTCTCCATGAGAGAGTGCAAACACCACTGCCACAACTCTAGTCTGGAGAAACATAAACAAGATATAGCTATACTCAACTCTAAATATAACTCATCTCAAGAAATATTGCATCAAGATGTTAGTAGATAATAAAACAAATAACTAGAATACCAACTCTTAACAAATAAAAGCTTACAAAGTTAACTGTGATGTAAGATCGAAAATTGGAATCATCGGAGAACATATCAACAAGGCGCATTGCATTGAGTTGCAAAAAGCCCACGGGATAACTTTTGTCTGAACAAGGAGTCAACATCTTGGGGTCTCTACTAAATGCAGTTTTCAGTAACTCCAGAACCTACAGGAGACAAAATGGTTCTGATTGTGAGTAGAATAATCAGCTTCAAGAGCGATACAAATCTAAGAGATTAGAGAGATCCATCACGAGGAAGTCCATAGAGAAGTGCAATACTAATCTTAAGATAAAGCTATGCAAAAGGAGAAGAGAAGTTCTCATTTTCAAGATTCGAACCATTTTGGTTGTGGAGAGATTCCAAGAAGTTATATGAAAAGCTGTTATCTGTAATAAGAGTCTCCCTCCCTCTTAACATGGCAGAAAACTAACCTGTAATGCAACAGACTTTGCCAAATCCGAGCTTTTAGGTGAGCTGGCAACTTCATCGAGGTAAGAAATGTTTTCTGCTTCACAAAGACTCAAGAGCTACAAAAAGGAATCAAGACTGTTAAACACATATAGGGGTATTTATATACTTAAATTTTAAAAGTAGATTTCATGAGTAGAACCCACAATGGACAAGACTTTAGCTTTCAGCCTAGACACAGCAGCTACAATTCTGGAGGACTGTAAAAGAGGCTGTCCGATAGTTAACTTCAAGATTGCTCTAGCAAGAAAAAGAACACCACCCTTACCACAAAGTTCCTAAAACAGCACCAGAACCCACATTAATTTAATAATACTAAATAGGTTATATTTGATAGCGAATATAGAGAGTTCAAATTTACCTTATTCCTCAATAGACGCTCACGGAAAACTTTTTGTTGACACAATGTTTGAAGAAACTGTAAGGACGCCTCACATTGCAGGCAGAAAGAGTTAACTATTTGTTCAGCATTTAGATTTGTGCTGAAAGATATAATCTCATTATCTGACAGCTTGATTGCCAGAAACCTTATAGACTCATGGACTACCCTAAAAGCTGCATCCATAAATATGTGAACCTGTCAAGAAAACTTCATGATCAGTTAGTCCATAAATCACCCTTCCCCAGAATTTAGAAACTAAAAACAAAATTTATCTTAGCAAAAACAAATGATGTTTGGACAGGGAAAAAAAGAACTTCATAAAGTTCTATAAGCATATAAATGAAGAGTATTTAAGAGTCAATATTGTACCTTAGGGTGAGCAAGCAGTACATGAACAAGATCTTGCCACTGTGCGGATATGAATCCCATAAATAGATAGAGACTGCAAGACACCAGTGCTGAATGGAGAATTGAGATTTTACAGGAGTTATGGTTTTACTGCAATCAGCAAGATGGTCTCAGTAAAGAAAAATATTGCAGAGAGCTGACTCAAATATAACGATTTACTAGAACCTTTCTGCACCGTCCGAGAAAAATCAGCAAATAAGACACCAGGTCGAGGAGTTGCTCCGACACTTTTATGTCTTCCAACAGAATCTGTGACCAAAAGTCAAAAATAAAATTGGGAGAAGTTATATTTCATTTCAGGATCAAGTCGAGAATATTTAACGCTAGAAAAGAAAAACACAGACTGATTATGATATTCAGAATATTAAAACAATTGGCACCTGCTCAAGTTTAGCATTTCGAGGTGCTAATTCACACAGGGAATGTAAGAGTCTAATCCCACTTAATAAGTAAGTTAACAGTGCCTCATCCCTATTCGTTGTCATAAGAACTGCCATAAGATGCAAAGGAAGAAATCCAGCAAGCCTTCCCATATCAACCTAAAACACATGAGTACATGACATATCATACCAAAAAAATAAAAATAAAAAGAAAGAAAAAAAGAGAGAAGAAAGAAGATATGACAATGCAGAGATGATATCTGACCTTTATCATTTCTTCATTTTCAGAAAGGTATTGAATAGTTAAATTATCAGAGTCCTTCACAAGTTTACCAAGTTCCTGAGAACTAAGCTTATGTAACTGCTTCACTGCAGAGATTAAGTCAATGGCCTGCCCCCCGCCCCCCCCCAAAAAAAAACAAACATTTATTTTGCACCAAGTTTTTATTTCTTATGAACAGAGCCGAAGCAAAGCTTTAAGCTGAACTCACTTGCAAAGCAGTACAGGAAGAAGGTTTTTCCTTAGATTGCTTCATCCTAGCAAAAAAAAGAAGATCCAAGAGCTTACATATAGTGAGATACTCGTACCAGAGACTCAAATAAGTTCTATGAGAGATTTTCTGAGCTGGTCCTAAGGTCCAAAACCTAATTCGAATCCACTAAAGTGGTAAAATGAAAGACTTAACCCGATCACAACCGATATTTCTCGATCAGCAAGGAGGTAGCAGTAGAGAAAGACGAAGGAGAAAAAGACATCGAAGGGAAAAAAGTTCACGAAGATCATTACTTACCTGATGGCTTCCATTATATGCAGCGATTAATCAGCTATTGCATTCGAGAGAAGCTGAAAACTTGAAAGCTAGAGACAGTGAGTCTGAGAGTCCAGGGAGAGAGAATTTTCAGAGAGAGAGAGAGAAATGACCGCGCCGGTGTGAGGCTGGCGCGAGCGATTGAGTGAGACTGAGAAAAGAGAAGCTCCACAGCGAGAGAGAGAGCGAGCGGTTGAAGATGAAGAGCAGAGAAGAGAAGAGCTGGTTTTTCATTTTCAATTATTTTAATATATATATATTCTAATTTCTAAAATATTAATATAATTATAAAATAGTTCTAAAAAGGGCAAAAAGAAAACGCCTGAAGAATGGCCATGAGAATTCCCATGTTCAAACCCAGAGCAGTAGTACTCTCCAATCCGCTCTTCTTCTTCTTCAACCTCCCCTTCACTTCTTTCTCTCCAACAAATCACTCAGACCCACCATTACAGCAACTTGTCAACGAGATTTCCCGCATCCTAAGCGACCATAGAAGCCCTAACCACGACCTGGAGCTCAGCCTCAAACACTTCCCGCCAAAAGTATCCACTTCCCTCGTCGAGCAGGTTCTCAAGCGATGCAAAAACATCGTCTTCTCAGCTCACAGTTTCTTCCTATGGACCAGAAGAATACCTGGTTTTAAACCGAGTGAAATCAGCTACCGTATTATGATCGATATCTTGGGAAGTAACAAGCAGTTCGCTTTACTATGGGATTTTCTCATAGAAATGAGAGATACAGGTTCTTGTGAAATCAGCCCAGAACTTTTCTGGATTGTTTTTAAAGCATATGGCAGAGCAAATCTTCCAGCTGACGCTGTTCGAGCTTTTAGTCGAATGGTTGAGTTTGGAATCAAACCCAGTGTTCATGATCTTGACAAGCTCTTATTTTTCTTATGTAAGAGAAAACATGTGAGCATTGCTCAACAGTTTTTCGATAAAGTCAAGGCCGGGTTTGATCCAAATCCGAAAACTTACAGCATTTTGATAAGAGGGTGGGGAGATATCGGCAATCCGGAAGAAGCTCGGAAGGTGTTCGATGAAATGCACGAGAGAGGCTGTGTAGCAGATTTGCCTGCTCATAACAGCTTTCTAGAAGCCCTTTGCAAAGGTGGAAATGTAGATGAGGCTTATGAACTATCTAGAGAAATGCGTTCTTCTTCAAATGGGGTCCAGCCAGATGCTTGTACTTTTTCGATCTTCATTCGAGCATATTGTGAATCGAACGATCTTCACTCTGTTTTCCGTGTGCTTGATAGAATGAAAAGGTATGATCTTTCACCTAATGTGTTCACTTACAATTGTGTTATAAAGAGACTATGTAAGAATGATAAAGTGGAAGAGGCTTACCAGCTTCTAGAAGAAATTATCAAAAGAGGAGTTAAACCGGATAATTGGAGTTACAACACAATCCTAGCTTACCATTGCGAGCATTCCGAAGTTCATAGAGCTCTAAGGATGATTATGAAAATGGAGAAAGAAGACTGCTTGCCAGATCAGCATGCTTCTAACATGTTGCTTAAGTTGCTTATAAGGGTGGGGAGATTTGATCGGGTTGAGGAAGTGTGGAATAGCATGGAGAGAAGAGGGTATTACCCATGTGTTTCGACTTATGCTGTTATGATTCATGGGCTCTGTAAGAAGAGAGGGAAGCTAGAGGAAGCTTGCAAGTACTTTGAGATGATGGTTGAAGAAGGGTTGCCACCTTATGGTTCGACCGTTGAGTTGTTGCGGAATCGGTTGTTGGGTTTAGGGTTGATGGATCAAATTGAGATTCTTGGTGAGAAGATGAGGCAGAGTAGTAGTTGTTCGATTCAAGAAATGGGTAGTGTTATGAATGGTAATAAGGTTAATGGGGGGAGAAAAAGGAGAGAAGATATCGATCCGGAGAGCGACTGAAACTAAAGATTAAGCAGACGGGAGATGGACCCTTTTAGATTCTCGTTCGAAGCAGACTGCAGATGGAACGTTTTAGATTCTCGTTCGAAACAGAAGTTTTGTAAACTCAAACTACCAATTTTGAATGTATGAGTGTCTATTTATTAATATGGAACATTGTTGAAGAAAGATGTTATTGATGATTGGATCGGACTTGCAAGTGAAAAATACATCAAAATCTCTTTCGACCGATTTGATGATTTGATATAGGCTTCAAAAGATTACACTGAATGACACGTTTGAATAAATAATCTAATCATAAGCCTAGTAGGGAGACAAAACACACACAAAAGACACAAATGTTGTCAAGTCGAACGTTAAACTTCAACCCTGGATTGGATCTGATTAGATTCTGACTTCAATTCCCTCCTCTAGCAAGTGCTCTTTCACAGACTTAACAGGCACCTGCAATGCACAATCCAGATCCGACAAAGAACGGTATTAATATGAAAGACGAATAATTCGGAACTAAGATGAACAATGGCTGACCAACAGAGTCCAAAGTCAAACCATACCTCCTTCCGATGAAAAATGCCAGCAGCAAGGGCAGCAGATGCATTTGTTTTCCGGAACACCTCGGAGAAATGCTGAGCTGATCCAGCGCCACTACTTGCAATCACGGGGATGCTTACAGCGTCCGAGACTAGCTTTATTAGATCTATATCAAATCCTTTCCCTTGACCTGATCAAACCAACAACTAATTTTTAATCAATTGAAAATGATTATATTTGACATGGATCGAGAGGGTGGGTGTTATTTTCACCATCACAATCGATGCAGTTAAGTAATATTTCTCCAGCTCCGAGTTCCTCGACTACTTTTGCAAGCTCATAAGCCCCAATTGGTCAACCTTCTCTCCCGCCGCTAACCTTAAGGGGGAAAAAAGAGAGATTTTTCTAAAGGCCAAAAAGAATAAAAATGCAATAAATGTTGTAAACAAAAATTCAGAGGAAAGGAAGAGTCATTATTATTACCCCCCACTGATACCATGCATATTCTTCTCCATTTGGACCTGAAACCAACATTACAAGCGCATTATTGAACATTTTGGAAATATATTTTAACCTAAATAGCAAAAGGATGAAAATTAAGACATGAAAACAGAGAATAAGAAATGAACATCTATTTACCTGGGTGTGTTGCCCTTACGGTCTTCAACTCCACATCTTTACGACTTTTGACATATACCCTCCGAGGATCAATACTTACAACAACAGCCTGTAGAATAGATGTAACTAAACTCAGCAAAAGGCAGCTTTTTTTATTTTTTTTAATGCCATTAGGAGAAAGAAATGATAAAAGCTTGTGCACTACTGGATTTGATCGGGGAATCACCTGATTTCCATAAACGGTGGAGATCTGCTCTAAGCTACTCTTGCCAGACTTTACCTGATTGAAGACATTCAACAGTCGTTATAAGGGGCATAATTGAGCATAGAGATCCATAGTGAAATGAAGAATTTATAAATTAGTACATACTCCGGTTCTTAAATATTCTTCAGCAGCATAGACTGCATCACTTCCTATTGAAATTTTATCGGCTCCAGATCTGAAATACTCTGAAGCAACTTACAAGCTGGAATAATGCCTTCAGAAAAAGAGAGAACGAATTAAATAAAAAGAACAAAAAAATCTTTAAATATAGGAATAACATGATCGAAATTAGATAAGGAATGGTAATAACAGAGAAGAATATAAACACAAACATACAAATGAAGGAACCAGGAGTAAAAATCAAGAGTATACCTGCCATTTGCATCTACAAAATCTCTTATTCCACCACCAACTGTGAGTGGTACAAATACATTTTCTGATGTGTACCTTAGCACCTACAATGCAAGGGAAGAGGAAAATGATAAAGAACCACAGATCATTATGTACATTAATATAAGATATAGAAATAGTTATTTCCTCGTGTGTAAAAAACATCTTTGCTGGAAATTAACAATAACCTATATAACAAACCTGTAACATCGGCAAATCTCCCAAAGGAAAGTCACGGAAACCAGTTATGTTTAAAAAGCTGACCTGCATTATGACAGCAAGTTTAAGCCATAAGACCGATTCTTAATATCAACCAAGAATATGCATTCCAAGGTCAGGAATCATACCTCATCAGCCCCATCATTGTAATACTGTCCCGCAAGCTCCACTGGCTTGCCAAGATTTCTCACCTACAAAGTCAAATCAATAATAATTTGCAATAAACAGGAAGAAATCATGTGGTAAAAGTTAAATTACAATTATAACTCTAATATACACACCCTCAGAATACGGATATAAGACTGATAGCCGTGTAACGTGACAACAAAGATTTGTTATACCTCATTCTCTTCTGTATTTTCTCTTACGTCATACTGGTCTCCTTTGGTAACAACAAGATCTCCCATGTCATTTGCCCTCACATCAAGACAAGCAATTACCTAGAAATAAGTACAAAACTCAGCAACAGCCTACAGAATCTGAGTCAAATTATATGTGATAAAGTCATAAACACCAAAAGTGGTAGCAAAAGAAAATTCAGAATTCAAGCTAAGAACTTAACAAAAGTTGAAAATTAACTCAAATAAAGTATTCTTAGTTTAGATACAATTACCCTCTTTGCAAGTCTTGAAGCTTTCCCTTCGGTTGACTTCTGCATTAGATTAACATTTCCCTCTTTCACATGGTTTAACAGAAGTTACAGAATAGACATGAAATATATAAACCGCTCATGGCCGCAGCGGTAAAAAGGCTACCTTTGTGATACTTGACTTTGGATACAAGAATCTTCTTAACACAGATAGACCTACATCTGAAATTCATCCCCAAGTGTTATTGGCATGCAATCAACGTACGTGGAAGTTAATATGATGTATATTTATGAACTTCCAACCAAAATTCCAATGAGAAATTCTTTGCTCTCAAATAATAAATGGACAAGATGTAAAGAGGGAAGAGAAAGATAAGGATTGCAGTTATGCCTATGTTGTTTTCAGAGTGGAGCAATATCTGTAAATTCTAAACAACCACTTTTTAAGTATAACATCATAAAACCAGGAAAACAATCAATACTTGCCTCCGCTCTTTTCTGGGTGGAATTGTACAGCATGAACGCTTCCCCTTCGAATAGAGGCTATAAACTTTTCACCATAATTGCACGTAGAAGAAACCCAGTCTCTGTTTCTGTCTGACTGAAAAATATAGAATAATTAGAACGAGGCAGATGTGCCTGCCATAATTGCAAAGAGAAGAAACCACTCTTCTTTCAAAATTTGAATAGAATGGAAGAGTCGGAACATCAATAGATCAGTACTCTCAGTCACAGGAAGTATGCAGGAAAGACAACAGGGAAAAGAACATATTTCCCTGAGACAACTACTTACCGGCACTGCACGATAAGAGTAATCAAAGTATACATGACGGTTAGATATATCCTCCAAAATTTCAGAGTCTTCAGCAATTTCCAGAGCATTCCAACCAATATGGGGTACTCTAAAACCATTGGAAGAGTCAAAACGCCCAACAACACCAGGGAATCAAGCCAAGCCCTTTTACTGAGATACATAAAATCAACTATAAATTCAATTCCATGAAGAAAGATGATATTTGCTATACAAGGCATTTCTAGAAAACCACAATATAGACTCCACTATATTATCTCAAAAGTTGTGCCCATCCCCCAGACATCACAAGAACCTGGTCCATTCTCCTCGCTGGACTCAAAAAGTAGCTGAAGACCAAGACAAATGCCTAAAAATGGTCGATCATCCTCTATATAAGTACATATTGCTTCAGCCATCCTGTCAATCATCAAAGAAATCAATTTTAACTAGACCGCGTTGTAATTAGTGTTGTCAAATTCATTTCCATCAGCAAGGTTAACTAATTGGGGGGGAAAAAAAAGAAAAAGAAAAGGAGAAATACATACCCCTTCTTGTTCAGTACATCCATGGCAGGAGCAAATGCGCTCACTCCAGGAAAGATTAGACGGTTTGCCTTCAAAATGTCTCCTGGTGTTTGCACCTGTGTTTCATTTTTCAGTTTAAGGTAGACCGTTTTTCTTCATGTTAAAACCGAATATGACTGAGATGTGAAGAAAGGAAAGAACCAACATGAAGAATGCTTTTTCCAGATTCGATACGTCAAAATGCAAAGATTTTGATCCAATGACCACCACAAATTCAACTTATCTTTACAAAAGAATTCATTAGTTTAATTTTCACGCCCAAATTCATGCATGAAGAAAACTCATAGAAAATGAAAAAGAGTACTAAAAAGATAAGAATTTTAATTTACATCTTTGATGTCAAAACCCAGGTGGCGAATCTCATTCCTCACGCTACGAACATTACCAGCACCATAATCCAGCAGAGTAACAACTACAACAAAAGGAAAACAATGATCAAATGGGTGGTGAAAATCTCATTCTTACAGAGAGAGGGACATAGAGAGAGAGAGGTACCAGAATCTCCACCAGAGGAAGCGCGGATAGATAGATTTCTGGAAGATTTGAATTTGAGAGGACAATTTCTCCTTGAGCTATTACGAAGTAAGAGAAGAGAGGGAGTAAAATGCGAAGAAGATAGCGATTGAAATCTA
Organism: Coriaria nepalensis; assembly: GCA_027186245.1. Taxonomy (NCBI): domain Eukaryota; kingdom Viridiplantae; phylum Streptophyta; class Magnoliopsida; order Cucurbitales; family Coriariaceae; genus Coriaria; species Coriaria nepalensis. The sequence continues at coordinate 8,024,791 of CP114496.1, read as the reverse complement.
GGCTGCTTTAACGAAGAGGAATTAGAAGAAGCAGCTGAAAATGGCCCTGCCTCCATTGAAGCTCAGAAACCAGCTCTGTCTGCCTCTCTCTCAACGAGAAGTTGGTCGAAAGCTCGAACAAGGATGGAGAGTGAACTGAAGAAGGAATGGGACTGCCGTCGATAGTGGAAGAGAGGAGCCGCCGAAGTTGGAGGAGAAGGAGGGAGAAGAATTCAGAAATGTTCTTCCTGCGTGCAGAGTGAACTGTTCTTGAAAAGCTTAGAAAATGAATGACATGTAGTTTCAGTGCTCGGATCCAGAAAATGGACAAATTAGGATTTTTACCATAAATTTATAAATAATTTCACTTACACCCAAAATGTTTAAGACCAAACATTTACACCCAAACGTTTCAAATCTGGGTTTTTCATTTGGAGTACAAGAAATTTGAATAGAACTAATAATCAAAAAATGAAAAATTGTCTTCAGAATTCAACAATTCTTTATACAAACATCATCTTCTACTAATTTTTAGTATTACTAGCATTTTCAGCCGGAATAATAAAGCAGCAACTTCTCATTAAACTCCGAGCTCCCAAGCTCTTCTTCATGCATAATTGATGCAGCAACAGCTTCAAAATTTCATCAGCCAAGATCATGTTCTCAGTATAGCAAGTCAGTTATTTTCTCCTCGACGCTGTTGCTTCCAGCTGCAATTTCTAGTTGTCCCTGACAGATCCCATTTATAATTTTAAGAATCACCAAGTCAAGCACCTGTTCGACAATGAAATCCAGAATTATGGGTGTATATCTCATACCAAGAAAAAAAAAAAAGGATAGAATACGGATATAGGCTTCTAGCTTAAGAAATTACCATCCATAATTTCCTTCTTCTTTCTTCTCATCACCAATATCATCTTCTGAGTATAAATCGGAGATGCAATTCTAAGCACATGCTATATATCCCACCGAGATCCTCTGATACCATCTGTAATGATACGAGGCACCCATCATGACGTCCTAAAATTGTGAGAATCTCGAGATCTTATATCTGGAGCAATCCCTTTCTTTCAAGTGCGGATACAAGTTCTTAGTTTTACCCCATCCCCCATTTTACTGACTCTTCCGAACTATTGATATCTTGGCCAGTAGACTTGTCGTCTTCAATCATGTTTTGCAAAATAAGTGAAGCTTCAGAACACCCTCCGTGAATTACGTATCGGTCTAATTTAAACGAGTACTTCAAAGAAACTTGAAGATCCTCTTTATTCAATTCGCAAGAGATTATATTCTTCCATTCCTTTGATTTTCCATCCATGCATATACCATATAATAGTGCAGTAAAAGACACAGAATCAGGAAAAATTCCTATACCTATCATCTTACCACGCAACTGTAAAGCAGTTTTCACCATTCTATGCTGACAAAGGCATATTAAAATACAATTATAAGCTGCCACCCTTTGGTCCCATCCATCAAGAACCATGTTTCCGAAAAAGTCTAGAAAAATCAACTTGCAATTCTCTTCCTTAGGAGGATTATTAGTTGAGAATCCATTTACGAGGTAATTAAATGTGACATCATTAGGAACGCACTTCTTAACCAGCATTAGTTCGAAAAAGGAAGCAGCTTTTGCTAGGTTACCTTCCTTACAGAAGCTCCTAATAAGAACACTATAAGTGACAATATTAGGCTCCACTCCATGACACTGCATTTCTCTGAACATTCTCTCTGCCTTTTCAAAATCACTTTTAAAACAAAATCCATTAATCAAACAAGTGTAAGTGACGACATTTGGTTCACATTTCTGTTTTACCATTTGTCCGAAAACATTCAATGCAGAATACAAGTCTTGCTGCTTTACAAACCCATCTATGATAGTAGAATAAGTAAATTTATCAGGTTTAAGACCCCCTTCTCTCATTCTATTGGTCCATGAAACTGCATCATTCATCAATCCCGATTTGCAAAAACCTTTAATCATGGAATTATACCCAACCACACCTGGGTCTACACCCTTTTCAATTGTGAGCTCAAAGAGTTTCTTCGCCTCATTAAAATTTCCATTTCTAACGAACCCATCCACAAGAGTGGCATAAACAAATTCATCAGGCATGATATTTTGATCCAGCATTTCAGATAGTAACATCTTAGCAATAGGAAGTTTACCTTTCTTGAAAAGTCCATTCATCAAAACATTGTAAATACAAGCATCAGGAAAAACCCCCTTTTCCATCATCTTTTCCCGGATCGTCATTGCAATATCCACTTCCCCTGCAAAAACAAGTCCATGAACAAGAGCTCCGTAACAAGCCACATCAGCTTTGTGTCCTCTTTTTGTCATCTCAAGAAGTAAATCAGAGACTTTAAAACACTCCCCTTGTTTGGAATAAAAATGCACAAGAGGAGTATAAGTGAACTTATTTGGAACAAGCCCTCTATCTACTGCTCGATCCAAGAGCTTATGGGCTTCTTTATCATTCCCATCTCGGCATGAAAACTTGATTAGAATATTATAAGTAGCAATATCTGGTTCACAGCCATTCTCCGCCATTTTTCTTATTGTCTCCTTTACTTCAACCACATGACCAAAATTGTATTGAGAATCAATAATGTTATTGTAAACTTGAACATTCACACTTAAACCCCTCTCTTTCATTTCCATCAAAAGCCCCTCAATCACTTCAAACTCGCCTTTCTTGCAAAACCCATTTATCATAGCACCATAAGTCTCCAAGCTAGGCAAAAAACCCTTCAACTTCAACTCCTTAAGGACCGAATTAGCACTCTCTACATCACCTTTTTTACAATATCCATTAATGAGTGTGTTATAGAACACAATACTCGGTATACAACCTTTTCCCCACCTCTTCTCAATCAATTTATTACCTTCCTCAACCTTCCCTTCTTCACAAAAACCCCTTACTATAATACAAGTACTATAATTATCCAAAGCATCTCTTTGAGACATTTCATCATACACCTTATGTGCAGTTTCAACTCTCCTCTGTTTGACAAGCACATGAAGTAATGAATTGCATGCAAATACATTCGGCACAGAATCATGTATCTTAACAACAAGATGATACACTTGAAGAGCTTTATCGACCAATCTGGAATCCGCATAAGCAAGAATCAAATTGCTTAATGCTTCATGGGTGGGATTTACTTCTTCCATTTTCATACTCTCCAGCACAAATTCAACCTCGGAAAATACTCGAAACCGTGCCAAGAGATTCAAGAGAGAAGAGTAAGCAAATTCATTCACAGAACAAGAACGGGGTGGCTTGGAAGCCCAATCAAAGAACTTTAAACCCAATTCAACATTCGATATACGGTCTAAGACGAAATGGGTGACGTCGGAAAGAAGGGTATCGGATTGGGCGAAGCGATTGAGGAGAGGTTGTTCCCAGTTTTGGTGGGTGTGAAGGATTTGGATTGTGTCGTTGACAAGCTTGTTGATGGTATAGTTGTAAGGGATGGGTGAAGAGGAAGAAGGCTGCTTCTTGGGTTTTGGCTTTTGAAGGGGTCTAATGCGAGAGAGAAGGGTTCTGGACATGTCAAAGAAGAAGAAGAAGAAAAAGAAAGTCGAGATTTTGGAGGGTATCTGCGCTTTCCTCTCATGCTAGTAGCCGTAGCAAGCTTTCTTCATGTTCACTTGAAGCCCAAGTTCTCTTCATTTACGGGATAATTGCATAAATAAATGTCGTATCAATTAATTTATTTGTTTACTTATACATATATATATACTTATAAAAGAGAGGGCAGAGAAATAGAGTATTCAATTAAAATCAAGTCTTAATTCCCTTCTATCATTGAGCTTATTAATCTCTATGATTGTAATTCCTATAGTTGTCATTTTTTAAACATATCAATACTTTTATCGAAATGTGTTCTTATTGCCTATAACAAGATCAATCTTTCATATACTCATATGAATTCAATCTTAAAATTGTGATGCTGACAACCTTGAATACAAAAACAAGCAACTAAAGAAAATATGACAACTAGCTAGTTCAGAATCAGTCTTCACAAATGGACATAATCACCATTTCAGACAGCTTCTAGTTCCTGCATGCTCCATTGCTAACAGCAACTCCGTAAGCCGAACAATGTCATCGATTTGTTTTCGCAGGGAAAAAAGAAAACCACGGCCAGTTGTTTCAGTGTCTGCTCATTCAAGTTTGCCCTTCTCTTCCTTTCTTTGAGCACACACACATATAGACGGCATTTCAAACCGAAGAAAATAATCTCGAGACTCGAACCACGAAAGGAAGAAATTTATGTGGTCTGTAGAACAGGAAAAAAGAGAACATTCATGATCTTTTCTAAGAGAGCAGTCGCAATGAGGAGAACCACGACCTTTTGGTGGGGATACAAATATTACAACTAGAAATCAATTATTCTTAAGAAAAGATAATGAAATTTACCTAGTTTCAGAATACAAAAATATCTAACAAAAGGGAAGGGTTTCTTTCTCCTCATCCCTGAGACCATTTGACAGTTCTTCACCATAAAATCTGGTTACAACAAGATCGACAAAATTCTTAGACAGATATATAATAACACATAAATAATTGTGGAACATATAGATCTATATAACACATAAAAAAGAGAGATTGAAAGGGAGATTGTTGTTTTAAAATGAAGAAAAAAAAAAATCAGACTTACAGAGAACTCGGTGATCAACGTTCCTTTTGGGATTATCATGTCATCATGAACACTACTACTGTGGTGGTAACAAATTCTCTGAGCTAAAAAAAAAAAGAATGCAGCTTTTGTATGATTGAAACCCAATAAAATCACATATCAAATTAGTTTTCTCCATGTACAAATGAATCCAAAAAAGATATATATATAATTCAATCAAAAGTAAGAGCTGCTTGTTGAGCTTTTTCCTATCACAATCCCAGCCAAAAAATCCTAGTACCAAACAAAACGATGGCTCTCTCATCTCATTTCTTGTGTAGTATATTTCTCAATGCCCCCATCTGATTCGATGAAAAAGGAGGCTTCCTTCTCTGAGCCAACATTACAATAAACTTAGCCTTATGATACTGACCATTCCTCTTAAGCCCTTCCACAAGTATATGAACTGTTTCAATACTAGGAAACCAATTCTCCTTCATGCTGCTTTTACACATATTATAAGCCCAATCAAAGTCCCCACCTTTACACAAATAGTGTATCATAGTTTGATAAATCTTCACATTCATTTTACAGCCACTATGATTTAAACTTGAATAAACCATTTTAGCCATTTCAGAAAATCCAGATAAGAAAAACCCTTTAAGTATCAAATTATACGTCACTTCATCAGGAAATATTCCATAATGCTTCATCGCATTAACCAAGCTATTAGCTTCCCATGGTCTTCTCTTATTAACCAAGTATTGAATTCTAACATTGAATGTAGCAAGATTAGGGCAACATCCCCTTAACACCATAAGATTCCACAACCCATTTCCAATCACCCATCGATTCTTCTTATAAAATGCTGACATCAGCGTCGTGTAAGTTACAACATCTGGTCTAATTCCATCATTTTTCATCTCTAACATGAATATATATGCCTTGTCCGGAATATCCATATCACAATAAGCCTTAACAAAGATATTGACCGAAAAAATATCTAAATCAATGTCGAATCCAGGCAACTTGTTTGCAAATTCTGCAATGGATACTAAATCACGGGTTTGTGCCAAGACTTTAAGAGCAGCATTGAATGATTTAACAGTTCTAGGGCAACCATATAAATGCATATTTTGAAAAGTATTCATAGCATGCTTAGTCATTCCGGCTTTACCATACAGCATGATGATTCTTACAATGAAACCTTCTCTTCTACCTTGAGGAAGAGTTTTCTGATGTTCAAGTAAATGCTCTATGTAATCAAAACAACGAGCCCCAGCGAGGCGGGAAACAGTGTCTTCAAATGCAAAGCGGTTTTCTATAACAAGGCGGTTATTGGCATTGGCTTTGAATAAAAGGAAGAGCCTTTCTGGGTCCCGCTCTGCTTTAAGCTTTACTAATGCTGGTTGTTCCAAAGGATTCGGACTGTGAATGGGATTTGGTATGGAAGAAGGGGTGTTTATGGAGGTAATTACGGCAGTAGTAGCAGAATGGAAGAATCTGTAAATGGGTTGCCTAGAGAGCATGTTCTAGGTATTTCCTCAAATAAGAGGAACTTACCCATCCATCAATTTGAGATTGTTAGAGCAACATAGCGTGTACTTTTTACTACCCAGATGGAAAAATATAAAACCCAGATGCAGTTAAGTATCGGAAACGAAGAATGAATGGATGTCAAATCAACCCATGTAAGAATAAATGAAAAGAACAGATTGATATATAAATCAAACCGGAAAGGGATGCTATTGATGTTGCTTCCACATCTGCATTGTTTTGGATTAATACGGTTCGCCAGAAGAAGATGCTACGTATCGGATCCGGAGAAAGAAAGCTCATTGCTGCAATGTATTTTTAGGGGTCTAGATTTTTGGATTTCGAACTAGTATTTTGAATCAGTTGGAAGCAATTGGCCGGAGGATCAGAGCATGCTTTTCGTAATGGATGCAGTATCAAGATAGATTATAGCTTAGATGAACAAGTGGAGAGGAGAGCAACGAAGAAGAAGAGGACGATACAGGAGAGAGACACCACCAGCAAGTGAACAAGGGTTTTGCAAGGGGTTAATTTGGCTCTTTTTTTAGTTGACAAGTTACATCTTCTAATTGGACATCCCAAAGAAAGACAAAATTATAAAATTAACCCCCAAAATGAAAATTTTGATGATTTAATCATAGTGGCAACAATTTGGTTTAGTGATATGATAGTGAAATTTTAATAAACTATAAGTTAGATTAAATTTAAGTAACTATAGGGAAAATAATAAGATGGAGAAAAAAATAAAAGTAATATTGAGGGCGAAATTTTGAAAATTTCTCATACTTGTATTACTTATGAGGAATAAGACTTTAAAGAAAAATTCAGGAGATGAGTTGGACTTTAGTAAGGACCAAGATTATGAAAACTAAGCCCAACTAGTGTTATTTGGTCTTATGTAAATCCCAAAGGTTGGCATCATCAGTCCACTAAAATAAGAAAAAATTAAGACTAACCCCTCAAACTATAGCTAATTATTATCAACTACTTTACATGAGAAATTTTTAGATGGATCATATCCATCTATTTTTCAACCCAAATTCGTAAGAGCTTTAGGTGCATCCTTAGGTGAACCAATGACATATTCCCAAGTAAGAATATTATCACTAAGCTACTACCTCATCGTCGTGTTAGAATATAAGATTCTGATACTTTTTTACTCAAATTTTTAGCCTTTCTTACTCAAATTTGTAGCATGAGATGAAGGAAGAAGATATTGTGAAAAAAAAAAAAGGAAAAAAAAAATAAAGTAAAATATTTTTCTTATGCCAACAACCCATTTGGATTTGCACACATCTACAATATATGAACAAGCTGCTTCTAAAAGAGGACAATAAAAAGTTTTATTTAATAAAAAAATATATATTTCAAAATTCTTTTAAATATTGCTTTTAGAAAAAAGATTCGTTATATTTTTAATTAGATTATTTATAATAAATTAATTAATTTTAATTATTTATATAAATTTTATATTATTATATTATATATCATATTAATATAATATAAAATTAAAATAAATCAACTACAATACAACTAATAAATTATCTTTCATTATACTCAAAAATGTAAAAATGTTACTGCATAGTTTTCAGTACTTGACAACATAAGCAGGCCAGCTATCTTGATCAACTCATTACAAAGCAAAGGCCTAGGAATCCCTATAGAGAACAGCCAAACCAGCTGAAAATCTGCAACATACTTTATTATCAGCAATTGATATCAAGCAGACAGAACGCTAACGGAATCGGAAAAGAATCTTTGAATGATTTACCCGGAAATTAGGAGGAATAGAGACATAACTAACAACAGATATTGATACCCTTTGTGCTTTGATTTACGTATGATATTGTATCCTTCCGGAATATGCTTGCGGCTTACGTATCCGTATTGCGGGCGCATCATAACGATAAATCCCAGAAGAAGGCCCGTTACGAACCCGCCTACATGAGCTGAATTGTCGACTCGGGGTAGAAAGCCGAAGGCCATGTTTAATCCGATAACGGCTAAGAGAATTGTTAGCGTGAAACACTGTGCCAAAAAGTTAAAAGAACACTCTCAATCTCAAATATCCGAAGAGCTAGTTGTTTCAAAAATTACTACTCCGACTAATAAAAACCTGGCATGTATTACCGGCTCGGTGGCAAATGCTACCGACTAAGCTCTTAAATGAGTTTTACTCAGTCAGAATTAGTAAGTTGGTCTTAATTATGATCCATATTAAGCTAAGAACTTCTCCACATATATAAAATTACCTTTCTTTCATAGATAGTCCAATTTGTAAGAAGCTCAGAGAGCATGGCACCTAAAAGGCCAAAAAGTGCACCAGATGCACCAACTGATATGGTGGAATTTGAAGATTTCTTAAGAATATTGAGAGAAGATAGTAAGCTTCCACCAAAACCAGAAACCAAGTAGATGGGCCCTATTATCACTTCGATAAAGCATAAGGGTTAATCATATATTTGTATAGGCGATTCCGAAAGTATTAGGAATGGATTTAGATGATGTTAATGTAATGGGAAACAAGAAGAAGCATGATATGAAGAAGTTTTAGATACAATATGCAAGTATCAATGACGAAAAAGCAAAGACATACAAGTGCTTACAAAATCCAAATTCCTGTTCAAGCTTGACTCCTATAAGAACAAGACTGACCATATTTGCGAGTAGGTGGATGAATCCTGCATGAAGCCAATTGCAAGAGAGGAGGCGCCACCATTCACCATTTTCTATAAGTAGTTGTACTTGAAGGCCTCCTAGTTTTCTCAATCTGAGAAATTATAAATTAAAATAAATAAATAAAACATCCAATAATATGTTATTTTCTATATGAGTAATGAAATAAAAAAATTACAAATAGAGAGAGACGGAGAGGTAGTTTGATTCTTAAGGTATCAAATTTTGAGTAAATCAAAATCCAAATATGTTAAAGGTAATGATATCTTTTCCCAAAAAAAAGTCTATGAATTTAAACCAAAAGCGCCTTATTCAAAACCCTAATAATGAAATCTCTATTTCCCACTTTTCTCTCTCGCTCTATATTTAGGAACGCATCCTTATTATATACCCTAAAAGAGATTCAGCAGAGATGGGGTCGATGGATCCTGTAGCTTAGAGGATTTGAGTATATGGTTATAAACCATGTTAGGTTTGAATCCCTCTTCTCCCACAACCAGCCAAAAAGGGAAGGATCTATGTAATTTAGATGTGAGTTTTTTATTAAAATAGAATGATCTTTATCTTTTTATTTTTTATTTTTCTTATGTTTTATCTAAATGACATTATATGGATATAAAATGAATGAAATTGAGATATTGGTGAAATATAATAAAATAGAGCTACTTTGAAATTCTAATGAAAATATAAAAGTTCTGTAAGTTATGAATGAAACTGTGAACTCATATTAGTAATGGGTGTAAGTTAAATTGGATGGACCTAAACTTAAACATCTATCTCAAAGTGAAATTTAGGTCGATCATATAGATTATGAAACAACAAAGCATCATAAATGAACATATGACAATATTGCATTTTGATTTACAGGAGAGAGAGAGATTGATCATACGTGAGGGTTGAAGGGCCAAGAAGGGGATTTTCTTTTAAAGGTTGGAACGAGAACCTTCCAAGAAAAGGGTATCCAAGACATTTAGAATCGTCATCTTTGTTCGAAGGACAGTCATTTACATACATGCTGTAAATGAACATTCCAACATTAGCCAATGTCATGGCCGGCACCAGCCAAGAGAACCACCGCTTAGGCAGCGGCGGGGAGAATCGTGATGACGGCGGCAATGTTGGTGACGGTTTTGGCATCGGTGAAGATGATCCAGAAACGTTGGGCCCCGCCTCCACATCAGGTTGTTTCCAATTGGGTGCCATGGTGGGGGCCGGAATGGCGTTGAATTAGATGCCGAGCAAACCGATCTGCCCACACTATTTCACGCCGGAGGCAGATTCACAGCTCGTGGTTCCACAAAACAACAGATTTTTTATTTATTTTTATTTTTTGGCCAAATCACAAAATAACAATTCACAATAGACAAAGAAATAAAGAGAAACAGAAATTAAAAAAAAAAAAAAAAAAAAAGTAGAGGCTGACAAAGAATGAGTCTTACCGGCCTAGTCGTTAAGTTAGGTAACTATTTTCCCGCAAATAGAAACAATTGCAAATATTATGACTATCTTAAACCTTAATCACCCTATTGTTGGCCTCTTTATTTAAAGTTGAAAATTCTCGAGAAATTTGTAGATAAATTATACTTATAATATATCGATTCATTTTAATTATATATATCAACTTATCGTCATTATATTATATATTAAATATAAATATAAAAAGTAATTTTGGTTATCAAATATGAGATACATTCTCCGTTCCCAATTTCACTTATACTGACAATAGACATGAGAATTACTCTACTTGATTATTTAATATGACGATAAACATGAATCCAAAGACGAAAGTACTGAAACAGGAGCAGGTCCATGGGCATTGAGACGTGAAGATCTAGTAGCTTTGCCGGAATCCGTCAATGTAATAGTGATGCCATTAAACACAAGGTTACTGAAACCAACACTTTGACTGCACTCTAATTTGATAGCATCCTCCGTAGCTGATGTCCCGTGTATCCTACCGTAAGTGACCTCACTTACCTGCACAGTAGCCTTCCGATTCCGACAGGCTGATTTCGAACCGCAATAAAACTGATCGATGATGGTCGGATTGTATACTGAATCGAGTGTAATTCCCTGAAATGAGATCGCCTTAGCGTATCCCGTCCCTCCGGTCCCTGACATGTTTTGATTCGTTCTCCGTTCATTGTTCCTTTCAAGATGCAGTCTTGTACGTGCACTCGTTCTAACTTTTACGTAAGATGTCTCTCCCCCTTTTCCTAAGCTACCAATACTGAAATTAACCACGCAACAAGAAATTTTTTAGCTCACTAGGTATAATAATATGATGTGCAAAGTAGCTAAGAAAAGATATGGTATTTTCGAAATTCGACGTGGCTTGCCGGTCTTTCTGAATCATGAAATTTCGAAAACGCATGATCTTTTCTCGTGAACATCTCACTAAACCTTATGCCATGGCCAGGTCCGCATTGGATGCCACCTACACATGTCTACGTTAGAGGAATGCAATGCAATCATCACCTACACATGAGCAAAATTAAGACAATAATTATCAATAAAAGAGGAAGATGATTGATTGACAGCATATATCCCAGTTCCGATGTTGCAATTCTGAATGTCTACGTTAGAGGAGTGGCCGATGTCGATTCCATCGGTGTTGGGGCTAGACTCCGGCGCGGTTATAGTAAGGCGAGAGATTCTTTACGTTGTTGCAATTGTCTATGTCCACGTGGCCCTTTGTGCTGTTGACATGTCGATCCCGTTATTTCAATATTGTCGCAGTAATCCTAAGCCAATGCCTACCCATCATCAGATTATAAAACATGTCACAATTTTATCTTCTTTTTTTTTTAATTACATCACCCAAAAAAAAAAAAGTATGAACCCTGGGTCTTTTGGAAGAATGGGTGGCGTGGGGCCACCAAACAGAGCCTTGACCATCAATTTGACCACTTCCTTGTAGGCTGAGTCCATTCACATTGGAGAACAAAACCCAAGTTTTCATTTGTTCACCACCTTCGCCCCATGCTTGCTTATGATCACTTTGTGCCACGATATTTCCTACAATCTGCAATTTAATTCACTCATTCGATTAGCAAATTGATTAAACTCAATCCGGCATGACACACATTTAAAGCACATATGTACAAATTAATCTAGTAAAAGTTATACATCCCGTTCCGAGAATTTCTTGTATAGATCTATTTCTCGTAGTCTAACAAATAAAGCTGTATATTTTAATTGAGAAAAGAATACATAATATAATTTTACTAATCACGAAATAATATCATAATTAGCGTGATTCATGCAAGAATTTCCGTTCTATGTGAGCTCTTTCTACATGTAAGAACAACGTCTAATCGATCGGTTAACTAATCGAGCGAGCTAATTAGTCATGGATTGATTTACGACAACATAAACTCTAGTGGACTTGCAAGGGGCCTCGGAACTTCACCGGATTGATCAAAAACGTCTTCCCATTTGGTACATATACCGCTGCATTACCACTCTTGTCTTCACAAACAGCATCCCAAGCCTCTAGGAAAGACCCATGTATACCTTTAAATGAACAATATTCTCATTTTCCAAAAATCTGTTTAATTAGTTCTAATTAGCAAAATAGATCAGAAATTAAATTAGTATATTAATTCATTATTCATATCATATGTATGTATATAAAGTACTTGTGAATCATCGGTTCTTCCATCTCCAACTGCTCCAAATCGAACCACATCTTTGAAATCTAAATCAGGACGATCTTCAGGCCGCCCTGGTGCTTCAGCACTGCAGGCAGCGGCCATGCTGCATGCGGACCATGTTGATGATGATCCTAGCTAAGCCATAAAACAATACTAGTACTATTGTTACAGTTGACTTTCATTACCTAGCTAGTCTTTGTCCCTATAAACAGCTGTAGAAATGTTTTACCATGCATGCTGGAAATTAATTATGAGCCTGCTTATGAACAGTATCCAATAAGCATGCTTCTATCTTGTATAAATATTCATGTCTGTAAATGAATTAGTAAGAGATCAATGAAATGATTTTTACTTCCTTTGGGTTTCTGACACTGACATAGTATGAAAGCCACGTTCTTATCATATCCATTCCATAAGGGAATTTGTTTTGTTTTTTTGTTTTTTTTTTTTTTTTTTTTATTTAGGTCTTTTTTGTCAATCCCCGGCATTCGCTGCTATCATCCATCTTCACAAAAGTTGTATGTTGTCTATAGATGTCACGTTTCATGAACATGTGTTGTTTTACTCGGAAGAATTTTACCCAATTCTTCTCTTCATGGGGGACTATAGGTGAAGCTCATAATTGTAAAGATTTGATAAGGTTCAATGATTTGTCACCACCGCCTACTGCTACACCCATCGAACCACCACTCACTGAGATGTTGCCTATTTGAGTATAAATAAGCATAGGCAGTAAATGTTTAGCTTATCTTATATAATGCATATGCTTATTTATCTCATACGAGACCAAATAATGCATATGTAGTCAATATAGTGAGTCAGTTTATGTATGATCCTCAAAAGTCTCATATAGATGATGTAGATCACATATTAAAACACTTGAAATCAACTCCAAACAAATGTATTTTATTCTCAAATCACGGTAACTTGCAGATTGAGGGCTATAGTGATGCTGATTGAGTAGATTCGACTGATGATAGAAGATTTACTTCCTAGATATTGCACTTTCGTAGGTATAAATCTTGTAACCCGAAGAAGTAAAAAGCAGCCGATTGTAGCTCAATCAAGTGTCGAAATTGAATATAGAGGCATGACATTTAGAGTATGTGAGTTGCTTTGGCTAAAAAACTTACTGACTGACCTGGGTTTTAAACTAAGAGTAGCAGTGAATTTATGTTGTGATAACAAGTCAGTCGAAAATATTGCTCATAATCCTATTCAATATAATTGAACGAAACATGTAGAGATTGATAGAAATCTCATAAGAGAAAAACTTGAAGATGAAAATTATTAGTTTTCCTTTTGTAAGATCTGAAAATCAACTCGAGCAAGGGCGTTGACTTTCATTACCTAGCTAGTCTTTGTCGTTGAAATGTTTTTCCCCGCATGCTGGAAATTAATTGTGAGCCTGCTTATGAACAGTAGGCAATAAGCATACTTCTATCTTGTATAAGTATCCATGTCTGTAAATGAATTAGTAAGAGATTAATGAAATGATTTTCACTTCCTTTGGGTTTCTGACAGTTACGACAAGTAGTATCATCATTGCTGCACTCCACTTTGAAGAAACGAAGAATGGAATGGTAAACATGATGACCTCTTCATGATGATCTCGTCATGTAGGGTTGTATGATCCATTAGATCGAGCCAGAATTGCTATGTTTAATTCTTTTTTTAAATAATGCATGCAAGATTAAGTGAAATGATTATAACGTGAATTTACCTTATAATTTGCTAGTGCTGATATCAGATCATCTAAGAAGATTAATCTGGATGCAGGCATGCTATGATATACATTTTGGATCTCCTACGCGATTTTGCTTTTCTACTTAAATGAAGTGATTTTTAGGTTATGAAACGTGCTTGTGACAATCATAATTGTCAATTAAACGACGTTAATAGGTAAGATTTATTGTAATTAATTACGTAATTAAAATGTCTAATTAATTACAGTCCGAGAAATTTTGAAAAGTGAATAAAAGCATATCACTATTATTCTCTTGAATTTCTTAAACATATAAAATAGACTGATTCTCTTAATTACAAATAATATTAATATACTAATATATAAGTAAGACTTATGATTGATATGAGCTGATCCACTAAAAAATTTATTTATTCGTCTGATCTCTTCGAAAATCTTTGTTTTTTGTATTTTTTTTGTATTTTTATATCTCAAGACTCACTTGGAGGTGTTAACCTTACAAGCCTTCTGATTCTATCTCTCTCTATATTCTTCAGCAATCCCTTCATAAATCACAATCACATATAACAGAAAATAAACCATCAGTACCCGACATAAGATGGAGCTCCATGTGATATAAATTATCATATAAAATCTAATTAACTCACATTTTAGATAATTTCATCGATGTAAATCCGACCATATCTATCTAGGAAACGACGCTCGCTAGGTGCCTTCCGCACGCATCCTTCACGGGAGAGGATATCACTAGGATTGTTTCCGACACTGCACAAATGTTTTTGTTAACTAGTATAGAGTGGTTTTGTTTTTGAAAATGGAACGTGTAGTATATAGAAACATGACATCATAACCCAAGCGTACGGTGTATACAACATAAACCAACCTGATATAGACAAAAAGTAGAAGTACTTCCTCAAGATTGAAACTACTATAATTTGGTAAGAACTAAATACACGATTTTCAGCTAAAAGAAGATAGTTTAGTGATTTTCAGTAATAATTTATGAAATTGTGTGAAAGAGAAGGGGGGAAATTAGTACTAGAAAGACATTCTTGTGACAAGCAACATGGAGCTCTTCATTTATTGAACTTCCAAGATAATCTGCTCCCAGTTTAATTAAGAATGTTCTCCAATGCAGCCGCTCCTCGGCCGGAACTCCGTTAAACCTGATTAGAAGAAAAACAACATATATCGTTAATAATGTATTAGGAACATTGATTTTGTCCAAACCGATAATTACATCGAAATTTTTTTACATATAACAAAAAAAATTACAAAAAATATGAATACAAAGAAGAAGAGTGATCGAATGAGTATACCTTTCAACGAGAATGTTTCCCTCGCCATTATCGATCAGAACTGCAATAATTGAAATACTATGTGTGCAAACCAAAGGTTTACAAACCACTTTGCCTTATAAGTATACACCATTTACATATTTAGTGGAGTATACACAATATGTTACATGTTAATATGAAACATTAATCTAATCACTAACACAAATAGAACAAGAATTATCTTTAATGAATTACTATGCTTTTTTCCCCAAAAAAGATGCTTACTCAAATAATTTGGTGGTCCATGTAAAAAGGATGGGATTCATCTTCTGATTCGTTTCGAATCCTTAGTGACAAGTCAGAAATTGAATCTTGTTGGTAATGGTCGATTGTGTATTTCATGATTACGTGATGGAGTTGTAAAGGCTATAGCCTATACCTTCCTTTTTATTTGCAAGTACAATTATGAATAAAAATAATATTTTATGTTATTTATATAATTGAGGTTCATCAGTGTTAAAAAATTTAACTTTAAATTTAAGACATTTTATGAGATTTTTTATTTAGAAATATAAATATAAGACATTTTATGAGATTTATAAGTTACGAGTATAAATTTAATATATTTTCATATGACAGATAATGTAATGTATAAAAGTGATGTTTATGATTATGATAAAATTTAATGTATTATGTAAATTATATACAATATGCATATAAAAATGTCTCAAGGACAACTATATAAGCTAATATATGTAGTTGATTATCATTTCCTTAGATTCTGAAATGGCTAACTAAAACCAAACTTGCCTCTTCATTACTACATAATGTGTCTAGATTCCTTTAGTTTATGATGTTGACACAAGAGAACTAAGGCAAACATATGAAACCCGGCGCTTTATTAACTATCACATCATTTGCTGTCTGTCACTCTACAACCAAGCAATCAAAATTAATCACGCTTGAAATTATTGAACTTGGTTTATACCTAACTGTTGATGTGCGAGCTCACATGGATCCTAAATGCATTACATGAATTTAGTTTATATGTAACTGTTCCATCCTTCTTGTTGAAAATCATACCAATTATATAGGTCGACC
Organism: Coriaria nepalensis; assembly: GCA_027186245.1. Lineage (NCBI taxonomy): Eukaryota > Viridiplantae > Streptophyta > Magnoliopsida > Cucurbitales > Coriariaceae > Coriaria > Coriaria nepalensis. The sequence goes on along the minus strand of CP114496.1, from coordinate 8,008,232 downwards.
TATAATGTGTATATATATATATATATATATATATATATATATACACATTCCAATTCCACCTTCCGGGTTCGAAATTCCGTTCGAATCGAACGTAACTTCAATACTTCGATTGAAACTCTACAGTTTACAAAACTCAAGTTTAGTAACTTCAATTGATCCAATTTGCCTAAACAGTTATATGATCCAAGTAATTACATGACAAAAGATATATGTGACGATCTCTTCGGATCACCGCATGCATGTACATCCCAGTTAATTGGACGTAGGACGAGGCTCCAAGGCAATTGACCGCCAATGTCAAGATTTTTGGTGTGGATTCGGATCCCCGCCATTGCATTATATACATATATATGTATGTATACATATTCTATTCACCGCGCATGTAAGGAAATACTACACATTTGAAGTAAACAATCGAATAGTTTTTCTGAGAATCGTTTCACTTATTATCCAAGAAGGTAGTATACATCCAAGTACAAATCTGGAAACATTAACTCATAGCACTCTCCTAATTGAACTTGAGATACACCCACCTCAAGAAACAACTAGCTATAGTACTAAAACTCCACATGCAACTTCTTGATCACCATACTTTATGAGGGTGATCATGAACAATCCCCACCTTGAAAGTACTACTAATTACTACTACTAATAGTACTACCACAACCTCATCAATTCCTATTAAGAAGTTCTTCTATCATTTGCAATGCTAATCTCTCTTCATCATCCATTAATAAACCAGGATCATTATGATCCCCACATAATGATCGTATTAACCCTGGATTGATATTTTCGGGCAATATCTCCGATATAGTCATTTCATGATTCGGCTCTTCCGGAATGTCTATTAACTTTTTGCCATCATTAATAATCTTCTTTTCCAACTCTACCATCATAACCCAATTCGAATCTGGAGTGGCGCCTGCATGCTTTTGCCAGACTCCGATCCTTGAGTTCTCAGTGTCGAGCCTCAAGCAAGTGAGGGATGCCGAGGGTGATTTGCAGCATTTCCGAAGCTTAGCGCTGAGAATTTCGGAAAGTGCACTAGTAGTCCTACTTGTCAGAGATGACGACGATGAAAAAGAAGATGAAATCAAAACTTTATTGTTGTTGTTGTTGCTGCTACTGCTGCTGCTTGAGATTTGATTCATAACGACCGGAAAGTTTATCTTGGCATTTCTACCACTCATCAAAATGGCGGCTTCATCATATGCTCTAGCCGCTTCTTCTGCCGTCTCGTATGTCCCTAGCCATACCCTTTTTTTCCTGATTAAATTACACAAAACACCCATTTAGTTAAGAATGTAAGAGGAAGAGAATATGGTACATGTCTAGAAATGTTTGAGTTAAGAATGCAAGAAGAAGAGAATATGGTACGTATGTAGAGAGAGATCTAGAGAGAGAAAGGTACGAACAATAAAGGGTGACGAATCTCAGACACCCATGAGCCCCAGCGGCGTTGCCTGACACCTCTGAACTTCTTTGATGCTGCCATGTCCGTAAAGAAACCAATTCCTAGCTAGAGACAGAGTGAGAGTGAGTAGCCTTGCGTGAGCTGTTCAATCTTGTGCCTTATTATGTTTTCTTTTTCTTAATATATATGAGATCAATTAGTGCTATGTAGGGTACATCCACCTGTAATATGTACAATCTAAAGTACATGTATGAATATCATGCACATGCATTTTACTTCTGTGCGTACAAGCAAGTAGTAAATTACAAGGATCTTATATCTATCCTAGAAATTTAAGATTCATTCTCGAAACTAATTAGTTTAAGTAAAAATATGTCATAATTTTTTTTTAAAAATTGGTTATGTAGGACAAATTCCCCGATATCATAGTATTATACTATAATCACATGCGGCGGCTTCCTCTTCAATGAAAATTTGAAATCGCAATTCAAAATCGAACGATATTGAGTAGAATCTCGAGAGACCGAATCGGGATCTTAAGGGTTTCCGCCGATTTACCATTATCGTTTGAATTAAGATGAGTGTTGATGATTAGTTAATGAAAAGGATGGCATTTAATTTCTACATAGGAGAGAGGATTTAGTGTAGAAACTAAAATGGCAATCAATAAGTGTTATTAACAAACAATCACAAGTGAATCACACTTGTACATGTATAAAATATTCCATATCGATGTTGAAATATACCAAATAATCACGTATACAGATAGAAAGCCAATCAACTTTTAGAATATCATGAATAAGTTTAAAGATCATAGTATAAATATATGAATATCTCGACAGTTGCAATGTAATTAATGATTAACAATATTCATAACTAGCTACATTTATATAATTATATAGCTCTATTAAAGTGTCATTGCTAATTCAACTATCAATCCGAGGCGAAAAAGTTTAAACCGAATTTGTCTAGTTCGAAATCGCGGAATTATATCCGTTGTATATCGAGATTCCGACCTACCCGGATTCAAATAATGTGAATACAAATTACTCTGCTCGTTATCAGCTCTCTTATGATATTTTGATTTGATATATGGTCCATTGCGATGATGTTATTACTTATAAGATGAAGGAGCTACCTATAAAGAATGATTGCATTGAAGATGAATAGATCTAGCCAGACATTGAAATTAAACTTTGAAAGAGGCTTCAATTTCAATTGCCCACGTTCCCTCTACACCAAAGGACAAAAAAGAGTAGATTTTAATAATATCTCGTGTATGATGTTTTTGTAATCGGTCATGTTTCAGTTCTGAGCTGGTTAAGATTAGGCATGATCATGATTTTTTTTTTTTCTCCGGAAGTATCTTTTTTCCGGAAGTATCTAGATTAGTCTAGAATATCTTGATTATTAACACTCGATTAATTTCCGTCCAGCTCGTAAGCCACAGTTATGTTCATGAGTTGGGTAGGTCAGTTATATATCCAGGGATTTTTTATTCGAGTTGGTTGATTTTTTAAAGAAATATATGCACCAAACAATGTGATGAGTGACTAATTAACTACAATTTTAAGGAATTTAAGTAAAAATTATAAATAAATAAAAAATTATTTATCTAATTCTTTAAATTTAACTTCTTATTTATCATTAATCAAAAAAAAAATATTATTACTATTTTTTTCTCTTATCTATTTTTTAGTATTATTGTTATCATCTACCGTTCATAATTTTTATCTCTTTTTTAATACTAATTTTTATCTATTTTTTCATAATAAAAAAATTATTTAAATAATATATATATAAATCTCAGCGCAAATTTTTTTTTGAAGGGAGGGGGGGGGGGGCTAAATTGAAAAGAGGATAATAGATGTGTGGCTAGAAGAACAATTGGGCCTACAGGGCCACACAGTCAACATTAAGGTGGCCTGGTCTCTTCTTCCAGTGGGCCGAACCATCATGGAAAAGTTATATAAGCTAAAAACTCATATTCAATTAACTAGGCCCAAAAGTATTAATTTAATTTTAGGCGCGGCAGCAATATAACGCTTGGACTAATACGATCATTACAACGTGAGTTTGTGGGCCACACCCCTCTATCCTTTTCTGAAATAACTTTTAATGGCTTCGATGGTGCTGTTCCTCTCACTACAACCGTTGATCTTCCCTTCTTTTGTCGGCAGTTGAAAATCTTTGAGCCAGCTCAGACTGTGACTTGGACACGTGCCGCGTTATCACTTTATCCTTAACGTATGGATCCATTGACCAACGAAATTATCCGTTGTATCTGTTTTTTTCTTTCCCTTTTGTAATTGGAACCCCCCACTCCTCTGTGTCTGCCATTTTGTCATTTTCAAGACACATGCGGATTATCTTATTTTACTTATTTAATAGATATATATTTTATATATTTTAATATAATTTAATTATATAATATATTTAAAATTTTCATAAATAATATACATCTTTTTAAGAAAAAATACTTTGGTCAACTCTATTTAATTATGTTTTAAGTAAATAATTTTTCATCATCAACTTAAATAGCTCAGACTTTTTTAGCATAATTGGATCGAATTATGAATTCGGGTTTGGAAAAAAATCAATCAGAGTGATCATAAGAAATCATACAAAATATATCATAATATCATATCAAATCTTAATTCGAAAATCATGATCGATCAACTTTTGAACACGAATCGAAGAGTTTTTTTAACTAAGATTGAATGTAGAAAGAAGAAGATAAAAAGATAAGCCTCTCTCTCATCAACATTCTTCCATTCAATCAAAACCACTCGGATCAAAGTTGAAAACTTTTTTCCAAAGGGTTTTAGAATTCAATTGATTCATAGGTAGAAAGTATGGAAGGCACTAATTTCTTCCTTTTTTTTTCATTAATATTTTTTTAAATAAAAAATTAAAATAAATTTAAACCAATCATTTATATATAAAATTTAGAGATATTAATAAATGAATTGATCAATTTTACAAAAAATATAAAAATAAAATATAAAATAATTTAATAATTTAAAATTGATATATAATTAAAATAAATTATTTTATTTATTTATTTTTTAATCGATGAAATTCAAATTAAGGTGAAATTTTGTATTATTATATTATTTATTATTATTATTATTATTATTTTACATCTGGAAAAAAAAAAAAACCTTTTTATCAAAAGTTGGATAAAAAGAAAGAAAGAAACATGTAAATAAAGATTAAAAATATTGAAAATTTAAAACATTAGAAAAATGAAATCTTTAAATACACACACTATTTCTCTAAGGATCGGATCAGAATTTCTCGCTCTCTTGTCCATATTCTCATAGAATTTGGATCTTCTTCTCTGATATCTCTCCGAAATCCAAGTGAGTTCCTCCATTCATTTCTAATTTTCCTTTTGAATCATCGTTGAATTAGAGTAAGTCTAGATCTCATACTCATTACTTCAGCAACCAATCAGCTTAAGAAAATTGTGGATTTCTTTCTCTGGTGTGATCTGATCGAGCTTTTCCTTTTTGTAAATATTACTTCAGTATATCATTTGTGTGTATGACTGTTCAGCTGACTTTACGTTTCTAAGCTCGTGAATCTTTGATTTTCATAGTGTTTTTAGTGAATTTTGGTGTTTAGGTCTGATTCGAAGTGTAATTTGGTATAGGTGAGAAGAAATGGCGCATATTCTACTTCATGGTACTCTTCATGCTACGATCTACGAGGTGGATAATCTGCATCATGGTGGTGGACCCAAGATCTTCCGTAAGGTATGATCAGTTTTTTGCTATCATATTATTTTGGATTTTTTACTATTTTTTTGGATCTGTTTGGGATTGATTTTTACTAATCTTCTTAATAATTGCAACCTTGATCGTATCATTTTTTAACACATGATTTCAGCTGATTATCAAATATGTGAAGTCATCTTATCATGTCCATATAGTAATCAGTATGAATAGCTTTCTTCTGGTTATCTTTTTTCAATATCATTGTTACAATGAGGGGAGAATATGGGTTATTTTGTTCGGCAGGGTGGGGGTTTGGGATTCTTTTTGTGGTTTTATTTGTCTCTAAGTGGAATTTCTATCTTTTGGTACTTTGATTGTAAATAGTCATCTATTTACTTAGAGATATTGTTCATCATGCAGTATATGTCTTCCTGGTGTTTTGACTTAATGAAGTGAGGATGCCTTCTTCGATGGCATTTAACATCAATTTCTTTGTTGTGGTGCTGATATGTATTGTGCATTGCTTATTTATTCCAGTTAACTCAATCAGTTTTATCCTTCAAATGTTCGTCTTATACCAGGGACCAGGAAGGGTCATTCATTTTTTGTGTATTGTTTGTTTGTTTTTTGTTTTCTTCCTATGGGGAGAGAGGGAGAACCTGTTGCCCGATACTTCTTTCGAGAGGTGTTCAAGAGGAAGCTGTTATTGGTTTTCCTGGAACTTACTACATGTTTATTAGCTTTTCACTTTTTGATATATCTGATTTAGTAGATTTTTATGTGCAGCTTTTCCAAAACATTGAGGAGACTGTTGGGTTTGGAAAAGGAGTTACCAAACTCTATGCTACTGTTGATCTCGAGAAAGCTAGAGTTGGGAGGACCAGAATACTAGAAAATGAACCCTCTAACCCCAGGTGGTATGAATCCTTTCACATCTACTGTGCCCATCTGGCTTCAAATGTTATCTTCACTGTCAAGGATGATAATCCTATTGGGGCGAGTTTAATCGGAAGGGCATACATACCTGTTCGAGAACTCTTAGACGGGGAGGAAGTGGATAGATGGGTTGAACTCTTGGATGGAGACAAGAATCCTATTCATGGGGATTCCAAGATTCATGTCAAACTACAGTATTTTGATGTCACAAAGGACCCTAACTTTGGTCGTGGTGTAAGAAGCGCTAAGTATCCTGGAGTGCCGTATACCTTCTTCTCACAGAGACAGGGATGTAAGGTCTCTCTGTACCAAGGTGCTCATGTCCCAGATAATTTCGTTCCGAGAATTCCACTTGCTGGAGGGAAGAACTATGAGCCCCAGAGATGTTGGGAAGATATTTTTGATGCCATAACTAACGCAAAACACTTGATTTATATTACCGGCTGGTCTGTTTACACAGAAATTACCTTGATAAGGGACTCAAGGAGGCCAAAGCCAGGAGGGGATACGACCCTTGGTGAGCTACTCAAGAAAAAGGCAAGTGAAGGCGTTAGGGTTCTTATGCTTGTTTGGGATGACAGAACATCTGTTGGCTTGCTGAAAAAAGACGGATTCATGGCCACTCATGATCAAGAAACTGAACAGTACTTTCAGAACGCTGATGTGCACTGTGTCTTATGCCCCCGTAATCCAGATGATGGTGGAAGCATAGTTCAAGATTTACAAATCTCTACTATGTTCACCCATCATCAAAAGATTGTTGTGGTGGATCATGCTTTGCCTAATGAAGGGTCAGAAAAGAGGAGAATCGTGAGTTTTGTTGGAGGTATTGATCTTTGTGATGGAAGATATGATACCCCATTCCATTCCCTTTTCCGAACATTGGACACTGTTCATCATGATGACTTCCATCAGCCAAACTTCCCAGGTGCTTCAATAACAAAAGGTGGTCCAAGGGAGCCTTGGCACGATATTCACTCAAAGCTGGAAGGACCCATTGCTTGGGATGTCTTGTTCAACTTTGAACAGAGGTGGAGAAAGCAAGGTGGTAAAGATATACTTGTTCAGCTGAGAGATCTTGACGAAATCATTATCCCTCCATCTCCGGTTACTTACTCAGATGATCGTCAGACTTGGAATGTTCAGTTGTTTAGATCCATTGATGGTGGGGCTGCTTTTGGATTTCCCGAAACACCTGAAGATGCAGCCAGAGCTGGTCTTGTAAGTGGAAAGGACAACATTATTGACAGAAGCATTCAAGATGCTTACATTAATGCTATTCGACGTGCTAAGGATTTCATTTACATTGAGAATCAATACTTCCTTGGAAGCTCATTTGCCTGGAGTGCTGATGGTATTAAGCCGGAAGACATAGGTGCATTGCATCTGATCCCGAAAGAGCTTTCCCTTAAGATCGTAAGCAAGATTGAAGCAGGGGAGAGGTTTAGGGTCTATATTGTTGTCCCAATGTGGCCTGAGGGATTCCCAGAGAGTGGATCTGTTCAAGCTATATTAGATTGGCAGAAGAGGACAATGGAAATGATGTATAAAGACGTCATTCAGGCTCTTAAAGCCAAGGGTATTGAGGACGATCCTCGTAATTATCTGACATTTTTCTGCCTTGGAAACCGTGAAGTAAAGAGGGAAGGAGAATATGAGCCAGCAGATAAACCCGAACAAGGTTCGGATTACGCAAGAGCCCAAGAGGCCAGACGCTTCATGATTTATGTCCATGCCAAGATGATGATTGGTAAGTTTAGTGTCCCATTATTACAAACTAGCATTTTAAACTAATTGCAAGAAAATGTACAAATATCTATCATTTAAGTTTCCGGTTTAACCTAACTCTGTTTTAGTAAGTTCTTCCTGAGTACATCCTAAATTATCCTGACACTAAGATGCCATTTTCTTTTTTCAGTGGATGATGAGTACATAATTATCGGGTCAGCAAACATAAACCAGAGGTCAATGGACGGAGCTAGGGACTCAGAGATAGCCATGGGAGCCTACCAACCACATCACCTATCAAGGCACGAGCCGGCTCGTGGTCAGATCCATGGGTTCCGCATGTCACTATGGTACGAGCACCTTGGCATGCTAGACGATTCCTTCCTTCAGCCAGATGGCTCGGAGTGCATAAGCAAAGTGAACCAGATTGCAGATAAGTATTGGGATCTGTATTCGAGTGAGACTCTTGAACATGATCTTCCGGGTCATCTCTTACGCTACCCGATCGGTATTTCTAGTGAAGGAGAGATCACCGAGCTCCCTGGATTTGAGCATTTCCCCGACACTAAGGCTCGTATTCTTGGTGCCAAATCTGAGTTCATGCCTCCAATCCTCACCACGTAGAAATGTGATGTCTTGCAAACTTGGTTTTTTTCGTTTCACATATAATAATTACTGCCTTTGTCATATTGCTCTTATAGTAGTACTGTGCTGTCTCCGTTGGGCATTTACCAGTATTTTTATAGGGTTCTTTGATGCTGACTGGTCTTTAGCTTTTGAGTATCATTTCGTATGTTTTCATGTTTGGCAGGGGTTTTATATAGATGTGCTCTGTTTTGTGATTTGTACTTCCTCTTCATTTTGTAAACGCCGTTTGGATTCATAGTTAGTATAGTACATGGAGGGTAATTCTGTAATTTAATTACAGTTCTGCAGTTTTTCCTGCTTTTGTTTTCCTTGAATTGAACGTCTCATTATTTTAGTCTGCCTGCGGCTTTGGTTTTCAGTAAACATTTTCTTACTTATTACTTTGAAAGTTTATGAATTTGTAATTTGATGTTTAATCTGTAAAAAGTAAGGATGAGGATATCTCATTCTTTATCAAAACTGTTAGTTTACTCTAAGGTTCTGCTGATCATAAGGTGAGACCGTATTCACCTTCATCTTTTTATCTTTCTTCTTAGTAAGCCAAACTGATTGGTTTTGTTTTATTATTATAATTTTCCTGCACTCCGTTTAGCAAGCGTGACTAAAGAACAGAATGTCTGTTATAGTGGACCTTCCACCCTTTCATTCTCAAGAGTAAAAAGATGGTGTATGTAAATATGAAGACTCTTTTTTTTTATTTTGGAGAAGATGATGTCGGTCATCATCCCCTTTTGTCTACCACATCCTTTTTGTCGTGTGATTTTGGAGCAATGTAGATTTCAGTTGTGTTCATTTGGGCAATGTACTTATTGTTATGACATTATTCTCTCTAATGAGCAGAGAAGTGACTGTAAAACAAAAATTTACCCAAACTATAAAAGTGGAGATTAAATGATTTCCGATGCAATCATTTCCATTGTTTTGTAAATGATTGATTGAAACGACCCTTTATTACTATTTTTGCAATATAACTATAATGTGCAGAGTTTGATCTCTCCACTTTTTCATACAAGTCTTAAGACTGTAGTTGTAACTGTGATATTTTCATTTAGACTGTAACTAAACATTATAGCATGGATACCCTCTGCAAAATTTTCTACACCAAAATCATCATAATCTTGAAATAGAGCGACCATTGTTCCATCCATCATCAGACTGAAGGCCAATCTTTCTCATCTTATTGAAATAATCAATTCCTTCATGTACAAAAGCCATTATTGGTATGAGTTCCAAAAACTTAATTCCATGATACGATATTGGGGACCGACATGAACTCAAACAATCTATGAGCCTCATATAAATAGTTAGACTTTTCATACATGTTAATGAGAGAATTAACAACCTTAGATTCTATCAATATTCCAATTTTGTGTGCAAAACCATGAATATACCCTTCCAGTATCCAACTCTCCCATATCAATACAAGCTAATAATATGGATAAAAGAGTAACCTCATTAGGTTGTATTAGCATATCAAACTTCATCTTGAAAAATCCTTCCAGGCACGTATTAAGACAACCTCGTAGTGAAAAACTTGAAATCATCGAATTCTAGGAGACCAAGTCCTTATTAGGCATTTCGTCGAATAACTTCTGTACATCAACTGAATGGCCCAATTTTACATTACAAGAGACCAACTGATTACCAAAGAAGGAATCCATCTGTATAACTCATAGATTTTATAACTTGAGCATGTATCATTTGAGTATCAAACGACCTGCGAACTTTATTAATCTGACATGACTTGAATCTAACGATTTATTTAATGAAGACCTAATCCCTCGGTCTACACAGGTCCGTTACCGTACGGTCGGGATTGAATCCCCCCAAGATGGTAACAATGGATTTACTAAATTTCATGTTTAAGAAAAAACTTATGGAAAATCTGAAAAAGGTAATCAAGAAAGTCAATCTCAATCGTGAATATATCGATTCGGCCCGATCTAGAGTTGAATCCAAATCCGATTTGACCCACCAAACGAATCTTGTTGACCGCAGATACAAGCAAGTATACAGCATCAAGTTGACCGCTGGCCCCACTTAAAAGCCTAACCAACTCACTGACCTCGCAACGTGGCGTTTTGCACTAAACCAAATCCAACCCAAACTCCAATTCCTACTCCTCTTCGCGCTCATCTACGCATAATTGTATATAAACCCCCACATCCCCATACAAAAAACATACCCAATACCGTATACTCTCCGAAAATCATGTCTTCTGCTCTTCATTCACCAGTTCTAGTCTTAGCCATGGGGGCTGCTCTCTCCACCACCATTCTCTACCTCGCTTTCTCCAGACGAAACAAGATCACCGAATTACTCTCCGAAAATCCCGACATGAATTCCGACAAGCAACTCGTTCTACGTTCTTGTCTGTCTTCAGGTACGTATTATTCTTTTTTTTGCAATACTAACAAAATTTGGAACGTTTATTTGATCATAATCAACAATTGGGTTCTTGTTTTTTTCAGGTGATAAGAAGAGGGAGATGATGACGAAGAAGAAGAAGAAAGTGAGATTTGCTGAGGATGTGAAGGAGCCAAGAAGTGGGAGTTATGGTAAAGAATATTTCGTAAAGGAGAAGTACTATGACAAGATGACGAGTAAGAAACCGATCGGTAATGGAACCGGAAACTGTCGATCATCGTACGATCAGGTCGAAAGAATGCCAGAAAATCGGATTACTTTGTACAGTGGAATTCTAAAGGACCGTCTGCATGGAGTTGGAATGGAATGCTCTTAATGAAAATTTGATTAATCAATTTTCATTTCCCTTTCTTTTCCTTATTAGTCTTTTTTTTTTTCCTTTTTGTTTCTAGAACCTTTTTTTTTTTTTTTGTGGTTAGCAGAAAGACACAGAAATCTTGGTCTTTTTATGCTGTGTTTTGTAAATAGTGGTGTAGATCTTCTTCAACTCATTATCTAGAGAAATTTGGTTGATCCCGAACTAAATTTTCTCGTTTCTTTTTGTTCTTGATAAAATTAACATGTTTTTTTTTTTTTTTTCCTCGATTATTTTATTAGTCTAAAATTATAAGAAACCGCAAAGCATAATTAATAATAGGGTATATATATATATATATATATATATATATATATATTATATGGAGACCCATTTGAAGATATTTACATCTTAAGTGAAATGAAGAGGAGTTGTATCCGACTTTTGTCTCATGGATCTTTTTTCTTATATGCACTCGATTATCTTCATGCTACGTCGTTCGTTGAAAACATCAAATATTACTTTATTAACTTAAAAGGAGAATCCAAAACAAAACAAAAAAAAAAAAATTTGATCAAAAGGAGAACCTAAATTAAAATATTATATTAATAAACATAAAAACCACAAAAGTAAATAAACTCATTTATTTGGATAAAGAAGAGCTTAAATTAAAATATCAAATAATAAATAAGAATTGTGATTTGAGTTCACGGATAGATTGATTAGTGTCAGATTAGATATATATATATATTATCGGTTTGAAAAGAGTAAATCTAAATTTAATTGAAATTTAATTTATTTTTAATTATATATATTTATATTTATCTAAATTTATATAATAGATTAAATTAATTTTTTATTAAATAATATGATATATATAAATAAATAATTTAATTTATATTATAAACTTAAATATATATAATTTTAATTCATTTATTATAAGTGTATTAAAAAGTTTATTATTAATATTATTTATTTTTTTCATCCATGACTTTGACTGGATATCATATTTAGATTTATCTTTTTTGTGAATAAATGAAAAGAAAAAGAAGAGAAGACCAGTGGACCACACTTGGTAAGTGTTTTGAAATGTTAGAAGCTTCATGGAAGGTCATGTGGGAACGTGGATCAGCCAGACATGGGGTAGAGAGATTAGAGATTGGCTTTTCTCATGATTGAGACACAGCGTGTGTGAGCTGTATGGACCCTAACTCGTTGCTCAACTCGTAATTTCCCCTCCCCCCCCCCCCCCCCCCCCCCTTTTTTTCTTATGGGTTGAAGAAGATGTATGTTTTTCATGTACATACAGAGATCTAAGAGTTCGTACGGCTTCAACCTCGACTACTAAATGTAAGGTATGATCTATGGATCAGTCCAAAACTCAGATCCCATCTATTATAAACTGATATAATCCAGAAGCAGCAGTTTGTACTCATTTGAGGTTTTATATATAATTAAAATTTAGAATCTTTATAATTAAGAGAATAGTAAATAATAAAAAAATTATTAATATTTATAAATAAATAAAATATTTCTCATTAATTTTTGATGAATATGAATAATTTTTAAAATTTAAGTATAAAAATTTAATAATAAATATAAGTGTGAAAATTAGTTATAAATTGATATTTTTTTTTTAATTTTTAATATTTAGTTATAAGTATAAAAATTAATTGATATATTATTTTAATTTTTTTTTTAATTTTTAAAAAGATATATAAAAATAATAATATTAAATTATTTTTATTTATTTTTTAATAAATAAATAAATATATATATAATTTAAAACTTTTTTTCAAATAAAATCCTAAGTAATTACGCGACCCTAAATGCATCATTTCATGATATATGTTTATGTTATTTAATAAAGTCGGATTAGCCGGATGGTTCGGACTTTAAACTGATAGACAGAATTCAAACCCCAATACGAACCGGTCCTGTATCTTAAACGGGCCTGACATTGGGCCACAGGCCCATTTGGTCAGCCCAGGACTAGTCTCCAATTTGTTATTCTATATTCTATATATAAAATAATGCAAATAAAATACAATAATCATTTTTCAGCTTTTTTTTGTTCTCTCTCTCTTTAATAATTATTTATTATTCTACCAATAATGAACAAGAATCGAGAAAGAAGAAGCAGCAGCAGCTAGCAGTTAGCAGAGAGGGAGAGAGAGAGGGAGAGAGGGAGAGAGCGAGAGAGGCAGTACCGTGCCCATTTCAGGGAAAGAAATCCCGATTGAATTCAAAGGCCTGACATCTTTATTATGGTTCTTCCCTTTTTATTAATCGAACGTAATCTTATGTTTGTAACTTTTCCTTAATACCCAGAAGGAGCAGCTCTCTGGATTCTGAAATCGGATTTTCCGTTTGATGTTTGTTTTCCCTGAACATCCCTATTCCCGGATCTGTTTGGGCTTCTGTGTCTGATATTTCGTATTTATTGCATGCATGGGGTAAGTTTTCAGAGATTCTCTTTTTTACATATTTTTTTTCTCGTCATTTCTCTTCTATGTGAATTGTACTGTGTTCATCATGATTTTCCCCAGAAACTTTCAGTATTGATGGAAGAAACCGGATTTGGAAATTGTGCCCAATTTCTTATAGAACTGTTTCAAGCTGCTTTTTTATTGCACTTATTGTTTAAGAAGAAAATTTCCCAGAAATAGTAAAAGGGAAAAACTCATGTGGAAATCATTCCAATCATAATAAAGAAGAAAAGGAAAAGAAAAAGGAAATAATTTTTTTTTATTTTTAAAAATCCCATATAATTCTTCTTAGTATCAAGTTTCATACTAAATCAGAACCTGATGAAGATGCCCTCTTTTATAATTGCATGGGATGTTTATTTCATACTCCTGTCTAATTAGACGAGCGAGGTAAAAAAGAAGGTATTGATTTAAATCCATTTCGTAATCACGGGGTAATTTGTAACAGAACAGTGGTTGTCTTGGACGCTGTAGTAAGCTGAAAATAAAAGCTATGGTGGATAGAAATCCATCCGAAGGCTTATTAGTACAACAAGGCGAGGCTAGAGCGAGAACTAAACATCATAGCATTTCAGAGGATTTTTGGACCACAAGTACATGTGATATGGAACATAGTGCCGGCCAATCACAGGGAAGCATGTCATCGATCAGCACGACTAATCAGTTGCTCGATCCCCATGGCGGTGGCCCCAGCAGTGCTAAGTCACCTTCTGAATTCGTAAATCATGGTAAAATTAAGAGAAGATGTTGGGTTTTTAACACTTGTCAAAAGTTTTTACTGTTCTTGTTGTCTTCTCGGTTGTTAGGCCTTCTGCTCTGGAATCAAACTAGGCAGTGTTGGGTTTGGAATAAAAGGTTGGAGAATCGAAAAGAGCAGATTAGAGAACCCAAGTTAAAGTAAGTGGATCTCTTTAAACCCTCCTTTTTGACATATATGGATCTTATGTGAGAATCTGTACTGGATTTATTTTTGAACTACAACGAAAGTTTATTTGAGAGCTATCCCAGATATGACTGAATCATTTTATGAAGTTACAGAAAATAAATGCCCTTTTATGAGCTCTGTCATGATTCTGTTTATGGCTTAGGCCACTTAGCCAAAGAGTTCAAGAAACCTTGATTGAACTTAAATTTATTTAAAGTTCCAAACTCCTATACAAATACGTCACATTAATTCAAATCTAATCTTATACTAAAAATCCAGTTTCAGAAACTCAGTTCTAATACTACCAAGGCAACTGGCCCTAAGCCTGGTAATGAGTAGTTCTTGTCTAAATGTTGTAATTGTAGAAGAAAAAAAAGAACATTACAGAAATATTCATAAATTTTTTTTTCTCCTTTTTTTTTTTTCTTTTCCGGGCCTTGTCAGCACTCATTGTCTCTGCCTGCCTAAACCATTCTGGCTTTGCAGTTGGAACGCGACGTATGAGAGCTTACTAGGGAGCAACAAGCCTTTCCCTCAGCCTATTCCTCTTGGGGTAAGTTTATGTAATCCCATAATTTCTATGAAGAAACAGAAAATAAAAAATAACAAGTGATCAATGTCTTTATTGCTTGTTGCTTATCAACGATGAAATCCGATAGGAAATGGTGGATTTTCTGGTGGATATATGGGAGCAAGAGGGCATGTATGATTGAGAGAGCCGGAGCAGAGAGAGACAGGTTCGGTTAATATCTGAGAACTGTTCTAAGTTGTAACATTTTTCAAACTTCTTCTTCAATAGGAAGAAAGTTGAAAGAATTCAAAGGGAAACTAAAAATAAAAATGCTTGTGTATAAGAAACACAGGAGAGCGTCTCTTCCATTTTTGGATATCTCTTTAACCCTTTTGTAATGAGACATTTTGAAAGATCGTTATGCCTTTGGTCTTGAGAATCCATTCTAAGAGATCTGGGTAACGTTAAAAGTTTCAGTTTTGTGCATCGTTAGTATGTTGGAATTTTCAGATTGCATATGGGTGATGATAAGTTTGCTATGTTGTAAGGGGTTTATTAAAAAAAAAAGGGTAGAAGATTCGAACACCCTTTTTATATTTTTAGAATTTGGTCTAGGGGGTTGGGGCTAATCAATCGAATTGCAACAGTTCATAGGGGGTGATTTGCGAGTTTTTATAATTTAAGTGGGATAATCTGATAATACTCAATAATTCATTTCCCTCTAGAACACTTTTTTCCGGAACAATTAAGAGCCTTCTCCAACCCTCCAAAACTCACTCTCTATAGCTCCATAAATGCTCCCCTTTCCTCTCAACGTAAACAAAACCATCTCTCTCTCTCTCTATCCAGTTAACTATCAAGTTGTTCCAATGGCCTTGGCTCGTTTGGCTCTCAAAAAACTGGAACAGAGGATGCTTGCTTCTTCTTGTTGTTCTTCTTCCTCTTTTCTCTGGAAAGTAAGAAAGGGGAAAACGAGGTTGTGAAGAGGTCTTTGGCTTCAGAAAGTTCTGATCGTAACTCCAGAACAATAAGGTTTCTGTGAGTAAGGAGGGTAAGAAAAACTCCAGTTTGTGCCCTACAAAACAAGCTAGAAGATGGTTATGGAACAACAAGGACAATGATTCTGTCCCTGCCCTTTATGGTAATTGTTTGAAGACATGATTCAATATTGCTCAAATGATGGATGATCCAAAAACAGTTGACTTTTTGTTTGGATCATTTTATTGCGTTGACTCCTCTTCTAGAAGCAAGCCTAGATCATTACAAACTCGTGGGATCAAGTCTTATCTGATTTGGTTACCTAGAAGTCAAGTTTGAACTCCAATTCAATTTTACTGTTCCATTGGCAGTTTGAGTTAATTTCTGATCTTGGCTGATCTGGTTCCTCCTAATTTGCCTTGGATCAAGTTTGAATTGATGTTAGCTTGCTGAAGGAGCTTTGTGCGAAGTCAGATTGAAGGTAGTTCAAGTTATGGCTATTTTTTGTTCACTGTCAGTGAAGTGGTTGTCGAATTTCAATTTCTTTTATGTTTTTTGGTCCTTTTCTGTTTTTGATTGTAAGTGTCATTGCTCTTGTTGAGTGGAAGTGTTCTTCACGTTTTTGTCTAGCTTGTTAATAGTGCACTGGTGTTGTACTTTGTTTATGAATGTATGTTGGTATTTATTTAAGTTTAGATCAATGAAAATCTGCTGAAGTTTTATTGAACTCCTCTGTTTTCTATTCTCTGTTTTTTTTTTCTGAGTTTGCTGATCTTGAAGTTTTTAAGGTGAAACACTTTATGTGTTTGTCCTTTTAATTCTAACATGGTATCAGAGCACATTTAAGATAAAAAAAAACCGTTGAACAAAACCTTACCTCTCATCTGTTTTTTCCAAAGAAAACCTAAAGCAAGTTGAAGAAGAGAAATGTCTCCTAATCAAGGTGTCAACTTACTTTCACCTCCAGTATTTAGTGGTGATGGATATTAGTGTTGGTATGCAAAGATGACCACGTATCTTCATGCTCATGGCCTTTGGGAATCAGTGGAAAATAGTTATAAACCACCATCAGAGGAAGTGGATTATACACTGGAGCAGATCAAGCAGCAGAAGATATAAAAATAGAATAATTATAGAGCTTTGGCCATCATTCAATCAGGCACTGATGATGAGCTATTCACTCGGATCATTGGCATAAATTCAACCAAAGATGCATGGGATGCCTTGCAGAAGGAATTCTAAGGGAGTGAGAGGGTGAGGAACATCAAATTGTTAAATCTCAAAAGAGATTTTGAGAGGTTAAAAATGAAGGAATCTAAGTCTATTAAGGACTATACTGGGAGGATGATGGAGGTCTCTAATAAAATGAAGACTCTTGGAGAGAATGTTACAGAAAAGATGATGGTTGAAAAGATGCTTGTAAATGTTACTTCCAAGTTTGACTCCAAGATTGATGCAATAGAGGAAAACAAGGATATTGGCTCCTTAACCATGACATAACTCACTGGTTCATTGGAGGCTTATGAATCAAGACATGTAAAGAAGAAAGAGGAGGATGTTGAAGGTGCATTCCAAATGGAGCACAAGGGAAAACCTTGGGAGAATTATCGAAGCAGTGCCCCTCATGGCTCAAGCAGTTCTGAAAACATAAAGAAAACTGGTTGCTCTATTTGCAAGTCAAAGTTCCATGGTGAGAAAACATGTCGATGAAAAGGGAAGCCTAAGTGCTACTATTGTAAGTTGTTTGGCCATATTAAGAATAATTGCTTCAAGAAGAAGAGAGACAAAGGACCTGAGCAACCTCAACAAGTCAATGCAACAGAAGCCAAAAATGAAAAACACCTCTTCATGGCTACTGAGTTTGTCAAACTCAAGACTAGTGATGAGTGGCTGATTGATAGTGGTTGTACCAACCATATGACACATGATGAAGGTCTATTTAATGATATAGACATAAGTTTTTCAACTAATGTCATAGTTGGAAACGGGGAAGTTGTAAGGGCTAGAGGAAAAGGGGCAGTTACTGTCAAGACCAGAAAAAGGATGAGGCTCATCTCGAATGTGCTTCTAGTTCCTAGCTTGCAACATAACCTTTTGAGTGTTGGACAACTTATGAAGAATGGATACTCTGTATTGTTTGAAGACAAACATTGTATCATTCTAGATTCAAAGAAGAAGCAAATGGCTCAAGTTCCTGTTAATCACAACAGTTTCTCTGTGAAATGGAGACATCAAGCTTTAAGTTCCAAGGAAGATGAAGCTTGGATTTGGCATAAAAGGTTTGGTCACTTTGATCTCAAAGCAATAGAGAGGTTAGGCTCAGAAGCTATGGTTGAGGTTTGCCTCAAGTTAAGCCTCAACCACAGATCTATGAAAATTGCCAGATGGGAAAGTTGAAGAGAAAAGCATTTCCCAATAATCAAGCCTATAGAGCTGAAGAGAGGCTTGACTTGGTCCACTAGGATGTATGTGGCCCTATGAGAGAGTTATCTCTAAATGGAAGCAAGTACTTCATCATTTTTTTAGATGACTTCTCTAGATACTGCTCAATCTATTTCATAAAGGAAAAATCTGAAGCCTTCAGTATGTTTGTGAAGTATAAAAGTATGGTAGAAACAGAAAGTGGAAGGCGGATTAAAACCTTCAGATCAGATAATGGAGGAGAATATACCTCCACACAGTTCAAAGCTTATCTTGAAGAGCATGGTATCAAGCCCCAGCTCACTGTACCTTACACTCCTCAACAGAATGGTGTGTCTGAACGGAAAAACAGAACTATCATGGAGATGATGAGAAGCATGATGGCTGAGAAGAATGTGCCAAGAAAGTTATGGGCAGAGGCAGCAAACACGGTGGTATATTTGCTAAATTTCTTGCCAATAAAAGATGTGGATGGCAAGACTCCCCATGAAGCTTGGACCAAAGTTAAGCCTTCTGTAACTCACCTCAAAGTTTTTGGTTCTCCCTGCTTCATCCATATTCCAGAAGAGAAGAGAGATAAACTCTCTGTGAAGGCAGAAAAAGGCATATTCATAGGCTATAGCTTGACATCAAAGGCCTATAGAGTAGTTAGTCCTAATTTGAGGAAAGTCTCTGTATGTAGAGATGTTGTGATAGATGAGCAAGAGGTCTTTGAATGGGATGGAGAAGAAAATCAAGAAGAGTTGCTTGAATCTCCTGAAGAAGATCAGAATTTGACTTCTGAATTAGAGCATGATGAAGACTCTGATGATGAACCAGTGAATCAAAGATTCAGAGATTTGGGAGATATCTATCAAAAGTGTGCAGTGTGGCACTCTCTGAGCCAACCTGTTTCTATGAAGCACAAATGGATGATAGATGGAAGAAAGCCATGGTCGATGAACTGGAAATGATTAAGAAGAACAAGACTTGGATTCTTGTGGACAAACTTGAAGGGAAGAAAATCATAGGTCTAAAGTGGATTTTTAAACTCAAACTGAATGCTGACAGCTCAATTAACAAGTTCAAAGCTCGATTAGTTGTGAAGGGGTATGCTCAACAGTATATGGTAGATTATACTGATACATTTGCCCCAGTAGCAAGACTGGATACAATTAGGCTGCTTATAGCCTTGGCTGCCAGAAAAAATTGGTCAATTCACCAACTAGATGTGAAGTCAGCATTTCTAAATGGAATTCTAGAGGAAGAGGTCTATGTGGATCAACCAGAAGGGTTTGAAATCAAGAACTAAGAATCCAAGGTCTATAGATTGAAGAAAGCCTTATATGGACTGAAGCAAGCCCCTAGAACCTGATATAACAGAATTGATTTGCATTTGTGCAATTATGAATTTAAGAGGAGTGAGAGTGATCCAACCTTATACATCAAGCAGTCAGGTGATTTCTCTCTTATAATTTCACTCTATGTTGATGCTCTGCTTGTTACTGGAAATAATCATAGTATGATAGAAAAATTCAAAGAGGAAATGATGTCTGAATTTGAAATGAGTGATCTGAGGCTTCTGAACTTTTTTTGGGAATAAAAGTATTTTAAGGGCCTAGGAGTATATTCATATCTTAGGAGAAGTATGCAAGGTCCTTAGTTAAGAAATTTAAAATAGAAATGAGCAATCATGTTTCTACCCCTATGATAATAAATGAAAAACTAAGGAAAGAGGATGGATCAACAAGGGTAGAGGAAACCGTGTATAGAAGCCTAATTGGAGGCTTGATGTACCTCACTGCCACCAGACCAAATATTATGTATTCTGTTAGCATCCTATCCAGATTTATGAATAACCCTTCTCAAGTCCATATGGGAGTTGCAAAGAGAGTGTTGAGATACCTAAAAGGCACTCTCAACTTTGGGATTCTGTATGGAGGAGAGTTGATATTGGAAGGTTTTGCGGATAGTGATTGGGTAGGGTCCATTGATGATTCAAAGAGCACGAGTGGCTTCTGTTTCTCCCTAGGATTTGGGATATTCTGTTGGAGTTCTAAGAAGCAAAGCATAGTTGCTCAATCATCTACTGAGGCTAAATATGTAGCAGCAACTTTGGCTTCCAATCATGCTGTATGGCTCAGGAAAATACTTGCTGATTTGGGGTTTGACCAATCTGTCTCTACTGTCATAAATTGTGATAGCAAATCTGCTATTGCCATCTCTGAAAATCCGGTGCATTTTGGAAGGACTAAATGCATTTTGGTTAAGTTCCACTTAATTAGAGAAAGGGTGAAGAATGGGGAAATTAGAATGGCTTTATGCAATTCAGAAAACCATAATGCAAACACTTTCACCAAGCCTCTTGCAACTCACAAGTTCGAGCACTTCAGAACCAAGATTGGTGTAATGAGCAATTACATCAAGGAGGAGTGTTTAAAGACATGATTCAATTGCTCAAATGATGGATGATCCAAAAATAGTTGACTTTTTGTTTGGATCATTTTTCTGTGTTGACTTCTCTTCTAGAAGCAAGCCTAGATCATTACAAACTTGTAGGATCAAGTCTCATCTGATTTGGTTCTCTAGAAGTCAAGTTTAAACTCCAATTCGGTTTTACTGTTCCATTGGCAGTTTGAGTAATTTTTGATCTTGGCTGATCTGATTCCTCCTAATTTGCCTTGGATCAAGTTTGAATTAATGTTAGCTTGCTGAAGGAGCTTTGTGCGAAGTCAGATTGAAGGTGGTTCAAGTTATGGCTATTTTTTGTTCACTGTCAGTGAAGCGGTTGTAGAATTTCAATTTTTTTTTCTATTTTTTGGTCCTTTTCTGTTTTTAATTGTAAGTGTCATTACTCTTGTTGAATGTAAGTGTTCTTCACGTTTTTGTGTAGCCTGTTAATGGTGCACTGGTGTTGTACTTTGTTTATGAATGTATGTTGGTATTTATTTAAGTTTAGATCAATGAAAATCTGCTGAAGTTTTATTGAATTCCTCTATTTTCTATTTTTTTTTCTGGGTTTGCTGATCTTGAAATTCTTAAGGTGAAACACTTTCTGTGTTTGTCCTTTTAATTCTAACAGTACTCTCTCTCTCTCTCAAGAATAGACGCTTCTTTCATCCTAAGTTCATGATTTCAGTCCATCTTTGTGTATTAAACCTTTTCTTTTTGTAGAGCTCTTTCCTTCCGGACTAGGCAATGCGATCGCGCAAGCAAAGGACAACATAAACCGGCTATTCAAGAGCTGAACTTGACCCCATGGTCTCTTTCGGACCGTGTGAAGGAGCAGGATGAATGCTACAAATTACAGTACCAAGTGCCAGGACTTACTAAAGAAGAATTGAAGATCACAGTAACTGATGATGGGTTCTTAACTATCCAAGGAGAATACAAAGAAGAGGAGGACTGAGGTGGGGATTCGGATGACGATTGACTTCACGTCGACAAGAAGGTGTGGGTATTACAACTATTACACCACCATCTTGCTGCCTAATGATGCAAAAATTGACGAAATGAAGGCTGAGTTGAAACATGGGTTGCTTACTCTTATCATTCCAAGAACTCGGGAGAAACACAACATTGATGTTAAGGAGGTCAAAATAGATTAGGAGATATACATATACCTATATGCATAGTTACCAATCTGTTGCAAGAAAACAGCAAATGTACTGTGTCTGTCTATGAGGAATTCTATACTACACATGATGTAGATACTTTACGGCTAAGATTAAAAGCCGTCTTTGTGGCTTAATTCTACTTCATCCGTAGTGCAGATTGCGCCAGTGTGTATCTGTGCTTGTAGTCTTGTAGAGATGAATGAGTGTTTCTTTCTCTTTATGAAAAGAATAAATGTTGTTCTTGGTATTAATAATCTAGCTAGTTTATTTTTTACAAAGTAGAAATCATTCTTTTCATCTAGGTCCAGTAAGATGAATATCTGAAACCCGAACCTCACTGAACTGACCATTAAATTCGAACAATGTAGTAGTAGTAGTAGTAGTACCGAACCCGCTGCTCCATGAAATACTCGACGCTTTTGAGAAGAGGTAGGAGGGTCTGGGATATGGTACAAGGACCTTCAAGCATTTGAACCACCTTACTCATTGGAGGCCGAAAATGCATCTCTTCTTTTATACACCATAGAGCAACTTGAATAGCAACCTCAACTCTAGTATCATTCTCCTTGACTTCACGCTGCAAGTCTACAATCTCTCTTAGTTTATGTTCTTCCAACATCTGAAAAGCAAAAGACGGGAAGTGAACTGTCTTGAGATTGCTCCACATCATTAGTTTTTCAGATCTCGAGCAGAACCAATTTGAAACCATAAACATCACTCTTGTCCGATATTGCTAAGTTAGTTATCCATGCGGGTGCAACGTACCCTCTCGCCCCCCTTAGTTGTGTACAAACAAAGCTTTGTTCTCTATTCATAAGCTTGAGCAAACCAAAATTGGAAACTTTTGCAACAAAGTTTTCATCTAGGAGGGACATTTTCCGGTTTTATGTCACAATGTACAATTTCACTTCACATTCTTGATGGAATAAGCTAATGCTTTTGCCATTCCTCACGCGATGTTGAACTTGTATCCCAATGTAACAAAACAGGTTGGCCCCCTTTTCCGTTCTTGAAGATCCAACGGTCTAAGGAACCGTTAATCATATACTCATAGACAAGAAGACGGTGATGCCCTTCAGAACAAAACCCTTTAAGCTTGACTAGATTGAAATGGTGGGTGCTTCCTATAAGACTGACTTCAGCTCGAAATTCTTTTGCTCCTTGTCTGATTCGCTCAAGCTTTTTGATGGCTAGTCTCATCCTGTCCGGCAAGACACCTAGAATAGACTGATCCGAACCCTCCTTGATCAACCTTGGTTGAGAAGTTTTTGGTGGCTCAAAGAAGCTGACTGTATCGAAACCGAACTGGCATCCCATAAAGATTGTCCAAGAAGTTATCTTCCGCGGAAGAATCTGTAGAAGAAGATTCTAGAAACTTCCTCATTTTCCTGTGATACCATAGCCCCAATTTCAGGCTGATAATAACCGTCGCTACCAGAATGAGTAAGAGACTCATCAATACAACATGCTTCATCACATTTGGTTTCGATTCACTTGGCGGGATATTTTCTGCTCCATCATAATGATTATTAAGATTATTTTTGGAAACCTTCATGTACAAAACATGCCCAGCGGACATGTTTGAACTAAGCTTCCAATGCGGTCAAAGAAATAACAATCCCCAGTGCTGCTCTCGAAGAAGAGCACGGAGCAAGAGCAGTTGCTAAGGCAAGCTTCTTGGCATGAATTGAGACTTGATTTCATAAAGGGTGTGATATAAGGGAGTGCAAAGTAGTCAATATTTTCACCCAAGTATAGAAGGGCATTGACATAGAAAATACGGATTGCATGGCTCGGGTGTGCTGCAATGATTTTCCGGGATTCGCAAAGTGTTTGAATTTCCCGTATTTCCCAGTTGAATATCGTGGAATGAGATCGACCCATCAGAGTCTAAAACAGTAGCCCACTTTGAATTCCAGCTCGAATATTGCGAGAAGAATAATTTCCATAACAAGTCTCCTTCTCGATCATAGAAAATCGAGGAGTTAGACACTATAGAAAATGACTCGACATATCCAGTACTTACATTGTTGTTGGGTTTTCTACTATCACTTGATAGAGACCAGTAGATTTGTGGACCCTGCTCATATCCCGCGTATAATACGATATCGCCCGATTGAATCTTGAGATAAGTTGTCGTGAAATTCTTATCATCCGAATAGCTCTTGAGTCTCATTCCTTCCATGAAGACTTGACCTTGCAAATGTGTGTTTGTAGGAAAATTAAAACTTTGCCAAACAATTGTTCCGTTCTTACCGAGCAATACCAAGTTGCCCGACTCACGCAAGACCATTTGTGTCGTGTTTTTTCCGGCCGTGTTTGTGTTAACCAGATTGTTCCTTGACTTTGACTTTCGAGAAACACCTTGCCTGTAGTATTATTGTCAAAGATAAACTTGTAGGAATTTTCAACGAGGATGTCGGGATTAGCTGTCCAGATGATTCGGGAAGTGGGAATGTGGATGATTCCGAGGAAGAACATGACATTGGTGATGTTTCAATCAGAGTAGAAGCCGAAAGTGAATTGAGAGTTCTTGGAGGAGAGGAATTGACCGTTGGTGTTGTTAAATTGGGATTGAGTGGGTTGGAATCCCGGATAAATGGCGGCAAGTGATTGAGTTTTGGACATGGATATTTGAAATAGGATGATGAGGAAGAAGAGGAAGGAGAAGGTCGTGTTGTCTGAATGCATGATTCCAGGATTGCAATGGAAATAGAAATGGACAGAAGGAAGCGGTATTGTCCTGATGTGCAGTATTCAACACAATGATTCTCTTACAACACATTTAATTCGATTTTTTTTTGTAATTTTTCATTTCATTCGATTATTTAGTTAAAAAATTAATAAATTGATAATGAAAAAATATTCTCACTAAAATAAAAAAAATTATTTCTTCATTTTTATTAAAATAAATATTTTTATTGAGAATCATTCCATTCATTTAAAAAAAAAATTATATTTTTTAAAATTTATTTTAGCACTAAAATAGTATTTAAAAAAATTTAAATTTCAAAATATTATATTTTCATCGATTCTTATTTATTATTTTCATTTTCATTATCATTTATTATGCGACTAGATATTTATTTTCGTTCTGTTCCTAAACAAGATAAGCTATACACTAAACTTGGAAACTTCAGTAGGGTTCTCCTTAAAGCTTGAGATCTGAGAGGAATCCAAATTCATGGGGTATTCTCAAGATTTTTGTTCATGTAATTTATGATTTTATTGTAAAATTAATTGACAATATTCACCCGACCCAAACCCGAATGACATGTTGCTCCTTCTCTTATTTTTCTTCTTCCCCCTTAAGTCATCTGACCGTTTTGACATGATCCACTGACACCCGTTGGAATCGATTTTCCTCTATCATGTGGGTCGGAAACGTTTCTAAAAAATAATCCACCCGGAATATTTTTCGGGTCTACCCGACCCATGACGGGGCCTAAATATTTACATACATGCTAAACACAATAAGGAAACTATGAAAAACAGCAATGAAGACGTCACAATTAGCCAAGTAATAGATTAAAATTCTTAAGACATTGACAAAACAGAACAAATAACACAGAGGCATCCTTAATATTCGAGTTTCGTGTTACAACACCTTACAAAATACATCCAAAAGAAAAAGCCTTTTGAACTTTCTTTGATCTTCACTTCCATATTTACACATCTTCATCCGGCAAAATAAAAAACCACCCACATCATCTCGGTCCCGACAATCTACACTCCGACTGGTGTACGTCACTCCAATAATCCATCTGTCCTGATGATTTGGTATCCCCGCCGCTCCATCTCAACAAACTCGAGTGATGCGAAGAGACGGGTGGAGTGGGAATGACACAAATACCCTCGAGCATTTGGACAACTATCTTCATAGGAGGCCGTAAATTTTTATCGTCTTGTATACACCACAATGCAACTTTAACCGCCGTAACTACCCTTTCATCATCCTTATCAACTTCTAGTCCTGGATCGACAATTTCTTCCATCGTCCCTTCTTCTAACATCTTGAAAGCATAAGACGGAAAATTTGCTTTCTCCGAAGTATCTTCCGGATGATAATTCTTCCTTCCTCCTATGATCTCAAGCAAGACCAATCCATAACTATAAACATCACTTTTCTCAGAAATCGCATAATTAGTGATCCATTCTGGAGCAAGATACCCTCTTGTACCCCTCAGTGTAGTATAAACAAGGCTTTGTTCTCGATTCATTAGCTTTGCCAGACCAAAGTCCGAAACCTTAGGCTGAAAATTTTCATCGAGAAGGACGTTTTCAGGTTTTATATCACAATGCACAATCTTCACTTCGCAATCTTCATGGAGATAAGCTAACCCTTTAGCCGTACCCAATGCAATATTGAACCTCTTATCCCAATCTAACCATTTACCATCTTTGTTGATGGTTTTGAAGATCCATTTATCTAAAGACCCCTTTGCCAAATACTCATAAACAAGAAGCCGGTGAGACCCCTCTGCACAGAATCCTTTTAGTTTGACAAGGTGGACATGATGAATACCTCCTATGATACTAACTTCTGATCGAAACTCTTTCTCGCCTTGTCCGATTCCCTCAAGTTTTTTCACTGCTAATTGAGTTCCATCCAGATGGACTCCTTTGTAGACTGAACCAAATCCTCCTTGACCGATCTTTGAAGTGAAGTTTCTAGTCATTTGACAAAGATCGGCATAAGTAAAACGAGAAATCATCCCGGAAGAAAAACTTTCCAAGAAATTATCTCTGCCCAAAGAATAAGAATCTTGTTTATACCCGAGTATTCTCTTCCTTTTACGATAATGCCTCAAGACTAGATAGAGCAAACCAGCGAGAACAATTATGGTTACAATCACTATTGGGAGAATAATTAGCAAGTGATTGCTCGAATTTTTTCTTTCTTCACTTTCTTGACCAATTTTCATGTAAGAAACATAGCCAGTAGTACCCTCTTCCGCTCGTTGCAAACTCCCAATCTGGTCAAACATGAAGCAGGTTCCAGATGTGTTTTCGAAAAACAAAACAAGGCAGGAACAGTTTGTCAAACAAGCTTCTTTACATGCATTTAAGTTGGTTTTCAAAGAAGGAAAAACAAACCCAAGTGCAAAATAATCAAGCTTCTCACCCAAGTATAACATCTGTCCGTTAGAGCTATTACATGTCATGAGATTTGGCGGTTGACAGTCAGGATATTTAGATATAAGAGACGAAGGACATTGACATCGATCCCCAAAAGAGCAAACGGAGTAGGGCCCACAATATTCTGGGGTGTGACAAGAATCTTGCGGTATCTTTATCACCTCAGAACTAAGATCTTTTCCCTTGTGTAGATTCCGGAACGATATGGACCCGTCCGAGCCCAAAATAACAGCCCAAAGGGGGTCCAAAACCTTGCTTTCCGAAAAAACGAATTGCCAAAGTAAGCTTCCATTCGAATCAAAGAAATTCCATGAATTGAAACCTAGCGAAACCGATTCAACTTTCCCTTGGACACTGTTATTACTCTTTCGGGTTTCGTTCAATATGGACCAGTAGATTTGCGGAGAGTTAAATCCGATGGATAAGACCACATCGCCCGAACTAAACTCGAGAAAATGTGATAAACCATTTGATTTTGGAAAGCTTTTAAGTCTCATTCCTTCCCTAAAAATTTGTCCCGAAATAAGTGCATCAGTTGGGTGACTAAAACTCTGCCAAAGAATCATCTCACGCTCATCGAGCAACACCAGATTTCCCGAGTCCTTCAACTCGATGGCTTTGACTTTTTGACCGGTCGTGTTTGTTGACCAGGCTAGACCACTCTCACTCTCTAAAAAAACATTACCGGTTTTGTTAAAGATGAACTTATCACTGTTTTTGACAAGCAAGCCTCTATTAGCAGTCCAAATGACTGTGGAACTAGGTAAGTGAATGACTACTAGCAAGAACAATTGGACATCTAAGGATGTGTAGAAGGTCAAAGCGAATTCGGAATTCTTGGATGTCAAGAATTTGCCCATGGTATTGGCCCGTTCCGATTGAGTTGTCTGGAACCCGGGATAGATTAGACCGATCTGCGGATACAGGGCGAGGCCAGTTTGACACATGTAGAGGAAGGAGGAGAAACATGGTAGTAACCTAATTAGGAGAGAAAAGCCCATATGTGATGCTATATTGAATTAAGCTGCAAAAATCAGAGGGAGCTGTTCAAAAATAAGATTTTTTTAAAGGAATTAAAACTTTTTTCAAGTGATTTTTCTACTGCTTAACATGTAAGAAGCAAGCTGAGAAGCAAGGATCTAGTATACAGTATAAGAACAATACATGTAAGAAGCAAGCAAAGAAGCAAGGATCTAGTATCGTTTGCTTACAGATCACGAGAGTTCATTTCGCATAATATACATAGATTAGATTTAGTTGTAAAAATGAAGAAACTAATAAGAAAAAGAGCATAAGGGTATTATGACTGACCTTGTTCTTGATCCAGATTCTGGGAAGAAGATGAGGAAATATAGACATATGGGTTGCTGTTTGGTTTTTTTTGCCTTTTGCCTTTGCTGTTGCTTTTCTTTTTGCTTGTTTTGAGCATAGTGAGATTAGACCAGAAAAGGTAAACGTGGTGGAGAATTATTAATTTACTACACTTTTCTTCTCCGTGCGTCAGCAACAACTCATTGAATGTCTCTTTATGATTACAATATTCAATTTTTTTTTTAATTTATCTTAATTATATATAAAATTAATATAATATATAATATAATAATATAAAATATATAGTTCACCCAATAATTTATGCTTAAGATGATATGTTTGATAGAACAGGTGCGAATGCTGGAAATGGGTTAATTTTTGAATGCCCAACCAACATACCAACATTATTAAAAAGGTTTCTCCTGCATTTCGAGGCCAACAGTAACACAACCACCGACCCATATGCTTAACATGTTTAACAACTCCAGACATATCTGTTTGGAATATGTGTTGGTTTAAGAGACCTCGAATTGTGTATCTGCATCTTTAAGCAAAAGGACCTTGTCCTTAAAACAGATTAATGAACTTACAAGGCCTTGTTTACCGATCATTGAGCATCGTGTGATAATAACGCTCGTGTCGGGAAATATCGCCCTGTCACAAGCACCTTCCTTGCTCAAAACTCTTCTGCTAATCCCTGTTTATTTAGACGTTGTGTATATCATATGCTCTGTGTTTTCATTCACATTACGAAAAGCTGCTGGAATATTAGTGTTGCAATCACCTCGTTGAAAAATTCGATCGGTTTGTTCTGCCAAGGTTTAGGAACTTGAAAACTGCAGTCTGTAAGGACCATCCCAATCAACACCATTTGTGAAATGAGAAGATCAAGTTTATAGCTACACAAGGAAAGCAGACTTAAAAGAAATGGGTCGTAATTTTTATTAATTATGAATTTTGTTAATTATTTATTAATTATGATTAAATAATTTATCACACTTAACGAATAAGTAAGGAAAAATCGAAATAATTGAATTTTTGATTATTTTAAGTTGATTAAATTTTAATAGATAATAAAAGATAATTCTAATAGCAAAGAATGATTCTTTAACCAATATTTTTTATGAATTTTAATTTTGTAATTTTAGTAGTTTAATTTTTTTTATCTGTCTAATTTAAATCTCTCAAATTTTAAGATTTTTTTTTAATAACTATTTAATTATAATTAGTTATGTGTGTTAATTTAATTTGAATTAGTTCAGTTTGGTTTTTAAAGTAATCTTTTTTAAGGAATCAAAAATGAACTTAGATTCTAAAATCAAAGAACTTACTGAAAGATTTGATAACACGTCGACTTGTTTCAATAATAGTAGAAGTGAAGATGGATGTGCCTGTTGCCGCCATTTCTACCACCTTCAAGCTTCTGCTCTGGCTCAAAAATGGAGACTTTTCTTTGTAATTTGTTTTCTCAGCTTAATCTCTTAACTGGGCAGACTGTATAGAACAAAAATGAGTGATGCAGAGAAAGAGAGAGAAGAAGAAGAAGCATTCATTTACACAAGTAAAGCTGAAAATATCAAACTAACAAGAAAAGATAGATACAGACAAAAAAAATAAAACAAAACAAAAAAACCGAGTCTATGATATTGAGGCGATCAAAAGTATCTGGATCTTATTACATACATCATGTAATTTCGCCACATCTCAAAAAAATCCGACCACCGCCTTATCTCTCTGTTTTTGTCTCTTATTTACAAGTTTGACCATACAAAACCAATTTTTAACTCGATGCATAATTTTTATGCAGGAGAGACAGAGAGAGAACATAGAGCAATTCGCCAGCATTCATGGCATTGTTGAACTCCCCATTATCCAATCTCAAACCCCACAAACTCCCCTCCCTCCGCCGTGCTGACCACCGTCCACGTCATCCAGCACTTGGCCTAGAAACCATTCCTCAAAACTTAATACCCATTAAACTAAATACCCGATTTCTAACCAAGTACCAAAAAGACGGGCCGGTTTCAGCGAATGCCGGTTCAGCATTAACAGAGTCCTACGAACCGGACCCAGATGTCGAAACTCACCGGAGAATCCCCCTATCTGACGTGGTGGTGGTGGGGCGGCGGAGAGAGGGGTCGTTTTGGCGGCGGAGATGGAACGTACAGGACATAGCAGTTGCTAGCGTCGTAATGGCTATGCATTTACTCTGCCTCTTCGCTCCATTTCAATTCACATGGAGTGCTTTCTGGTTAGCTATAGCTTTGTATATCGTGACAGGTCTGTTCGGAATCACTCTCTCTTTCCATAGAAATCTTTCGCACAAGAGTTTTAAGCTCCCCAAATGGCTTGAATATTCGTTTGCTTATAGTGGCGTTCAAGCTCTTCAGGTTGGTGTTGGGGGTGTAATTGTAACTTTTTATTTATCTTGGGGGTCAAAGTAGAATTTTGTTATTTTTTATTTCTCATGTAAAATGTACTGGGTTTTTAAAAACAATTTCAGGGGAGTCCGATTGATTGGGTAAGTACTCATAGATACCACCACCAATTTTGTGATTCTGAGAAGGACCCACATAGCCCAAGGGATGGATTTTGGTACAGTCATATGAGCTGGCTCTTTGATACTGATTCTGTGACTCAAAGGGTATGAATATTTACTATTCTAGGGATCAAATTCAATCTCTTTTAGTAATTTTTGGAATAAGGATTCACTGCCTACCGAGTTTCATGCCTTCGTTGCCTATGAAGGATCTCGATCCCTCATATCCCACCGAACGACAAAAATGAGTCATATGGAAAACGGCCATCCATGGAACGGTTATACCACACCACCTCCAATTAATGAACCTTGCAGCTAACATTGAGCCGACCGATGGAAAATGGCTACCGGATGGCTACCCATCGGACGGTTATACCATGCCATCGAACGGTTTCATGTGACTTTTTTTTTTTTTTTGCTGTTCGATGGGATGCAATGAGGGGTCGGGATATCTTGATAGGCTGGGAAGGCATGGAGTTCGGTAGGCGCTGAATCCTTATTTGTAGTTTTGACACCCAAAAAATAGAAAGTCATTCTTTTTTGTCAAATATTTTGCAGTGTGGAGGAAGATTAGACAATGTGGGGGACTTAGAGAAGCAGCCCTTTTATAGATTTCTTAGAAGCACTTACATTCTTCATCCAATTGCACTTGCTTCTTTGATCTATGTGCTTGGAGGATTTCCCTTCCTTGTTTGGGGAATGGTAAGAACAACATTAGTTAAACACACTTATTCTAATTTCTCGCTAAAATCTCGACAGACTTAAGATTACATTATCGTATGCTGTTAGTTTGACGAGAAAATGTCATGTCGAGTCGAGAGGAAACGACAATTGCTTTTTGATTGAAGGGTATATGACATCTTCTCATTGATCTAAGAGTACGTAACTAATGAATTTGCTTTGATTTTTAAAACTTGGCAGGGAGTGAGAATTGTATGGGTTTATCACATAACTTGGTTTGTGAATTCAGCTTGCCATATCTGGGGAAAACAAGCATGGCGAACCGGGGATTTGTCTAGAAACAATTGGTACGGTGAAAAAAGAACTTTAGAGATTAATGTCATTGCATTATTATTCTGTCATTCGGCAGCGGCTTGACTGTTAGTGATATTGTAATATGATAAAAGGTGGGTGGCGGTGCTTGCATTCGGAGAGGGGTGGCACAATAACCACCATGCATTCGAGTACTCGGCTCGGCATGGCCTAGAATGGTGGCAGCTCGACATGACTTGGTACATGGTTCGGTTTCTCGAAATCATTGGGTTAGCAACAGAGGTCAAGGTACCTAGTCAGGTTCAGAAGCAAAGAATGCCCAAAAGCAATGGCAGCAGCTTGCGGTTTTGATAATCGAATGGGCTTTGATTGGCTGAATAGTGGAAAGAAACGGGGGATATAGACGAGAGAAGAAGGATTGCTTAATAAACTAATTGGTCTAAGTTTCTAGATACTTAATTTTTGTTCTATTTTCATGTATATAGAAATTTCATTTGCTTTAATATGGCTTATTTAAATTTTCATAATCGGGAAACTCTCATCTACGGTTTAATCGGTTTTTAAAAATTCCTTAAGTATAATTTAAGGAAGAGTAAAAATTAAAAAAAAAAAAAAATCTCATATCTGATTTTTATAATTGAATTTATTATTTAATTTTATTATGACAATTGTTCGTCGTCATATCTTAAGTATACTTTTCTTAAACCGAGTTTAATTTCTCTCTTCTCAGGCCGAGTTACCTTTCTAGATCGAGTTCTTCGTCTTCCTTTCTAGACCGAGTTTTTCATTTTCTTTCTTAGATAATTTTTCTTTTTTCCCAGACCGAAATCTAATAAAGTATACTTCCCAGACTGATATCTAATATAATATATTATCAATGGGTTCCTGGTACACATCGAGTTCTCTAGAAAATATAGAAAGATAACTGAGTTCTTAGTTTGTGGTCTCAGATCGAGATCATATATCGGTCTGGATTGAGAACTCTAGACCGAGATCACATGTGAGACTATTTAATCCTTTGACCCTTCGAATGATTCCAATTATGTGAGATGTCGGTCTGAAATGCCATTTAACCCTTCGACTTTAATTTATGTTAGATGTCCTTCAACCCTTTGACCCTTCATGTGAGATGTCAATTTGTATATCTCATATATAACTCTAAGATACCATTCGACCCTTTGAATGGACTCAAATTATATGAGATGTCAGTCTGAGATGCCCTTTGACTCTTCGACCTTTTGACTTTAATTTGTGTGAGATACCCTTCGACCCTAGACCGATATCTCACATGTTGGTCTGTAGACCGAGATTACATGTTGGTCTGTGCATCTCACATGTAACTTTAAGATGCCCTTCGACCCTTCGACCTTCAAAAGGACTTGAATTATGTGAGACGTCGTTCTGAGATGTCTTTCGACCCTTCGACCATTCGAAAACTCGAGAACTCGGTCTAAGATAGACCAACATGTTTGGAACTCGAGAAATCGGTTTGGACTAGGAACTCTATGCTAAGAACTCGATCTAATTTTATATTTTAGATTTCAGATTGGGAACTCGATCTGCACTGGGAACTATAGATCAAATATCGGTTACTATATTTCAAATTCATATTCAGATCGAATGTCGGTATCTAGATTTCAGATTCAGATCAGGTAAATAACCATCATCATTCTTCAACATTCAGAGGAAAAAAGAGAGAGAGGAGAGTCACAACTGTTTAAAAAAATGGGAGAGAAAAATAGTGAAATACAACTCATAAATTAACCATATTTCAGTCGGCTTTTGTTTTTATATTTTTCTTATCATGTGACACGTCTCTAATTCCTAGATCAAAATGAATGGCTGAGATGTTATTACAAAGACAAATAAGGACAATAAAATAAGGACTAAATTCGCTCCCAATCAAAGTGGAAGTAACAATCCAAGAAAAGAAAAGGATCGGTGGTTATTACTTGTCAGTTAACTCTTTTTTTTATTAATGTTTTAAGCCTTTTTGGGTCATTTGGCTTTGCAACCCTTTTTGCTCATTATGATCTTTTAATACATTTCTAACTTCAAAACCAATAACAAAGAAGAGATTATTTGAATATTTTCCCTTACTTTAATAATCATTTTGTTAAATATATTTTCTTTCATTTTTTTTACCCTTTCTAAAATAAAAATTAGAAAATTAAATAAAATTAAAAAAGAAGAAAAAGAAATAAATTGAAAAAGACATGTATATCCCTAAAACATCAGTTGGTTCTTTACTCCCTCTCCTCAAATTTCATCATCCACACTCTCACTCTCTCTCCTTCAGTTCTTCAAATCTAAATACTAAACCGAAATCTTCTCCCCTTCTATCAAACTAAAATCTTCTCCCCTTCTATCATCTCTCTCTCTCAACAGCCATTAATGGAAGATAACGAAGCTTGGTCCAGAAATCTTCTCACATGGTATGTTTCGTTCCTTAATCTGATTTCATTTTGAGTTTAATTTTTGAAAAATTTCAGTTAAACAAAGATTTAGGTATAGATTTTGGGTTTGATTAAAAGATGCAGTAAGATTTCGTTTTGAGTATCTAGACTGAAATCTTAGAGGCCCCAATATTTTGTTATTATGTTAGAGATTTTTGATTTATTTGTATAAATAAATTGATTTTTTTTGTTGTTAATATTTATTTTCAAGAGGATATATCGCTTAAACTTGCTCAGGTATTAAAATCTAATGACTGTTCATTCAAAACTGCATGACGCACTTGCCAAGATTAATGGAAAACTTATTTCTCGAGTGATGAAAATGGTTAGTAAATCTTACTTTGGCCATTTCCTAAAGGATCTTCTCCACTCAAATAGTTAGTGTCGTGACTCTTTGTCAAACTCAATAAAAAATGAAGTATGAGTCACAATACGTTATAAATGGCTAACCTCTCCGATACTCGATTAAAGAATTTGCTCTTATTGCCAGATTTAGATGTCACAAGGCACTGGTCAAATTTAAGAAAAATTCTTCATTCATGAAGTACTAGTTGAAAGGGAATACTAATGTTACATGTGGTCACATTATCAAGCTACTCGAGAATTTGGAGAGTAGAAGTAAATAGTAGTTTGATCGAGATGTTGATGAGAGAACTAAGCTTGATGATCTCGACTTTAAGTTAGGGTTGCTTTATTTCTTGTGGTTGCCTCTTAAGTTTAAGGGAGGCACATAAAGTACCACTTGATTATCTATATATGGTTTCAGATATTGAATTCTTCAATAGCTATTCTTGGGGAGAGTAGTATATGAGAGAACTATACAAAGTATCATTAAAGACGACCTACTCAAGAAGTCCATAATAGCTAAAGAAAAAGTCCATTATAGTTACTTTTTATTAATTAATAAAATTTTAATGCATTTTTTAATTAATGTAGGTATGGGTACTTGAAGTGATTTTAAGCTTTGGAGAGACTTTTGGGGAGAATTTTGAGAAAATCCGTAGGCCACAGATCTTGAATTGTGCTATGCGTTCTACTAAACCAAAACTCAAGAAGATCATCAAAGCTTTGAGTAACCGAGTTTTACTTTTTATATTGATCAATAATTGTTTATGTTGTAGACTTATGTAAACTTTTTTTATGATATAGGCTACATTGCATGGAATCTTACAATCATCATTGAGGGAGGTGCACCATCCTTACATGACCAACATTGACTCGTTCGATGATGAAGTTGAAGATAATGTCATTGATTGTCTGACAGCTTTACTAGATCCGACCACATTGGAGGTAAACTATTCTAAAGAGTATTCTTCATATATTTTCCCACCTGATCAAGAAGTGGAGGAGGTTGAGGAGGAGGATGAGGAAGAAAATGTGGAGTCATAAAATGGTAAGGAGGCTAATAAAGATATAAATATAGAGCGGTCACAACATTCTTTAAAAAGGGAGGATGAGACAGCATCTATAGCTTGACAAATCCTATCTACACCTGCCGCTAATCATGACTTGCAGGATATGATACAGAGGATGGAAGAGAAGATGGAGTAGAGATTCAGTGGGATAGAAAATAGATTTAGTGGGTTAGAGGATAGTCTCGATAGGCTAGAGTAGATATTTAGTGTGATATAGTAGATATTTGCAGCCTATCCAACCGCTAGTGAAGATGATGAATTAGTCTTTGGTGATTATGGTTTAAACGCCACATACCATTCACCGTCAGCCTGCGATGCATCAGGCTCACACAGCTTCTTGGGTGATCCAGAAGAGAGATTAAGTATGGATATTGATTTATTTAAGAATTTAGTTAAAAAGGACTTATATGCTTTATTTGTTTTGAAGGGGTGGCTGGAGATGGTGAGAACAATGTGATGCCAATTGGTCAATGATTGGTGAGGTCATTCAACCCTTGTTTAGTTGGTGGTCGGGAAATACATTTAAGGAGGCCTAGTGTTGTCCTTAAGTTTCCATTCTTGCATCCGTCACAGCTCGGATCTCCATTCTCGGATAGGAATTTACTTGAAAAATATGATGATGTAATAAAATTTAAATTCATATTGTAAACTAAATAAGGTCGCAGAGAGGGCTACAAAAATGTGGGTGTTAAGTAAAGACGAGTCAATTGTCAAACTTGTGAACTCATTCAAGCCCACAAGAATTTTTTTAGGGTATTAAAAACATAAGGAAAGTGATTGTAGAGTATAGTAAGTGTTGTCTAATTTTAATTAAATATTATTTCATTTACATTAATAGATAATTTTACTTGGAACTTTATTTTATTGAACTGGTTGATAGCATATTAGCAAATATTTGTTGTTGATTTAGATGCGGTTAGAAATGTACTTCACTTTATTCACTTAGGATTTATAGAAAGCCCGCAACAATAGTGGACAACCTATAAGTTCCACTTTGGTTGGGGTGACAAAATGTCGCCAACAACCTATTAGGTATGCATGGAAATCATAGTTGTTTAAGAATTTTGTGTCCGCTATATTTATTAATATTTCCTAACACGGTTGACTTTTGAGTTGTAATTACATAATAAGAACAACATCATAGCCCAAAAACTCACTTTGGGAGAATTTATACAGTGTCTACATGCCACTCAATTTAAAAAATATATATTTGGTAGCTTTATTCGTGGACTTCCACACATGGACTCTATACATTATGAATTCGAGCTTAGATATTCAAGAGGATATTGAAGTCATTACATTATGTTCAGTATTATGCATGGTCTTGCCCCAACTCATGTACTATATTCCCGATTTGAAGAATAAATATCATAAAATCCCTGGTGAGAGCCCTTTTATTTACATATGGTAGAAATACCATAGAACAAGATTGGGGGAGATTGTGGTGTATACGCAATTAAGTTTATAAAGTTTCATATGCTAATAGAGTCATTACATAATGTAAATGATAATATGTTTAAGTTATATAGGCATGGGATGTATATTGACATATATGCCTTGTATGAGACATATGATGATGAGAACATTCACATTTTTATCATTCATTTCTTTCTCGATAATATTATGAAATGTCACTTTTTTTCTTTTAATCTCTTCATTAAACTACATTTCGGTCAATATGAAATGGTAGATTAAACATCCACTTAATCTTATTATAATTAAATAGTTAAAAGTTTAAAAGTAAACTAAAAATAACTTATAGTTAAATATTAAATTAATAATAAAAAAAATATATCCAAAGATTTCAGTCCAGAATTTTTTTTTTCCCTCTCTTCTTACCCTTCCAATCTTTAAACTAAAATTCAAACCTTTAACATTTTAACATAAATATAAATAAACGTTAAAAGTTTTAAGTTAAAACCAAAATACCAAACATAAACATTGACTTTCAACCAACAACCTAAGACGCTAAACTATAAACCAAACTTCAAACATAAACATAAACCTTAAATATTATAATTAGACTTCAACCATATAATTAGACTTAAAACCAAAACTACCTAAACTTCAATAAAAAATTCCAAACATCCAAAATAAAACCTTAAAACTAGTTTAATGCTTAGACTTACACTTAGATTTCAATACTTAAAAGCTTTAACTTTTAAACATACACTTAATCTTAGTACTTAAGATTATAATAAAACATTTAAAATTTAAAACTAAACTAAAACCCATATGAAACTTGGAACTAAACATTACATTAATTTTTTTTTAAAACTCCAAAGATTTCGAAGATTTCGATCTATTTGGATTGAAATATTTGACCGAAATCAAGATTTTGGTCTAAAATGGTTATACCGAAATCTTGATTCAGGTCCAAAATTTTGGTTCGTAATAACATTTTTCTTGCTCGTTCTGCTGCTTTAAAAATAAACATCCAAAAACTTGAAATTCTTATACATTGAAATAAAATTTAAGGATTGATGCCAAATAAACAAACATCCAAAATAAACATCGAAAAAAACCATAACTAAGATCCCATAAATGTAAAAGACATCCAAATAAATAAATAAACATAACATACATTTAAATAAACATAATATAAGATCATGAAGTGTTTTCAACGAATATTGATGGAATTAGGTACGGTATAAGTCTTCTTATTGTGTCAAAGAACTTTGTAATTGCCACATTTTATTCTAACAACTAGCTAAAAGTGACATATTTTTCAACCAGAATAGCCTTTAATCCTCCTGACTCTTTTGATATTCAAGATTTTGATGTGTCATCGTCATCTTTACATTCCACATCGAAATATATTGCTATGAATACAAATAATGACATTCCTAAAACAAAAAACAAAAATTGAACTCAATATTTGAAAAAGAATATGATAAAAAAATTATAAGAAATCCAAGATTTCGGTATGAATCGAAGTCACGAATCAAGATTTCGGTCAAATATAAATTGGAATGAAATCTTGGGCTGACATCAAGATTTTGGCCCAATTTACACTAGACCAAAATCTGGGCTTTAGAAAAAGAAGAAAAAAACTATAAGAAAAATGAACACATGTACATTCAAATACAGTATGAATACGGTGCAACTTTTCTTCATTTTTTCGGTATTGATGTTTTTTTTAAAAAAAGAAAGAAAGAAGATGGGAAGAAGAGAGAGAATCGACTGTTGAAGAAGACGTAAGATATGAAGATAATTTTTTTTTTTTTTTATTTTATTAAAATTAAATTAAAAATAAATTTAAAAAAAAAAAATATATATATATATATATATATATATATCTATTAATAAAAAATAAAAAGTGTGTAGATTTCAAAAAATTATTCATATCAAGGGTGGTTAGCTAAAAGCCATAATAATAGGTAAGCGAGACTTAAGATCTCGTGCTAAAAAGCATGGACGAGTCTTTCTTATTTGAACTAATACTACGTAATTGCTTAAAAGTTCGGAAATTGGATAAAAGTAAATTAAAATCAAACAAAGACTTAGAAACAAATTAGCAATATAAGTGGCATTTATAATGTCTTTCTCTATGATCATGATTGGAAATTAGACCCTACTTTGAGACTAACTTCTACTTGATTGATATCTATTGGAGGGCCATCTTTTGCATTTGCATTTTGGAGGGTAGTTTGACATCAGTTGCAAGTCCAATAGCTTCTAGAAACATAACAACCAACCAAGTCGTGTCAAGCTGCCACCACTCAAGCCCATGTCTAGCTGAACTCTCAAATGCATGATGGTTATTGTGCCAACCCTCTCCAAATGCGAGCAATCCCACCAACCTGAAACCATTATCAAGCACCTCAAAACGCACGCTTTTTATTAGAGATGTTGATATGGCTTGATCATAACTGCCCGAAATATATATTCCGGAAAGGCTAGAACTTCTCGGAATAACTGTAAAAGCTTAGGATAAGTAAAAAAGGACGTACCAATTGTTCTTGGATAGATCACCCGTATTCCATTGTTGCTTCCCCCATATATGGCATACCGAATTGACGGAAAATGTGATATGAAAAACCCATACAATTCTCACACCCTGCATGCATTCAATCAGTGTACTTTAGTTAGTTAGACTACATGACTCGAAGTAAGTTTCTCGGGCATAAAGCCGGCCGGAAACTGAATTTTAATCTCGAACTGATGTACTTCGTAACAATCATAGTTTCTTACCATTCCCCATACAAGAAACGGAATTCCTCCCACAAGATATAGTACAACTCCAAGAGCAGTTGGATGAAGCATGTATGTCTTTCTGATAAACCGATAAAAGATCTGCTTCTCCAGATCGTTAACATTGTTCGGTCTACCGTGCTTGACATATCCGACAAGAACATTTTGAAAAACCTTTCTTTCCCTATTTCGTATGGCTCCAAATACTTTAGGAGAGACCTTTTTGGTCAATAAATAGGAGTTGAACAACCAACCCAGGTGACTAAACCAAAACCCATCCAGAGGACTGTGTGGGTCCCTTTCAGTATCAACAAACTGATGATGATATCTATGCGTACTCACCCAATCAATTGGATCGCCCTACACAGGCACACAAATGCGGGGTCTTATTATCATAGAAGAGAAACTATGTAATAAAAGCTGTCACAAAGGTTTAAACAAAAGGTGATCAAATGGTAAGAAGGTTGAAC
Source organism: Coriaria nepalensis (assembly GCA_027186245.1). Lineage (NCBI taxonomy): Eukaryota > Viridiplantae > Streptophyta > Magnoliopsida > Cucurbitales > Coriariaceae > Coriaria > Coriaria nepalensis. The sequence continues at coordinate 7,967,625 of CP114496.1, read as the reverse complement.
GAGGAAGTCTACATGCACCTCAAGGCATGCATAGACCTTAAGCATGTAGTAGCTAAAATACATTATATATTATACGGCTAAATCATACATTAACACAGCGATTGAGATTCAAAATCATAAACAAGGCTCTGATCATATAGACTATTAAACGCCTTAAAGGCTAGTTCTACTAAACAATTGCATCCATGCAGTGGTTAGATAACTTAGATTCAACATTAGACAGACAATGTATATACCACATGAATATGAATCACATTTAGACCATGTCCAAACATGAAAAGTATAACCTTTTCAAACTAAATGCATGCAAGACCAAACGATGAGTGAAAACTACACCTGAAGTGCGAGAACTGCACAGTAAGCAAACAAGTATTCAAGCCATTTTGGAAGGTGGAAGCTCTTATGAGCAAGATTCCTATGATAAGAGAGAGTCATCCCAAAAAGACCAGTCACAACATACAACACCACAGCGATCAAAACGGCATTCCAGTTGACATAAAACGGTGCCAAAAGACAAAGAAAATGCATGACCAGGAAAGCTCCAGCCGTGCGTTTATCTAGCAATGTCCATTTTCTCCTGTAACTCTTCCCTTGTAGTAGTGCTGCCTGATGATCAGCTTGTAGTATGTCTTTTGTGGCTTCCATGTATGAAGCTCTTTTCTCGATTGTGGATGTAGTAGTACTGGACTGAGTATGTTTTAGACCTGATATAGCTATGGAAATTTATTGACATGATCAAATTTATCAGGGCCCTAGCTTGTCCGAATTGATGATTGTGGTTGAGTTCACTTACAAGGTAGGTGGTGTGTTCCCAAGCTCACACCCACCCACCCCTTTTTAATGGGTGTAAGCCATTAATGGATGTTTGGGTTTCTAGGACTAGTATTAAAAATTATCATCAATAGAGGTGCTGCAAAGTTGGTCGTATAAATAGAGTGAGGGTGAGGCACTGCCGCAAGCAGTGATGAGAGGATTTTAATTAATATATATCACATGCTTCGGAATTTTTTTTCTTGTTTTTTCCTCTTCAACTTTAAATACGAACTACGAATTTATGGTTTTAGTAATGAAGTTTGGAAAGGGTAGTTGGGAAAAAACAAAAAAAACAAAAAAACAAAAAAAATTCTAAAGGCACTCGAAATCGTTTTATAAGTTAAGTTTATATTAAAAAAAGGAAGAACAAAACTTTTAAAATGATATTCTATACTTATATATAGTTTTCAAAAATTAAGAATAAATGTAATTATTGACTTTGATCTAAAAGTATTTGTTCCGAATGTTTTAAATTTAAGTGTTTTAAAATTCACTCCCATCTTATTTTACAATTTTCTCCATATATTGATTGAATGAATTACTGAGCTCCCTCATTTTTCTTCCAAAACTTTGGGTCCTCTCCTCTTTTTGCTTAGGCATTTGGGGGGGTCTCGATTATTTTAGTGTAAGAAAAAAAAATTGCATTTGTTGAAAAAAAAAAAACAAGATAAATTATCAATCATTTTAAATGATATATGATTTTTTTTTTTGGGCTAAGATAATTCATAATTATTTGGAGAGTAATGTTAGATCCATTATTATTATTATTATTATTGACCTATTTTAATAATTGGTTGATTATTAGTATAAATAAGAATAGTATGGTTAAGGTTTAGGAATGAATTGATTTTGGAGAGTAATAACTCTTATGAGAGAGACGGTCTACTTCTTAAATAGTAGACCAACTTATGTTATTTTGATTATTGCATAATAAAGATTAACCATAATTCTACATCTCTAGACTGGGTCTTATCAAATTAAACTAATTGGACTTTAAAAACTAATTAGTAATGATGCAGCGATCAATATATCTTATAGATAGAGTTTTCAAAACCCTTCTTTTTTTTTTTTTTTTCGGATGTGAAATATGTACTCGACGACAACGTAATCATCTTCTTTTAGTTTTTGAGTTCAATGTATTTAATTGAATAAATGCATAGATCAAATTGAAAGAAATGTGAATATGTAAATACAAAAAATCATCATTCATCCATGCTTAAATTTTTATATTGATTACCATCCGACATCATAAAATAATAATTGAAAATTAGACTTAAGCATCCTCTAAGCACTACGTAGTGCTTTATTTTCTTACCCCCATCAATTGATTTAATGGTCTAGATCTTATTGTTAGGGGCATGTTTAAAAATTGGTAACTCTTTAAGAGTATGCAACTAACTCTTTAGAAGTAATTTTTTGAGTTTATAAATATCCGTGTACAAACTCTTTTTTAACTTTACAAAATTTTCCTACAAATCTTTTTTCTTCTTCTTTATTTTCTTATTTTTCCTACAAATGATGTCCTTATTACAAACAATAATGATAACATAGCTAAAATAATTGTTGGAAAAAGGTACACACTATCTCCCTCTTTGTCTCTCCATTCCTCACTTCCATTTGATGATATGAGACTAAATATAAAGTGTCATACTCTTTAAATTTTAAATAAAATAAAAATCATTTTTCTTCTTTTTTTTTTTTTTTTTTTTTTTGACTCATTTCGTGATTTTTATTATATGAGAAATGAAATTTTATATTTGCGTATTTTGAAAAAAATACATAATGTAAAAGCAATTATCAATTGGAAATAATTTTAATAATAGTGAAATCAATACAAGTTGATTATAAAATTATGTTTCATGTATGGTTTAAAATAATGTATAATAGCTTTAAGAAAGTTATCTACTTATTATAGTATTTAATTAATATCTATTTATTTCTATTTAGTATATATAATCATTAATATAAATATATAAGCGATCGTAAGAGTCTAAATTTAATTTTGTGGATCTTTTAATAATATTAATCTAATTATTTCTTTTATGAAATAAATAATTAGAATAATTAAAATAAATTACTCCTTTTTTTTATTTTTTTTATTTTTTTTGGTTTTTTCAATGGAAATGTTAATCACTCTTTTTGTTCTTTTTGGAATAATTGAATTAACATTTATCATAGATATTTGTCATATTCATTTTTCTTAAAAATATATATCATGTCATTAAATTATGTAAAATATATATAATAAACAACTTAATCTTATATATTGTAACTAATATTATAAATATATAAACTCCTAAAAATATATACAGTATAATTAATGCAAACATAATATTCTTTAAAAAATTATAATTATTAATTAAATTATTTTGATTTTACTGGAAAAGAACAGAGAAAAATCCTTACACGTTTGATTCCACTTTTTCTCAGTTGTGAACAAACGAAAGAAAAGACAATCAAGCAACGCCACAAACAAACTGATACAATACAACAATCGAGTTGCTGGTTAAACCACTAACCAGCTACGTACAGCCGTAAGGGTAGATCAGGAAACAAATCCATGCAAGCATTAATACGTACACCATTTTCATGCAACAAGACCTAAAAGAGACAGAAACTGGCGAGACTTATTTATGTAGATAGACCCACCTCAGAACACACCCCAATTCAAACTAAGTCCCAAAAATTGATCAATTGATTAAAAGTGTCACCATTAGTTTTACAATTGTCAGGAAGAAAATCATCGATTCTGGCGATCAAATCTTTGGTGAAACCATAGATAGCAGCACCCTCTAGACCATTTTCTGCACCCATCGTAAGATTTTTCACGTTCATGACTAGCTTGATGGAAATTTGAGTTCGCCATGTATGGATTTAAAGGATCGTCCTCCGGAGCTAATGGAAGCGGGTTTGATTCATAACCACAACTTGAAATGTGATTCTTATTACGGTCGCGATTAACGTCTAGAATCGAATTGTGTAATTGCATTTCTAAGATTTTGATTACCCTTGTTAATCGTATCGCTTTTGTTTGAATTGCCTTAATGCACGATTCACCTATTGAGTTAACTGGATTCGTCCAACCAACAATATTAATGGAAGTTGAACATTCTTCTTTCTTTTTCATATCATCACCTTGCAATCCTTTCTTTTACTTCTGATGAAAATAAGCTTGGATGAATAAATATATGATGTAGGTATGTCATTCACCACCTACAGAAAGTCCAGAAGTGATTACTAGCAGCTACTAAAGTAGGAAATATTGTTTCCTTTTAGTTCTAATATCGTGCCGGTTAGCAAAATTCTGAACAATTAGTTAGTTCATAAGAAAAATTAAGTGAAGCTCATAATCTCTTTCTTCTTCCATAATCTGGAATCCTAGGAAGTGAAGGTGAAGATTCTGACACAGAGGGCAACATTAGTGGGAGGTTACTGCTGGTAAGAACTTCCTGTTTAAAAAGCTTGAAATTTGTTAGTTCTTGGACGATAGATCGAGGATAAAGGGAAATTCTGTAAAGTATGAGATGTCAAGATGAAATTGAGATTTATGAGTCTTATTTAGTCAGCAAAGTTATGAAAATGTTAAGGTTTAAGTGCAAAGTCGAAGTACTCAAAGTCTTAAAATTTTGTGAATGGTCGATAGGTCAACACCTTCAATATATAAAGGAGTCGATGCCCTTAGTATAAGAAATCAACCTGAAACTGAGGACTCGGTCTTGTTTCTGTCTTTCTTAATCGAGAACTTGGTCTGGACTGGAAACCTAGACCAAGAGACCTTATCCTATGTCTTGATCCGGGAAATGAGAAAAGACCTCAGTTTGGATCGGGAACTCAGACCGAGGGACATAATAGTAGACCCCGGTCAAAGAGAAAAGACCTCGGTATGAGAAAGAAGGAAAGACATCAATCTGTATCGAGAACCCAGACTAAGGGACATTATATTAGACCTCGGTCTGAAAAAGAAGGAAAGACCTCTGTCCAGATCAAGAACTCAGATTGAGGGACATTATATTAGATCTGAGTCTCGGAGGGAAAATGGAAAACCTTGGTTTGGGAAGAAAAAGCACTTGGTCTAGGAAGAGTAATTGATCCGAAAGTGCTTTTGACATGTTGCATACTAGGTCGATGGGTCGACGACTCGACGCATCAATGCCTCGACACCCTCGATGCCACAAAATATAGGAATGGCTTGATGGGGTCTACGAGTTAGGGATGCCAGACATAGAGAATGTGAGGTGCCGATTTTGAGATGTCGGTTTAGAGATGCTGGTAACATAGTGAATAAGAGACCATAAATTAAACTACATAAAAGAAAGATTAGAGAGAGAGATGTGAAGGGTAGTTTTAGTAAATTGAATTGCCTTGGGCATCCTTATTAATTGAGTGTCTATTTTTGCATGTTTTAATGTCTAGAATTGTTTGAGGAGCATCTTTACACTCTATCTGGAGTTTGAGCAAAATATGAGCTAATATAAGCAAAAAGGTGAGTGGTAATTACAGCTTCCTAGTTTTTAATGGTAACCTTCATGTTATGTTTACTGCATTATAAAATGTTTGGACTAAAATAAGGATTTCATGGATATATGCCTTATGTATGGCATAACTTGTTTAATTGGATTTAAAGTGCATGAAGTTTTCTTAATGGAAATGTTTAGACTGAGTTATGTAGTCCATAAATATATGCCTTATGTATTGCACAATGTGTTTTATACGAATTTGAGTGCATGAAGTTTTGTAATGGGACCTCATTCTAGTATTGTAATTGTTGTACCATGTGCACATAGTAGTGCATGTTATAAATTATGATTACTTGCATGGTAGGTATGTTAGAAGGAGAATTTCTCATTTAGATATCGTCTTGTGGGTGATGGAGACAGCAGTGACGCATGACTTTTTGGCCCCTCACGTGAATACTTGTGAAAGCGTTAATAGGAGCAAAATATCACGTGGTCACCTCTTGTGTCCCAGGAGGGAATAAGGTGCCACGGGGGTCATCTCTTGACTTCTACACTTATGGTTTTATGAATGATATATATATACATATATGTATATTTATATATATTTATTTATGAAAATGACATAGATTCGCTGCTTTTATTTTGATGCAGTTTTCAGTTTTGTGAAACCATTATAAGTATATTCAAAGTATATGTTTAAGAAATGAATCGCAAATTATATGTGCAATGATTTTAATAACAATATGCTAATCTACACAGTTTATGCAAGTGCATGAAACTCATTGTTAAGAGTTGGAAATACAACTTGACTTAATGATGTTTTAATGTTGTTTGAAAGATATAGCTTGATTTAAGATGTTGTTTTTATGAAAATGCATGATTTAAGATGTTTTTATACAAGTGCATGATGTAAGATCCTATTTTAGGCAAGTGGATGTTTTGAGATGTTGTTTTATGCAAAATAAATTTGAAATAAAGTTTTGAGAATGTTTTGATGAACATATCCTTACTGGTTTTAAGCTCAAAGCAGGTTGTGATTACCTCTCACTAGTTTTATACTCACCCCTTATTTTATTGAAAACTTTTTCATATTATAGAAGGATTTTAGAGTCTTTAAGGGACTATTTGTCGATTGCCCAGTAAGACTTGGGTAATTTCTCTATCTACTGGACTACACTTTGATGTAGTGTTATTCGCTCTACCATATATTTAGATAGATAATGTAAAGATACAATAGGCAATAAATATTGTACATATATAAGTTACCTTTTCGTTATTGTGTTTAGTACGGATTCGTTTTAAAATAGATTGTTGGACTATAAGTATTAAATTATAATGAATGGAAATAATCTTTGAGTTTAGATATATTCCACATGTTCCAACATATAAAAATAAGACAAGTAAGAGGCTTGTGAGGGCCGCGTAGCCGTAGAGTCTTCACTACGGGTTTCTAGGTATTTTCGATTACACAGTTTTCACGTCGGTCACGAATCCGGTAAATTAGGTCGTGATAGTTGCACTGAGAGTCATGTTTACGTGATTCAAAGCCTCCAAAGTGACTTAGGTGGTAAGGAAGCCAATTATCCACTTTGCCATCCCCTTTAAACTTGAGACTAACCACTGTGTGCTAGAAAGTCCATAGTGATTAATCAATGGATCTAACTGAATACTCAATATTAATCTAAAATTGAAGATTGAGAATTCGAATTACAAAAACTTATTTTGGAATTTGAATTTTTTTTTAAAAAAATCCTTAAAGATCAAATAATTGCTTGATATTTTATAAAAATTGGTCCTGCTTATCGGAAGCACATATTCCTAGAGCATCTTAACATGCCTCTAACAAATAAAAAAGAAAAAAGAGAAAACTCAGATAATTTTTGCTAATATAATTAGTGATGAAGAAAAGTTGAACAATAAAAACTTGAGACAAAGATGAGAAAGGGACAAACTAGTTAATAATTAGCATATTTTAGAAGCTCTCAAGTGATTTATCAAAATAGTTGGATAAACCCTAAATACGTGCAAAGGAAGATGATCATATATAACAACAGTAATAGTTGGCACTAATGATGGATTAGTAATTGCCATACAAATTAGAAGTTATGACCCATGATTTTGTCATATGTGTAAACATCATTTTCGATTGAGAAACTATGTAGGTTGAGGGTGCAAAATGCAAAGTCATTTTGGTATGAATATTAATTGAGGTGAATGCAAATCGGAATATGGCAATTTTTTTTCGCCACCACAGCTTATTCCTAAATTAAGAGATCTACTAATGATGGTAACCCAACTTAATACTATGAAATGACTAGTATTAAGTTTAAATGGTACAAATAAGTCATTAATAAGTGGAGACTACTTCAACACTTAACTGATGAAGACCTATTTGAGATGCAATATTGCTGGTTCTTACAGTTGATGGTTGAGTCTACTACACTTTTAATGAAATTCAGTTTATGTATCATAAGTATCTTGAATGTAACAAAGATACTGGAAGAACTTCACTTATGTGAACTTAGAGTTGGTGCCGCCTCTCATGAGAGTTAAGAGTTTCTATTAAGAAAGTTCATGAATCAGGATGAGCACAATGCCATAAAAGTGTTGAGTAAGATATATACAGAATATATAAGTTATGAGTATCTATGTGTGTCGTATCGCCGGTTTTGTCATATAGGAATAAATTGTTTAAAACTTTAAACTACTTGAGATTTTGACAGAACTTTGTGATACTTACATCAAAATAAAGTTCAAATTAAAAGATACTTTACATAATGCATTTACACCGTCTTAAATTCTGGAGGTGAATTTTTATCTACACTTCAACCAATAGGGGATGGTTAAAGAGAAAAATAATAATTAAAGGCCCAATCGCAAAATATACTTCAACCAGTGGGGAATGGTTAAGTGAGAGAAACAACATCCCACATTAGAAAATGAGAATGCATTTAAAATATTTATAAGTGATTGCAAATAATTAGTATTAGTAATAATAAATAAGGGTGGTGGTCTAGAAGGACTCGCGCACTCGCGTGATGATCTAGTGGGACTCGTGCACGTGTGCACTTCCGCGTGAGCTTAAGGCGCTTATAAGGCAATATTTCTTATATTTCTTCCTTTACTGCCAAAATATTTCTTTTATTCTTATCTAAGTTTTTTTCTTTACTTGATGAAAAACTCTCAAAGGTTTGTTATATCCTGAAAGTTATTTTCACAATAACCTGCAAATAATCCGAGAGGGTGAAAATATTACTTTTGGAAAGCATAAATTTTATGTGTTTCAAGTCTTGACCCGAAATAATTCCAAACAATCAAAAAGTGATATTATGCAATGGAAATCGAGACTACTATTTCAACCATAAAGATGATGAATGAGGACCTCGTGAGGTTTGATTATTTTGATGAATCAAACTTCACTCATTAATAAGACAAACTAAAGTTCTTCCTCACTACCTTGAAGATCTACTACATTCTAAATCATTATCTTCAACCACTTCCAGAATCCTCTCGAGATGATACTGAAGAGATCAAAGCAGCAAAATTGAAAAGGGGAGGGGATGCAATTATGTGTCGGGGACACATTCTAAATGCACTATCAAACCGTCTATTTGAACTCTACATAAATACCAAATTTGTATAGGAAATTTGAAAAGCGTTGGAGAACACTTACAAGGAAAAAAAAGGAATGTACTAAGAAATTATTAATATCCGAGTATTTTAATTTTTAAATTCTTGATGGAAAACCTCTTATAGATCATATTCATGATTTATAAGTTATTGTCAACAAACTTATTGTTGTCAAAGTCATACTTCCTAAAAATTTTCAAGCTGGTACTTTTTTTATCCAGTTGAAAAGGTTACAGGAAGAAGATTCCACAATAATAAAGACTACTCTTTGGAAGAAATTAAAGAGCATTTTCATATTGAGGAAGAATCTTGGACAAAAGATAAAAAAGCAAAGGAAGCCACTCTTGGTACCTTAAAAGCTAATGATGTAGAAAGGCCTAGCCATCCTAAAGGAAAAAATAATAAAGTTAATTTTCTTTGTCCGAAAAAGGATTATGGAAAATTCAAAACTAACTAGAAAAAAAGTGTTTGTTGTGTTTATTGTAAATCTATGCATTTTGTTCGTGATTTCATATTTCAAAAGAAACAAAACAAAGGTGGAAAAGTGAATTCCATAAAGGAGAAGATTATTGTGTAACTGTGCACGTTTCCTATGACAAATCATTGTACAAAACTTTTGAAGAAGTTAGAAATGGACAAGAGATTCAAATTTGAAATGAGGATCATTCCAAGGTACTTGGAAAGGGTAGCATTGAAGTTGCCTTCACTTCTGGTAGAGAGATCATCCTAGCCAATGTGTTGTATATTCTTCATCTGAATAAGAATATAATTAATAGTGACCTATTAGGCAAACTTTGAATCAAATATGTTCATAAATTCGGGAAGTTGATTTTATTCAAGAATGGCTCTTTCATTGGAAATGGTTATTCTGGTGATAAGATGGTGGAATTATGTATTGTTGGCAATGATGCTAGTAATTCTATTTATATGATTGACTCAAATTATGTTTTATTATGGCATAGTAGACTTGCATATATATGTATCATCATAATTAATAGAGTTATTAAATTTGGCTTAATTTCATGTGACACTAGTAAATTTGAAAATGTGAATTATGCACAAAATCAAAAATGGTTAAGAAACATTTTCATAGTATTGAAAAATCATTTCGATTGTTAAATTTAGTACATAAGTAATTTATGTTAATAGAACTGTATCTTAATAAAAAGAGGTAAAACATACTTCGTAACTTTTATAGATGATTGTTCTAGATATATTTGTATTTACTTGCTTAAATATAAAGATGAGATATTCAATACATTTAAAAACTAAAAGGCCGAAGTTGAAAATAAAGTAGGAAGAAAAATTAAAATCATCAGAAGTGATAGGGGTAGAGAATATTTTTCATTTGAATTTTCTTCATTCCATAAAGAACATGGTATAATACACCAATGTTTAACCTCTTTTGTGTCTTCAACAAAATGGCTTAGCCGAAAAAAAAAAAAACATTTCTTGAATTGACTAATGTTATATTGTTAAATGTAAAATTACCTAAAATTTATAGGGAGAAGATAATTTAGTTGCATTTCAAATTCTTAACATGATTCATTTGAAGAAGAGTAAAATTTTCTCATATGATATGTGAAGAAAATCGAAGATCGGTTATTTCAAAGTATGGGATGTCTTGCTTTTTGCAAGAACATCAATCCTAAAAGGATAAAGTTGGGTCCAAGAGTCATAAAGTATGCTTTTTTATATATACAACAAATAACAAGACTTATAAGCTATTAAACTTGGAGTCTAATGTGATAATTGAATCTAGAGAAGTGGAGTTTTTTTAGAACTTACTATCTTCAGATATTAACTCTCAAAATATTACCGACATTAAGAATCTCAAATAGTGATACCTTCAAGAGTTGTTTGAGCAACTAAGTGAACCTCAAAACCAAAGGGCCGGATAAATAAAAGAATTAAGATCTGATGAGATTGATTCTCAACTCATTACCTTCTGCCTAATAGAAGGTAATAGAGATGAGATCATTAGGAAAATTCATATAATTCTTTAAATTGAAGATGATCTCAAAATTTATAAAGAAGTTATCTTCTTAAGATTCTATTTTTTTGTAAAAAGGTAATAAATGATGAGATTGATTCAATTATGTCTAACAATACTTGAGAAATAATTGACTTACTATCCGATTCAAAATCGATAGGGTGCAAGTGGATATTTAAGAGAAAATATCATGCCGATGAAACTTTTCAAACTTTTAAAGCGAGATTATAGTCAAAGATTTTAAATAAAAGAAAAATATCGATTATTTCGATATATATACACATGTAGCTAGAATGACTTTTATTAGAATTTTGTTTGCTTTAATTTCAATTTATAATCTTTATAATCATTAAATAGATGTTGAAATTATATTCTTGAATGAAAATCTCGATGAAGAAGTTTATATAGAATAATCAGAAAATTTCGTTCTAATGGAAAATAAATATAAAATATGCAAATTGGTCAAATCATTATACTATTATCATTTTTTATGTTCTTATTTTACTATTTCTAATCCGATTATTAGGAATCTCTATGAAAGTTCCAGATAAAATATTAATACTTGTAAGGAAAAGAAAGAAAAATTTTCTAAGAAGGCTCAATTTAGAAGGTTTTAGTCCACCTTCCTCTCTGTCCCCTCTCTTTCTTTCTTGGAAAGAGACTAACAACCTCTTCCTCTACAACGTTAGTTGCCCCTCTTCTTCTAATAGGGATGAGCATTCTGCGAGTTGTTGGGACAATTACTTGTATTTTGGGTTTTCTTGTTTCTCTTGTTGTTTCCCTTGTTTGGTTTTGTTACTTTACGCTTGTTGTCTTTGTTCTCCTTGTGTTTCCACTTGGTCTTTGGGTTGTGGTTCCCCTATGGCCACCTTAAGGTCTGCCATTTGTTTTTTGTGTGAAAGAATTTTTTAAGGTTAATTAACCATGAAAGCAATTTAATGTCTTTTTCATGAAGGCAACAAGAATCGAAAACGAACAAACACTAGTGACTAGTCGTATTAATTGTCCTAAGATAGTAGTTCTCTCGTTTCTCATCAGCACGCCAATAATTCATCCGGTCATTTTGGAGCCCTTTCTAAAACTTTTTTTTTTTTTTCCTTATTAAAAAAATTCCCATAATTTATATAAATTAGGATTAACACTCCAAATTTATTAAAACTATAATTTTTAATCCAAACATTAAAAAAAAAAAACAACAATTACTAGAAATATAACAATATGAGTATGCAAGAAATTCTTGTATTAAGAAAAAAGAGTTCTTAATATCTTTAATTTCCATTTATTAAGATAAAAACTACAGAACTCATTATTGTCACATAATTTTAACAAGCCAACTAAAATAAAGATAACCCACTTAAATATTTGACCTCAATATTCATTTCGAAGTCTTATATATTTTACGTATTATTAGACCATATAATATTTCTAGCCCAAGCATGGTTCTGCTTTTTTAAAAGCCATGATTTGCTTCTGCTTTTCAGAAGGTAGTTTAACATCAGTAGCAAGTCCAATTGCCTGTAGAAAGTTTATAACCCACCATGTCATGTCAAGTTGCCACCATTCAAGCCCATGCCGTGCTGAATTCTCGAATGCATGGTGGTTGTTATGCCAACCCTCTCCAAAAGTAAGCAGTGCCACCCACCTAAATAACAAATCAAGTCAAAGTAATGAATTAAACATCTTAACTTTGTTAATCAACCTCTACAAGAAAAGCTAGCTAGGGTTTTTAATCTCTGTACCAATTGTTCTTTGACAAATCACCCGTGTTCCATTGTTGCTTTCCCCATGTATGGCACAAAGAGTTTACAGCAAATGTAATATGGAAAACCAACACAATCCTCACAGCCTGCAACAGAGCCAAGACGATCATGCACTACTAGCCTAATAATTATGAGTAAATAAGACTTATTCCCCCTAAATTCTTGATGTACTAGACTAGGTATATTCATTTTTACTCGTATTCGTCAGAAATCCGATGAGTCAGACAGATACGTATCATAAATTGTTCGGAAACTCAACAGATCGATCAGATATCTGATCCAATACTTGGTGAGATAACCTATCGATTTTAATTAATTAATAAATAATTTTATATATTGGAATATAAAAATTTCCCGTGTTTGATCCTGGCTCAAACTAAATTATTTTTAGCATTTGATGAATACGGGTCAAATATCAATATCCGACCATTGCATTTGCTTATACTAGACTTAAAAATTCACATGCATGATTACTTTTTTATGGAATTTAAAAGTTAGGGATTTAAGTCTTATTTATAATAAACGATAAGAACGCAAGTCTATTTTTATTAGTTTGATGAATCTAAATCTAGTAAAATAAAATTATAGGAAATTTAAGTTTAGTTCACTCTATGATAATATTTACAAAATACCTCCTATGACATGAATTGTACTCTTACCATTCCCCATACGAGAAAGGGACGTCCTCCTACACGATATAGAACAACTGCAAGAGCAATCGGATGAAGCATGTATGTGCTTCGAAGAAACCTGTAGAAAGGTTGCTTCTCGAGATCATTGACATTGTTTGATCTGCCATGTTTTGTGTATAGAGTGAAGATGTTGCTCGGTAATATCTGTCTTGTTGTATTTTGTCTTCCTTCATAAAATTCTGGGGTCACCTTTTTAGTTAAAGAATAAGAGTCGAACGTCCAACCTATGTGACTGAACCATACTCCTTCGATAGGACTATGTGGGTCTCTTTCAGAATCAACGAAGCGATGGTGGTATCTATGTGTACTCACCCAATCGATCGGATCACCCTGCAAACGTTTCATGTAAGGTTCCGAATTAGTCGATCGTAATAGATTTTGAACTTAAAACAGCTCGAGCTAATACAAAATGACCGAATTATATAAAGCGTCGTCTGAACTGAACATCAAAGTTTCAACGCCATGTTGCATTACCAGTAGTTTCTAAAGCTCGAGTTGTTAAGAAATAACTCAACAAATATATATTAAACTTTACGAGCACTGACATGTATCTCGTATGTAAGCTTTTATTATTAGAAAGTGAGAGGCTAAATATCTTGAATGTGAGCTTAACAATAGGTGAGGTTGTATGTTTTGAACTAGAAGACCAAAGGCCGGCTCCTCTCTATAGGCACGAGAGACCACTACTTAGGGATTTATGAGGGGCTTCAAATAATTATTATATATACATTATATATTGTATTGAAATTTGGATAGTGAATTCATTTTCACACGTACTATACATATAACTGTTACTCCTTATATAAACTAATGAGTAAACAAAATTAAGTAACACTGTGACATAACTAATTACCTGAAAAGCATGGACTCCGCAGTAAGCAAACAAGTATTCAAGGCATTTGGGAAGCTTGAAACTTCTATGCGTAAGATTCCTATGATAAGAGAGTGTAATCCCGAAAAGACCAGTCCCAACTGCCAATATCAAAGTGACACAAAGAGCATTCCAAGTGAATTGGAATGGTGCTAAGAAGCAAAGCCCATGCAGGATCAAATGAACTGCAGCAGAACGTCTGTCTAATTCCGTCCATTTCCTCTCATCATTTTCCTCTTCAACACCTTCTTTTGCCGATTGCATGATTAGTTGAGAAGAAATATTTAATTGGTGCATGCATATGAGAAGGTTAGAGAAAGTGGGGACATGTATTTATAGCAAATTAAGGGTGAAGATGGAGAAATTCAAAAAAAAAAAAAAAAAACTTTTATAAGTAATACTATATTATGTTTATAATCTGATAAATAAAATTTATTATATATATATAATTTTATTAAATAGTATGATTTTATTTATCAAACTATAAAAATAATGTATAAGCGCGACTCATTGAATAATTTCTCACAAATAATGTACATACATATACATAGACTAGACAATGGGGGAAAGAAGAGATATATACAAGTTTGATATATAAGTAGAATATTAATAAATTAATATTTTGAAATAATCCGTTAAATTTACAAAATTTATAAATAAAATTTATAGAGGTTTCATACATTATATTATATTATATATAATGCATATAATATATATACAATATATAAGTTTAGACGTATATTATGCCACGTGTGTCTTTTGTCATATTTATAAACAAACTTCTTAAAGTGCTCTGATTCCATAATTTACAATCAAACGACAAAAAATATATACTTATTTTATAATAAATTCAACACTAAAATATACTAATTTTCGTTCAACACTAATTATTTAAATAAAATAATAAAATTAAATCAATTAATTACCGTACATAATAATCGGCCAAGTATACTTAATAAATGCAAAATCATCTCACGCCCACACTATATCGAGCTCAGTCCCAATCAAATCTCAATTTTTATTATTTATTATAAATATTTATTATTTATAATTAATTCTAAATATTTTTAAAAAATTAATAAAAAAATATATTTAATTATATTTATAAAATATTTTTATACTTAAACGTCTAATTCATTTCATTTTTAACGGCCGAAAAATCCAACGTGATCTAGGACCGAATTCTAAAAATATTTAATATCTGTCGGTTTGATATTTGAGGTAGACTGGGCAGTAGGCAAAGAAATTAGATGCGACGTAGGTTTGATATTTGGCGCATGAAGTTGATTGATGTGTCATTTTTGTCAAAATTTTGAGGGTTTTTTTTTTTTTTTTTTTTTAAATACATTTGGATGGGTTAAAATTATTTTTTCTATTTATAAATTAAAATATAATTAAATTCAAAGATTTTTTCTATTTTTTCTTCATAAAAGTATAGGTTAGTCATTCATTTGCCAATTTAAGCGATAGTAAGTAAAATTTGAGAGATTAATCTTTTATTTAATGAAAGGAGTTAATTTGATTCGCTTAAAATTATTAAATTTTAAATAAAAAGATTTAAAAATTTTAGTTAAGATGAAATAAATAAATAAATTATTTTTAAAAAAATATATATTAATTTAATTTTTTTATATCATTTCAACCAAAATTTTTAATTATTTTATTTAAAAATCTAATAATTTCAAATTAAACAGATTAATTCAATCAAATGAAAAAAAAAATGATGTTTAAGATTAGTTGGATATTAAATCAAGCAAGTAATAATACTACCTTTTACTTGAGTTCATATTTAAGCAAACATATAAAAAAATCTTACTTATCTATGACTTAAGTAAATTATTAAAGATGAAATAGTAAGAAAGAGTATTAGAGCATACCAAGCTTTTAACATATGACACATTTTGAAAACTATAGTATATTCCAAAGTATTTGGACAAGAAGCATTATTTGGGATTGAAATGTAAATCACATTTTGGTCACTACTATGAGGAAAATCCGATCACACGTAGCATAGCTTGCTGTAAAATCTGCAGCATGTTGAATGGTTGACTTGCTTTTAGTCTAGTCTTTGATGTATAAGTATTTACTCTTTATCATTCCTTATTTCCAACAAATTGTTCTTCTATTTTTGTTTGATTTTTGAGCTTTTACTCTCAAAACTTTATATCTAGAAATTCCAACATCTTCGATACTTTCAAAATCTATGAAACCCATGTCACCCGACCATTCCAACCCAATCCACTCATGAATCCTATGACTCCTATCGGAGTTCAGATAGGATTAAAACAAAAAACACATGATCACGGATCACCCGGCTCACTTTTAGTTTAGCTTATGATAGAAAGTAATTTAAAGCTCCACCTACTTGAGTCAAACTCTAGCCTATATATAGCCATCGGCCAGGACCAGGGAATAAATTTTGTGACTAAAGAGCCAAACTCTAGGCTTTACCTATATATATATAGGCAGGACCAGGAAATAAATTTTTGACATTTGCCCAAACTCTAGCTAGCTTATGGACAATACCAAATTACAGAAAATTATGAGATGCCTACATGCAACTGATGAGTATAATTACCTGATGATGATCCAGATCCACCCATTTATTTCGGCAAGCTGGAGATCAGACAGCTTTGCTAGAAATTTACAACTATCACATTAATCCGACAATTTGAATTATCAAAACATTGGTTTAAGTTTAAGAATGTTTATCGTGCAGATAAAATGCGAAACAAGTCTTGAAAATGCATGTGAGCAGTGAGCTAGTCTTAGTCAAGAGTGAGCCGCGTTTGAACAAAGGATCAATATTTGCTTGTTCTAGCCCTATTACCATCTTAATTCGCGATGGGGTCTAACCATGTACGTAGTATGTACATGGACATGGTTTGGTGTTAAGCTAACTAGGCAGCCTATTTCAAAGATCAAGAAATGTGGATTAGATGTTCAATAATGAGATAAGAACAGTTGAAAACAGAGAAATTCAAGAACAGTAGAATAGATACGTATACGTATATGTACATATACAAGTGTATGTTTGAAGATGATGAGTACATACGTAAGACTCGTTGAATATGTTCCCATTTTCCTACTATTTTATCCTCCATGCATGGGATCTGCCGTTTAGATATAGGTATTGTCACAGTATCTAGGTATTAATATTTATAATCTCAAAAAGACAATCAAAATCAAATGGAATATTATAAAACTCTATGAAAACTAACACAATAAGTCAAAACTAATTTGTTTTTTTTTACTTAATTAATAACTAATTTTAAAATATATAAACTCTTAAAATTAGATTATAAAGTTAAATACTGACATGAGATTATATAAACGATGTGGGAATTCAACTCAAAAACGAGGAATTAACCTAATGCAAAAGACGCACCTCAAAATACATTCTCACTCCTTTTGCAAACTCACTGTTAAGTGTTGAAAATAATACAAAATCAGCAAGACAACAACTCTCTCTCTCTTTCTCTCTCTCTCTGTGATCTCTAGGCTGTGTCCTAGCATTCTTTCATGGAAAAAGTTTTAAATCTTTGTGATCTTGCTTTTGCTTTGCTCGTACTTTCCAGCAAGAGAATCAAACAGGATTCCAGCCCCTAATCCAACGGCCAAATCGATAGTGTAATGGCCTCTAGTGCCCAACAGCCTCACCGACTGAAGAACATTAAGGAAATCGAACACGTAAGCCAGTTCCCACCTCTTCATCCTCCTCATGTCTAGTGATGCAATCACAGATCCCGCCACGTGTCCCGAAAAGAACAGGAAGAATGACACGTTCCCCACCGGAAAGTCAACCCCTGACCCCAAAAATCCCTAATAAAGTATGGAGAGAGTTAATTACCGTGAAATCTTAATTAATTAGTGGGTTTAATTATGTTAATTAATTATTTATTTTTACCTGAGGTAAAGGGAGTTGAGTAGAGTAACCTAGAATTCCCCGACATGTGAACATGAACAAGGCAGAGATTGTCGCTCTTGGTCGACCCTCCATTAGCCACGTCCATAGTATGTACGTGGATTGCATTCCCACAAATACCTGTTCATTTTAATAATATTATTATTTTTTAAATTAATTATTCCATACATATTCCAAAGAATTTATTATATAAATATAAATTGAATTTCTTATATAATTCATTGCAAAAAGTAAGAATTTCTCTTATTTAATGTTTGAAAATTAATAAATTAAATTTAAAATTTATTTAATCTATATATATATAAGATTAAATAATTAAATAAAAAAGAAATGAGCTGTCCTACAAAATTCTTAGTCACGGATTTTTGTTTTTTTCTTTCCATTTTTGTGGAGGAAAAATAAATTTAAAAAAAAAAAAAAAGAGTCAAACGCCTACGCGACAAGGCGCGTTTTGTGAAACGCACCGTATTGAGCGCCGCCAACGAAGTATTGAGCTCGGGCCACGAGGAGAGAATCCGATGGAGAGATCTGGTAGCGAAGAATCCCAAATCGAACGGCGGGGAAGAAGATGGGACCATGAGCAGCGTGTACTCGACTCCCATGAAAAACAGCAACCCCAGTCCGAACAGGCACGGCAGCCAATGAAATCTCGCCACGTACACCACATCCTCCATTGTCCAGTTCACGAACGAATGAGAACTCTTGTTCGAGTAATTGTCATAGCACGAGTCTACACAAACACCAGCACAGCCATTAGTAATCTTGCCGTTACCGTTAGTGATGGCTTGGACGACGGGGGTGTAAATGGAGTCTTCGCCGTTAAGTCTGAGCCTCTGCTTGACAGAGCGTAATGTGGTGGTGCCGTTCATGGTGGCGCAAGAGGCAGTAGCGGTGGAAGGAATCAGAAGCGTATTGGGAAGGGTGTGATCCGTTGGATAATGTATATAAATCACGAGGAGGAGAGAGAGAGAGAGATGAGAGGAGGGGAGAGGAGGGGAGAGGAGTATGGGGCGGAGTTCACAAAGAGTGGGTGGGAAAATCTGGGAGTTACTTTTTGGGAGTTCACAAAGATTGGGTGGGATTTGGGAGTTATTTTTTGGAAATATAATATTTTGCCCCTCTAAATTACTTTATTATTAGATTTAACCATTCTGAATTATTACATCTTAAAAATACTCACCTTAAATTATTATTATATTTGTTTTAGTCTCTAAACTATTACATATTAGAAATAACTTCTTTAAACTACCATTTTATTAGATTGAATCCCTCAACTATTATGTTTTACAATTATCTCCATTAAATTATTATTATATTAGACTTAACTCTATTTATATTTCTATTTCAGAGTGCTAAGTATAATAAAGCAGTAATTTAGAGGAATTAAATCTAATAAAGTGATAAGTTTAAAGAGAGTAATTGTAATAAGTGATAATTTAGGAGTTAAGTCAAATATAATATAATTAATGGGGTATTTTTAAGAGTGATAAATTAAAAGGACTAAATCTAATAGGATAATAATTTAAGAGGGCAAAATATAATTTAACTTTAATTTTTTTGGTGGGATTCTTATTTTAATTATTATTATTTTTATTTAGGTTAAAACATAAAAAGGAAAAAAAAAGAGAACACTTTTTTGGTAGTGTGATAGGTTGAAACGGGAGTCTGTGGTTGAAATGTGTAAAAGCCAGTTGGAACTTTTGCGTAAAGAAGTGATGCCGTTTTGAACACGGAGGCGTTGGGATTTCTAATTATATAAGGAATTTAAATTGTTAGTATATATTTTTAAATATTATTGAAATTAATATTATATATAAAAAAAAAAAAAAATTCACTTCCTTTTCTTTTTCTTTCTTAGTATTAACCAAACGCAGATTTTGAATCAATTTTAGAATTAATCACGGTTTCTTAGTAAGTGTAGGCACTAATCAATATCATAAAGTCAAAAGAATTACATCCCAAATATTTCATACCGGTCAAAGAAATACATTTTTTTTTTCTTTTTTGACCCCCTAAATCTAAATGTGACAAACATTTTGCCACACAAATTTTCTAAAATTACCAGTTCACCACCACAAGGTAATAAATATCTCTTATTAATCCACCAATCAATATTTACAATTAATTAATTAAAATTCAAAAAGTCATACACGAAACCGCATATTAGTGATGTTACAACAAAAGACAGTATAATACAAATAATTAAATTATAAAACATAGTTCGGTTTCTTCTAGGTTTTTTAGCCTAGTTGGTGGGTGATCCAATCTTTGTGGAATTTTAAGGTGGGGCCGAACTCAAGAATAGCCCTTCTTTTTTTTCTTTTTTCTTTTTTTTTTTTCTTTTTTTCTAAAATAAGATTTCATTAAGTAAAAATAATATAAACTGATTAAAAAAAAAAAAAAAAAAAAAAAAAAAAAACAATAAGGCCAATAAGAAAATCAAATAAAACAAACAAACTAAATACATGAACCCATGAAGCAAGAACAGCAAATCTCAGCTGATAATGCTATTTCCATTTATAAAGGAGAGCACCCTTTAAAAGAAGCTATCAAAGAAAAACGGATCATAAAACGCGTTCAACATCATAATATATAAAATTGGACGGAATGAAAACAAGATCACTACCTCTTTTTTATGTCATACAAATTTCTAGCTTGATGGGTCGGTGAATTAGTCACATTCCCATTGATCATATTTCCATTAAAGAAAAAAAAAAAAGCTCATGAAAAGCATGTAACATGCACATTGAAATTAAAGCGTGTATGGAAATTAAGAGGGTAGAATAAGTAGGGTTGGTCAAATCCTCTGATCCGATTCAACCGGATCATGGTCGGAATCGCTTGTTATATGCATTGGGTCTTGGTTGAATTGGATTGGGGTGTTTGGATTCTGGTCGGTCGGATCCGATCAAAATATGACTATTTGTGTTTTTATTTTCTTAGCGAAAAGGAAATAAATATGATTGATGTTATTAAAAGATAAATAAATTTTGTAATAAGAGAATAAGTTAAATATGTATTAAGAAAAATAATTAAATGAGTTAATTTAAGAGAAATAAATGTTTTTTTTTTTTTAAATAAATGAGTTAATCAAAGAAATTGCTAAGGAAAAACTTTAATCAAGATCATTTTCTCTTTTAATAATAAATACTATAAAATAAAAAATTATAATTATAAAGAAAATAAGTTGAATTTCGGTTGAATCTGAGATGACTTCATTTGACTAGATCTATTGAAATATTTCACTCTGAACGTAGCCTAGAATATGCCTCACAAAGTATAATATCATGAATGTGAACAAACATGTGGCCAATAGCAATTTGTTTTTGAATATATTTTCAGTGTGGGGCGTTGCTGGATCGGTTTGGATATTGCGGTGAAATGTTGGATGGACTATGGAGTGATCAATGATGTGAATATTATCAAGAAAGGTGGATTGATGATTGTTGTTGTGTACCGGATAATAGTATTTCGATCACAAAAAGGGCACTGACTAGTTTCCCTTGCTCTTTTTTAACTATTTGGTTGTTTTCTTCTCTCCTTTTGCCTTATTTCTTCTCCTCTTCATGATAGCCGGGGGACTTCCGACTATTACCGGAAGGAACGAAGAAATCCAGCAAATGTTCGTCTGAAAAAGACTTCCCGACTATAACCCCGGTGTTCTGTTTTCCAGGTATGTGTCCTCCAAAACACTGTTGGATTGCTAGCTAGGAAACCAAATTTTGGCATCTAACACATTCTATAACATTAGAATGTCTTTATAGTTTCTTATTCTTACTTCCCTCGATTCATATGAGATGAGGTATTAGATACCAAACTTCTTTACTCCATGCATCCTTCTTGTGTACTCTTCGTTTCAGAACACAAAAACCAAACTAAAGAAGGTACACAAGAAACACTAAAAACAGAATACACAAAACTAAAACTAGCTAGTTTAGCTCCCTTTACAACTGAGGTAAAAGATTCTGTCTTACCACTCTAGTCACGTCTGTGCTAGACACGACGCCGTTAAGTAAGCCCTGCTGGTCGATGACCCAAATCCGGTGCACTTGTTTCGTGATAAGCTTGTCGACCACTTCGCCTAGGGAAGATTCTTCTTGACAAGTTACTAGCTCTCTAGTTGATGAAGCCTCTGAAAAAGTGTTTGAGCCTGTAAATAAAGGGCTTGTTGAGATTATCTCAGTGAATTCTAGTGCACTTAGATTCATCCATGATTGCAATGTGGCAAGGTGACAGCCCCTCAAATCGGTCGCGGAAAATGTACCCACAAGTTCCCTTCCTTTTCCCTGTAAAAGTCAAACCATAGATTCAAATCAAGAAAATAACCTCCAAGATAGTTAACCTACTATGTGATCTTATATCAAACCATGTCGAGAATATCGTCTCATATCCAGAATATCTGGAAAACTGGCTTATTATGACTACATACATTAATAAGCTCGCCATGATTTTCGTCAATTGAATTTGATCTGCTTCCGACAATTGGAACCGCACTCAACAAACCACTTTTCATGCATCTAATTGCTTCCCTAAGTTTGGTCCTATCAGTGATCGCATAAACTTTTTCAGTGATTGCTTCTAATTCCTTAACACTTTGCCCCATGATGCCTTCTAGTTCCGAATCGAGTTCTTTTATGAATTTCAAGACATCCATTTGAGTTAGCATCTGATAGCTTGATGCCGACTCAGCAAGTTCGACTCCGGCTACAGCTACGTCAGGTGCTTGTCCGTCCACCGGTATCAGAGCACGGTGGATCCCCTTGCTAAATACTTCCATACAGTCCAAGACACTGAACACACACACACACACATATATATATATACACACACATGTATGCATACATTCAATAGAAAGAAGGATTGACGGGCTCGCAACTAAGTTCAAGCGGTTTACTCACCTAGTATTAGGATTCAGAGTCCACAAACTCAAGCCCTCAACGCTATGACCGATGACCGAAGAAACCGGGACCGCCATCTTCCGATCAAGATCGAACCCACTATCATGGTGATCACCACCCTTCATATGACGATGATGAATATCATCAACACCCCCTCCAGCAATATGTGCCAAGATATCAAGCATAGTGACCATCCCTATGTAGTGCTTCCGCACAACCCCAGTCTGCTTATCTGACTCCATAATCATCGATCCTCCGGCTCCAATCCAGTGTCCAGGTGGAGCCGCCACGGGCACCGCCACCACCCGGTTGGCTACCAGAGCGTTCATGGTGTGGGCCAGGGTGGCCGTGTAGGGCACCTCCACTAGCCTTCTCTTGTCAACCATTAAATCCCTTACTCTCTTGTCTCCTAGACTTTGATTATGATGATCCGTAGCTGTCGTAGTAGTACTATTGAACTCATTTTTTGTTGTCGGGTTCATGTTGAGTTGCATTTCGTTTTTTTTTCTGTTTTTGTGCGTAAGAGATTTGTTTTTCGGAAATGTATAATGGAGGGAAGATCGTAATAGATCACGGCAACAACAACATTTGATGCGTCATGTTGTATTGTTCGTGTACGTGTCGAGAGAATGCTAAGCCATTGTTGCATGCTTATGTTCCTTGGTGACACGTTGTTGAAGGTTGGATGGTGGGCTCCATTTGTGTAGATGAGTAGGTGGTGATGGACAACCCAAACGGAAGCATAACGGTATAAAACTGAAACATAATGATAGAAACGTCCGTCGGGGAGTTCGGATTGCGACCTGAATTAGTGATAGTTCATGAGTTATTGATGATAAAATTATTGATAGTAATAAGATAATAGATTATCTTAAGAGTTGGATTACTTATCGGAAATGGGTTAGTATTATATAAAGAGAAGGCTGGTAATTGTTGGGGTATGGTAAAAGTTTCTAATACCGTGAGTTGGATCTTTGGGTTACTAGCACCGAGGATAATCATTAACGGCAAATATGTCGATCAAGTAAGTAAGTTCATGAAATGCTCAAATTTCCTTCTTACACGATAGCATGCCTTACCTGGGTTAACATTAAAGTTTCATCTACTCTACATGTCATGTATACATTAGTATCTCGTGATATACATAAATGCATTATACCATATATGTTATGTGCTATAAATTTCCATATCCCATTCCTTTGATCATTCCCGTGAACTCATAAGTAGCCCACTTCAATCCATGCACCAAACCACTCTTTCTTGTGGTTTTGCTATGACTTAGCCTACCACATTTACTTCCTTTTCCTCATAACCTTATAAATTGAACACACAAGCCCAATTACCCCCTACACTCTCACATTACAACCTCTTCAAAAGAAAATGACATTCTTTTCCTCACCACCAAAAGAAGCTCCAAAGGTACTTTTCATCCTAGTTGTGCTTAACGGTTTTGTGTCGCTCGGTATGTCTTTTACTGTTATCATATCGGATTCTGGTGTCCCTTCTGCTCTGGTGGATGGACCACAGTCTGGGTTCTCTATGAACAAGATTAGGGCGCGAACTGACACTCGAGAGCAAGAAGCGGTCTATGAAATCATGCGGGCCACTGGGAATGAATGGGCAACGGATATTCCGGATGTATGTCGAGGCCGGTGGCACGGGATTGAGTGCATGCCCGACAAGGACAATGTCTACCACGTCGTGTCTCTGTCATTCGGAGCATTATCCGATGACAATGCCTTTCCAACATGTGACCCGACCAAATCCTATATATCAACTTCCATTACCAAACTTCATTACATTAGGAAGTTGTTGTTTTACCGTTGTTTCAGTTATAATCCTCAACCCATCCCATCCTTTTTGGGCCAATTGGGCTCCACGTTGCAAACTTTGGTCCTTAGGGAGAATGGTCTTGTGGGCCCCATTCCTAATGAATTAGGCAATCTTACCCGTTTGAAGGTTCTTGATCTTCACAAGAACAATCTTAACGGGTCGATACCAGATTCATTGGGCCGGATAATGGGACTAAGGTCATTAGATTTGAGCGGGAACAAGCTAACAGGCCCGATACCGAGTCTAAGCTTACCAGATCTCCATATTATGGATCTAAACCAAAATCTTCTAATAAGCTCAATCCCATCTAGTATTACAGTCTGCCACTCATTAATCAAAATGGATTTTAGTCACAATCAACTAACCGGGCCAATACCCGGTTCCATTGATGGCCTTAAAGAGCTTATGCTTATGGATTTAAGCTTCAATCGGATCTCAGGCCCATTTCCAATCTCCCTTAGTGGGCTAACTAGCCTTCAAGCTATGAATCTTAAGGGTAACCCAATGGGTGAATCCACAACGATTCCAAATGATGCATTTGATGGCATGAAGAATCTAATGACCTTGATTCTATCAAATATGAATCTGCACGGCCCAATTCCAGCATCATTGGGCCGGTTACCAAACCTTCGGGCCCTACATCTTGATGGCAATCAATTGAATGGCTCAATCCCACTTGATTTTGGCGGCCTGAAACATGTCAATGAGTTAAGGCTTAATGACAACGAGCTAACTGGGCCTGTTCCGTTTGGGAGAGAAATGGTGTGGAGGATGAAGAGCAAGCTTAGGCTTTATGACAATCCGAGTCTTTGTTACAACCCGAATAGCGGATTTGAAGACGGTCTGGACCCATCTTATGATTCGGGTATTGGGCTATGTGACATGCAGAGATCCGGGTCGGCTCGTACGGTTGAACATCTTTCCATTACTGAAACTGTCATGCCTGTAAGAGCTTGTGCATCAGGTAGAGGATCAGTAGTTCATCAAATGACAGACGTTTTGTTAACATGTTTCTGGTTTGTTTCATTATTATTGTAGTACGTATTAACTTGATGTTTTAAAAGTCGGGTGTTTGAATACTCGAAAAATGGTATAAAAAAAAAAAGAAGAAGTTGTAAGTAGTATATGGTTGGATGATTGATAGAAATTTGATGCTTCCAAATTTAAGAGGTTAAATAATCAAATTGAGAGAATGAAGAGTCTAATTGATTACAACCAACTACGTGTTAATAATAGCTATGGTTATATGCAATTGATTAATTAATTATTTTTATGCGTATGAAATACTTATATATAAATTATAGTATAGTGCCTACTATTATGAAATTTCAAAGGGTAGCATCTTTCGAAATTTATAAATACATATGTTAAATTTTTGATAATTTAAAAATGATTCGAAAAATTAAAAAATCACATTTAAACTATATAATAATTAAAAAAATTGAGTAGAGATTATATATATTATATATTTAACTCAAAAAATATAAATATACATTCACTTCATTTTACAAAAATACAGCTACATAATACATACATGTTGATCATATAACATGTATAAATCTTTCGTAACCGACCCGTTTTTTATACGTACCTCACTGTCAAATGGGTTCGGGTTGCTTGGCCGGGCCAGTATGACGAGTATGGCATCATAATAAGGTACAATTATTAGTTTTTTTTTTTTTTTTTTTTTTTTTTTTTTTCAAGCCTTACGGCGCTAATAATTTCAAAGTTTCAACAGTTCGTGATAATCATAACAAAGTAGCAAACGTCATGGATTAGAAGAAGAATATAATTTTTTTTTTAAAGAAGGGAATAAAAAAAGTTTTGTTAATTGGAAAGTCTAACGGTTAACGTCTTCACGACCCATACAAATTTACAGAGGAACAATCATGAAAAGTATTTAAATAATTAATTAATAATTATTTATTATTAATTATTATCATCATACACCAAATCAGAAGTCACCATGTCTGATTTTTTATCAGAAGAAAACTTCTCCATAACGAAACAATTTCTTCTTTCTCTTCTCCTTTTTCCATCTCAGTGTGGCTAGAAAGAAGAAGATGGTTTGCTAGGTGTACGAGAAATAAAGTTGTGTTTGTGGGTTATTTTTGAATTTTTTTTGATTCTTCAGGGACCTTGGTAGAGAAGATCAAGAAGAAGAGTGCAAGGGGAAGGAGGGTATATGGCCTTTTTCTCAAGCTTGTGCTGTGGTGTTGGTTCTGATCGGTATGTTAAGAATCAAAATCAGCCCTTTTGTTTTGTCTGATGATCAGATTCAGATTTATTTGTTATAAAACTAAGAACATGTTTATTTTTTATTTTTTATTTTTATTTGGTTTAGGAAAACAAGAGAGAAGAACTCAGATAGCAACCAGAAATGGAGGGTCTATACGTTGAAGGAACTTCAACAGGCTACTAACAGTTTCAATTATGATAACAAGGTCGGAGAAGGCGGATTCGGCAGTGTTTACTGGGGTCAGCTTTGGGATGGATCACAAGTAATCAATTTTTGTTATTTATTTCCTTAATCATGATTTTAATCTAATCTTAACCCTCCAATTCGGTTACGCTGATTGAAACAAATGTCTATTTTCTCCGGTTTGACTCGAATCCGAGACCTAGTGGGTCTCAGGTGAGTCTAATTGCATGCACCTTTGTTGTACCCATTTGGCATTTACTATAAGATGATGATAGATTACACTGTATTGGAAGGTTGTGACTTATGCGTTTGCTAAGGCTCCCTTCATCAATTGTATAAACTAGCTCTGAAAGTGATTGTCTCTTCAGATTGCAGTGAAGAGACTGAAAGCATGGAGCGACAAGGCGAATCTCGAGTTTTCCGTTGAAGTCGAGATATTAGCTCGAGTTGAACACAAGAATCTTCTAAGTCTGCGCGGCTATTGTGCTGAAGGCCAAGAGCGTTTAATCATATATGAATACATGCCCAATCTGAGTTTAAATTCTCATCTTCACGGCCATCACTCGTCCCAATCTCTCCTAGATTGGGACCGTCGGATGAAAATCGCAATCGGGTCAGCAGAGGGACTAGCGTAAGTACCAAAGACTATATCATTACTAAACTCAATTATGATTTAGAACTTAACTTTTACTGAACATGTTGTAATCGTTCTAGGTACCTTCACCATGAAGCAACCCCGCGTATTATTCACCGAGACATTAAGGGTAGTAACGTACTAATAGACCAGGATTTCCAAGCTAGGGTTGCTGATTTCGGATTTGCGAAACTTATCCCGGACGGCGTGACACATGTCACTACAAAAGTAAAGGGTACTCTTGGCTACATTGCTCCGGAATATGCTATGTTAGGGAAAGCATCTGAGAACTGTGATGTTTATAGTTTCGGAATACTCCTTTTAGAACTTATAAGCGGGAAAAGACCGATAGAGAAATTAAGCAGTACTGTGAAACAGATGATTGGGGATTGGGCCTTGCCGTTGGCTCGTGAGGGGAAGTTTGATGAAATGGTGGATCTTAAGTTGAGTGGGAAGTATGTAAGGGAGGAGGTGAAAAGGGTTGTTCTTGTTGCACTAGTTTGTGCTCAAACTCAGCGTGAGAGAAGGCCCGCCATGGTTGAGGTGGTCAAGCTATTGAAAGGAGAATCTAAGGACAAGTTTGCTAAGGTAGAAGATGATGAATTGTTTAAGATTGATAGTCTCGGCGAGCCTGGAGACAAAGGTGAGGTCGAAGTTACGGGAACTAGCTCAGATTCTATCTCGGAGGAGAAGAACTACTCAAAAGAACAACAGTCTGGGACTTCTGGATGAATAATGTTCGTTTTTGTTTTTGAGTGATTTGAAAAAGGCTATGTTTGTGTTTCTCTTCTACACTGTTGTCTTTGAGTTTGGTTCTGTTTCAAATTTTGGGGAAAAATATGAATTGGCACTGAAACTGTGTCACTATCACTCTTACCCTCATGTTGTGTTGATTGATATAAATGTGCAATTATATTTCTCTATTAATTAATATTAATACTTAAATTTCAAGACCAAATTTCTTATATACTTTCTCATAAATAAATATAAATATAAACAAATAATAAAAATATAAATAAAAATATAAATAAAAATATAAATAAAAATAAAAATAAAAATAAAAATAAAAATAAAAATATAAATATAAATATAAATATAAATATAAATATAAATATAAATATAAATATAAATATAAATATAAATATAAATATAAATATAAATATAAATATAAATATAAATATAAATATAAATATAAATATAAATATAAATATAAATATAAATATAAATATAAATATAAATATAAATATAAATATAAATATAAATATAAATATAAATATAAATATAAATATAAATATAAATAATAAAAAGGAGATACAAATCGGGCCTTAATACTTGATCTAATCATAATACGTAACGGCCTGTGTCCCCATCTCCTCATCATTCATCAAACTTACTATAAGTTTTAGGAGAGACCGTCCCGTTTCTTTCTGCCTCCTTAATCGAGCGAAGAGCGATTCCCAAACTTTACCCTAATCCCTAAATCTCTCTGAAATTCTCTTGATATTTGGATTGAATTGCGTGCGTTTAGGGAGAAGACAAGGAGGTAGGATCTGCAGAATTCGTGAAGGGGAAGCAGGGACGATGTCTGCTGCCGTGTGTGGATCCAAGAGAGCTTTTTTTGAAGAAATTCCTTCCTCCCCCTCCTCGCCTCCGATTTCTAAGCGCCTCCGCTGCTCGTCTTCTACTTCTCCGATTAGATTCTCTCAGCCCTCTCTCGTTGACCAGCTCCGTGCCATCTTCCCTCTCATGGACGCCCAGGTGAGGTCCCTCCCCCTCTAGTAGATTCTAGATATTATGCTGTCATTGTTCTTATGCGTGAGTCGGGATATTCTCGATCGAAACCGTTTCTTAGTCGTAAGATGTTTTGATTTCTCTTCGTTGTAGCTTCAGGCTGAATGATACTTATTTTTGGAATTACTGATCAAGAGCTTACTTAGATCAGTTGAGCTAAATCAATAATATATGGATATCTCTGATTAAAACTGGGATTATATATGATTCTTTTTTATTTTATTTCATCTGCAATTTACATTGTAACTCTGATAATTTCAGCTTCTCGAGAGGACTTTGGAAGAATGTGGAAATAACTTAGATGCCGCCATCAAAAGCCTGAGTGAGCTCTGTTTAGGAACTTCTACTAAAAATTTAGTTTCTCCTAACGTGCAGGAGACAGCCCCGGCTAGAGGTATCTTTTTCTTATATGTCAAAATTAGTTGAGGAGAGATGCTGTTGTGTAAAATGCAAGCTAACAGATATTTACACAAATTTGCAGGTACACTGACCAATAATGAGGATGCTGCTGCTCGTGAAAATCCATCGGCACCTAGCAGTCTTCCTACGGATGGAGCAGAATGGGTTGACTTGTTTGTAAAGGAAATGATGAGTGCATCCAGTATAGATGATGCTAGAATCCGCACCTCAAGAGCTCTTGAGGGTTTGGAGAAATCCATTAGTGCCCGTGCTAGTGCAGAGATGGCACAAACATATCACAAGGTATCTTGATTTTCATTCTAAGTTTCATATTTTCTTTTAAATGAATCTCAGTTTTCTGGGCCTTTAGACATTGAAACTGTAAGATATTGTTCGCTTAGTTCATACCTTGTAGGAGATGTTGGCTTGTTACATCATGTAAAAAAGATGTTGACATCTACTGATCATGATTAATTATAGGTTAAGTGTTCATCATAGATATAATCTGGAATCATTCATATTCAAGTAGGCATCTATATTGACATAGGTTTCCAATTGCAGGAAAACATGCATTTGAAGGAACAAATTGAAATACTAGTCCGGGATAATACAATTCTTAAAAAAGCTGTAGCTATACAACATGAACGTCACAAAGAGACGGAACAGAAGGAGCAAGAGCTGCAGCACATGAGGCCATTACTGTCTCAATATCAGGAACAAGTGAGAACACTTGAGGTTCGTAAAAGAAAACAACACCAAACCTTTGTTTCCTCTTCTTGCAAAATAACTCCATCCTACATTCCATTACAATTGCAATTCTGGTTTTTCATTCCTTTTATTTTTCTTTCATGAGCAGGTAAATAATTATGCTTTGACAATGCATCTGAAACAAGCTCAGCAAAGCAGCTCTATTCCGGGACGTTTCAATCCAGATGTCTTCTAATAGCAGATTATCGTGAAGATGCTGAATAAAGTTGCTGGATTTACAGTTTTGTTTAATGTATTAGATTCACCGATATGTTGATGTCTGTTGTTTATAAAGCATGGTTACCTTTTCAAAGGGTAATACCCGCTATAGTATTCACTGTGGAACTTCATGTCGTTACCCTTTATCGAACGACATGTTGCTCAGGTTAATCATGCGAGTTTAGTTTTACATTCCTGGAAATTTGAATTTATTGTATTAATTACTACAAATAATTCTTTTTTTTTTAATTCACACTTTCCAATCTGGAAAAAATGAAAAATAATAAATAATTTATAAAAAATATTAATTTTAAATATATTAACATTATTTAAATAATATATTCATAAATTTTGAATGTTATTTCTTCATTTCTGTATCTATAAAATGATTTCAAGGATCAATTCATCGTCTTATTCCTTCCTGTCCGAATTCGTCAGACTCTCTCTCTAGACTCTCTTTTTCAGGCAGCCAAAAGAGAGGAGGGAAAATATCAAGCAACTCCTTCCTTCCCGCGTTTTCTGGTTTTCCATGGCTAGAGCAGCTGTTTCACTTCGTCTCACCTTCCCCACCATCGCCGACCGTCCATCTACTCCTTCCTCCTCTACGTCTTCCTCCTACTCCTCTCCTTATTGTGCCTTCTTACCTCGCAGGACCCAGCTCAGGTTCCACAACCGCAACCATTTTGTCTCCATCTGTACCTCTTCCTCCTCCTCATCTTCTTCGTCCTTTTCTTCTTCGCGATTTAAATCACGGCGAGGGTTTAGCACTGTGGTTAGTGCGTCTGGAGACTATTACGCTACTCTTGGAGTTCCCAAATCCGCTAGTGGGAAAGAAATTAAGGCCGCTTATCGCAGATTAGCTCGCCAGGTACTCCATCTCTCAAAGAAATTTACTTTTAAAAAAAAAAAAAATACAAATTTTTATGGGAAAGCTGTGTGAAAAAGGATAATGTAGTTATCAATTTTGGAGTTAGTAACTGAGAATTCTCTTGTGTTAATCTGAATTGCTCATTTTCCATTTTTTTTTTGTCAAAACTACTTCTGATTCTGACTCTTTTAAGTTTCATCTTTTCCATAAAGTACCATCCTGATGTCAATAAAGAATCTGGAGCTACTGAAAAATTTAAAGAGATCAGTGCTGCTTATGAGGTACTAATTAGAAAACAACCCACTTTTATTTTTATTTGTTTGATTGATTCTTAACTTCTTCTTTAGTGAACAAATAGTTTTCTTTCATCTTGGAAGGATTTAGTAGTTTATCGTTTCAATTATGTCCTCCCTCTGTCCTTTATATGAATGTTTCGGTTCCTGTCATCAGGCATTGACTTTTTGGCCAGGCATTGTCTTTTTCTCAACTTTCTCATGAATTTCACTTGAAATATATTATTCTAACTCATTATTTTCACACTTATATGATTGTCCTTTGATTTCTGAAGTACAATGCTATCAGGTGCTATCAGATGATAAAAAGCGTGCATTGTATGATCAATATGGTGAAGCCGGTGTTAAGAGTGCAGTAGGGGGAGGATCAAATGTTTACACGGTACTCTGTGTGTGTGTGTGTGTGTGTGTGTGTGTGTATATATATATATATATATATATATTCATTTATGGTATTTAGGTTATTTTCAATCAGTAGTGAGATGCTATTGTGTCTCATTGATGCATAAAAAAACTTGCACATCCGTAATAAATGGCTTACTCAAATTTATATGTACCCCTTTTCTTTTGCAGACTAATCCCTTTGATTTATTTGAGACATTTTTTGGGGCGAGTATGGGTGGATTTTCTGGAATGGATCAAACAGGATTTAGAACACATCGACGTAGTACTGTTACTAAGGGTGAGGATTTACGGTGAGTCAAGATGTGACCAATTCTTCAAAGATGCTAAATTTTGAACTATAGAAATGTGTACGCCTTGATTCAATAATTGTACCTTATTTGTTGAGAAAAGAATATATCAATCTATTCTTAGTCTTACCTTATGTCGAATTAAGTTATGATCAATATGGTACTGAAATTTCTTGCTACAATGAACTCATATTTTTCAGTAGATTCATTCTCAAATTTCTCATCCTCCTTTTCAACTGGTTTGACTGTAGCCTCATAATTTAATTCTTCACTCTGAAAATACCGATAGTATTTTGAGATTATCATGATTAAAACATGTTTGCAGTTATGACATCACTCTAGAATTTTCTGAGGCTATATTTGGAGTGGAGAAACAATTTAAGCTTTCTCATATGGAAACATGTGAAGTTTGCTCTGGTACTGGTGCAAAGCCAGGTTCCAAAACAAGAGTATGCTCAACTTGTGGAGGGAGGGGTCAGGTTATGAAAACTGAACTAACTCCATTTGGTTTGTTTTCTCAGGTTAATTTATCACTTTCTTTTTTACTCCATGACTTATTATTCAGTTTGTGATTAGGTAAGATTTTATGAGATTCGGTCTAATATACAATTGAAGACACCTTGAAAATGTTATGGAAGACGATTATCATATCAAACCAAACTTTTATTACAATTATATTCATCATGCCATTTGTAATCAATTCCATGAAGGCATTTTAGTAATTTCTAAATCCAATTAAATAGTTTGAAAAGAAAAATTTAAGTAAAGAAGATGATTGAATCTTGATTAGAACCATAATAGGAATGGATTCATTTATTCTCGTTTACCAAATATCTTTCTCTGTGATGCTATTGTTATGCTATGAAAACTTAAAAAATTTGCAATAAGCCGTTAAACAATGTTTTTTACTTTCTCGTTATTGTTAAACTTTGCTGCCTTCTACCTGTAGGTTACTGTATGTCCAAATTGCAGTGGTGATGGTGAGGTCATATCTGAATACTGCCGGAAATGTTCTGGTGAAGGACGGACTCGTGTTAAAAAGAATATCAAAGTTAAAGTTCCTCCCGGAGTCACAGCTGGAAGTATCCTAAGAGTTGCTGGAGAAGGTGATGCAGGACCCAGAGGGTAAGAGACTAAATAAACATCTCTAAGCTTAATGAGAAAGCCTCTTTCATAAATCATTGAAAAGCTCATCTCTTATAAACTACTGTAAATAAATTTTGGCCACATGTGAGGATTTATAAATTTATAATAATATCCGCATAAAGATGTGAAAGTTTTATATGTATGTATTATATTTCTCCTTGCATCACTAATTGATCCTGTTGTTTGTGTAGGGGCCCACCAGGGGACCTTTATGTGTATCTTGATAT
This sequence comes from Coriaria nepalensis, assembly GCA_027186245.1. Lineage (NCBI taxonomy): Eukaryota > Viridiplantae > Streptophyta > Magnoliopsida > Cucurbitales > Coriariaceae > Coriaria > Coriaria nepalensis. The sequence goes on along the minus strand of CP114496.1, from coordinate 7,933,315 downwards.
AGAAGAGGTACCTGGAATTCAAAGGGATGGAATCAATCTATCGTCAACAGTATCCATCAGTTATCTTGAGGCCATCTTGGGATCTGTTGTCAAGGTTAGATCTATCACTCATTATTCTAATTTGCCTTGATAGGCATCGTTGACTGTTTTGACCCATAAAATATTGAGTTTCTTAGACTACTAATATGGTGTTTGTATATTGTACTAATTTTATAATAAGTAATCAATTGAATGACGTTTCAAAACAGGTAAAAACTGTGGAAGGGGTAGCTGAAGTACAAATCCCACCTGGCACTCAGCCTGGGGATGTCCTTGTTTTGGCGAAGAAAGGTACTCCGAAACTGAACAAACCATCCATCCGCGGGGACCACTTGTTTACGATTAAAGTTTACATACCAAATCGCATCAGGTAAAAGTGTGATTTCTTTTCGAATTAATTTTTTTCCTGTTGCTGCATTTGAAGTATCTTCTTCTTGTACTATACCCTTTATTAAGGAATTATCTAGTCTTCGACTCAAGACACTATTGCAAAAATGTCTGCATGTTGACAATATATACGAACGTATTCATCCGTGTTTAATTCAATCAAATTTTCTTTGTGAATAGTTCCAAGGAACGGGAATTACTTGAAGAACTTGCTTCACTAAAAAACCCCACCAGCACCCGCTCAAGAACTCCTACAAAGTCCCAACCAGTTATTAGTAAGTTCTTTGATCCTTTTTGGCAATCTTTGCATTTGAGAATCTGTTAGTTTACTAGAATATGTACTGCTTTTTTTTACATAATCTGAACATGGTACAATACCACATTGCAGATAGAAAAACGGAAAGTCGGAATGTAAAGGATGCCAAGGAAACCAAAGAAACAGAAGATACTGATGATCTATGGCAGAAAGTAAAAGATTTAGCCGGGTATTAACCTCCACCACAACCCCCCCCCCCCCTCCTTCCTCCTCTCTCTCAATCCTACTTTGATGTTTTGGGTACAGTAATGTTATAATCAGTTGCTAAACTGGAGAAAAATATGGAACTTACAGGTCTGTGGCGAATGGTGCTCTAAAATGGCTGAAGGACAACTTCTAGATCATTTGCTTTGCTGAAAATGATATTGTAATTTTCAGTGGGTATTCTTTCATTCCATTTTATAATCGCGATGTGAATTCATAACCCATCTTACTTGATGTGAATTGATTCTTATTTGTATGTAGCATATTAGGGTATAAGATTTAGGGTAGGCTTGATAACGTTATAAAAAAAATGCTTTTTTACATTTTCAAACGTGAAAACCAGTTTTGGAAAGGAGACAAGATTGTTTGGTAATTAATTTTATGTTAAATTTTAATTAAAAAACATTTTTCAAAAAATTGAGAAAACTATTAAAAAAACAAAATCTAAAAATATTATTATTTTTTATATTTATAAAATCAATTTTCAATTATACCACTCTTCAAGGAGAGTGGTATAACAATGACAATCTTATTATTAATATAACAATTTTTGAAGTTTGGTTTTTAGTTTCACATCCTTCTAGCTGAATCTAAATTCAACTTCTTTGTTTATAACTCAATAGTTTGGGGGATTTATGTTCATTATCTAAAAAGTTGGGAGTAAATTGTAAGTTATATATAGTTCGGGGGGTAAACTATAATTTCTTCTTTTTCGATCTTCAAATCAAAATGAAGTTAAACACCCCTTTGGCATATCTATCGTTGCTCGTTCACTTGATCTTAAAGAAAGAGAGATGGGTCAAAGTCAACCTAGCGTTTTAAGAAGCTTCGTATAAGCCCTAGCCCTCGTTTGTAGGGCCACCAGTTTAAGCCCATCTTCTTCTTCCGCCTAAAACCCTTCTTCCTCTTCCGTCTAAAACCTTTCTCCCTATCTAAAAAAAATTGGAACTTTTATTACTCCAGTGATTGAAATTAATATACAATTGAACTTCGAAAAGCTTAATTTAGATTTCCCGAGAAGAGCTTCTTCATCAGCAGCTGCGCCGATCCAGACTGAAGGTTTTTTTTCCTGTAAATTTTCTATTCTGGATTTTCCATTTGTTGCTGTTTTTTCTGTGCTCGGTTCAAGTTTTCTTTTTTTTGGGGGGGGATTTTTGGTTTTTTTGTATTAGGTATAAGAACGCGAAAGATTATATTGAAATTAGGGTTTGGAATCCTTACAGTTTTGCTCCATAGGTTAAACACAAGTGTGCAAACAGGAATTAATATAGTTTTGCATTTATTTTTTGCTGTTGTTTTTTTTTTCTTGTGTTCCTCGAGGATTGTTAAATTAGGTGCTAATATTGCATTCATTTCTCTTGTAGCCGTCAAATTTTCTCATGGAAGAATTGGATAACCCCCCATCACTTATTGATGATAACATAGAACTGGTCGGTTCCGAAGCCCTGCCTTATACCCGAAAGAGAAAGAAGTCCATAGTGTGGGACCATTTCACAATAGTAAGCGTTGGAGATGGGTGCACCCGAGCCTTTTGTAACCAATGCAAGAAATCATTTGCCTATGTTACAGGCTCAAAAGTGGCTGGAACTAGCCATCTCAAACGCCATATTGTCTTAGGCATCTGCCCAGAAAGCCGCCATAGCAATCAATCAAATGGAATAAAGCTCCTTCTCACCCCTGGCCCGGCTAAAAGACGGTCCAAACCAAAAACACCCTTGTTTCCAAAAACCCCTCTTGATCCAGACCGTTGCGCTCATGAAATAGTTAAGATGATCATTATGCATGAGTACCCTCTCAATATTGTAGAGCAGTCACACTTTGTTGACTTAGTCAAAGCTCTACATCCTGATTTCAATGGGTTGACTTCAAGCATGGTTCACGAAAAATGCATGGCCATGTACTTGAGAGAAAAACAAAGCCTTTTGAAATTTCTAACTGGAATTCTTGGCCGGGCCAGCCTTACTTTGGATCTATGGACTTCAAATCAAACCCTTGGGTTCATTTTCTTAACGGGCCACTTTATAGACAGTGATTGGAACTTTCATCGGAGAGTACTAAATGTTATTACCATACCTTGTCCTAATTCTGATGATGATATCAGCCAAGCTATACTCACTTGCTTATCTGATTGGAATCTAGAAGGCAAGATATTTACCTTAACGGTTGATAATTCCTTCATGAAGAATGCAATGGTTGGAAAGCTTAGAGGTTTCTTGTCCGCTAAGAATTCACTCATGCTTAATGGTCAGTTACTAATCAGAAGGTGTTATGCTCGGGTTCTGAGTCAGCTTGCTCGAGATGCAATTGGGTCTATGAGTGACATGGTTTTGAAAATCCGAGAAAGCATTAAGTATGTGAAAACTTCAGCAACAACAGAAATTAAGTTTATAGAGCTTAAGCATAGACTTAAGGTTCCTAGCATGAAGAATCTTTGTATAGATGATTTGACAAGATGGGATACAACATATCATATGTTAATAGCTGCTTATGAGTTAAAAGAAGTCTTTTCTTGCTTAGACACTTCTGATCCAGATTACAAGATCGCCCCATCAATGCAAGATTGGAGATTGGTCGATATTCTATGCACATACATGAAAATTTTCTTTGACGGGTCCAAGGTTTTAACTTCCCCAAAATACCCTTTAGCCAGTGCTTTCTTTCCAGAAGTTTCTAGAATCCAGCTTGAGCTCATGCTTGGGGGCCAGAGCCTGGACCCGGTTGTATTCAACTTGACAAAGCCTTTACAAGAGCAGTTTGATAAGTATTGGAAAGACTCCTGCATAGTTTTAGCAATAGCAGTGGTTATGGATCCAAGGTATAAAATGAAGCTTGTGGAATTTACGTTCTCAAAAATGTACGGTGTAGATGCTGACCTGTGGATCAAGATCGTAGATGATGGAATTCACGAGCTTTTCCTTGATTACATGCTGCAATCACTCCCTCTGTTGGAAACTTTTGCCGTAGAGAGAAATAATGAAGTCAGCCCGAAAATAGTGGACTCACCTCAAGAAGAAGAAGTGGTCCCTGATTTTGATATCTATATATCGGAAATTAGCTGTAGTCAAGAAACGAAGGCAGAGTTAGATCAATATTTGGAAGAAGCGGTTGTTTCTTGTCAGGGAGAAGAATTTGATGTTTTGGGTTGGTGGAGAATGAATGAAGGGAAGTTTCCGACTTTATCGAAAATGGCTTCTGATATACTTTCGATTCCAGTTTCGACTGTTGATCCGGATTCTGTATATGAGACTGAAATCCAGAAAATGAGTGGTTATAGGAGTTCTTTGAAGGGAGGGATGCTTGAGGCTCTTATTTGCACCAAGGATTGGTTGCAGTATGTACCTTTGTCAGCAGTAGCTGAGGTTCCCAACTCTAGTGTAAAAATGGAATTTTAGGTTCAAGTTTGTGTTTGGTTTATATACTGATGTTCTTTTGCAGTTCCTCAACATTGTCATTAATTTTTTTTTTTTTTCCTTTTTGTTCTTGGAATTGTTTATATTCTTGGATTTTAGGGAAATGGTAACAGGGAACTGTTTATATATATATTTATATATCCACAGTGGAGCACTTTTGAATCTGTAAACGGAACTACTGGTTCCAATTTCTAAGGCTATTATATTTAGGGCTCATTTGATTCGATCTCTGATCGGGAAAGAATTCGTTTTAATTCTTAATTCGTTTTTTTTTTTTTTTTTTTTTTAAATTTACCGAATTGACTTGTTAACCTTAAACCTTACAAATCAATTCTTTAGAATAACCAATCAAATAGATTGAATAAAAATACGAATATTATTCTTGAATACAACCGAACAAATAGATAGTGTTTGTGTTTTCTTACAGAACTTTATTCTGTCTGAAGAGTATACTTGTAATATCTTTGGAAGTGCTTTAAATCCCAACACAATGACATAAAAAAGAGAAGCAGGAAGCCTCAAACCTCTAACTTGTTTTATTTCTTACTGTTTACTTGATGCTCCCAATGATTCCCCTCAAAACTTCATTGCCAGGCTCCCCTTTAAGCTTCTCAGCTTCACATTCTTCCACAATATTCAACAATATGATTCCACTGCCATCTATGACTACTCCAACCCATTTCTCCCCACCTTCTAATCTCCATACTTCAAGAAAATCATTGCTATTACTCTTGCAAAACTGTAAGTCCATGGACCAAGTCAAGCAGATTCACTGTCAAGCAATTAAAACAGGCGTTACTTCATATCCTATCGTTCCAAATCGGATTGTTGTCTTCTGTTGTTACATAGCCATGTAGTGAAGTATGGGCTCAATTCTAATGTCTTTGTTCAAAACTCTTTGGTTTGCTTACTCCTTGTGTGGATCGATCGAAATGGCTAGCCGGGTTTTCGATACGAGTTCTAAGACCGATGTAGTAACTTGGAATGCCTTGATTTCAGGGTACAATAGAATCAAGCAATTCGATAAATCGATTGAATTTTTTATTGAAATAGAAGAAAATAAAGTGTTGCCCACTTCAATCACTCTTGTTCTTGTTCTATCCGCTGGCTCCAAACTAAAGGATTTAGAAACCGGGAAATGCGTTCATAACTACGTCAAGGAAATGAAGACTGAGGAATCCAATCTAATCCTAGAAAGTGCTTTGATTGATATGTACGCAGTTTGTGGCGAAATGGAGGTTGCGCTTGGGATTTTCCGAACTATGAAGAAAAGGGATGTGATTTCTTGGACTACTATTGTCAAAGGCTGTGTCAATATTGGTGAAATCAATCTAGCTCGAAAGTATTTCGATCAAACGTCAGAACGAGACTATGTCTCATGGATGGCCATGATCGATGGGTATGTTCAGGTCAACCGGTTCAAAGACGCTTTAGCCCTTTTTCGTGAGATACAAGAGTGCAAGAGTTAGGAGATAAGACAGGAACAAGATAACACACGGTGTTTTTGTCCGAAATGTACTTCAAATGCGGAAACGTTGAAAAGTCAAAAAAGGGTATTTCAGGAAATGCACCAACAAGATAAATTAACATGGACGGCCATGATTGTAGGTCTTGCTGTTAATTGTCATGGCGAGGAAGCGCTCCATATGTTCTCTCAAATGCTAGAAGGCAGAAGCCTCGGTTTTGCCAGATGAGGTTACTTATATAGGCGTTCTTTCTGCTGGTACTCACACTGGCATGGTAGAGATAGGAAGAGGGTATTTTCGTACTATGAGAACGGACCACAGGATCGAGCCGAACATGGACGGGTGTATGATCGATCTCCTCGGCAAAGCCGGGCATCTGAAAGAAGCTCATGAGCTAATCATGAAAATGCCACTGAAACCTAACTCTATCATTTGGTGAGCTCTTCTTAGTGCTTGTAGAGTTCACAAGGAAGCCAAAATGCCCGAAATGGCAGCGGAACATATTCTCGAGTTAGAAGCCGAGAATGGGGCTGTTTACGTACTTTTATGCAATGCGGCTTGTAAGAAGTGGGACAAATTGAGGAATGTAATGTCCGGAAAGGGTATCAAGAAAATACCCGGTTGTAGTCTTATAGAGATGAACGGGATCATTCATGAATTCGTAGCAGGGGACCTATCACATCCTCAATCAAAACATATCTACTCTAAGCTTGAGAAAATGAGGAAAGAACTGAGAATTGCAGGGTACTTACCTGACACGTCAGAAGTGTTTCTAGATATAGAGGAAGAGGATAAAGATAATGCGGTTTATAGGCACAGTGAGAAGCTTGCTATTGCATTCGGGCTTATAAATTCGAAAGACGGGGTCACGATTAGGGTTGTGAAGAACCTTAGAATGTGTGTAAATTGTCATCAAATGGCAAAGTTGGTATCTAAGGTCTACGATAGAAAAGTAATAGTCCGAGACAAGACCCAATTCCACCATTTTCGGAACGGACCTTGCTCTTGTAAATATATTGGTAAGACCTAGAAAACTAATATGTAAGCTTTTGCCATTTTATGAATGAATATATGATTCTCTCAGGAAAATGAACTATACATAATACATATTAGACATGCTTGTCTATGACAAGTCTAACCGTATTTAATGACTCTGTAAATGCTTGCCAAGCAACCATATAATGATCCTGAGATATCATACCTTGTTCAACAACCTGCATTGCTCTTCTGTACAAGTGATCAAACCATTAAATCGGGTTTGTAATATCAATTACATTGGATGTAAAGCTGGTTAAAATCCTTCCTCCATTTTGATAGAATATACTGACTAGGTATTTCTTCTAGGCTGTTGTAGTTAAGAATACACAATGAATGGCGGCAGAGGTAGCCTTTGAAGTTGTAGCAGCCACATATGCAAAGAACTTTTGCTCCGGCTTCATCATAAATAACCTCGAAGTCTCGGACACTTTCTTCTCCCTCTCAATCTTTGACAAGATATATTATGATCGGTCTGTTTGTGTGAACTTGTGTAATGTTGAAACATGATGACATCATTGAATAGTTCATTCGTGTAAAGCTTAGAGAGCTGCACCTCGTAATAGCACCTTGTTTTCAATAAGGGGGTTGACTCCTTAGACTCGAGATCATCAAGAGACTCTTTCAGGGAAGTTAGTTTTTGTACATAACCATGAAAGAAAGGGCTTATGGGCTCACCCTTGTTGAAGCTTAACATTCCAGCAAAGAAGGTTTCTTTTGCAAAAACCGGGTCCCATCTCTCTCGATCTTCGAACAAATTCTGAAGCCAATCATGATGTTTTATTCCGAACCGTTGCATCATTTCCTCCCAACTCAGCTCAAACTCTTCAATTTTACACTGTTATATACAACTTTACTTAACACGAGCTGAAACGCCTAAAAATCCTGCAACTCCCTGAAATTATCAAGAATGCTTTGCATAATTTTTTATAAACAAAGATGATGGTGGGGTCGGGCCAGACATAAAAGTCAGCCATGTCCTAAAAAACCAAACATATGTTTCGAATAATTCGTCAGAAAGCAGACCGCAATCCAGTAAAGTAGACTGTCCATGATGATTAACTCCAACAAATACGAAGAGCGGAACTTCAATATCTCTCGATAAACATGTTATATCGAATAAAACTATGTCCCCAAAGTAATTGTATGCAGCTCGGTTACCCTAAGGGGTTGATCTGGTGGTAATTACTCCTAAAAAGAAAGGGCAAAGTCCCGAGTTCGATCCCTGGAGGCCACACCTTAGGGCCCTTAACTTCCAAAAATATATATATATATATTATATGCAGCTCGGGATCTTGAATCGATCCAAAAGACATTTCTCAAATTCGGGTTTGTAAGCTGAGCTTGAGAAAAGAACTTGTGAATTACTTGCCCATCTCCTTTTTTGAGCTTCAAGTGCTTAGACCCATAAACACGGTCGATATAATCAGATTCTCCTTCATTAGGGCTTGAGGCCGCACATCCCATGGGACCCAGAATTGATGTTCCATGCGACTTGATCGTTCTTACCTCAACATCAACAGTGGGCTCCGCCTTTCTTTTCTCCCCTACATCTATCCTCTTATGGGACTGGGAATTCTGAGCTCTTTCCGGATCAAAAGAATAATTGTGTTCTAGCTTGACTTCATCTACGGCTGTTTGCTTCTTTAACTGTCTTAAACCCGTTCTGTAACGAGTGGGTGACAGTCTTTTCCATCTCTTCTTTCGATTTCAAGGTCATCGCCTTCTTTTTCGTGATCGTCTACTATAGCATCCTTTTCGTAGTTTTGGAGAGTCTCATTTGCAGTTATACTGCCTCCATTATAATCTTGATCGTCTGGCTCTATCTCGAACAATTCTTTGTATTCATTTTCGAGATCATTGTCCCCTTCTTCCTCAAATAGCTGCTCACTGTTTTGAGTGCTGCCTTCGATCTAGAGTAAGAAACACAACATCAAAAAGAAAGAACTTTCCGTAAATTAAGATGCAAGATATAAAACGGCAACTTGCTAAGGAAACTTATAGATTGTGACTATGAATGAAACTCAAACACTTCAATCTTCATTTCTTAACTTACTACGTCGCAAAGATTACTGGTTACTTTGATCAATTCACAATGATTGACCAGTTCAATTCAAATAAATTCCCAATCAGCAACGAAACATATAGAGACGATTGAGCTGAGCTTAACTCCTCGAAGCTACAAAAAGTTTTCTCGGTCCCAAATTTGCAGAAATGTAATGAATTTCCAAATTTAAAGTCAAACAGTTAAACCCGAGAATAATGTTGATTTGCTCAGATAGAGAGTCTAATCTCACAGCTGAAAACACAGAGTGAAGAAGAGAGAGAGAGAGAATTGAATAGGACTTACAGTGATGTCGAGGTCAGGCTTGAGTGAAACAACATCGTCGGCCAGAGGGAACGTGGTTTCGCCGGTCATCGTGACGTCGGAGAATTTAGCATGCAGTGCCTCAAAGTTTGAGAGGTTAGCTGTGCCCTAAAGAGGATGATGGGCCCCAATTCTCACTTGGGCTGTGGGCTTCAGTTTCTGGTAGTTGAAAAGTTGCAAATAAAGTAGTAAGCGATCGGTCACGAGATTAGGAAGTAAAATGCAACGTTTTGGCAACCCGGTCTTAAATGGATCATCTAAACTCATTTTTAAATATTTTTTAAATCAATTATACGGATATTATTCCTTAATTTATCTAATTTTTTGATTATATAAATATTATTTCTTAATTTATCTGATTTTTTCATATATTATAAAGTAATTTAAGATTTAAGATTTCTTTTTCACTATTTTTATCCAAATTTTTAACAATTTTAACCTTCTATTTATCTTTAAATATTTATTGATTGATAAAATAATTAAAATTAATTATTTTTTTGTAATAAAATTTTAACCGTAAATTATTCTTATATTTTTACTTTTCGTGCAAATTGATGATGTCAGGTCCCGATTCGTCTTGTAACAAGTAGAAATCTTATGTCCTTTCCGATCCAAACGACTTATGGTCTTAATTTTAATACAGAAGCCGATACATGGAACTAGCTACAGTAGAAAAGCTGTTAACAGGGGAGTTCAAAATGTCATATTCATCCCCATAAGCACCGCAAAGGGTAGGTTGTTAATTAGATACATAAAAAGGGGAAGGTTCCTGCTTCTTCTACTCGTCATAACAACGTACGGACTGGTTGCATACTTCCTTCTTTTGCTTGCTACTTTCTTTTTTTGCTCTGAACCTTATTCTTCAATGTCTTCTCCATTTTCGCTTGCTTGTTTCTGGTTGATTCTCGTGTTTTCTTGTTTGCAACTTCATTATCACCATCATCGTTGCCGTCATCCTCACTATGATCACTATGATCATCATTATCTTCACTATCATCCTGATCATCACTCTCTTCCCTTTTAGTCTCTCTCTTTGTTGCAGCTTTTCTAGCTCGGCCTCTAGGCTTTGTCTCTGCAATATCTTCTTTAACATCATCCACACTGCTCTTTCTCTTTGAATTCTGTTTTATGGGTTCATCGGCTGATTCCTTCACTTGGATCCCACTTAGCTTTTGCAACTCAGGCACGTATGCTGTTGTCTGATAACATACACAAACATAACATGTTTTATCATATATGCTTGTCCGATCAACTACTTGATAAAGCATGTTAAAGTTAAACTACACGAGGATCCCAACTTTTTCATATTGACATACCCTGCCACCTGCAGTGATGAAGTCGATTCTCTTCCCTGCCAAAAACATATTCAAAACGAAATTAGAAAGAGAAAGTAAGCTTCTTGAGTGGTTTTGAAGCTAACTACTCAAACTTCACACTTCCAGCTAAGCAAACAAGAAGCTTCTTGAGTGGGAAGATAATGGATGCTTCTTGTTTCACATGGGATAAACCAAGAACGGATATGGATTATCAAGTGGAAGACCCGAAAATGCCATTAATGAGGCAGCATTGATCCTCGATTAATATTCTTAATACTAAGTCAAATTTTCAAGTTATAAGATATCATCACCAAAAGATCAGGTGCCAGACCATCAACAAAAGCCTTCCCAGGGTTCTTTTCACGTGAATGAAAAATCCAGTATTCAGGGAACTGACTACTGTCTGCCCCAACTTCAACTGCTTTTTCAATGACCTGTTCAAAAAGAATTGCCTAATCAAAATAATCGCAGAGGGAAAAAAAAAAGGCTTACCATCAACGTTTCCGGGCTTTTTACGCCACCGAAAATGGAATAACCATTTCCTAGGAAACTGGCTAGATTCTGCATTTACTTCAACAGCATAGTGAACGACCTACAGATGGGTTCTCTATATTTTTTTAATAAAGAAAGATGTTTTTCCAGAAATAAGAGGTTCCAAATGCTAGCAGTGACTCGAAAGAATAAACCACGATAGCAACCTCTTTTATACACTTGAGCAAAGTTACACAGCTTTCTTTGGACAAGCTAGCAGCAGTTTGCAGAGGATGAATTCTTGCCTGTAGGAGATTTTCAAATGGACTACATTAATGATTAATCGCAATAATCTGACATCCTGAGTCAATAAAAAAATTTCCTAATAATTAAAGTGTTAAGATACAGTTAAATGCAAAGGTTCTTGAATAGGAACCATCTACAGAGATCATCCTAGCATATTCAAACATACTACAGGGGATGTTGTGAAATCCAGACCAATTGGAGACAAATTGATATTGTGTCTCAAGGTCCATACTTGAAAGCTACAATCTTTCAGATCTAAACTAAAAAAGAGTAAGCAAACCAACTTTAGAAAAAGGTGCACTGACTTGGTATAGAACTTCATCTGCAATCCAGTTGCCAATACCTGAAATATAACTCTGCAAATATTTATAAATCAAAGGTCAAGAATTGTATACTTAATCCAATACGTAATATCATTAAGCACAAAAACTTTTCCTAATCTTTGCAACTCAATCGCCTAATCCTATCTACAAAATCAGCACGATGATTAGACCTGATCAAGCAACAAAGGTTTAATCGAGATTTTCTTCTTCCTCAAGGATTCAGTAAATGTATCCACTGTCATGGGATCCAATAGTGCATCAGGCCCAAGCTCACTTATCGGGGGCACCAAAGTCGGCTGGAACAGTATAAAAAACGAACAAGCTTACTAAAGTGCCTATCCATAAAAAACGAACAAGCATTTGTTTCAGATTTGCAAGTAAAAATTGTAATACATCTGTTAGCAAGCGGACTCTCGCAAACCTCCTTTTGTCAGTGAAAGAAAGCTCCATGCCATCATCTAACTGCAAAAAAGAAGAGCCAATATGGTTTCATTGCCAACCCACCATTCTAAAAAAGAGAAACATGAGAAGAGTAAGAACATGCATTATCCCTTCTAGTGAATAAGCTAAGTTCTTACTTCAATAAATAACTTAGAGTATTTCGAAGGCCACTCATCGGTATCTTTTACAGCAGACCTGTATATACAAACATCGTTTGTCATTTCCAGTTCAAAATTTTTCTTTTAAATTACTGTATGAACTATGAACAGATCATCAGGAAAAAATGGAACACTGCCGCCATAGCTGACCTCTTATACTTCGTGACAGCTACACCTTTTATATATATTGCACCAGCCATTCCTAAGAGAAATCACAGCATAAGCAAGCGATGAGCTCAAATATGTCGGAGAGAAGGAAAGACTAACCAGAAAAGAGGAAAACTGGAAGAAGAAGAAGAAGTAGTACCGAATTGAAAAGAAGGAAAAGGAGGAGAATCAAGGCGGATCCAGAGATTCTTCCCCTTCCGATGAGCGGAGACGATGGTCTTGCCTAGAAGCGCGGCCTCAAAATCGGAATGCGAGACGCCATCGATTACCTTGCTATCGTTTGCTACCACCGACCTCTTGATCACCTTCCCCAAGCAGTTCTCCTCTATCGCTCTCCTCGCCGCTTCCACCTCCGGTAGTTCAGGCATCGCCGGTAAGTTTTCGCGCTCTTTTCTTCTAGTGGACTGAGCGTACAGGATTTTTCCTGGGAGGAACAGAGACTCAGAAGGGAAGCTCCCGCCTGATATGGGCCTGATAGAAAACGTGGGCCGCTCTGTGTAAAGAACGTGGGCTGGCCCTGTAAAGAACATACAAAATTTTACTTCAGATCGAACGGTTCATAATTTTCCACGTCTCCTACAATTCTACGTCACCAATCACCATCTTCTCTCTCAAAAACCCAGTCTGGAACAAGAGAAGAAGAAGAGAGCTTGATCCGAGTCTTCTTCGTTTTCTTTATCTTCTCTGTTTCTATCTCCAGCTCTTGAAGTTTTAATCCAGAAAAAATGCTGGCTCGCCTCGCTGCTAATCGTCTTCTCGAGATTCGCCAAGCTTTCCGTCAGGTTTTTTTTTTCCTTCTCGAATATTTTCTTAATCATTTTCTTCCTATCCAATCACTTTCTCTCTGACCTCAATTTCTCTCCGCCAGCCTTCTCGATGTTTTTCCACCGCGCTAAACTACGTAAGCCCCAAATTTTCCCCCGATAATTTCTTCTGTTTGATTGTTTTATTATGTAATCTGATGTTCTTTTGAGTTGATTAAAGTGTAATGTTTTGGATGTCGAGTAGCACATTGATACGCCGGATAATAATACTGATCTTACCTGGGAATTCAATGCTAAAAACAAGGAGAAGGTAAAAAGATCAAGCTCGTTTCTTTTGAATCTCTGATTAATGTACAAATTTTGCTTAATCTTTTCTTTATCAAAGCTATTGATCAGAAACTCTGGTTCCTGTTCCAAGTGCTTTGTAACGTTTGTCCCAATTATGAGATGTTGTTCTACTCATTTTAACTTTTGCATTGCAGGTTAAGGAGATAATATCTCACTATCCATCCAACTACAAGCAATCTGCTGTAATTCCCTTATTAGATCTTGCACAACAGCAGCATGGAGGGTGGCTTCCTGTCTCAGCAATGAATGCAGTATGTTGGAAAATTCTCTTCTTGTGCAGACGAAAAGGTATATTCTTTGGCAATGCTAGCACCGTGTTAACATAGCTTACTGAATTTCAGGTAGCTAAGGTCATTGAAGTTGCTCCAATCCGTGTATATGAGGTTGCAACATTTTATTCAATGTTCAACAGGGCAAAGGTGGGGATTAAAGTCTTCTTTTTACATCTTTGAACCTGTTTACACCTGCTTGATGTTTTTAATCTCACTGCTCGCCTTAACGAAATTCTTTAATTTTTCTGTAGGTGGGTAAGTATCACCTTTTGGTCTGCGGCACTACCCCATGTATGATTCGTGGTTCTCGAGAAATCGAGGATGCCTTACTGAAACACTTGGGAGTGAAGCGCAATGGTAAGATTTTCTTACCACCTATCTCTGGGATTGTTGACAGAAAGGTGGCCATTACAACCCCAAGATCCCCTTTTTTTTTCTTTCTACTTTATAATGGAAAATGACAGACTAATGGATCTATGATACTATTGTTTAGCATAGAAGTTATAATTTCTATGGTGAACCTTAAATGGCTGCCGAAAAATACATTCCCTATATGTTACTGTAATTGATTTTGTTTTCTTCCCATATACATCACAAAATGAAGTCTTAGAATCAAGTATAAGAAGAATAAGCCTCTGTTATTGTTGTGTGCAGAAGTAACAAAGGATGGTCTGTTCTCTGTTGGGGAAATGGAATGCATGGTGAGTTCATTCTTCAACATTGTTCATTCTTTAACATTTATTTATTTTCCGCATACATGTCTCAGTTTGCATATCTTAATCACTCTGAAGAAGTGATTTGATTTAAATTATGGTGGAATTCTGTAGTTGAATAGAATTATATTATTTCTAGAGTTTTTATATTGTTAGAAAGCCATTTTATTTGAAGTACACAAAGTTGTGCAACTTAATTCTGGCATGGCTTCCTAGAATTTCTTGACCGTTCGTTGTCCTCGCCCATATTGCTTGCTAGGGTCCACCTGCCTTGCCTTAATCAGAAACTCAAATCAATTTCTGTTCTTTACAAACATATTGTCAGCACTATAAGTATTGTTCTGACTTATTTTTTAACTATTTGTACATGTACTGAAACATGATATCTCTTTGGGCTTGCTGCAGGGTTGTTGTGTAAATGCTCCCATGATTACTGTGGCAGATTACTCTGATGGATCAGAGGGATACACTTACAATTACTTTGTACGTCCATGATCATCTCTTGATTCTGTTCTAGATTTTCTTATGTGCATTATATAAATTTAAATGGCTTGATAATGTTTTTCAGGAAGATGTAACTCCAAAACGAGTTGTTGAGATAGTCGAGATGTTGAGAAGGGGCGAAAAGCCACCAGTATGTTCTTCTTTCCTTCTACCTGCTTGTTCTAAAACTTCTACTAGTTACACATTTTTTTTTCTAAAATTTTGATTCTATTTCCTATATTTTAGCGTGGCACACAAAACCCACAGAGAATTATGTGCGGACCGGAAGGTGGAAATACAACTTTGCTAACTGACCCAAAACCTCCTCCATGCCGGGATCTCGATGCCTGCTAATAAAGTCACCATGTATTCTGTCTCCAATAAAGAAAAATCCAGGATGCAATGAAAAGCTTCCCGGAATTGGATTGTCAGTTCTTATTTATTTTTTGTCAAATGCTCTACCATTTTCCCTTTTCCGTGTTCCTTTCTTCTTACTGTAATACCAGTTTGAATGCTGGACGGCCATTAAAAACAGACAGTTCATTTGGTTCATGTTTTTGAACTTTTCTCGTGTAAAATGTTCGAAAATTTTAAAACTGGTCCATAATATGACTGTTGGCTTCTATTGAGTGTTGCGTTTTATACCATGACTGCTGGATTTGCATGAGATTTCTACAATGAGATGGGGGGATTTTTTATAATTCGTTTTAGAAAGTGTAGCCTCAGTGCACTTTTTCTAGCTTCTATAACTATCAATGCCTTTTTTCTAGGAGGCGTAGCTTTGGTAGGCTCGATCTCTTTGGCGGGAATGAAATCAAAATAAATATTATATTATTATTTGATTCGATTTCTAATTACATGAAGATTAATTTTTCTCATTTATTTAAAAATATGTATTTTCGATAAAAATAAAATGTATTCATTATTTATGTGGTTGGAGCCCATAATTTTTGTAACAATATGAAAATTAGACTCCTTATATTTTAATTAAATATAAATTTAACTCTATAAATCCAATTTTTATTATCTATTTTTGTAACAACAACATATATAATTAAAATTATTAGTTTATTCCCATTCTACTTCTTCATTCTCAGAATTAAAACCAAACGCCGTTGATTTCTACCCTCTCCCTCCTCTCCCTCTATAGCACTACTACCATCTAGAATGGGCAAAAAAGAAGAATGATATAAAGTTGAGGGTTCAAAATGATGATTCTCTCAAATATGAAGGACCTAATAGCAATTTACGTAAAACACATTTTGTCGTTGATCCGTAGCTTCCTAGATCGAATCTTCGATGATGACGATGTTAACAGAGGTCTCCATAAATGCTTTCCAAATTTTCTGCTCCGTCTCTAAAAAAAAAAACCCATCACCAACTGTTTTTTTCATATCGTCAGCCTTTCGATCTTCTTCTGCTTCTTCTTCTTCTTCATCGCCCCCCTCTCTTGTATGTTTCTCGAGAAAAATTGCAGCTAAATCTACTCAGTCGAACCCTATAACTCGTGCCATTTGGAAAGTAGTGTTCTTTAGAGCGAGCGAGCGAGCATAATCAATGGGGACTGCCTCGTCAATGCTTACTCAGTACGATATCGATGAAGTTCAACAGCACTGCAATAATCTATGTTTGTTTCCCTTCTTTTGACTCTCTCAATATCAGGATTTCACTTTTTTCTTCTTTTTTTCTTCCTCTCGATTTGTTTACTCTCTTTTATTTCTGAATCGTGGAATTCAGTTACACAACAAGATATAGTATCTCTGTATCAGAGATTCTGCCAGCTCGATCGAAACGCTAAGGGGTTTATATCCGCCGATGAGTTCTTATCAGTCCCTGAATTCGCCATGAATCCGCTTTCTCAGGTTCCCTAATTTGATCAATTTAAATCGGAAGTTTTGTATTTTCTGGTGAAAAGCAAAGTTAGTGATCGATTGAACTTTTTTTTATTTTTTTTGCTTGGCTTTTTCCACAGAGACTGCTTAAAATGGTTGATGGCTTAAATTTCAAGGATTTCGTAGCTTTCTTGTCTGCTTTTAGTGCTAAAGCCAGTATTCATCACAAGATTGAATGTAGTGGCCATTGTTTTTAATGTTATGGAACTGTGTTTTTTTTTTTTTTTCCTTTTTTTTTTTTACTATACTGTGTGTTTATGAGAGTTTTCTTGTTTCAATCGCAGTTATATTCAAAGTATACGATTCAGACTGTAACGGGACGGTGTCATTCAATGACATAGTAGAGGTGCTGAGGGATTTGTCCGGTTCGTTCATGTCGGAAGAGCAAAGAGAGGTATACCAGAAACTATAACTATCCAACTGTTTCTCATCTTATCTTTCATCGAACAAAATTTAGGACTTCAAATTTTGTTTAGAAACCGCACAGAAGTCATATAGTGTAGTCATTGTTTTCCAAGTGAATCAGTTAAATAATGGAATTGTTTCCAGAAAAATAAAGTGAATCATTTGTATAATTGTGTATATGCAAAGCAAAGGGGGAAAAGAAAACATTTTTTTGATAATATTCTTAGTTGAACTGATGATTCCAATTTGAGATTCAAATCCTGTTTAGGTTAATAAAGTTAGATGAAAGTACACTGAGTTAGGGCCGACAGAAGATTAGTATTTAGTATCTTCTATATGTTCAAACTGTGGCCTATGATTCAATCCGGAAAGCTGCTTATACTCCATGGTCAGCAGATTGAATGAAAATGTCAGAAATTTCCATTGGAATATAAATTTGATCAGATACTTCTTGTTCGTTTTGTTGTTGGTGATCATCCGATCCGTGCTAGCTGATTTTCTTATATTTCGGTACCATGTCCAACACACTCTCGAACCGAAAAGGCATCTACAAGATACATGACATACATCAAAAGCTTTTCTCGATTTAACATGTATATGATTGACACAATCAAGTGGGCTCGTAATCGTAACATCTTTTTTCTCTCTTTGTTAACAGCAAGTATTGAGCCAACTTCTAAAGGAAGCAGGTTACAGCAGGGATTCTAATTTAGTTCTGGAAGACTTCATCAAGGTATAAAAGCTTCATATTCTATCCTTACATTTCCCAAAAACCAATTACCTCCTAGAAACACCGTGTCACTAAGCCATGTTCTTATTTATGTTGTCGAATGCTCGACCATTTAATGTCTTCTTGTTATCTCTTACCTAACTGCAGGTTTTCGGTAATTCTGGCCTGAGAATGGAAGTCGAAGTTCCGGTCGACTAATTTTTAGTACCTATCTTATTCGGGTGCTTTGTTTTCTTCTTCATTCATTCAAACTTTGAAGCATAAATTTCATGTATCTTCTACTTCAATGTATGTTAGTTCTAAAAATAATACATCAAGTTTCTTCTCTTGTGTTTTAAAATCATCCATTCATATCTTACGTCAAATTCAAATAAAAGAAAATATAATAATAATAAAATAATAATTTTTTCTTTTAAAAATTTCTTTGAACTTATTTTTTTTTTAAATATTTTAATAAAATTTATTTATAATAAATTGATCAATTATATATATATATATTTTATAATGGGTCAACTATATATATTAAATATATATTATAATATATAATAATTATTTGTAATTGTTTAGAAATTCTTGATTTCTTATCCTTACCACAATCTGAGGACCAAAATTAATCCCCTGATCCTTAAAATCCAAATGCTCTCCCTCTTTGCTATTACCAAATTCAATCCTCTGAAGAACAGTGTAGCAACTCGACTTCCTGTGTTTGGGTTCCAAGAAATCGTACGCACATTAAGCAGCTCGATCGAGCACGAATTCAACAAGATTATGGAAGTGGAGGTGAAGCTTTCGATTCCAGATTCTCCATCTCACCAGAAACTCTCCGATTTGCTCTCACCGTGTCACACCAAAACCCTGATCCAAGAGAACGTATTCTTTGACGGCGCACGCAACGAGCTCTCATCCAACCTCGCCATCCTCCGGCTCCGATTCTACAACTCCGATCGGTACGCCGTGCTGTCTCTCAAAGCCAAGCCTGTCATCACCGACGGAATCAGCCGCGTGGAGGAGCAAGAAGAGCCGTTCGATACGGTGATCGGCCGCGCATGCGTGGCTGAGCCCTGGCGGCTACTTTCCATACCTTCGTCGGAGATAATAAGGCGAGTGAAGACCGAATTTCCAATCGGAGACGACGGATTAGTGTGCTTGGGAGGGTTTAGAAACGTGAGACAGGTTTTTGAATGGAATGGATTGAAATTGGAGGTGGATGAGACAAACTATGATTTCGGAACGAGATATGAGATAGAATGCGAGAGCGCCGAGCCGGAGATAGTTAAGAAACTGCTTGAATCGTTCTTGACGGAAAACGGAATTCCTTTTTCCGATTCGAATTTGTCCAAATTTGCAGTTTTCCGATCAGGAAAATTGCCGCAAATAAACAAACCATGAATTTTTGTTCATATATTTATATACTGGCGTAAAATTGTAGATTTCTCTTCTCAAGACTCCTTGTTTAAGGAAATTTTTTGGAACTCGATCGCACGATATAGATTCAAATGAATGATATTATAAGAGAGAAATTTCATTATTTAAGAATTAATTATCGGTAAAACGATAATTTGATACTAATGATGTTTACCATATTTTGCTTCTAACTATTAATTCTAACATGACAAAACATTCTTAATAAGATCAATCTACAAGTTTCTGGAAATCGATTAAAATTCACTCGTGGGAACTGTCATCATCTTTGGGCTTGATCCGAGCCCGAACCCCCGACAGAAGGAGTGGTGGGCCCGCTAGACCCCGACCCGTTCTCGACTGGTGAAGCCACGCCCCATTTCCCTTCAGACTCGAGCGGCTCAAAGACATGGACCCCACCATCCGATAAACCTAATGCAAATTGGTTTGCCTCGTGTGGATGAGCCGCGATCACCAGCGGCTGTACGTTACTAGAGCTACTGATCACATGGAAAGCAAAGACACAAATTGGATCAATCGTGATTACTCTAACCAGATCTTATGGTTGTGTTCGTAATATAGTAAGAATAAGGGAAAGTACCGACCTGAGAGTAGATGGTAAGTATGCAGAAGGGTAAATCCTACAACGGGGTTTAAGATTGGAGGCGCTAAGAACACAAATGGTAGCATCTAAGAAGCTGGCATAGACCATTTGGCTATCGCACGAGAACGTGGCATGCGAGATTGGGGCTGAAGATTCACGTGGGACCCACTAAAAATACAAACATAATTTACCTATTAGGTTGTTATTACGTAAATTTAACAAAAACAAAACAAAAACAAGAAGTACCTGTTTTACACATTCTAGTTTTGTGGCTTCATATATTGCGAGCTGAGTCTCGTGTGTGACGAGGAAGTGTACTTGGTCCTGTTGGAATTGGACACGCGTGTCGGATTGAGACAATGGTGGTCTCCCGCTAGGAAGCTGTAAGAATCTCGTCTTTTGCTTTTCCCACACATCAGAGCTCCATAGACAGAGCTGGACGTTTAAAAATAGCAATTAATAATAAATCCACTCTAAACTCCAGCTCCAGCTTGCAAACGCCATACTAGCCAGCCAGTTTGTATGAGAGAGGGCCTACCATATGGGACCCATCGAGACATCGAGTAGACGATACACTTGATGTATGAGATAAGTTCACCATACAAGAATCGAGATTGATATAGTACCTGAGCATCAGCTCCTGATGAAACTAGGACGTTAAGCACATTGGAGAAGGCCAGGCCGGTTATTCTTTTAGAGTGGCCTTTTAGCTTGCTCTTAACCTTCAATACGCCAAAAAAATAAAGGTCATCTACATCCTCAAGCAAAGAGGAGCATGTAGTTCTTAAATGATTAATTATAATGTTATATACCTCATCAACCCGAACATTATATATCTGAATGGTGGAGTCATCCATGCCGATTGCGATTATATTGTTATCTTGAGGATGGAAAGCAAGGAAGGTGGCGGCAGGTGGTGGCGGCATAAAAGTTGTCATTGTCTACATTTATGCCATAAGGTAATTGAGCCAGATTTGGTCTTGAATAAATAAATGAAAAGTAGAAAAGATTGAGTGATGACCGACCTTAAATGTCATCATATTGAATAGGGAAATTTTTCCCCCAGATGCTGACATCACGTAGGAATCATTCTTAGACAGTGCAAAGCAGGGCACGGAATCTTCCGGATTGGTGTCTGTGATGTCATTGGTCATTAGAATGCCACTTGACGGTTGCCATAATTGAGGGGAAACATTTGCAGTTGCCTGAAAAAAGAAAAAGTTAGGGGGAAAAAAAAGATCTAAAATTTAATTTACTTACCCTTTGTGGTACGATTTGAAGAACTAAATAGATTCTAACTGAAAAATAGTAATATTTAAACCTTGCCAGTAGAATTTCGGTCACTTCTCTGCCATTTCCACAGCAAATGAATGGCATTTGATGCTAGTGCTAAGACAGCATTACCGGAATTTGTATAGATTAGCCTTGATATCTGTTGCAATAAAAAACAGAAGCAAATGAAGTTCTTGCTTCTGCCAAGTAAATCATTTTATCCATAAATTCAAAGAAAAGTAGCTAGTTATAGCAGATATCATGCATACCTTGGTTACTCTCACATTCTCGGGAAGCTTCAAGGACCGACATTGAGACGGCTCATTAATTTCAGTGAGTTTCCAGGTCTTTGATTTGTCACTGGAATCTTCCAGAATCCTAGGCTTCACATCACCCAGATTTCGAGAATCCCCATTCTAGCAAAAAGTAATATTCTTGTAAAAAATACACAATAAAAAAGAAAAAGGGAAGGATTCTCTGCAACTAAAAAGTACTAGTAAAATAGCACAAACCATTCCAGAAATATTAAGGGCAGAGGAGGCTCTATCACCAAGCGCGACAGTACTACTAGGGGCAGCTGAAAGTGGACTTATGGTGGGCTGAAAAGAGTTATTATGAAGCATTAGAATTTCAAAGGACCTGGAAAGATAGTTATGACGAACCAAGTGGAGTACATACCTTAGCTTCTGAAGTTCTAGATGTATCAAATGATGAAAGATTCTCAAATGTGCGCAGAAACCGAATCCCATCCACATTTGCAAGAATTTTAATCCCATTTTCATTGGCAGAAACAGCTAAGAGAGAACCCTCCTTGTTAAACCGGATTCGTGGACTTGCCTAAAATTAGGGGGGGGGGGGGGGGGGGGGGAAAAGAAGGAATTTGGGTCAACAGGAATCTAACTCTAAATTAATACATTACACCATTTTAAATCTAAGACTCTTGTCTCAGAAATTCAGTTCTCAAACCGCTAAAACAAACTTAGCCATAGATTTTGTGGGCCCAAACTGAAATAACTTACGGGGAGGCCTCCATCAGCATCAACTGTCATCAAAAGTTGGACATTGTCCATATCCCAGAATTTAATGGAGAAATCATCACCAGCAGCTAAGAACCGGTTTTTACTCGTGTCAAATTGCACAACACCTAGAGAACGTTTCCGGAACCCTTGATAAGTTCTCTTAACGGCTCCCTCACTCTCATTCCACTCAACAATATACGATTCCCCATCTTTACTTGTTCCACATGAGAAAAGTCTACACAAGTTTGACCATGCAATAAGAAATAAGCAAAAGATGGAAAATTATTTTTCAGGTATATTTTAATACCTTGTCCCATCTGCACTATAGGCCATAGTGGTGCACCACCTACCCGGGCCTTCATAATCGACCCTAGATCCCATGTTATCATACAACCAAGCTTTGATCTTCCCATCTACAGCTGTTGAGAAGATGAACTGAAGAAAAAATAATAAGAGAAGATGAAATTAGTACTAGGAAGTTCAAATATCAGCATAGAATGATGAGAAAAACAGGAGATGCTTTTCAGGGAAATGCAAACCGGAATGTTTTCCTTGTAGTGAGGACAGACAGAAAATACAGCAGCCTCATGGCCTTCGAATGTATACTGTCTTGCACCAGTAGCAGCATCCCAGACCTGTTATGTTGATTACAAAGCAAAAACTAAGTGCCTTTTTCCCAAAAAAAAAAAAAACAAGTAAATCTATAAATAAATTAAACCACACCTACCTTAATGGTCTTATCGTCTCCACATGTTATGACACAAAGTTGCTTATTGGGAGTAGCAAATGCCAGATCATTTACCCCACCTGAATGAGCTTCAATCTGGGATGTAGAATTTTGTAGTCAATGTAGATGTAGAAGACTAAAGCGAAAAGGCAAGAAAATGGGTTTCTTTTTTTGCACGGGGAGGGGTTGAATACTGTGATTACCTCTAGATGCTGTCTTATATCATCACCTCCGTTGTAAGAGTATATTTGAATAATGTGCCTTGAGTACGCAACACCTAGTTAAATGAACTGACATCAGTTTCTTGCATACAAAGAATCCAAGTGGGTAAAATCATACTTTCTGCCCTGAAATATCAATATTTTGAAGATGTTGAAGCTCTTACCAAATAATGAACCGTCGGGGCTCCATATTACACGGTTTACAGATACACCAGGATCCTTAACTAGAGCTGCCTGAATAATTCCATCAAAGAGATGATCGTATTTTCAGTATTTATTATGTAACATATGTTTTTATTTATGAACAAAGTAAGGAGGGATGCACCTGTAGAGGCATTGAACAAGCACTAAGATCCCAAACCTTAAAGTTCTTCGAAACAAGCCGTTCCTTAGATCCAACTTCCCATAATCCAATATCACCTACATTGGTACCAACTGAAAAACCAAAAAAGTTATTTTCAGTCGACTGTCAAATTTTAATCACCATCTTACACATAAGAAAATAAAAAATTCCAAACTATCAGACCGAGAAGTAGAGTCTGTTGGACTGGATGAAATTCCATGCTCATAGGAGATGACCCTTGATTCAGCATCCGCACTACAGTTTTCGGCAAATCCTCAGATGCATTAGAAGCCTGACCAAGACTCTGACCATGATTCTGACCATGACTCTGACCATGACTCTGACCATGACCATGACCATGACCAAGACCATGACCATGACCATGACCCTGACCCTGGCCCGGAAATGAAACTGGCAACACATTAACTGGCAGGTTCACCTTCACATAACAAAACAAAAGGTGAAGCACAAGCAGAAACAAAAAATGAGAATAATGCAAGAACTAACAAGTTAAATACCTCATCAGGCATCCCCAAGGGTCTTGTACGTTTAGAAATGTGATCAGAATCTCCAGAAGGGTATTCTACGGAACTGTTAGTTGGAGGAGTCCTAGGATGTTTTAAAGCAGCTAAAAAGAAAAAGGAATAAAAATCTCAATTAATACTGAAATTATCCATCAAAGCAGATTCCATGATAGTAGAAAGAATCTCACCTGGGATGGACCCACCAAGACCAATGGCGGCTCCACCTGAAACAGCTGGATGTGTTACAGACGAAGGATTAGACATCCACCCGGAAAGTGGCATTGGAACAGGAGCTGGTGTAGGTTGAAAAGGCTGAAGAGGAAGAAAATAACAACCACACAACCTTAAAGAGAAGAACTTGAGAATACTATGTTTTTCAATTATTATCAAGATTGGAATGAATAACCCACCCCATGTGCACCTAGAGGAGGAAAGCCTCCGGGTTTAGGTAACGATCCGAGGAGCGGATTGTTATTTGCAGGTGAAGGAGCGTGGGCCCCATTCGGTTGTCCACAAGAATGGTCCACAAAAAGGGTCTTAATATCAGGATTCGGTCTTGGGTTTTTACAGAGTTGATGTTGCCAATTCAAGCTGCAATGTACAAAATTTTCTAATCAAGCAGATTTCTTTTCTTATTCATTATGTACAGGAAATATGAGAAGGTTTATTATTACCTTTGGTTAATGAGAGTTCTCAACCTAGAGTTTTTAAGGTTGGGAAACTGCAATTTATCACGGAACAAAGGGTTTGCTTCGACTAGCTTCTTAAGCTCGATCAACATAATAGCTCGGGCAGACTTAGTGTCTCCATATTTGGATAGTTGTTCGTTCTCCCTACAAGAAAACAATAGCTAAAGCTGACCCCACGAAGCTTACTCAAATTGCATTAAAAGACAACAAAGAAAACCCATACCGAAAATTCTCCAATGTCAAGAGTTGGGTTATTTCCTTGAAAAGCTCTTCGTTAAATGTAGCGAAAACTTTTAAGTCCTTGACTAATATATCAACAGCCTTGGAACGGTCATGCCTGTTATAATCCCCCCAAAATGGATAAGAATTCATTATCTAACAGAAAATTATAACTAGAGATGTTAAAATTGTTAATTGATCTGAAAAGAAAATGTAAAAGCTTACTTATCAAGTGCCTCTAGATACTTCTGCTTCCTTATCTCGAAGAAAATCTTCATCGAATAGCGATTGTCGTCCACTTTAGTAAAACCGGATAGGTACTTTTCAACTTCATCCCAATTACCATTATGCACCTCATCCTCAAAATACTTCATGTTAAAGAAAAACCCAGATTCCTGTTCGAGCCTACAATTCCAAAACAGAGCATCACATGGGATAAAATAAGTACAACGTTCTCACAAAAAGAAAGACATAATAATAAAAAAACAAAAGTACTATTTTTGACAATCTCACTTGTGAACTGTCTCTCTAAACTTCTCCTCATCCAGAAACTGTAAGATCAGGAAGACCAGCTCCCTACTCAGAGAAGACATTACAAGCGATCGCCAGAAAAAATGAACACTACTAGATCTGAAGGAAAAAAAAAAAAGAGTAGATAATCATAAATCAGTCAACATTAAATTAGGTCAAACAAAATTCAAGTGAACCAAAAATAAAATAAAATCAGCAAAAGATTTTTTGCACCCATACCAGAACTAGATCATTAGTCTCTTAATCTATTTTAGAGTAAATGAGAGCAGTATATGGCTAAAAGGGGGAAAGGGTGAGAAAGAGTGAAAATGGGCTCTAGGGTTTTCTATTCAAAAGATCAAAGAGCCCCCTCCAAAAAAAAAAAACAGCTTTAAATCCGAATGGGGAATCGAACACGAAAGAAATAAAGGGAAAGAAGAACTAAACAAAACAAAGGAAATCAAAGCAGCAGCAGCTCAAGCAAAGAAAAAAAAAAGGAAAGAGGGGAAAAAAGGTAAAAACATGAACCCAGACAAAAGCTAAATAAACTTTCATAAAGCAGTAGATTCGAACAAAATTTAAAAGAGAACTTCTCACCAAAAACGATCACAAACAGGAGAGAAGGAGCACTAAGACCTTGTAATTATAAAACAAACACTAAACTCAGAACAGAGAAACTCTCTCTGTCTCTCTCTCTCTGTCTCTCTCTGTAGACCAGAACTAGACTACTACTCCCTATCTGACTTTCTCTCTCCAAACACTTTCCTCTCTCTCTTTCTCTCCTCATCTATAACAAAAAAAAAAGGGAATTGCAGAAATCGTGAATTTTATAGAGACGAGGCGGCGATTGCGA
The DNA here is from genome assembly GCA_027186245.1 of Coriaria nepalensis. NCBI lineage: Eukaryota > Viridiplantae > Streptophyta > Magnoliopsida > Cucurbitales > Coriariaceae > Coriaria > Coriaria nepalensis. The sequence goes on along the minus strand of CP114496.1, from coordinate 7,906,918 downwards.
ATGAGGCAATATGATAAGACAAGGAGCTTATCAGCTTGTTGTTTGAATAAAATATGATAGCTTATCAACATACGTGAGAATGCTAAGGTTATATAATAATAATATAAGTACACTGGACAAATGTGTGGGCCCCCCCCCCACGCAGACTAGATCTTCTGTGATTGCGATCGTGTGATTGTAACCATCCGATTAATTTGATAGGATAAGCTGGTCAAATCGGACGACGTAGAGAAAAGAAGACATTTTTAATGACATCACCAGCACAAAAAGACAAAACTAAAGTAAAAAAACCTTTAGCAAACTTTGACCCCTGGTTTTGAGATAATACTACGTATTTTGCCATTGAGCAGGAGCGTTCGCACCCCGCCAAATTCAGAATATCGCGATATTTTTATTTGGGTACGTGAGAAAATAGATTTAATTTTTTTTTCCATTTTATTTTCCTTTCTTTTATTTATTTATCTAAAAGATGAATTTCTTAAGTGGGTAATTAATTCTACAATAAAAGATGACGTGGAGATATAAAATATACTTTTTTTTCTTTTATTTATTTCTCTAAAAATATATTGATATTAAATGATAATAACATGTAAGAAGGTGTTGCGAATCTTAGCATAAGATTTCAATTCGGTCTAAATCGGTAAAGATTTTAACGGTTTTTATTAAATAAAAATTAATTATTTAATAAAATTAAAATTTTATTTTAGTTAAAGAGTTGTAAGTATAATTGTTTGTATTTATAAAATAATATATGATCCGATTAATTTTTATTTAATTCGTATTTTAATGATGAATCCAAACCCTAATTTTAGAATCAAGATTTAATCATTTAGCTTAATTTAAATCCAACATATGATAATCCATGATATTTATAGAGACCAAATTTATCAAAAATCTCTCTAAAAAACCATATAATATATATATATATATTATAGTATTATATATATGGGAAGGAAAAGTCAATAATAAAACATAGTTTGACTAAAATTTGACAGGAAACCAAGAAAGAGAATACGAGGATGCAAGAGAATATTAAACAATTCCTTGGTCAAAATCCTAACTCCCAATTTCTCATGTAATATACCAGGAAGCTTCCACATCTTAAGAAAATATTTTATGATGGGCTCCCAATAAAATTGGGCCAAAGCCCAAGAAATATCATGTACCAAAGTCCAACAATCTATTTGCATCTAAAACCAACATAGTTCAATAATTTATGAAGAAATTTTATAGTTATAATATAATTTAAAATTTAAAACAAAAAGAACATTTGATTTGGATCCTTCAAGAGAGAGCAAGTGAAAGTGGACAAAAAAATTCCGACAAAGTACAAGGAAGTAAGGAACCCGTTTGATCATTTAGCATCAAAGTCCTTAAATTTGGGACAATGATCGGTACTTTTAAGCCCTTCCTAAACCCATTACCCATGTACAATAATTGGACATAGTTATATAAGGGGTGGCAAAAAATGGGTAAAAATTATTTTTATTTATTTATTTGGAGGGTCTTTATTATATATAAATAAATTATTGGGATTTTTTTTTTAAAGGTAAAATATACGTTACGTATTATAAAAGTCAAAACCTAGAGGGCAATCGACAAAATACTATATAATATGTCTATATACATGTATATTACATATTTTAAATATGATTGATGTTTCTAAAGTTTAGAAGATCATTAGTAAATATTGAACACTAATATTGGTGAATGACATATTTTCTCTATCTTCAACGGCTCAAATAGGTCATAGTAGTTCTTGCTATGACCCCATCATGATAGGAACCCCGAACTCATTTTACGTATATAGGTGTATTTTAATTACAAACGTTTGGTTCGGTATGTAAAGTAGAGTTAAATGCCTTTTAGCTCCTAAAATAAAGATGGGAGTACTCTTAAGACTAAGGAAAGGCACACTTCAAGCTCTCCTTTTAGTACTATAGCTATGGATTGGTTCTCATGGCTATCAGGAACTAGCCTTTAACTCTTCCCTTATCTATAGCTATGGTTTTCTTTTTGCTCGAAGAGGATGATATAACATACTCCAACGATGAGTTTCTCTGAAGCATGGGGATATCCGTAGCAAAACATAGGCAAGAGATCATCAAGTTTGCAATAGTTAGAAAGGATGATCATCGGATGACTGTGATCGAACTATATCATGATTATCCCATAGCTGTTCAATTTATTTCCGCAATCAAGAAAACCAAGAGGAGCTTAGCAAAGTGTAGTATTCTTACATGGCTTAAATATCCTGATCAAGATCAGGACAAGGCTCGTATGGTTGTACCCTATAAAGCCTACATTAGTTAAGACAAACATGTTGAAGAGGAACAAGTTAACTCATAAGGCCAAGCAGGGGAGGTTGAGGTTGTTGTTGTGAATGATTTAGCTGGGTCTCGAGTTGACAACTTTTCGAGCCAGGTTGATGTTTACGATTCGATTGGGAAGGAGATGAAGATGGATGAAGATGTTTACAATCATTTTTATCCTATTAGCAAAGGCAAGTAATAGTTAACTAAGCAATCCCTATTCTAGCTCTGAAAAAACGGGGTCCAAAAGAAGGAACACAAGCAAAAAATTAATCTTCATAGTTCATATACCAACAAGAACAAGAAAACAATCCTCGGAATACAAATCGATCGATATAGCCTTGTGGGCTTTATATGACTACAGTTAATTACAACAAACAAGATTTAGATCTCCGTCGAAACAAAATCTCCTTTAAAGGAACAAAAACCCCTCAAAGAAAAAGGATCTCCTTCGAACTTGAATCTAATCACTTCGGAGCAATATTACACAAATCAATCTCATGCCGAAAGGGGGATCAATGAGCCGAGCTTTGGGGCAAGCTGCTAAACGAACCCCCAGAATAAAGCGTTGAATAGACCCGCCTTATTCTGACTGTCAGGATTATGCATAAGATAGTACCCAACCCACAAACCCCAGAAAGAACAAGGAACGTAAGCCTAAAGCATTCGGCTCCCACACAAGAACTAGACCCTTGCTTAGCAGCTTCCGTATCATAGACCCAACCAGCCAGAGTAGCCGAGAAAAGAAGCGCACCAATAGGGTTTCCCAGCAGCAAGACATTGTAGATCAAACCGAAATGTTTGAGGCCAAAAAGCTCGGAAGCGGTGGGGACCATCGTAGAGTATAGAACCCCATAACAGATCCCTACTACAGCGGTTGAAGCATAGAGGGTACCGTTTAGAGCGGATGCATAGAGAATGAATGCTATGCTCATGAGTATTAGTGAGCACATCATCCAAAATGGCCGAGGAAGAGTCCGTGACCTGCATTAGACATTTTTTATGAGTAATGAAAAACTTCAGGAAAAAAAAAAAAAAAGAGTTCAATGATTTCAATATGAGAGGTTTTCTTGCCTACAAAGTGTATCCAGTTTAGATCCACAGAATCTTACTCATATTTCAGTTTCAACTTCTTTATGTTTACCTACATGATATATTACCTGACAAAGTGTTCGGAAAGAACGCCCGATCCAAGCCGTCCAGTAAAATTACAAAAACTATAAAGAGCCAATAGCGTAGTCGTGTCGTCGGTACCATAAGCAACCCCGATTTGAGACAAGTTATTAAGGACCGTCACACCTGGCCCCACCCCAAGAAAGTAGACAAACCAAAGAAGCCAAAAATCAGCCTTGATAACAGCCTCCCGGATCTTGAAATCCTCCCCTCTCTTAGGTCTCCTCTTCTTCTTCACCGCCCCCTCTCCAACTGCAAGAAGGGTATCTATATCCGAAGCATCCTCACTCTCAAGAACATCGGCTAGATAAGTAGATGAAGAAGATGGAGTCAATAAAGCATCTACATTGCTCGAAGAATCGCCACCTTCTCCAAGATCCGAAGAATAAACACGAGGACCGAATCTCTTTCTATTTGAGGGTAAAAACGTCATTTTCACCGGAATAGCAAGAGGAGACAATAAAAGGACAACCACAAAGGCAACTAGACTGTAAGCAATCACATCACTTATCGAAATGGTTTCGTATATAATCGTTAGGGAGAGAAGATACATAGCAAGAAGAACACTAGTGGCTTGAGTGAAGAGAAAATGGACATGTTCGGAAGAATCTTCACCGGAAGCAGGAGTACAAGGGCGGATAAAGTACATAATGGCTAAGCACAAAATGGGAATCCCGATTGCTAGTAACAGGAGTAGATGCAAAGCAGATTCGTTAAGAATGATGCTGTATATTACGGTGTAAACTGCAGCACTTATTCCAACATAGCCTTTAAGAATGCCGGAAACAGTTCCTCTGCTTAGAGGGAAGTTCCTCATGTTGGTCACTAGAACAGCTGTTCCGAACCAGGCATTGCTATTTGTCGCGACACAAAGAGTAACCCATAACTGCAAATGGTTTTAGAAAATTAAAGGGTAAGAAGACATGATCGCACCATATAATTACTAGTACACTAATACAACCACATCAATCTAACCGGTTCAATGTGCTTAGATACGATTACCCGTAAACAACTACAGTCACTAAAATCACTACCAAACTAACCAATTTAATCAATCAACGTGTGATTAGGCATTCAATTAGTGCTTAAATACTTAAACCAGAAAACAATCAATCATTAAATTCCACGTCAAATTTAAATTTTCCATAAACAACCAGAAAAAAAAAAAAAATATATATATATATATATATATATATAATATAAAATTAAAAGAGCAGTGAGGGGGTACCAGCCAATAAGGGATGCTGGAGATGATTTGGGAGAGGTCGAGCCAGACGACGCCATAACCGACGAAGCAGAAGAAAGCTCCGACGAGAAGGACGGCCCAAGGGGGGAATTTATTGCAGGAAATGCCAGGGAGCAAACCCACGCTCTCTCCAATATCAACTGCCACTCCGAGGACTGTGACCTGCTGCTGATTGAAACCCAGAACGGACTTGAGGAGAGGGGAGTAGAGCGGGAAGTTGTAGGCATTTCCGGCAGCTATTTCGACCCATACTGCGGCGGCTAACCCCACCCACGGCGGTCGGCTTCCGACTTTCAGAACTAGTCTGGGCATTATTGTAAGATTCTTCGATGCCTATGAATTACGGCATATGAGTGAATTATCTAATGGGAGGAGAATGGGGAATCGAAGAACATAGATCAGTTACGTGAGACAGTTGGAGAGAGAGAGCGACAGAGAGTGTGAAGTCAAGATGTCTAAGACTTAAGTACTGTTGAACTTCGAATGGTTAAAAAACCAAATCCAAATGAACCTCTGTTGTTGTTGTTGGTTTTTTTTTTTTTTTTTCCTTCAGTGATGTGCGTCTCACGTGCAAGTATAGGATTCGGTATATATTTATTTAATTTTTAATTTTTAAAAAAATTGAAAGAAAACATATTTTTATATTATACTAATATATCTGATTAAATAATTATATCTTACATATTAATTAAAAAATAAAATAAAAAGATATTGTATCTAAAAAATCTAATAATTCTATTTAATGTAATTTTTTGAAGTGAAGAGTGAAGATGGGCCACTCATTCATAATCTCTGTTTGGACGCGGATTTGTGTAGTATCTGTCGGGTCAACGAGTGACCCTCATGTCTACTATTGACTCTACGCTGAGTAAATAATTTCTTTATAAAATTTATTTTTGGTAATTACTAATAGAAAAAAAAAAAAAAAAAAAAAAAAAAAAAGAGATGGGTAGGTAGGTAGAAGATAAATTGAATTGAAGTTCGGATGAAAATTGAAAAAAGATACATGATTTGAGGAAAATGTTTGAGAGAGCCACAGCTCTCATTAAAATTATAATAAATAAAATTTTAAATTATTAATACTTACCCAAATAAATAAATAAATAATAAAAAAAAAAATATATATATATATATATTGGATAGATGATAGAACATTTTTCGAGTGAAGACTGGTAAGAAAAGATGACAAAATGATAATTGGTAGTTGATTTGAATTTAATGAACCATTTATCGAATCGTTATTGTAGATGATGTTCGATTTCTAAGAGGGTGAAAAAATCATCGTAAAATGAATTTTTATGATCCGATAAAAAACCAAACATATTTAAACGTTTTTATTATTTTATATTTTATTATTAAAAAAAATGCTCAATCTACCTGGTTTAAATTATGAAGGCAATAATTTTTACAAAATTTCACTTTAATCAATAATCAAAATTTAATTAATTAAATACAAAAATAAAAGATGTGGATAATTTTTATATACCTTTGAATACCCTTTTTTTTATCTATTATTTCCTCATCTTATTTTATTTATTGCTATTCTAAAATATAGTAATCTATAATTACAAAAACTTATATTTTATTTTTATTTAAATTATAATTAAATTTAAAATTTATATATAATTTTCTATTTTAATCTTTATATATATTAAATTAAATATTATTATTACTTTTATATATATATATATATATATATATATAAAAGAATTAGATAAAAATGAAAGGAAAGAGAAAAACAAAAATAAAATTTAGAATATTTAAATTAAGTCAATTAAATATCTAAATTAACTATTTTTTTTTTTTTTTACAAATATATATACAAATCAAACTCCTTCCCCCATCCCTTGTATTAATGGGAATATATTTGTCAAAATCCCTCCATTTCAATTCCATATGTTTCTTTCTAAAATCTTAGATCTTGTTTATGCAAGAATCTCTTATCATCATTGTCGTCTTTAATGCTCCCATCATTATACTAATTTCCAAGCATCCGTAACATATTACTAGCATGATTATAATTATTATCATCATCATTTTTATTAATATTTATATTTATTATATTTACTTTGAAGAATTTTTTAATATACTTAATTAGTAATATATTAATTAATTAATTATAATTATAGATATAAATTGTATATATAATTATAATTACTTAATTTACGATAAATAAATTATATCTCGTAATTTTTCATTTATTTTTAACTGCATAATTGAATGATATTTATGTATGCATAATTCTAAAATTAGATTCGTTATGGTATAACCTTTTGGTTAAAAAATATGTCCTTGTTATAATTACAATTTAGACTCACGCATCAAATCCAACAAAATTTTCACGTGCGACCCAAAAGGGGGACAAACATATGTATGTATATATTAGATCAAATAAGAGAGGTAGCTTGTGGAGGACGTGAAAGTCTACGATCTACAAAGCACAAGTAGGGGACCACATGGTAGGCCCAGCTTTTTGCCACGTGACACATAGTTCCTAGATTGGCTACAGAAGCTATGATGAATCTATACGGCATCTCTCTCTCTCTCTCGACTCTCAATTGCTTTTCCTTTTCTATATCATCAATCATTCCTTGTGCTTTTCCTCCTTTATCGGGTTATCTTCTTTTTGTCATTTTCCTCCTAATTTACTATAATATATAATATATCATCATCCTTTTTAGTAGATTAATATGGTTTATGATGATATGTTATATTCATTTATATGATATATAAAAATAATAATATTATTATAATGAAATTTAAGTATTATATAAGAAATTTATATATTATTATTTGTTAGACGGTACCAATCTTTCCATGCATCATGTTATAGGCTTTTAATTACTACATTAATATGAAATTAATCCTTAATTAAGTTTATCAGTATCCATTTATAGGGCTAGCCAGAGGGTACATACTACATTAGCTAGTTTAATTAATTAAGACATACTTACTATCTTAATCAAGTTGGTCAAATAAACTAATTAGCTATATATCTTTTGTATACAAGTTATGATGTTATGCAGTAATCTCAATGTATACGTAAATATGAAGCGGGGAATAATAAGGAAGGAAATGCATGCATGTGAAAGGGACATATTGCATGCATTAAACAGGACGCCGCCGAAATTCCTTTCCCACCACTCTCTGTCTCGTTATATATATATGTGTGTGTGTATATATATATATATATACAGTAACTTAACAATGATTATAATAAGATCCCTTCTAGCTTGGTTGTAGCGAATCAGATGTTCCCATGCAGATCGAAGTACATAAGATTCCCAAGAAAAGACAACAACGAAGCATGGGATATTTTGAGAGAGAGAGAGAGAGAGAGAGAGAGAGAGAGAGGTGATAAGCTTGAAAAGAACGACGAGGAGAATCGTTTTAGATTAATAGTTGAGGGAAAAACCCTACTGATGAAAAAAGTTTTATAAAGCAAAGAAGGGGGGTGGCAGCCTCCCCCTCCTACCTAGTTTTTTTTTTTTTTTTTGGTTATTATATGTTTTTTGCTTTTTCACTTTTTGTTCTCTTATCAAAACCCCGCCCCTTCCCCACCATTATAACCTCTCTCTCTCTCCTAACAATAGGGTTTCATACTTTCATTGTTCTTGTTGTTACAAGGTGATTGATTTCAAAGGCTAGCCTTATACATTTTTTGTGTGTAATTTAAGGCTGGTCATAGTTTCTTTGATTTGGTTTTGAAGAAAGGATTAATACTTACTGCGTGATATAATTGTATATATATATATATATTGAGAGAGAGGAGAGAGAGGAAGATATATAGTAGATAGATGGCGCCAGTTTCGTTACCTCCTGGATTTAGGTTTCACCCAACAGATGAAGAACTCGTGGCTTACTATCTTAAGAGAAAGATCAATGGCCGTGAAATTGAGCTTGAGATTATACCTGAAGTTGATCTTTACAAGTGCGAGCCATGGGATTTGCCAGGTACATCCATATGATCATGATCTCTCTCTCCCTCTCTCTCTCTCTCTATATATTTCTTAATTACTTATTTTACTTTTGATTATGAATTTACTGATTAAGATATATTCTAATTCGGGCTTCTTCTTTTTTTTTCTTCTTTCTTTCTTTATCGTTTTTTACGAAATCATATTAAGATTAAAGACACCATTTTTTTTTCTTGTAAAAACATACAAAAATAGTAAGGTTTTTTTTTTTTTCTTTAATCAAGAATAAAGAAAGTAAATAACAATGTTATATTATAAAATATATACACAATTTTATGAATATTAATTGGACATGATAACAATTCTAGGGCAATTCATGCATGTATACATGATTGTTCCTCTTTTTTTTTTTTAATAATTAATTTAAGAATTAAAAAAGATTTTACAATTCCTAATTACATAATGTGTTTATATATCTTTAAAAAAAAAAAAATATATATATATATATATATATATATTAATTAATTAAAGTGAACCTATCACGTGAAGTCTTAAGTCCTTACACCTTTTACCAAAGCTGACTTATGATCTCTCTTAAAATGCATGCCTTAATCTACTCCTTTAAATTTAATTACCAATCTTGGCCAGCTTTCTTTTTCCTCTCAATTATCACTTCATCGACCTAACATACTAATTACCCTTAATCAGCTTTATTAGTCAATTGCATCCAAGAGCTTTATCTAAAGCGGACAACAAAATAACCAAAAAAAAAAACATACCACGCATGAGTTTCCTACTAGTGATTAGTGAAAGATACGACTTCACTTTTGCGTTTTGAGACAGATCAATGTTGGATATATGTAGAGTCAAGTCAAAAAAGTGTCGGAAAAGAAAGGAATCACACACCATGTATATAACTCGAACAAGAGAGTAATTGGTACTAGTCACTTCTCGTACTTTTTAACAATATTATCGGATTTCCGATAAATACTGATGTGTCTTTAGTTTTCAAGTTTATGTCGTTTTAATATGATCATATGTTCCCACTAAGATTTTTTTTTTTCTTTAAAAAATAAGTAAATTAGTTGATTTATGAACTAATTGATAGTTATGTTGCTCCAGGGAAGTCATTACTACCAAGCAAAGATCTAGAGTGGTACTTCTTTAGCACTCGAGATCGTAAGTATCCGAACGGGTCGAGGACGAATCGTGCTACCAAATCTGGATATTGGAAGGCGACCGGGAAGGATAGAAAGGTAAATTCGCAGTCCCGTGCCGTGGGGATGAAGAAAACCCTAGTTTACTATCGCGGCCGAGCCCCGCACGGAGGCCGGACAGATTGGGTCATGCATGAATACCGTCTCGACGAGAGAGAGTGTGAGAATTCATGCAAACTACAGGTACTTATAATTTCATTTAATTAAGTGTTGATTAATTAAGTGTTCTTAATCCTTATTTTCATGATTAATTAGGATGCGTATGCGCTATGTCGTGTGTTTAAGAAGAGTGCGACTGGACCAAGGATTGGGGAGACTTACGCTACGACAAGTCGTACTAGTACTGCTAATTATCAATGTAGGAGTGACCAATCACCCACCGTTGATCATGCCATGTACTCTAGAGGAAGATCTTGTGAAGAATTTGACGGCTCCGATTATCCTATGTGTAGTAATAACATGGCAACTAATATTGAAGGCTCTAGTACTAGTTCATATGATCATCATCATAGTAGTGGGCAAAGAGAAGGCAAGACGACACAGTTTTCATCGGACCAGTCGTTTAACTTTACAAACTTATTTCCTAATTGTGGTACCCCTCTTCATGCACCCGCTAAGGTCAACACTTCTCCTTCTACTACACACAATGATTTCATTTACATTACACGGATATGGATTTTTTTCAGATTGATTGTCCGGATGTCATTTCGCGGATCCAAAATGTTTCTTCTTTTTTTTTTTTTTCTCTTCCTTTTGCTAAACTGGTCGGATCACTTTATTTACCAAAACTCAAGTTGTCTAACCATTTCAACAAGCTCTCATTTTAACGACAACACAATTCACAAAATGAAATCCAGACCATTAGTTTGGACAAATCCAGATCCGCATGATCTAGATGCAATCCGAACCCTATTAGGTGTATATTATCATGTGAGATCAGAAGATGATAAGCCAAATATGATTGGCGACGACCTCACTCTCTCGTATAATTGATAGTATATATTTAACTATGAGAGATACTTTCTTGTTTACATGTTGCCTTTTTTCATGTTTTTATATATATATGTAATATACACAATATGAGACTTGCATCGTCTTAAATTTTAACGAGTTGACAAGAGAATTACATAACTAAAGTACGTGTTTTCAGGTGGACATAGCATTGGAGTGTGCAAGGTTGCAACATCGGTTCGCTCTTCCGCCTTTGGAGGTGGAGGACTTTTCTCAAGCTCGGCTCGCTCACGACTTAAAGACCGTGCAAAGACATTCCATGATGCCGGAAACTAGCACAAACAATTATGGAACTGATATCTCGCAGGAAATTCTTTCGGTTGCTCATGTTTCTCAGGAGCTAATCAATTACGATCAATCCAACGTCGATCGGGAAATATGGGGCGGAAACTATGCTAGTTCTTCTCATAGTCATGATGATTTTAGCTTCATGCATATGATGGGTAGTACTCAAGATACTTTTCAGAATCAATTCGAAGATGGGAATTTCGGAAAGTCATACATGGACATGAGATCGTGGCCGGATCAGGATCCGTATTCTCGGTCTATAGAGATCAACGGAGATTTGGGTGAAGAATTCAAGAGGGAGAGGTTGGTTGAGAACTTGAGATGGGTAGGAATGTCAGACAAAGATCTAGACAAGGTAATTATACCTTTCTACCATAAATATACGTCTTAATCTCGTCCTAACCTACGATTGGGATCAAGTGTCACATCAATACTTGTCGAAATTTTTTCTTAATTTACTTTGTGACCATCTTGATGTATACTATTATATTCGTGTTAATTGATCAGATTTTCTCGGAAGATCAGCCGAAGATTGTTCCGATAGAAAACGTTTCAAGCTTTCAAAGGGTAGAGAATCAACTTCAAGCCGGTATGTAGTATGTACATCCCCCTCTAGCTAATTACTTAAGTAGTTTTGTTAAACTTTTCTCTTTGATTACTTAAACAAAGAAGTCTTGTTGCAGGAGATCATCAGAAGAGGAAAGACATGATCGATGATATAAATGAAGATCAAGATGATGATCAGATGAACAATAGCTTCTCGCTTGGATTCATAAATGATGACTCGAATGAAAACTTTTTACACCATGACGGGCACATAATAAACGAGGTCAATCGCGAACAAGATCGCTATTCAACTTCTCCTACCTTCGAGGTTGTCGAGGAGATCAAGGTTAATCACGGGATGTTTGTTTCCACAAGGCAAGCAACCGAGACTTTCTTCCACCAAATCACACCCTCACAGATTGTCAAGGTTCATAGGAACACAGTGATCATGAACATGCAAACAAGATCATTAGAGACTAACATCATTAGATCATCTAATCATAATCATTTCTTTGAAGGATTCCATGCAGTTATGTGTAGGAAATTTGGAGGCATCATTTCCATACTTGCTCTTCTTTTGATCCACTTCTTGCGTTTCGGGGAAAATCACGAGGGAAATGACCGTGATGAGGAGTTCATGATGGAAGGTTGTATGAAGAAGAAGATGATCATGAAGAAGGAGGAGGAAGAGGAGGATAATAATAGTAGTAGAAGTAATTGGGTTGATCATAAAGGGGAGAAGATGTCAGCCAATTATGTAGAAAGTGGATTCAAAAACAAGTTTAGTGTTGTTTTGAAGAAGATAGGGATTCTCATCACCATTTCTTTGGCTCTTGGTACAACATGGGCTAACCACAATACTAACCATACATCATGATCTTATTGTACTCTAGTCTTGTTTTTTCATTTTGAAGCATTGACTTAAAACACAAACATTGTTTTAATCTTTCTTTTTTTCCCTTACTAGTTTGAAATGATAACTACATCAATGTGATAACTACATCTAAGCAAGAAGTCTCGAGTTAGGTTTAAAGATCTTTCCTATTGTTTGTGTAAGTTCGAGAAATTTAAATCTAATAAAATAAAAATTTAGAGGAAAAAAAATCAAATTCACTCATTTATCAACATAACATATTAAAATTCAATTCAAACATATATTATATATATTAATTTAAAATTCGATCAAACTATTTACAAAATATCTCATCATTAATAAAAAGTATTTAAATCTCTTATTAAATAATATAAATATTATTTATAAATGGACATAATTTATGAATGATTAAATTAAAATTTGAATTAATTTACACCACATATTTAAATGAGTTTGAATTCGGACCGAATACAAATCCATTGAACGAGCGTTACAACTTACAAATGGAGAATGGAGCCAAAGAGACCGGTAGTTGCGGTCTCACTCTCTCTCTGTTTCTCCCTTTACCCCTAACCGATATTCTTTCCCCTCATTCACCCATTTTTTCTTTTACCCACAAAATTTCCCCCTTTCTCCATTCAAAGAAAGAAACAACAAGGCAAAAAATAAAAATAAAAAAAAAATTTACAGAAAAAGGTTGGTTCTTGGGTTGGTTGGTAATGAAGGGTTAAATTTTGGTGTGAAAAATTTTCTTCAGTCCTCTTCTCCGTCTCTCTGTGTGTAATACCGAGTCGGAGACGAAATTTACAGGGAAAGAAAGAAACAAAAAGAGAAGGCAATGAGCTCTGCCGCTGCAAAACAGGCCGGAAAATCCGATCTTTCTTCCTCTCAGAAATCCAAGAAACCAAAATGTCATTCTCTCTCATTATTTCATTTCAATTTATGCGTTTTTCTTTTATAAATAAAAAAAATTGTCGTTAACCACTAATGTTTGAGATCTTTGATTTTGTTTTGTTTATGAAATCTTTCCATACGATTGTGATACTCTGTTTTCTTTTCTCTGATTAGCATTTTTTCTCAGAACAAAAGATCGTGATACTCTGTTTTCTTCAAATCTACCTTTTTCTGGGTTTGTTTGTTTGTAATTCTATAGTTTAAAAATGTAAGCTTTCTTACATGGGTGTTATGTAATCAATAGAATGTGCCATTATTCATGATATCGAAAGATTATTGATTTTCTTGGCAATGTAGCATCATTATGAGTTAGGACATCGTTTGGCTGACCATTTTTTCTTTTTTGCTTTCTTTTACTTATTATCTTCTAGATTCTAAATTTACACAGCAAGAGCTTCCAGCATGCAAACCAATTTTGACACCAGGAATGGTAGGTTTTTTCCGAATATGTGTATATATATATATATTTCATGGTCTCTGTTTTCTATTAACTAATCAACCCTTAAATGGTGTTTTACAATTTGTGTTTTTTGCTTTTAGGTCATATTGTTGTTCACTTCGGTGGGGATTATCTTCATCCCTATCGGCCTTGCTTCCTTGTTTGCATCAGAGAAAGTACTTACTACTTTTTTTTACCTCTTCTTCTTTTGCCCTCTTCTTCTTCAAAATTGGATCCATAATGCGACGATTTTCTTCCTTACCTCTAGGTTGTCGAAATTGTGGACCGTTATGACAGCGATTGCATTCCTTCTGACTATAAAGACGACCCGCTTGCTTATATAAAAAACAGTTCAATTGACAAAACATGTACGAGGACTTTAACTGTAAGTCCAATTGTTTCTCTATTTTGTTTTTCCCATATTTACTGATTTTCACCTTTCTTGGAAATAATTTGTTCACTGGATCCTTTTCAGGTTCCAAAGAGAATGAAAAGTCCTATTTACGTCTATTATCAGCTCCACAACTTCTATCAAAATCACCGCCGGTATGGAATGATTATTAGTGATTTTTATAGCTATGAATCGATTTTTGGACCATATTTTTCTTAGGAGTGAATCTACCATCTAATAGATTCATATCAAGTGTACGTGTCACTTGTTTCATATAGTGATTCTGATTTAGCTTTTAAAACAAGTACTCCAACCCTTACTCTAATGAATTCGGACCGGTAATGCCTTGATGAGATGGTCAAGAATATGATTTGCTTTCACGCTTTATTGTTAGATTCATATCAAGTGTACTTGTCACTTCTTGTTTCATATGTTAAAACAAGTACTCTAACCCTGATTCTAATGAATTCGAACCAGTAATGGCTTGATGAGATGGTCAAGAATATGTTTGCTTTCACACTTTATTGATATGATTAGCTCAATTTTCCACCAAATTGATGATAATTGTTTTCTACGATTTGCTCACTTTCCCTGTTTTGTTTGATGGTGTAAAAAACTTTTTTTTTTCTTTTCCTTAGGTATGTGAAGAGTAGGAGTGATAGTCAATTACGACTGCCGTCAAGTGAAAGGGAAACAAAGCTTTGTGCCCCAGAAGACACCGTCAACCACGGCCTACCAATTGTCCCCTGTGGTCTCATTGCATGGAGTTTGTTCAACGATACATATGGGTTTTCCGTGCAAAATGAGGAAATAACTGTCAACAAGAAGGACATATCATGGAAAAGTGACCGAAAACGTAAATTCGGATCTGAAGTCTACCCAAAAAATTTTCAAAATGGCAGTTTGATTGGGGGCGGGAAACTCAACGAAAGTGTACCTGTAAGTCTATCCATTTCCTTCATTTAGATAGGTTATTGAAACTAGAATTTGGGCTAATTAGATTATGTGGGCCCAAACCAGGGGGTCAGTCTTATTAGAACAACGTTTTGGTGAAACAGTTGTAGGTTAATATAGGTTTGTAAAAGTGTGACAAAAAGTAGAAAAATAAAACCTTTTAGAAAATTCATTTGGGTGTACTTATTGGTGAAATGCCGTGTTGTCTCGTCTATTTTACAGTTGAGTGGGCAAGAGGACCTTATTGTTTGGATGAGAACAGCAGCATTGCCTACTTTTAGAAAACTATATGGGAAGATAGAGATAGACCTTGAAGCAAATGATGTGATCAGTGTTGTGATAGAGAATAATTACAACACGTATAGTTTTGGAGGCAAAAAGAAGCTGGTCCTTTCCACGACAAGTTGGATCGGAGGCAAAAACGACTTTCTTGGCATATCTTACCTCATTATTGGCGGGTTCTGTCTGACACTGTCTGTATGCTTCATCCTTCTCTACCTTATCAAGCCAAGGTAAGTGAAAAAACAAAACTTTCATTATGATTTTGTGTTTTATTTATTTATTTTATTTACATTATATATTTGCAGGCCTCTTGGTGATCCATCATATTTATCCTGGAACAAAAATCCAGCAGGGCATTGATCTAGAAAAGATTAGATCCTGGTAACTTTTTGTTTGTTCCATCTAATCATCTCTCTTGTTAAAAAAAAAAAAGAAAAGAAAAAAAAGAAGTTATTGCTGCCCATTAGGTCTTATTATCATTTTTACCTTGCAATTGGCTGTATCATAGAATATAATGTTTTCATGCAAAATTTGGGAAAAAGAAGAATATAATTTAGAGCATTTAGAAATCTAAGAATCATGGGCAGCAAGGAACCGGGAAGGTAGTATCATAGATGTCGATATCCGGACAGACCGGACTGGACTGAGGGAATTATAACCAAAGGTGGAAAGTACATACTTACATGTTAATCTCTCTCTCTCTCTCTTTTAAATTATAATTATTATGTTGTTTTTGTCTGAACTGCTGAATATGACTTTCTCCTTTACATGTATCAATTTAAAAAGATTGATTTTGTTTTCTTACTTTAATTACTTTCATTTATGTAACTAAAACAAAGTCTTCCACCGCTGCTGCCGCCACCCTCCTCCGTCACGTTTCTCAAACCAGGCCCTCCTTGATCTTTAGGCCGATAATGAAAGGGCTGAGCTTTCCAAAGTAGTTTAGCATCATAATCCTGCTTTGCCTAAAAACAGTAGTCAAACATTCTGCCCATCCAACACGGCCTTTGGAGGTTGATAAGCAACAAGTAAATAAGCATAAACTACAAAATGTGTTGTATTAGCATAGACCTAATAGTATATGTATGTAAATAAAAACAAATAACATGAATTCAATATGGAACAAAACAATAACTAGACATATGTACATATCATCCTAAAAGAAGAAGAAAAGATAGGAACACAAGCACATACAGACTTAGAGAGGCGTAAAATTAATCGATGACCAATTTGGGATGATATCAAATCAACAACCATATTATATGCTAGCATAGCCAACTTTGAAAGGTTATTTTTCCGGCCTTGATCAGATTCATGATACAAGAGCCTTCTTGACCGGTTCCGTGGATAATGAACTTACATCTCTCACATTCCAAGATCCACTTATCTTTGTAGATAGGTTGGTACCAAGAACCACAAAGAGAGTTGGGATCATGATCATCATTAACCACAAAGAGTGAGAGGGTGCGGGTGAGCATTGTATACTCCTTTCTCTAGATACGGACACTCTCTGAGAGCACACCGGACATGAGCAGAATAGCAACAATCCGGGCAATAGTAGAACCAATGGTTGAGATCTCTATCTCGTTCACAAATTTCACAGTAATATTCTTCAGTGTCATCATCTTCATCAATATTATAATAAGCCTAAGGGGATGTGGGTCTGCTTTGTATTTGACTGTAAGAGGTCGAGTTGCACATCCGTACTCCATCACAAAGTCATCACATTCAGTACATTCAAATATCCAGTACCAATTGTTCAAGAGTGTGCAACCACAAGCACTGCAGCCTCAAAGCTCGACTCTTTTGGCGAGAAAAAGTTGATGTCGATGACCGGGATGTGTAATCCTCTTTGAAATAGAAGCACATCGAATGTCTATAGGGAAGCTACCCTCTTGGCAATAGTAGAAGAAGCCTTGAAACCTTAAATCACACGCACTACACTGGTACACGAAATTTTCACCCATTTTGTAAGTTGAACCGAAGATTAGCAAATGCTCTGGATGAAAGTGGTGTTGTATTTCACTACGTAATTGCGTACATCTTTTGTGGAGAAAGAAATCACATTGCGTGCACTTATAAAAGGGAGCCGAGATGGGTCGCATACACCGTTCACAACAACAGTTATACTTGAACTCGAAATGATCAATGATGGATAATGTATGTCCATGACCAAAATGTCTGATCTCTCTCTCTTTCATATCGACCTCCGAACTATTTCCATTTATCGGGATTTCTAAGAATTCTTCAAACGAGTTACATAATTTCCCCGAGTTAATATCCCATTTGATCGCCTTCAAGCCAAGTTATCTGATTAGTAGTCTGATCATCCTGTCCACATCTCCTGTGAACTGTATAGTCGCATTCTTCGCATATGTAGGCAGCATATGCTTTGTTTATCTCTCTACAGCAGGGCTGACAAAAGATTCTTTGAGATTCATTATGTTTAAAGAGAGAATATTCAATTTGAAGGGGGTGGTTGACATGTTTTTTTGTTAGGAGGGTCCATGGTAATTTAGCACACTGTCTGTCAACCCAAACATGGCAAATGGTACAAAGCCAAGGGTATGCCTTGCCTTTGTCACCACAAGCTCGGCAAGTGAATTCGACAATCTTTCGAATCTCAATGAAAGTGTGCTGGTGGTTGCTTTCATTATCAGGCACAGATGATGCACACAAAGCATGAAGACAGAAATCACATTGCGAACAAATGTAATTTAAATCTTGTTCTTGATGCTTGCAGACATCACAAATATAAACCTGATCTTCAAGAGGTTTTGAGAAGAGAAAAAGTGGGTGATCAGGATGCAAAGGAGCTCGAATTTTGGGCGGTAACTCGGTACATACCTGTGACAATGTTTTTGATCACATTGCGAACAATTGTGAGTCATATAAAGGAATCCTGATCTCTCTCTCTCACATGATTCCCCCATATCTAAAAGAATCTTTTTGTAATCTATTTTGATTTAATGTTAATATATTCTTATATAGCTATATAACCAAACTCTCTGCAAATTAATAAAGCTAAGCATTCAAGTTCTTTATGGTATCAGAGCATATCGTTTCTCTAACGAGTTTTTACAATCTTTTTTTATTTAATTTTCAGCTTCATACCTGCTGCCATGTCGTCGGAATCATCAGCACCATCCACTGCCTCTGAGCTGGCCACCGCACTCACTGCTGTCCTGATTCCATGAACCTCCAATCCTCTTATCGGTTCGACTGGAAGACCTCTCGTGGCCGTGAATGCTCATCATCAGCTTCCACTCCAACTTACACCAAAAAACTACCCTCGTGGCGAGCACAGGTCGAAGCTCTCCTTATCGGCTATGATCTACTAGGATACTTAGACGGCTCTTATTCTTGTCCTCCAATTGGGTTGGATGCCGGTGCATACACTCATTGGCTTCGTCAGGATAATCTCATGCTCTCGGAACTATTCGGCTCAGTTTCCACAGCCAACATGCCAATGATTGCTTGTGCCACCACTAGTTACGAGGTTTGGATCACCGTTCTCTAGCTCTATGCAAATCGGTCTTGAACTAGTGTTATGCAGATAAAAGATGACCTCTCTTTCGCCACACACAGAAACCAATCCGTCACTGATTATCTTCAAGGCATTAAGGCCAAGGTTGATGAACTCGCCACCATTGACAAGCCCATTTCAGCCGATAATCTTATGCTATACATACTCAACGGGTTGGGCGCCGAATGTCATGATATTGCTGGACCGATTCGAGTCCGCAAACATCCCATGCATTTCAAAAAGTTGCACGACTATCTCATGAGGCGTATCTCCGGTGGCTCAAAACCTGCACTGGCAACCTAGTGGCCACTACAAATCCCGCCGCTCGTGGAAACCACAGCTACCCTAACAGGTCTTCTAATCAGTGCTTCTCTTCTGGACTCACCAGCAAGTCCAAAGCCCACCATAATCGGTCCTCTTCCAACTGATCTGGTCAACAACATCAGCCCTCAAATTGGACTTCAAATGCAAATTGGACTTCTCCTCATTAGTATTGGTAGCTCACATAGAAAGCATGCTACTTGCTTCTCCTTATCTTCAAGCTCTTCATTAAGGAGTAAGGGATGGTGGTGGCCGATATGCTCGAACTGATTCCTTGCATGATTCTAAATGAAAAATGAATATCTGAAAGTGTTAGAAAAACTGAATTGAAAACGCTTGAAAAAATAGAGGAACAAGCAATTTCCAATGAACTCTCTTGTATTAAACTTGATAGATTTACAACATATATAGAGAAAACAGTTACAAGCTAACAACTGAAAGATATCAAACTAATAATAAACAGAATAAATATGGCTTATGCAGCAGTGCATGCTTATGACAAAACCCAGCATGTTGTTTAAGAGTGCGAAAGACAGATCTAAATCAATAACTTGGTTTTTCGATTTCAACAACTTGATCAAAACAATTAAAATAAAAGATAAAGGGTGATGGAAGCAGGGATCCGATCACATCATACAAAAATAACATCTATTTTGATCTACTCGAAATACGCAGACTGCAGTCGTCGAGGGTCGACCAGTAGAGTATCTCGACCTTTCGACCCTTCGAGCTAACAAAAACATTGATCCTTCGCGCATCGACCTGTCGAGACTTCGACCCTTCGACCCTGTCGAGCCGTTGACCGTTCGAACCAAAACAAACATTTTCAACAGAAACTTTATTTCGATAATGAACTCGCATATTTCGCATACTTAATTCAACCCCTTGGGAGTCTGACGCCCGCACAAGCTACAACACCATTCATTCCCGATACGCTGCCACTTAGAATATAGAGTGAGAGGATGTTTATGTAATGGAGTAGTCGTCTCACGGGGCAAATTGAAGCATGACTTACGAAGAAATAAGTTGCACTGGAAGCAACTATAGGTAGGATCCCCATGATGTATTGCATTCTGACATCCATAGCATTTCATTTCTTAAATTCTTTCCTTTCACTCGATTGTTCTTCAGTGAAGATCAGAGGATTCTTGTGACTGAAGTGTTCAAACTCCATTGATATTCTACGATGATATAGAAAGGAAGACGGGAGTGCGAAAAGAGAAGCTACCGGAATATGATCCAAGACGGGAAGAGAAGTACTAAGCGGAAAGAAAGAAAAGCGCAACTAAGCAAATTAGTTGAGATATAAGAAGTAGTGACCAATTAACAAAAGGTGCAAGTGCTTCTTCTGCAGTTTGAGTTCAACTGTGGAAAAGGTTGGACATGGAAACAGGCGGGATGACTAGATGAAGGGGTATAGTGAAGTTTCTAAGATCGAAATCACCATGGATTCTCTGTAACATGAAACAAAGTGAACAGATCAACAATCACCATGTATAATTTCATCGATCACTAAACTTGCTTCATGTGAAGGCTGGTAAACGACGGCATCTAACCCTTTTAACATGACTACTTGCTAAGCCAATACATATGAGACGTTTCTCTCTGTCTATATGTGCTGTTTCTTGTCTTGTTTTGATTGTATTTTATTGCTGTATTATTGTTCTATCTTCTCAAGTTTAAAATTATTACCTTTATATTTATACCTCCTGTTTTTAACATATTAGAGGACCAAGACATGATAATCCAGAGATATAGGTAAGTTGTTATGATATCATCATGTAATATGAGACTAGCACTAGTCTCCATCCAACCTTTCGTAGAGAGAAAAATCGAGGACCTATCTCAAGATCTCGAGATATACTTTATTATAATTACATTTTTGACCACCGGACTAACCTTTCGGGATTCAAGTACAATTCAATTAACTAATTTAGTTATTTTATAATTAACTACCTTTGCTAAGTTCCTAAAAATATGTTGTCGTGTGATTTCCTGTCGGAAACAAGACCTCTATAAGATCTCCAAGCAGTAACTCGGGTTGACAAGCTGCTCCATTGAACCAATCTACAAATTGTAAAATCTCATATTAGTTACAAGTATAAACAAAACAAACCCATTATACTAATTGTAACTAATATGAGATTGTACAGAATACGTATAACGCAATTCTATATCTGATAAATAAAACCGTATCATTTGGTAGATTAACGAATACATGGCACAATGTCACATGTAGATATGATTTATGCAAGAGTTTCTCGTTAAATCGGACAGGATTAACATGCATTATAATGAGAATGAGAGTTAAAACATAGTTAATTAAGGCAGCAATAGTAATCCTCGCCTCAAAAAAGGAAGAATGAGAGAGAGGGAGGGAGTGAAGGAGAAAGATACATGTCAGGATTGGATCATGAACTGATTAATTAATTAATTACTTAAAAAATATAGATAATGAGAAGTAATTATGGATAATTAATTAATAATTATATAGTTAGTACCTGGGAAATCTGTATCAACAGAATAATTAGATAAAGGAACGACGAAGGATTTGATCGTTGATGCCATCCTCGTATTATTCTGCACCAACCACCGCATCATTAGGACTACAATTAGCTAAAAAAGACGATAAAAAATCCGAAGATCTCGGCTCTATTCCGAAAGAGAAGAAGTCGGGAATTTCTTATATGAATCATATACTTAAGATGCTATTTCTTATAGTTGAATTAAAACGTGCCATTTGTCAAGAGTAAAGATTAATTAGTGATGTAATTCGCAATTTAATTTGTGTGATTAAGAAATGATGCCCTTAAGTATGATCCATGTACGAAATTCTCGAGAAACTCTTTTGAACCTTCATTGCACATTACATCTTACTAGGGAAAATCATAAGGTGTGACCCACATAAGGACTGATATGTATTCATACGATTAGAGGCGGTTCGTGATTAATCGGAATTTTAAGTTAAATTAAAATTTGTGGCTATTTTAATATAAAATATATATATTTTTAAAAATTATATATATAAATCATGTCATTTTTTTTACGAAAAAATTATTCTAATAAAAACGTGTGAAAAATATTCAATTAATTATTTTATTTTTTAATTTTTATATATTTTTTGTGAACATGATAAAAAATCTTTTTAATATATTCTCAAAATTTAATAATATATATATATATCACAATTATTTGAAACTCCTGAAGCCCTTAGGCTCCCCGGCCATAAAATAGAGTTGGCTCTGTATATAATTAGATATCCGGATTTTTTAAAATTTCTATCCCATACAAACTTTTTTCAGACAAGGGCACGAATACTGGGGGACCAATATAACCAACTATATTATCAGGTCAGTTAAGAATGTTATCTCCAAAAATAACATTATATTTTAATTTGAATATCACTTAGAAAGTCGGTTAAGAATATTATATCTATAATAATATATGCTTTAACCTGAATATCACTTAAAAGAGTCACCTCTGCTACTATCATTGAAATCGTTCTGCTACTATCACTTGAACTATCATTGAAATCGTTCTAATCGAACTTTCGTTTGGGGTGAAGTATATATATATATATATATATATATATGATGATACTATACAATTTGAATAAACTGGAATCCATATAAAATTATATGTACTTAAGTGCCTCTTTAGTTACTTAAGAAGCGTTATGGAAATTGACTGCATCTTGATGACGTTCTTGATGACTTTTAAACGTTTGTCCATAATAAATATGGAAATTGACTGCATCTCCCACCTTTGAGACACTACCCGCCACTTTCACCGCCGTCGTGGCTGCTCCCACCACAAGACAATCATTTCCACCATTACATGACAACATTATGAACCCCACTTCAACTATAAAGAAGAAGAAGAAGATGATGATTCTTCTCCACTTTCTTGACCACGAATTAGACAAGCCCATTCTATGATTCTACTAAACTAGCTACTAAGAAGGAGAAGGAGATGGAGGTAGCTAGTGGGGTTTAGGTGATATTATTTTTAACTTAGATTTTGGAGCATGAACGGGAGTGATTTTCTTGGCAGGAAATGAATGGGAGGTAGCTAGCTCTCACTCCTTGCCCAAATCGTGTTGGAGTAGGAAGTTGAACCCGTGAACCCATTTTTAGTCTTGTTTGTCATCTTCTTTCTATCACTTTGTTGTAAAGTTTATAGATATATAATGTTTGGTCTTAACTTGCTATTTTCTTTGGCCTGTCCTTACCCATTATGTATATGATCCATTTCACGTGCTTCCCACCCAAACTTCAACCCACATGAGATCAATCACGCCCAAATTAGGTATCTTTTTCTTAGATTTACTAGTGAGACAAATTTAAATTTTATAAGGATAAAAGTAAAGTTTTAAATGGATTTGGATTCGGTTTAGACCGTATAGATTCAGTCGAACTAGACTCATAGTTGAGATTAATTTTTATTTAATTTCAACTATTAATTTGGATCGGTTTGGACTTATACGATTAAGGTTGAATCTAAATAAGTTTTAAATGAATTTATGATATTATAAAGAGAATGAATATCTCTA
Source organism: Coriaria nepalensis (assembly GCA_027186245.1). Lineage (NCBI taxonomy): Eukaryota > Viridiplantae > Streptophyta > Magnoliopsida > Cucurbitales > Coriariaceae > Coriaria > Coriaria nepalensis. Next base: position 7,882,915 of record CP114496.1, on the reverse strand, counting down.
TATAATATATATATAGATATATATATGCCCATGTTTAAAATTTTCTTTTGATCATGGCAAGTCAATAGCTTTGTGGGAATTTAAACTTCTTGTGGCTAATTAGATCAATCAAAGAACTATAAATCCTCTAATCCACATCAAAACTACAATGTTCTTTAAAAATAAGAAAGAAAAAACATGATGAAAGCTCTTTTATTCTTGCTAACTAAGCTAATGACCTAATCAAACATTCTGGGAGAGATTCTTGTCCTAAGTGGATTCTTCATCCCGATGGTGAAAGCTTGAAGGGGAGTCATATCAACCTCACACCCATCTTCTTCGGGCAACCACTTAAACTCTCTCACCAAATTTGCCACAAAATACTCCATGTGAAGCATCGACACACCGATAGCGGGACAAATCCTCCGGCCTGCCCCGAAAGGCATCATCTTAATCCCTTGAACCCCCTTCAAATCAAAATCCACAACCTCGTCTTTCCCCTCGATATTTTTGCACAAGAATCTCTCTGGCTTAAACTCCGTTGGATCTTCCCACACTTTTGAATCCATCCCCATTTGCCTCACCGTAAAATTTATCATTGCGTCTTTCGGGAAGTAGTAACCGTCAATAACCACCTCTTCTGTAACGGCCCGGGGCAATGTGAAATGCAAAGGTGGATGTTTTCTTAGAGTCTCTAAAATCACAGCTTTCAAATAAGGCATCTTTTGCAAATCCTCCTCTTCTACAATGTCATTATTATTTTGACCTGCTCCTTCTTGTTTCATTATTAGAACCTTGTTTATTTCATTAGCCAACTTTTCTTGTACGTCTTGGTGCTTGACTAAATTGGCCATGATCCATTGAATGGCATTTACGGTCGTGTCAGTCCCACCCACGAGAAATTCTGATGCAAGACCGACCAAGACATCATCTGTGAACTGATCACTTCCGCCTTCTTCCGGAACTTGAGCATCTAAGAGGGTATCAACGTAAAACAATATTTCACTGCCGTTGACATTTTCACTAGAGCCAGAACGATCAATACCCTCTTGTTTGACTTTCTCATGGCGCGCTTTGATTAGTGGGAGAAGCAAGTTGGTTTGGTTAGCACGTAGTTGCAAAAGCTGTTTCCACAAATTTCTAAACAAAAGCTTACTAAAGTATGGTACGAAGTTTAGGAGATTGAACTTGATGAAACTAGCTGTGATGTCACGTTCCGCAATTTCAATTTTGTGAACAAGTTCCTCATCATATTTTTCTCCAAAACACATGTAACATAACAATGCAAAAAGGGCATAGTGGAAATGGTCATAGACAAGGATACCTTTCTCCGGATGGCCAGAACATTCTATTTCACTTAAGAGGTTACTTTTGAGTAAGCCTAAAGCCCATCTGCGGCCACTGGAATATGATTCCAAGCGAGTAGGGTTAGTGATTGAGAGGAAATTGTGGCGGAGGAACCGCCAATATGGACCATAAGGGGCGGAGGTCAAGGTGGATTGGTTGTCAAAAGGGGTTTTAGAGGCTTTAACCGACTGGGGTCGGTTGGCGAAAACAGATGCGTTTTTGACAAGCACGCGATGAGCCACATTGCTATCCATGATGAAAATGGACAGTCGAGATCCAATCTTCAAGGTCACAATGGGCCCGTATTTGACCTGTAGTTGGCGTAGGACCGGTTCGAGGTTGGAGAAGTTTTTTGAGCTTTTAAGCAGCCATAAGAGATTGCCGAAGAACGGTACGGTAGGTGGGCCCGGAGGGAGGTTTTTTTGTTTCTTCCGTGAGGGGTTAAGGAGGTAATGAAGGGAAGCATAGAGGCAAAGAATTACAAAGCCTATGGAGAAGAAGTAAAGATATTCCATCACACAAGGTTTCGAAATTCTACTTGAGAGACATGATGAAGAACATATTTACTTAAATAAGAAGAAATCGAGATGGTTTCTAATCGTGTTATGCATTTAATGAGTCCTTAACCGGGTTCAAGTACGTTTGGAAAAGGATTGCAGTTACACAATGTTTTCATCACTAATCAGGTTCTAGGAAGTAATCAATGCATAAGTCGTTGAAGATGTTTCATAGGCGTTAAGTACACTTTAATATCCTTTTGACCTCTTTCATATGTTATGTCTTACGTTAAGCAAAACCTTAAACAACATGTTTAAGAAGAGGGACCACATTAAGTATCGTTCTTGTCTGGTTACATAAACAATTTTACAATGCAATATGTTAATATAAATGTAACAAATTTTATTTCTACACCATACAATATGTATATATTATTCAATCTGAATGCACACAATTGTGAAATTGTTGTCACACTTTTTTTTTTTCTTCATTTTTATTTTTGGGCAAAGTAAGTAATGAAGAGTTTGATTATTGAAATGCACCGCCATATTAGATCCTTATTGAGCTCCAAACAATCTGAAAAGAAGGTTAAATAGTTAATTTATGTTCTTAGATAATTTATTGTACAGACAGTGGTAAGTTGAAAGAATCTTATGTTTCAAAAATTTCATGTGACATGTTGATTTGGTAAGACTGACTAGTAATAAGATATCACATGTACGTTCCTTTTCAAAACACATGATCCTTTCTCGTGTCGTAATTTTTTGGAATGGAAAAGCCTTACTTTTGCAATCCAGATTTCGATCGCCTAGAACTGCAAGTTAATAAAAAATGGGTCTTTAATCAATTTTTGCTTATGTGAAATATAAACTTGAATGAGAGAGATTTGAATGGTCCTCAACTAAGCTTATCACCAATTAAAGCGTGCAAGAGCTAAATCTTAACTTAATTGTCTCGGAGTAGCATACCTTAAAGATTGTTGTGGCTTCGGCTTCGGAAGGGGTGGCGGTGGCGGAACTTCGTCGATTGCAATAGGTACATTTTTCACCTTTAACCATGCATCAAGTTATAATTAGTTAACACCAATTCCTTAAACCAAGTTATAATTAAACTAATAAGGATGAATTCAGAAGATCACGTACTAAGTTCTTGTATTGGAGATTGTAGAACAATTGGATATATCTTCTCTTTGCTTGTTTCTGATCATTGTTCAACCCCCGCCAAAAATCGTACAGACAAGCCATGTTCAACACCTTATTCGCGTAAATCTTCCAAGTATAGCTAACAAGTTAAACAAACAAGAAATTTGTTAAAATAAACTAAAACCGATTAGTATGATCATGTAAAAGATGCTTCTCGTATTACCATTCATTAATTCGTTGCAAACCCGCTTCAGAAATCACGTTCCAATACGTCGGGTCAGATTTACATGTCTCGAAAAAATCAGCAATTCTCTTACTCGCTTCATCTCCATAATGAGGATCGACATGGAAACCGGAAACCCCATCGACAATAATTTCAGCTGGCCCACCTTGGTTAGTTGCAAAAGTCGGCAAACCACAGTTCATGGCCTCAATGACAGTTAGACCAAAGGCTTCATAAAGAGCTGGCTGGACAAAAGCTCCTTTAGTATCAGCAACGAAACGGTAAAGCTCCCCGTTTCGGTCTCTATCACTTTGTGCTGCTATCCATCTGATCTGACCCTTGAGTTGATATTTTTCGATCAAAGAGTGCATTTTTTTAATTTCCGCAATCTCTTCTCTATCATTCGATTTAGATGGATCGAAGAACCCTCCTACAATTACGAGATTGACCAAGTTTCTTAGCCTCTTGTTTTTTCCGTACCATTCAGCTAGTCCGGTTAGGTTCTTCACTATGTCAAGTCTTGCCATTGAGAATATGATCGGTTTTTTCCGGTCGGCTAAGTACCCTCTGATGCAAAAATTAAATCAGACAAAACAACTTAGTAGGTAATAATGATTTAAAAAAAAAAATTAAATGTAACACTTTTGAAGAGAATTTTTTTTTTTGGTTACATGTGTTCATTGTTATCTTCTTTGCTATAGAGAAGTTCTTCAATTGCAGGGAAAAATGATTCGAGACGTTTTTCCTTTTTGGTGTAAGGGAAATAGACGGACTGATCAGCTCCTGGGGCAGCAATATTGAATTTTGGATCGAAAACATTGATTCCGGAAATGACTCTACAAAGGCCCGGAAGTGTAAATGAAGCATGACTCTCATACTGTCCGGGCCGATCTTTGCTGCAATATTTTTTTTTTTAAAGTTGGAGTCACTATGATATAAACCGTATAAAATTCAGTAATTTGATTTCTAATGAAGTTCTAACCTTCCTGCTATCTCTTGGTAAGTGCTTGCAATTACGAAATCAGTTGCGTTCATCGATATTGTATCGGCCAGGAATTGACAGGAGAAGTGATACTTTGGGTCCAACTCTTTCCATTTAACATCTGAATCTTCATACTTAGTCTTCTCTAAAGCATGTGCGATAGTACCCTTGTTTCATAGTATGGTGAACTATTAGTAACTAAATATGTTAACAATATCAAATCCAAAGGAAAAAAAAAAAAACCTGTGTTATTCCTAGTTTGCTAGCCATGAGAGTTGCCACAAGATTCCCATCCGTGTAGTTTCCGATAATAAGATCCGGCTTCCCGTCCATGATCTCTAGAATCTTTTCCGTAGCATCCTAATTAATGAAAAAAAATTTAACTATTATGATGTAAAAAAGAGAATATAATTAATAAAAAGATGGATGATATATAAAATGTTTACACGCCTGAGCAAACTTCTCCAGGTAAGGATAAATGTCAAACCGAGAAACCCAACGGCGAAGCACCCCGTTATCCGTTTTGAAAGGCACCCTAAGAATATTAGAGTGGTTTGTTCCAATAATTGGCTCCATTTCTTGGTTGCACTTAGTCCCCTTAGCGTCTGGAATCAGCCGTGTCACCTGATAGTTAGACCAATGAATTATGATACTATACATTACTATTATTTGATGATGAGGGTTTGATGATTTTTTCCTTCTTTTGAAGCATGTACTTACTACAAGAATTTGAGGCTTAACATCAAGTCCTTGACTTTTGATTCTAGCGAGCAATTCTTCCTCTAAGGCTTTGACTTGATCGAGAATGTAAACTACTTGCCCACCCGTGTCGGGCAGCCCAAGAACATCGGCTTGACCAAAATATCCATGTGGAGAGAAGATTACAACATTGAATGTTATAGGGAGTCTACTAAGGAACTTGCCCATGTTGCTCGGATCCGGGGCTTGGAGTGCTTCGGATAAGGATACCATCGTGTCCTTGACTCTTTCAGCATTTTCTCCCCACCCTTTTTCAAATCCCCATTCCTTAAATCTGAGTGACAATAAAATCTTGGTCTTAGAACAAAATTTAATTATTATTATTTTTTTCTTTTGAAAAGGAGAAATTGATTGACCTTGTCTCAAAGTTCTGGTATGGAGTATCTTTAGGGACTGCAGAAAGGTATACTTCAGCTACTAACAGTGCCATCTCAAGCTTGGCAGGTGTATTGAGAGTCTCATCTATAATAAGTTTCTGCAGAATTTTCGATTTAGAAAGCGGCCGCTGTTAGGTGATTTAGAAAACGGATCGAACTATGCAATGTCAACTTTCTGCTGTTCCGAAAACTTAAAGCTGTTAGGAAAAAGACTCAAATATAGGTAGGTGTTGTATGATCCAAATTGACATTATAGTTTGCTAATTTTATTCATGAGATTATGAATTCTTTGATATATGATGATTATAATACTCATCTTGTTATTCTGTAAACTTAATCTGTTAGAACACGAACACGAACACGAACATGTACATTATAACTTGCTAACTTTTTGGATCAAATGCTGATGTTATGATACATACCTCTCCTTCATGAGAAAGTGATAGTAAGTAATCCACAAGGGGCTGTGCATTTTCCAATTTGCCATTTATCTTACTAGTGATGAACTTGGACACATAACTAATTCCATTCCCGATAGAAGCGGAGAGTGTCAAGTGTGGAATCGAGTAATCGAGTGATCCGAAATCAGCTTCTAACGCATTTTCATCTTTCGCCCTGTAAATTTTTCACCCGTTAAATTAGTACATCACGTTAAGCTATCAGCAATAACAGTAAACAGCCCGATACTTACCATTGCTCGTCGTATACTGTCTCCTTTAATTTTAGGAAGTCCGTAGGAGTAATAGCCTCCACAGAGAGATTTTCGGAGCTTACTTTTACGAATTCCCAAAACCCAGGATTTGGTCTTACTGCAAATGCAACATAAGGCGGCACCACAGCTGCTTCCTGCAATAATTTTACAGTAGCAAGTAAAGTAAGTATAGTAAATTCGTGATGATTAATTAACTACAATGTATGTAATACCTGAGTAGAGCATAATATGTAGCCAAGAACACCCTCTAAGACCTTCTCTCTTTCAATCTTATCCTCTATAACTCTTTCCATTTCATCCATTAAATCATGAACTTTCATTATCCTTTTTCCTTGTTCTATATACTTAGCAAAGCAGTTCTTCATATTGTTCCGGCTTTGCTGTTGGGCTTCTGGCATGCCATCAACTTTTAATGGATCTGATCGGATTACGGGTACTATAGAAGAAGCCATTGTGATGTTCTTATTTTCTAACACAATTTTAAATCTTTCGAAGTATACGATAGACTACTTCGGTTTCCATGTTTATATATTTACTCCGTATGCATATAATATGGGTTACTTGTTCCCTAAGGCAGATTCTGCCTTTTTGACTTAATTAATCGTGCAAGATAGGAGAAATGATGTTCATATTCTCCTTAAGAATTGAGGCAAAGAAAAGAGAAAGGAAAGGATCTATTTGTATGAAGTTATTCCCCCCCCCCCCCCCCCCCCCTTTTTTTTTTGTAAATTGGAGAGTGTTTCTGTTACATGTTCTTTTCTTCGTACTTTCTATCTAGTTTTGCATCTTTGAACTGAGAAAAAAAGGGGGAATAATTGTCTTCATGGCAAAATGTAAACAGGATATTGTGAACTTGAATAATTAGGGTGGACAAAAGTTGGGATCGGGGCTGGCACAGGGTGGGCAGTCCGAATCGGTACCAAGACTAGGCAATTTTTTTTTCCCCCTTTCTTTTTATAATCCGGTATTGGAATTAAAATTGGTCTCGGTCCTCACCCCCTCGTACCGGGATTGAGACCTTATCCGATACCAATACCAGTCTGGAAGCGGGACTCCCATCGGGACCATAAATTTTGTACACCCCAACCTGAATTCATTAGTGACTTGCACTAGGGTCAATGGTTAACACTCCAATTATTGCTTCCAAACTCCAGTTCATCTCACACGTTTAACAGTTCCACAGTTTAAACAAACTCTAATTTGTAACTATTTTCAGAATGCAAGCAAATTTAGACCCAAGTTAAGTCGACGGCAACAGCAATTTTGTTGATTCATCATTGACGACTTCAGTACAATAACATATGCAATCAACCAATATTTTCTTATACATAATTCTCCACTCCACAGCTAATTTCCATTTTTCCATCAACCTTCTACACTTCTTCCCTAATAAATCTCCATTCTTCAAACCTTTAGCTTCTAAGAAAGCACGGATTTCGCCTCCAAAAGTGTTAAACTCCTTTCCAAGCTCGATACTTTTGTCCACATCCTGGATTCTACAGATTTGCTCGAGAATTAACCCATCTTCCTCAATTGATGTAGGCATGTTCTTTAACACGGCCGAGCAGTTCTTCAATATCCATTTCACAACAGCGATTTCATTCTCTGTTGACAGTTGAGATCCGGAATAAGCAAGGTGGCCAAGTGTTCTACGTTTGTTTCGAGGGGTTAACCACAATCGCAGTGCAGAGAGTAATGCAAAAGATGGTTTTCCGTCTTGATGGATGTACAGAAACTCCTTTGGCCAAGAGATGGTGGAATGAATTTCAGGTTCTAAGGGAATAAAAGCTGTGTCATTTGGATTGCTGGGTAGAAGAAATCCATAGTGTTCAAATAGCTCTAGGTTTGTGTACGTACCATAGCATAAAAGAACCTGCAGTGAAAAAACAAAGTAGCACTTCATTATGACCCAGTATTCTACATTTCAATGTTGATTGATACGAAGCATGGGCAATTTTGAGTATGCCCACTTAAAGTATGACACAGCCCCAACTTCTGAATTGTCAACTAGGTTATATCAATACTAATCCTATTATTATGAATCAGAAAAAAAGGGTGGTTATCATTAGAAAGCTTGCGTGAAAGCAAATGGTAGTCTATATTAATTCAAGTCACTCTAGAACTGAAAGGCTGGAGCATTAAACTAGTGAGAGCCAGTAAGATTAATAGAATGCTTCCCATGAAATGAGACACCATACTCAAAACAAAGAAAATGAAATTATTCAATACCTGCTCACCCTTCTTATAGTCTTCCCTTGCGTAGAAACAATATGCAGAAACATCTTTCTCATATCCACCATCTGTCAGCCTCTGAAACTGCAAATCCAATCTCCCTTCATCTAACTCATCTGTATCGTTCTGCCTCAACAACGTGAGCTGGGAAGAAGAGGAGTGAATGCAATTTGCAGTGTCTTCACCATCAGAAGGGTTTTCTCCAGGTGCAGCATAATTAAATAAGTCACCAACAGGACATAAACATCCAGCCTCATCCCATGGTATATGCAATGCCCTTGACGATATCTTGGAAAGCAGCAGCATATACATGTAAGTTCAATCAATACAAAAGAATATAGATACAGCTAAAGTTGCCAATATATAGGACGACGCACCGGGCATATAACAAGACATATAGTGCAAAATGCAGCAATGATCTAAACCGGACCAGCAAAAAACTAAAACACAGAGTATGTATAGTGCAAAAGCTTATAACCTGAAAGATAAGAATTCTGTTTTCTTACAGTTGCAGAGGCCCAAAGCCATGACCTAAATGTTTTAGGCTGGCCTTTAAGTTTAATTTCTTCTAAAAGCGCATAAGCTTCTTTCCATTCCGTGCGAGCTTTTGAAATGGCTTTTTCTGTTGCCCATATAGCATCATCCACCTACCAACCAATTCCGAAATCTTTCAGAAATGAAGCTTAAGAACTCTTTTAACAGAGATGAAAAATCTATAGAACTGAAGCATTAAAAGTTTTCATTATAAAAATCCTCAACCTGTATAGCATCATCCACCTACCAACCAATTCCGAAATCTTTCAGAAATAAAGCTTAAGAACTCTTTTAACAGAGATGAAAAATCTATAGAACTGAAGCATTAAAAGTTTTCATTATAAAAATCCTCAACCTGTAGGGCTTGCTTTTCAAATTCACCAAAAGTTGCAAGTATGTCATAGCTTTGAGGTAAGTTCTGAAGGTAGGGAAACCACCTTGAAGCTTTCGCTTTCCCCATCTCGTATAGTAAACAAACTGTCAATTTCTGCATTTTTGAAGAAAGTGAGCTAAAAAGTAAGCTCTGGGCACTTATCATTCTCATGAGCAATCCCATTTAACAGCACAAAATTGTTCTAATTCATCACTGTATTAATCTCCAAATTTGATCTTTCTAGTATCAGATTCTCATTTTAAGTACGAAGTTATAGTTAATTTACATCTTTTTAAGTAAGAAAAAAAAAAGTAAGTTAGTAGTCACAAAAACCTGGTTAGAAGAAAGAGATGGATTACTGCTGAGGCTCGTACGAAGTTCATAATCTTCCAACGACAGATTCTCCGTCGTGATCAACGCCGATTTTGGAACTTTTAGAATTAATTCTCCTTTTCTAAGATCACGCACAGCAGCCAAACCTCTTCTGAAGCATCATCTTCCTCAAAATCGAGAATTTCAATGAGAAAAATGAAAAGAAAGCCAGCAGGATAAGAATTCAAAATTTTGAAAAAGACCTAGGGGACGTACCCGCCGGCGTCGGGAAAGTAGGAGACGGCCAGAGAACGGCCCAAGCATGAAGACCAGAACTCAGACCGGAGAGAGTCCGATACTCCAAGCTTCGCCGCCCATCTCAATAAGCTCTCCACGCTTTCTTGCTCTGATTCCATTTCTCAAATTTTCAGTAACTCCTATCATCTTCTTCTCGAGGCTCTCCTTGTCAAAATTTAAGTCCTTTTTTTTTTTTTTTTTGAAAATAATCAATTATTCCAATTTACTAGTGATATATGCATAATTAAATTTAAAATATAAAATAAATAAATAAAAAATATTAATTAATTTAAGGGATTAGATTAAATTACATTTGATTGAATTAGTAATTATAAGTTTAGCTTAAAAAAATGAAATATTTTTTTTATATTTAAAATTTTGAATTATATATATATTGTAATTAGTAATGCGGTATAAGTAATTTTAAAAATTATAGAGAAAAAAAATAATTAATAAAAATAAATTAATACAATTTTATATAAATTTTAATTTATTAATTATATATATTTTTTATTTTGGGGGAAAATTAAAAAAATTAATATTTATATTATCAATTTTAAGAGTACAGAAAATAAATTTTTTTTAATAATAAATATCGAGAATAAATTTAGATAATAATTTATATTAAAAAAAAAATTTTAAACAATAATAAATAAAGGAGAAAAAAAAAAAGAAAAGAAGAAAAAAAAGGCATGAAGTAATACACGATTCCATGAATATGGAAACAGAAAATGATATATAAAGAAGGAAGTTAGATACGGATTTGAGAAAGGGTTTCCACCTTTGGGCTGTGCGACTGAGAGCAGGAGGAGAAGAAAGGGAAGAAGAATTAAGAAGAAGAGGAAACTCGAGCTATTCCTTTTCGTTCGCACTCTCTCTCTCTTAGTTTGCTCTCTATCTCTTTCTACTTCTCAGGTAACCCTAATCCTCAATTTTAATCTTCAATGGATGAATTTTTCAAGTTTAGATCGTAATGAGGAGCTGAAATTCCGATTATGTCGGGGCGAATTGCGATTCCTCAAATTCATTGGAGAAATGCCGATACATTTACTTTCGAGAAGTCTTTTTTTTTTTTTTGATGATATGATATTCTTATTGATTTTATCCAGACGTTCATTGAGGCTTCATATCAAGGATTCTAAATTGTGAAACTTGGAGAGTTGCAACGACGAGTAATAAGGCTGATTTTGAAGAGGGGTTGGTGGTGTTATAAATTATTGTTTATATCTATATAGATATAGGGACGAGTGGAGTGGGTGCTAGGAATGTTTTATTATGGCCCAGCAGTCGTCTCGATTGAATCGCCTGCTCACTCTTCTGGACAGTATCCTTATTTCTCTTCTTCTTCTACTTCTTTATTGGGTGCAAGTTTTCTCTAGGTGCTAGTTGAAGCTGATTATTTTTTTTTGTAATGAAACTTTTCTTAATGAAAAATTCAAAGCTGGTTCATCACAGGCAACGAGATTCACTGCCGCTCGACAGTTGGGGGATATTGCCAAATCCCATCCTCAAGATTTAACCTCTCTTTTGAAAAAGGTACTGCTTTATGCCTTGTTTCATTTCTTTTTCTGTTTTTGCTTACTGGGGTTTGATTTTTGTTGGATTTCTAACTGTAAAATGTCGAACCTTTATTGCTATTTAAACTGGTTATTATGTTTTTGTCATTTGAAATTTTGAATTGCTTAATCAACTCTAGCGTTCCATTGAGCCAGGTTTATCAGTATCTACGTAGTAAAAATTGGGATACAAGGGTTGCTGCTGCTCATGCCATTGGGGCTATTGCTCAGAATGTAAAGCACACATCTCTGTCAGAGCTTTTTTCTAGTGTTGCATTGAAGATGTCGGAGGCAGGCTTCACTGGTACCATTGAAGATGTATTGGCATCGCCTGATTTTCATTCCACATTCAGAAGGTTTCATTTTTTTTAGTCAACGGTTTTTTTTTTTTTTGTTCTTTCAGAATATAAATTAGGTGGAACTATGTGCTTGCTTCTTTTTACAGTTACACTAATTCATTTTTTCACCATACAGCTTCGACATCAACAAAGTGCTGGAATTTGGGGCTCTAGTGGCATCAGGGGGACAGGTAATACAAGCACCATGAGTTTCTTTGCTGAATTATTACAGAGGCACACTCTAACTCTGGTCCGAGTGTGTATGTCTACATATATATAATGCATAGTAATAGCAATTTGCTGATTTATTCTCTTAGAAACTGTGCAAAGAAGAACAACAAAAAATTCCACAAATTAGAAACTTGTGTAATAACAAAGAATATATTATGGAAACTCGTACCTTTTTTCTTCTTCTTTTCCTTGTATAACTTTTCATCTGAAACTGCTACTCACTCATTCAATGAAATTGTTACCCACTTATATCACAAGGAACTAACAAGTGGTTTGGTTCCTATAAGCTCCATTACTTCCACTGTTCTCTTCTCTCTTCTGTTTGCATTATGCTCTCATTCTTACGTAGTACTCTGTTCAGGACTATGATGTTGTCAGTGATAATACAAAAAACCCGAAGGAGAGGTTAGCTCGCCAAAAACAAAATCTTCGGCGTCGTTTGGGTTAGTATTGCTTGTACTTCTTCACTATAGATCAATGATTCTGATGGAAGAAGCAATGGTACAATATTGTCTGATTATGTGTTAACACTTTACTAACAAGACCCTTGAAAAGAATCTTTTACGCATTTCCTCATTACAGAAAATATATGTACTCCATTTGCTCAGGTTTGGACGTGTGTGAGCAATTCATGGATGTCAATGACATGATTGAAGATGAAGACCTTGTTCTGCACAAATTCAAATCACATGGAAATGGGACAGCAGAAAGAATTTATTCATCACCCTCTATACATAATATCCACAAATATGTTGCAAATATGGTTCCCAGCATGAGATCTAAAAGGCCAAGTGCACGGGAGTTGAATCTTTTAAAACGAAAAGCAAAAGTAAATTCCAAAGACCAAACAAAGTGCTTGCCTGAAGATGGAGACACAGATATGTCATGTGGTTCAAATGTGGCATTAACCAGAGGCTCCTATCCCGATTCACTAAGCTCTCATAAGGTAAATTCTGTGTTTTATATCTCTTTAATTGTTTCTTCCTAAGCAAAATTGTCCACTCAGTAATATTTGCTCTCTCTCTCAGGAAAGGAACATACGTGCATAAGATTTTTGCTACATGTGTATTTTTCCTTCGTTCTTATATTTACCTCAGTTTTATTTCAAGCAGACTTAGGATGTAGCTCTAATTTTATTTCCTTCCTGTTCAAGATGAGAACAAGCTTAGAGCATTCAGTCTCATACTATTCTCAATCAAAAACCATCAAGTAGAAATGATGTAGGATGTGCAAGAGGTAGAATTAAGGTATATGAATTAAGATAGGAAATAATAAGAAAATTAAAGAAGGAATAAGAAATTTGAACAAGTTTAGTGATACCTAAATTTTTTGGGAAGCTAGCTAAAAGACTCAAATTGAATAAAGGAAGTGCGAGAAACTCCTAATTAAATTAGAACTAATTCATAAAGTGTAGTAATTAGAATAGGAAGGTAAGTAACGGTAACCAACAGTACTAATTGTTGCAGACTTTGTCTAGAATAAATCATATGAAGATCTAGTCAAACACCCCCCCCCCCCCCCCAACTCTCCTCTCAAATCCCTCTAATATGGGGCTTATAATTGTGCTTACTTATATTTCTTCCCCTCAATAATTCTTCCGAGCTCTTGTTTCCATCAAGAAAAATTCCATGTCAAAGCATAAGCATCAATGAAAATTAGTATCTTGCAGGTAGATGTGGATGTTAATAATGATGAAGATAATGCAGATAATGAGGGTGATGGACAATGGCCTTTTACTAATTTTGTTGAGCAGCTCATCCTTGATATGTTTGATCCCAGTAAGATTTTGAAATTTAACTCTAGTATGGTTATTTTTTTCTTATATTTTTAGTTAAACAATTAATTAATTTTTCTATCGGGATGCGAGGTGGCTAGATTCTGATTTGAATGTGGTTTGACGTTATTCGTTTTGTTTCCGTGTTGGTTCAAACTATTCTTGTCTTCTTCTTACTGATATTTTTTCCTATTAAAATACCAGTATGGGAGGTTCGCCATGGTAGTGTGATGGCTTGGAGAGAGATTTTAACTCATCAAGGAGCTTCAGCTGGAGTGTTTCTGCCTGACTTGAGCGATGGTGCTCCAGTCTTTGAATTGGAAGAGACAAGAGTATCAAGTACAAAAAAACGAGAGAGGGAGATTGATTTAAATATGCAAGTAGCTTTTGAGTTTGAGCCAGTAAGGAAAAGCCCAAAGTTTGAGGATGGATCGTCTCCCCTGCTGGATGCTGGGAAGGATGTTGAGCCAGTAAGGACAAGCCCAAAGTGTGAGGATGTATCGTCTGCCCTGCTGGATGCAGCGAAGGATGCTAACCTGGGGAACATAAAGGTTGAAGGGGATTGTTTTAATGTGTCTTGTGTTCAGGCTAATGGTCAACTTGCTTCTAGTTCTGTTAGGGAGGACCCTGAGTCTATTGTTAGTGATGTGTTGTATCCATGTGAAGAACCTTCTGATGCAACAGAGCCAAGGGATTACTCTGATGATAAACCTTTTTCTGAGCAACCTATTGTACAGAAAAAATTCCCGGAGAATTGTGAGCTAATGAACATGGTTAATTTGGTCAGGCATTCTTGGCTTAAAAATTCTGAGTTTCTTCAAGACTGTGCGATTCGTTTCTTGTGTATATTATCACTCGATCGGTATGACTTGGCCATGCATGGCATATGCTTTTTACATCCTCCACCCCCCAAAGGCATGCTTACTGTATCCTAAATCATTGTTATACTTTCTTGCAGTTTCGGAGATTATGTATCTGATCAGGTTGTAGCGCCAGTGAGAGAAACCTGTGCACAAGCATTAGGTGCAGTGTTTAAGTACATGCATCCAACAGTAGTTAAGGAGACATTAAACGTGTTGCTGAAAATGCAGGTATGTTCAGTCTGAGTATGTATTCTTGTTTCACTAGTATAATACTGTGTCATTTTGTGTTGAAGTTATCTGGGTTTTGATTTTTATGGTTCTCTTATTTTATTTTTTCAGTGTAGGCCAGAATGGGAAATTCGTCATGGAAGCTTACTGGGAATCAAATATTTGGTTGCCGTGCGGCAGGTATGTGGTCACCAGTACAAGTGTTGTACATCAATGATTCTAAATCTGCTATTGTAGTTGTATCTCATGCATTGGTTCATATGCATCATTGCTTTTCCTTTTTGAGTTTTGACTCTATATACATTTCTAAATCAGTAATCATGTTGCAATAATTCATTTTCTCTGGACCCTAAAAGTACCTTGATGCAATATTTTGTTTCAATGGGTCTAATACCTTTCAATTCAGAAGCAGTAATTTGTTAGACCATCAATTATTCATACTTATGTTAGGAGAAATAAAGCCTAGCATAACATAGTTATTATTAGTATTAGTCTTACTACTAGTATTATTATAAGGATTATTGTTATGAGGGGTATTTTGGTAATTGTTTGTAGTAGGATAATAAGCAGTTGAAGGGTTAGGGTTTAGGTATTCAGAAAGTTTGGGGAGTAAGGACTCTTAGGGAGAGACGGCCTACCTCTCGAATAGTAGGTCATCCTATGTTAGTTTGATTATTCGATTATCGAAGAATAAAGTTTTGCCCTAGTCGTAATTATCTAGACCGGGTCCTATCAAATTGGTATCAGAGCACTCGATCATCGATGGCTGCGAAGAAGGTAGAGGCACTCGAGGAGAAATTGGAGAGCGAAGTGATGGCGATCAAAACATCAATCGAAGAACGCTTCGCAACAGTACAACAGCAGTTTGCGCAGCAGAATTCGTCGTTGGAAGCCATATTGGGAAAACTGACGGAGCTGCAGTTTAGGTCACCATCGAACCCTGACCAACTTGTGGGTGGTCATGGTCGGTCAGCAGGGGACACCGCCGGAGAAGGCAGCCAAGGCAGCCGCAGTGGCGGTGAGTGGGCTGCAAGGGGGAAACGAGCGGTGGACGGCGCAGTAGAGGGTGCGGGCGTCGACAGCCAACTTAGGGAAGAGTTCGGCGGCGAATTGGGGGAAGGTTCCGGAACGGCAGCACAGCCGTGGGGGACAGCGGGAAGGTTTCAATTCGGACATGGGGAAAAAGGTGCGGAACAAGGGCCAGCAGGCGGTTATGTGGCAGGAACTGCCGCGAGTGGTGAGGTAAGGGCGCCGTGGGCTGATTTTAGGGTTCCGGCGGAACCCCCATGGGCGGGCCAAGGGCAGTACGCGGGCACACCAGGCATAATGGGTGTGGATCCACAGATTCGCAAATTGAAGATGCCTATCTTCGAAGGCGAGGATGTGGCGGCATGGGTTTATAGGGTGGAAAGGTACTTTGAGGTTAATGGATTATCGGAAGGGGAAAAACTACAGGCAGCCGGTCTATGTTGGGAGGGGCCGGCGTTGTCATGGTTTCAATGGTGTGGGCACCGCCGACCCATGGGGTCATGGACGGATTTTAAAGAAAGGGTGATGGTAAGGTTTCGGACTTCTCACGATGGCGACTTATATGGACAGTTCTTGGCACTCCGCCAAGAGGGGACAGTGTGGGAATACCGAGAGAAGTTCGAGTTGCTTTCCGGGCCATTAATGAGCGTCCCTCCGGAAATCTTAGAGGGAAATTTTTTAAAAGGGTTGAAACCGGAAATTCGGACAGCATTGAGGTTATTACGGCCCAAGGGACTAGAGGAGTATATGGACTTGGCTGTACAAGTGGAGGAGAAGAAAAATGCAAAAAAACAGCAAAGGAGCAGCCATGGCAGTTTTGTTCACAAAGGTTATTCTGGGACTCATAGCCCTCGGACGCAAACTGTCACCGTCGGTAGGGAAGCTCCGGGAGAGAGGAGAGTCGGGTACCGTCCGGAAGGGAATTTCAAAAGACTAACGGAGACAGAGATTGCGAACAAACGAGCAAAAGGGTTGTGTTTTCGTTGTGACGAGAAATTTTCGCCGGGGCATCGTTGTAAGGAGAGGAGACTCCAAGTGCTAATGGTTGATGATGAGGAGGAAGAGATGGTAGAAACGGATGATGAGGGAGAGGAGAATCCGATGCATCACCACCTAGATTTAGCCGAAGTGTCGCTTAATTCGGTGGTCGGATTTACACCCTACCACACCATGAAGTTGAAAGGGGAAATTCAAGGGCAGAGTGTAGCGGTTCTTATCGACAGTGGGGCTACCCACAATTTCATCTCTAACTGCGTGATTACGGAACTGGGACTAGAATTGGCGAATACAGGCAGCCACGGGGTAACCTTGGGAACGGGTACTACGGTACGAAGTGCGGGTTCCTGCAAAAACCTGCGGTTGACGATGCAAGGGTTGGAGGTAATTGACGACTTCTTGCCTTTGGATTTGGGCAGTTCAGATGTGATCTTGGGAATGAAATGGTTGAGCTCGATGGGTGAAATGACAGTGAACTGGAAATTGTTGAGGATGCGGTTTCGTAGTAAAGGGCAAACCGTGAGACTAGAAGGAGATCCGAGTTTGTGTAAGACTCTAGTGGGCTTGAAAACTATACTGCAAACTATCGAGCGCGAAGGACAAGGGTTCCTGATCGAAGTAAATCCGCAAATGGGTAAGGATACGAAGGGGTGCCGCGCGGTGGAAGAGGCGGTGCGGGTAGTAGTGGACCGCTTTAGCGATGTATTCTGTATGCCCGTAGGGCTGCCCCCATAAAGAGATCACGAGCATGCTATAGTATTGAAAGAGGGGATGTCGCCAATTAGCGTGCGACCTTACCGATATCCGCAGGCACAGAAAGATGAGATTGAGAGACTAGTGCAAGAAATGTTAGAAGCCGGCATTATACAGCCTAGTATGAGTCCTTTCTCTAGTCCAATTTTGTTGGTCAAGAAGAAAGACGGAAGTTGGCGGTTTTGTGTGGATTATCGGGCTTTGAACAAAGGGACCGTACCAGATAAATTTCCTATTCCGGTCATCGACGAACTATTGGATGAGTTACACGGAGCTTGCGTGTTCACCAAATTAGATTTGAAGTCAGGATATCACCAAAT
Organism: Coriaria nepalensis; assembly: GCA_027186245.1. Taxonomy (NCBI): domain Eukaryota; kingdom Viridiplantae; phylum Streptophyta; class Magnoliopsida; order Cucurbitales; family Coriariaceae; genus Coriaria; species Coriaria nepalensis. Next base: position 7,865,060 of record CP114496.1, on the reverse strand, counting down.
TAGAATGCGGAGAGAGGATGCGGCTAAGACAGCTTTTCGGACCCATGCGGGGCATTATGAGTTCCTAGTGATGCCTTTTGGGCTCACCAACGCCCCGGCAACATTTCAGTCACTCATGAACAAGGTGTTTCAGCCGTACTTGAGGAAGTTCGTGCTCGTCTTCTTTGACGACATCTTGATCTATAGCCGCTCGACTGAGGAGCATTTGGACCACTTGAAGGTCGTTTTAACGGAATTACAAGGTCATCAATTGTATGCGAATGAGAAGAAGTGCACCTTCGGGCAGCCTAGTGTGGAATATTTGGGCCACATTGTTTCGGTTGAGGGGGTTTCGGCCGATCGGGCAAAGGTGGCGGCAATGCTGGATTGGCCAGTACCGAAGACATTGAAGGAATTGCGGGGCTTCTTGGGGTTAACCGGTTATTACCGCAAATTCGTCAAGGGTTATGGTACAATCGCGGGGCCTTTAACGGATCTACTCAAGAAAGATAACTTCCGTTGGGGCGAATTGGCGGCAAAAGCTTTCGACAAATTAAAGCAAGCAATGGCTAGTGTTCTGGTACTCGCTTTGCCGGACTTCACGGCGACTTTTGTAGTAGAAACCGATGCATCGGGCTATGGGTTAGGGGCTGTCCTCATGCAGAATCAGCGACCGATTGCATATTTCAGTCAGGTTTTGACGCCGCGAGCTCGTCTTAAGTCTGTCTATGAACGCGAGCTCATGGCCATTGTGTTTGCGGTGCAAAAATGGAGGCCGTATTTGTTGGGTCGGCGGTTTATCGTCCGCACGGATCAGCGGAGCTTGAAATATCTGTTGGAACAACGTATGGTGGTGGAAGATCATCAACGTTGGCTGTCCAAACTGTTGGGCTACGATTTTGAAATACAGTACCGGCCGGGGTTGGAAAATCGAGCTGCGGATGCGCTGTCCAGGCGCGTAGATGGGCCCCAGTTAGCGGCAATATCGCTCCCGCAGCTATTTGATATAGAGGGGCTCGAGTCGGAGGCGGCGGCAGACTCGGAGTTGAGAAAAATCAGAAAGGCTATTGAGGAGGGCAATGACGGCTACCCCGAGTACTCGGTAGTGGGGGGTCGGTTACTTTATCAAGGGCGTATAGTGATTCCGAAATCGTCGGTGCATATACCACGGTTGTTACAGGAGTTCCATGGTAGCGCAATTGGAGGCCATTCAGGAGTGTTGAAAACTTACAAACGCTTGGCGGCCGAATTGTATTGGGTGGGGATGAAGACTGATGTGGAGCGATTCGTGGCAAGTTGCGATGTTTGCCAACGACACAAGTATGCGGCCATGTCACCGGCGAGGCTGCTCCAACCCTTACCGTTGCCAGAAAAAGTTTGGGCTGAGGTGAGTATGGATTTTATCGAGGGGTTACCGCGATCGGAAGGGTATAGGGTCATTTTGGTGGTGGTTGACCGTCTGAGCAAGTATGCCCATTTTGTGCCTCTTCGGCACCCTTACACAGCTGTGACCGTAGCCTCAGTGTTCATGAGGGAAGTTGTCCGTTTACACGGAGTGCCGGAAGCTATTGTCTCGGACCGCGACAAGATTTTTTTGAGCCAATTTTGGAAGGAATTATTTCGATTACAAGGGACGGCGTTGAAAAGGAGTTCTGCTTACCACCCGCAAACGGATGGCCAAACGGAAGTGGTTAACCGCTGCCTGGAAACGTACTTGTGGTGTTTTGTGTCGGACACCCCTCGACGTTGGGTGCAATGGTTGTCTTGGGCCGAGTATTGGTACAACACGTCATTTCACACAGCTTCGCAGACCACCCCTTTTCGCATTCTCTACGGCCGCGACCCGCCCCCGCTGGTCCGTTATGGTCATCGCACCACCCCGGTCTCACAGGTGGAACAATACTTAGAGGCGCGGGATGACACGTTAGAGGAACTGAAAGGGCACTTAGCAAAGGCTCAACAAAAGATGAAACGGGAAGCCGATAGGCATCGGCGGGAGGTGCACTTCGAGATAGGCGATTGGGTTTTCTTGAAGCTTCGGCCATATAGACAGAAATCCCTAGCTAGGAGGAGGAATGAGAAATTATCAGCTCGTTATTTTGGCCCGTACAAAGTGGTTGCGCGGATTGGGACAGTCGCTTACCGACTTGATCTACCGGCTACGGCGGCGATTCACCCGGTATTTCACGTATCTCAACTCCGAAAAGCCATTGGTTCTCATGGGGCTTCTCCGACAATACCACCTAACTTGACGGCCGATTTGGAAGTGTTGTTGGAACCGATTGAGCTATGTGGCGTTCGACAAGGGACGTCGGGGAGGAAGGATACATGGGAAGTCTTGATTAAGTGGAGGAATCTGCCGGTCCACGATGCAACATGGGAATCATACGAGTTCATCGCACAACAATTTCCGGATTTCCACCTTGAGGACAAGGTGTCTCGTTGGGAGGGGAGTAATGTTAGACCATCAATTATTCATACTTATGTTAGGAGAAATAAAGCCTAGCATAACATAGTTATTATTAGTATTAGTCTTACTACTAGTATTATTATAAGGATTATTGTTATGAGGGGTATTTTGGTAATTGTTTGTAGTAGGATAATAAGCAGTTGAAGGGTTAGGGTTTAGGTATTCAGAAAGTTTGGGGAGTAAGGACTCTTAGGGAGAGACGGCCTACCTCTCGAATAGTAGGTCATCCTATGTTAGTTTGATTATTCGATTATCGAAGAATAAAGTTTTGCCCTAGTCGTAATTATCTAGACCGGGTCCTATCATAATTTACCTCTATACTTGGAAACCATGTGTTCATTCCTTATCCATTAACTTTATTCCTTTAATGGCTCTTGAGTAAATTGGAATATCTGTTTATCTATAATGTTGTCATGCCTAATCTGTTTGCTCCAGGAGATGCTTCAAGACTTGCTTTATCGAATTCTCCCTGCATGTACAACTGGGCTGGAGGATCCCGATGATGATGTTCAAGCAGTTGCTGCAGATGCATTAATTCCTGCTGCAGCTTCAATTGTCGCAATTAAGGGTCAGACATTGCATTCAATTGTGATGCTACTCTGGGATATACTTCTTGATTTGGATGATTTAAGTCCATCCACTAGCAGGTAGCATTATTGGCCCAGTTATTTGATCCTTCTCTCATTATACTATCTTATTAGGATGATAGTCTTAAAAGAACCTCTTTATTTTCTGATATACATATAATCAATATGATATCCTGCAACTAATTTGGGGTAACAAACCCTAAGGTCTCTTTCATTGTCACTTTCCTATTGGCTGGAAAGAGCCAACCTTGGTTAGCTTCTGTGAATCTTGGGTACCTGTTGTGATTTAATTTTGGCTTGCTATTTGTTGCAGTGTGATGAATTTATTGGCAGAAATCTATTCACAAGAAGAAATGCTCCCTAAGATGTTTGAGGAATTGACATTGAAAGATGCTCAGGAATTGGATTTGAATGAAGTGGTTATCCCCGATGATGCTAAAAAGGCAACAAGTTTACAGGAAAGCCCCTATACACTATTGACATTGGCACCCCGATTGTGGCCATTTATGAGGCACAACATCATATCAGTCCGTTATTCAGCTATCCGCACTTTGGTAAGTTCCTCGCTGATTTGTATTTGTACTTTTTGTGAGATATGACCATAATATAACATTGATGGGTGTCATAGTGCTTTAACTTTGACATCTATATATGCTTGATATGCGAATTGCGATGCACCTAAGATAAATATTTATTATTTCTTATTCAACTTTGCAGGAGCGCTTGCTCGAAGCAGGATTGAAGAGGAGTGTTTCTGAACCTTCCTCTACTTCATTTTGGCCATCTTTTATTTTGGGCGACACTCTTAGGATTGTTTTTCAAAATTTGTTACTTGAATCAGACAAGCATATATTGCACTGTTCAGAGAGGGTATGGAGGCTCCTCATTCAGGTCAGTTTCATTTAGATACATCTTCACCATTGGAATGTCTAAAGTGTGTTAAGAGACTGAAAACTCGTTTTTGTATGCTACTCTTAAGAAAAATGTTCATTAATTATTCTCAGTATAATGGTGTTTTATTTGTGACTATATCACTTCTGCATTTCATTATAACCTTCCAATAATGTTTAATCTACAATGTTGCGGTATATCTTGGTGAACTTCTAAATTTTCTGATGATAGTGCCCATTGGAGGACTTGGAAGTTGCAGCAAGGACTTATATGTCATCCTGGGTAGAACTTGCTACAACTCCATATGGTTCGGCTTTTGATGCTACAAAAATGTTTTGGCCTGCAGCCCTTCCCAGAAAAAGTCATTTTAGAGCTGCAGCTAAAATGAGAGCTGCAAAGCTTGAAAATGAATCTTGTAGAAGTATCAGCTTGGAATCGTTGAAGGGGCCTCCTCAACATGAAAGGAATGGAGATGCTTCTTCCATCTCTGCTCTGATTATTGTTGGTGCTGATTCAGATATATCGGTGACTCGTACTCGAGTTGTGTCTGCAACAGCCTTGGGGATTCTTGCTTCTAAATTGCATGAGGGGTCTATACAATATGTAGTTGATCCACTGTGGAATGCCCTTACATCTTCATCTGGAGTCCAGCGGCAGGTAGTAGATATAGTTATTAAGTTCAATTAACAATCTGTTCTGTCTATTCCTTCCTTCAGTCCCTTCCCTATCTTTCACTTTTCTTTTAATAACTATTGCACCTGTTTTCATCAGGTTGCATCCATGATCCTTATTTCTTGGTTTAAGGAAAAACAAAGCATCGGCAACGGAAATGGTGGGGTTTTTCCTGGGGTTCCAAATCACATAAGAGTGTGGCTGTTGGATTTGCTAGCATGCTCTGATCCTGCGTTTCCTACAAAGGATTCATTACTTCCTTATTTAGAACTTTCAAGGACATATTCTAAAATGCGCAATGAGGCTACTCAGTTGGTCCGTGCTATTGAGTCTTCTGGCATGTTTAAGGATTTCTTATCGGCTTCCCCAGTTGACTTAGAAAACTTGAGAGCAGATGATGCAATTAGCTTTGCCTCCAAGGTTCCAACACTATTAAATGATAATGATGATAATGAATCAGGTGGGAGGAATGCGATTGATGATATTGAGTCATTAAAACAACGCCTTTTGACAACCTCAGGCTATTTAAAATGTGTTCAGGTATTTCAGTAGAACTTATGCTACTCTGTGCTAGTTAGATTAACTTTGTCTAAGATGTATAAACTTCATCTCAGGCTGGTACAAGATTTGTGTGTTGTGTCCATGAGCTACTGACTTTTATTTATGAACCTTCTTTATTCGTCTCCTATGTCTGAAATTAACGCCATAATATTGTCAGAAACTTTATATTGTGTAAGTTGAAGATGGAAAGAGAAGCCACAGATTCTCCATTTTTAATTTGTTGGTCTTTTATTCATGCCATGATTTGTCAATTAGATGTTCATTCGGTGGTTTTCTGTTAGCTTGAGGCAATTTCTCCACTTTCAGTACTCATTTTTTAGTTTCTTCATGTTAGGGTGAATGTCTTTATATTACTTTTTTAGTCTGTGATTGGTTAGGGATTCAATATTTTGCAATTTTTCTGATTTTATACTGGTTATCGCTTTTCAAACTGCAGAGCAATTTGCATGTCACTGTCTCTGCCTTAATTGCTGCTGCAGTTGTGTGGATGTTGGAGCTCCCTGCACGACTTAATCCAATTATTTTACCTTTGATGGCTTCGATAAAAAGAGAGCAGGTTAGTATCTTTGATGAGAATAGTTCTTATCATGCTTGGTTGTTCATAACATATGGCTGACATTCCTTTGAAGGAGGAAACACTGCAACAAAAAGCAGCCGAGGCGCTTGCTGAGCTTATTTCTCATTGTATTTCACGGAAACCTGGGCCAAATGATAAGTTAATAAAAAATATTTGTACTTTAACAAGCATGGATCCTTGTGAAACCCCTCAAGCTTCTGTAATTAGTTCCATGGAGATTATCGATGATCAAGATCTTCTTTCACTTGGATCTAATATTGGTAAACAGAGAGCAAAGATTCATATGCTACCTGGCGGTGAAGATCGATCAAAAGTTGAGGGCTTTATTAGCAGGCGAGGTTCTGAACTTGCATTGAAATGTCTCTGTCAGAAGTTTGGGGACTCTTTGTTTGAAAAGGTTCCAAAACTGTGGGATTGCCTTACTGAAGTACTCAAGCCTTGTAGTCTTGAAAATCCTACTTCTCAAGATAGTCTGCAAGTTAAAATGGCTATCGAATCTGTGAAAGATCCCCAAATTTTGATAAACAATATCCAGGTTAGCATCACTTTTGACTAGATGTTTGTATTGCTTTTTTGGTTATTTTTCCCCCATGATTTGGGAAATTCAATCCTTCTACTGGGAAATTATTTTCATTAATTTCTTCATTTTCGAAGGATTTTGTATTTCTGCTTTAACTTGTTTTTCGATGTTAATTGCTTGTGTAACGTCTCTTGGTATGATAAATAACCATAATCATGCAAATCTGTCAATGCCCCTTTGTTTCAAAACTGTTATTCATATGTATTGTTTCTGATCTGCAGGTTGTGCGGGCTATCGCTCCTATACTTAATGACGCACTCAAACAAAAATTACTTACTCTTCTCCCCTGCATTTTTTACTGTCTTCGCCACTCTCATGTTGCTATTAGATTAGCTGCCTCAAGATGCATCACTTCCATGGCCAAATCGATGACAACAGATGTTATGGGAGCTGTTATTGAAAATGTCATTCCAATGTTAGGAGATATGACTTCCATTCATTCCAGACATGGTGCTGGCATGCTTTTTAGCTTGCTTGTTCAAGGGTTGGGTGTGGAACTGGTACCTTATGCCCCTTTGTTAGTCGTTCCTCTCTTGAGGTGTATGAGTGACTGCGATCAGTTTGTCAGACAGAGTGTGACACATAGTTTTGCTGCACTTGTACCTCTTCTTCCATTGGCAAGGGGTGTTCCCCTACCTGCTGGTCTTAGTCAAGGATTATCGAGAAGTGCAGAAGATGCTCAATTTTTGGAACAACTACTTGATAATTCCCATATTGATGATTACAAACTCTGCACTGAACTTAAAGTAACATTAAGAAGGTAAGTGATACATATTGCTTTGAAGAATTATGATAAGAAAGTACCGGTGTTTGTTGGGGGGGGGGGGGGGGGGGGAGAACATATAGAATTTGAGTGGAAAATCTTTCTTCTGAGCCTCCTTGGCTAGATGGTATATAATTACTTGTCCTGAAGTCCACTTACATTCCTGTGCTTTTCTTTTTTCTAGATATCAGCAGGAAGGAATAAATTGGTTGGCATTTTTAAAACGTTTCAAGCTTCATGGAATCTTGTGTGATGATATGGGTCTTGGTAAGACACTTCAAGCATCGGCAATAGTAGCATGTGACATAGTCGAGCGTCGTTCACTTAATAACGGTGACTCTATTCCAGCATCGTTAATTATTTGCCCATCTACTCTAGTTGGGCATTGGGCTTTCGAGATAGAAAAGCATATTGATGTCTCGGTCATTTCAAGTCTTCAGTATGCGGGTTCTGCACAGGACCGTGTTTCTCTTCGAGCTCATTTTGACAAGCATAATGTCATAATAACATCGTATGATGTGGTGCGTAAAGATATTGAGTATCTTGGGCAGATTTCCTGGAACTATTGCATATTAGATGAGGGCCACATCATAAAAAATGCAAAGTCTAAGATCACAGTAGCAGTAAAGAAATTGAAAGCTCAACATCGTCTGATACTGAGTGGAACACCTATCCAGGTAACGTTTCAATCATAGAAGTACCAAAAAGGATTGAAAATCTGTATTTAGTTGTGTCTCAGTTGACATTTTATTGCAGAACAACGTCATGGATTTGTGGTCTCTTTTTGACTTTTTAATGCCTGGGTTTCTTGGAACAGAGCGGCAGGTAAGTAGTTCCCAATGATTTTTCTTTGCCTTTGTTATATAGAACACATTGTTCAGGTGGGTGTGATTACTAAATGGGGGAACCCTTGACCACTATAATGCTGAGGTTAACTAGATAATGATATGGATTGAAGTTAGCACTAGATCATTTAACTTAGTAAGGTCATAAGCTCATATGTGATAATAATTGATTCTTGCTATGGGTACATGTCTATGATTCTCTCCTAGGCAAAATTGCAGAATGAGGTCTACCCAATTTAATTCATGGGTTTAGAGATTTAAAGCTATCAGTAGATGTTCTCTGTTAGGCACTGTAAGTGGTGGAGAGTGACCTGATATGGCCTTTGGAACTTTCTGAACTACTACTTGGTGCAACAACTATTATTTGATCTTTACTTGTGCAGTTCCAATCTACTTATGGAAAACCATTGCTAGCAGCTAGAGATTCTAAGTGCTCTGCCAGGGATGCTGAAGCTGGAGTACTTGCCATGGAAGCACTACATAAGCAGGTTCTCTCATTTCGCTGTCTCTCTCTTGTATCAATGCATATTGAATAGTTTCCCTCTTAATTTAGAATTTTGTTTTATAGGTCATGCCATTCCTTCTCCGTCGAACAAAAGATGAAGTCCTATCTGATCTTCCAGAGAAAATCATTCAGGACAGATACTGTGACCTAAGCCCTATACAAGTAAAGCTCTATGAACAGTTTTCTGGTTCGCATGTCAGGCAAGAGATCTCAAGTATTGTGAAATCAGATGACCCAACAGAAACAGGACAAGGAAATAGCGTTTCACCCAAGGCATCATCACATGTTTTCCAGGTATCATAGCTGTTTTTTCACCTCTGCGGAATTTCGGAACTATGACCTGGTTAATGAATTGTTTCCTTGTCCAGGCACTTCAATATTTGCTAAAGCTCTGCAGTCATCCTTTGCTTGTAACTGGTGAAAAGATTTCAGATTCACTCTCATCCCTCTTGACGGAGCTTTTACCTACAAGTTCTGACACTGTTTCAGAACTTCATAAACTGCACCATTCTCCCAAATTAGTTGCTCTTCAGGAGATTCTTGAGGAGTGTGGAATCGGTATTGATACTTCAGCTTCCGAAAGTGCTGTTAATATTGGGCAGCACAGGGTCCTAATATTCGCGCAGCATAAAGTAATTTTGATCTTTATTCTATCACTTCCATAAAGAAGTAAAGCATTCTCTATTTTTTGTTGGGTATTATATAAATGACAAGTTTTGCAGGCCTTGTTGGACATTATTGAAAGAGATTTGTTTCACACCCATATGAAAAGGTTGTTCCACAGCATTCTTTTGACTCTTTGAAGTATTGTTGGTCTATTTTTTTTTTTTTTCCTTTTGTTCATTATATTTCGAACATCTCATATAGTCATTTGTTTGAGCCATTTTAACGAATTGAAGTCAGCATTCAGCCCTAGATGAAAAATACTTTTGATCATATGGATGTACATTCATTTCCAAAGGGTGGACCTTAACTGCTTGGAATGTTATGTGTAGTTAAGTATTCATTGTCCCCCTAAAATTACTCTAATGGCATTATTTGTACCTTACTACACCCAGCCCTGCATCCACAGTTTTAGTTTCATTTTCCCATACCTCAATCTCACATGGCCAATATTCTTATCTTTTGACTCATGGACTGTAGTTTAATAATCTGATGTGTTTTGTATGTTTCAATGGTCTACAAGTGTTCAACAATTCTTGAATTTTTTAATAGTGTGCTTCTTTCAGTGTTTTCTAATAGGTTTATTCTTTTTTGCAGTGTTACATACTTACGCTTGGATGGCTCAGTCGAGTCAGAAAAACGTTTTGAAATAGTTAAAGCCTTCAATTCTGACCCAACAATTGATGTCTTGCTCCTCACTACACATGGTAATATCTTTTATTTTATTTTATTTTTGTTTACTAATTAGACTCTCGTCAGTATAATACCTTACTTGAACTGCATGTCTTTCATCCAGTTGGGGGTCTTGGTCTGAATTTGACATCAGCTGACACCATCGTTTTCATGGAGCATGACTGGAATCCAATGCGAGATCATCAGGTAAAACTTCCCTTATCTTCTATAAAAAATTTATGATCCATCCCTAAAAAATTTAACGTCTTTTAGCATGCCTTGCCAATTATGTGGACTTATCTCTGTACTGAGCTCTATTTATAATCCAATGCTAAGGCCTAGGCTTTGTGTTCTATCATGACGAGTTTGTCTGTGTTACAAAATTACTTTCTTTAGGCAATGGACAGAGCACACAGATTAGGTCAGAAAAAAGTTGTGAATGTGCACCGGCTTATAATGCGTGGCACACTGGAAGAGAAAGTTATGAGCCTTCAAAAGTTCAAGGTTTCAGTTGCAAATGCTGTCATCAACGCGGAGAACGCTAGTATGAAAACAATGAATACTGATCAATTGCTCGATCTATTTGCATCAGCTGAAACCCAGAAAAAGGTGCTAATTCAAACACATCTTATTCATATCTCGCTTAATATTCATGGCTTACCAGGACATTTTCTTTCCACCAAAGTAATTAAAAGAACACACATTTTCTTCTCCAATTGGGTCAAGTTTTTAAAAGTTATTTTGCGACTAAAATTCAGTTTGATCTCAGAAAACCCATGTATGATCGATTCTAGTTTACTAAAACTTCAGTTTGAACTGTTTACTCATATTAAAGAGGTTTTTGTGCATGCAGGGAGGCTCACTATCAAAGCGATCGGATGGTAGCGTTGATGCAGATGCCAAATCGATGGGTACAGGGAAGGGTTTGAAAGCAATCCTAGGCGGATTAGAAGAGCTTTGGGATGAATCACAATACACAGAAGAGTACAACCTTAACCAGTTCTTAGCAAAGCTTAATGGATGAAAGAAAGAATCAATCCCGTAGCCGTGCTGCTCTCCTTGTACAGAGCTGCTTGTACATACCTCGCGATTTTCTCGAGACCCAAATTTTGACATTTTAAACCTCAGTTATTTTTTCTTGTTTTTGGTTCCGGCTCTGCTCTCCCCAAAATACCCTTCCCCCCCTTTCCTGCTCTTTCATGTTTTTTTTTTGTCTTTCTGCAGAAGGTGAGAGAGAAGAGGATGGGCAGGGTAAAATCTAGGATCGCCTTTTGGGAGAGAGAGAGAGAGAATTTATGTGTATTTCGGATTGTTCTTTTCATTTGTATATACAATCAATCATCTTTTAGCCCATTTTGAAATAACACTTCTTATTCGTTTTTTGGGTAACTGTAAAAGTATACTGTGAAACTGCAAATGAATGATAGAAAACAAACAAGGATATGAGAACAAGGCAAGAAAGATTATATTGCATTCTACTTCTCTGTTTTAATGTCATGTCTTTTCTCCTCTTTGCATCTTTCATTTTGCAGTAATTTAATACCCGATAAATTTAATCTCGCTTAAATAATAATTTTGATTGGTCCGGACTTTATGAGAATGTAATATTGATTATTTAATGTTTGTTAAATCAATTTTTTTCTTAGTTCAGTTTTATGGAAGTTTTACTATATTCAAGACATCAAATATGGATAAGACTGATTGAATTTTGTTGGTTGTGCTGTTAGTTTTAACTTTTAAATACCTATAAGCCTAGAATGAACATATGTGATGTGAAAAGAGAAAAATAATAATAAGGGGTTATGTCTAGTTTATTGAAAACTTAAAGGATATATATTTAGTTTTAAAAGTATGAGGGGATTAAGTCTAGATTATTTAAAACTTGAGGGGTGGTAGATTTTATTTTTATTAACATTTTCCAGTCATTGAGAAACCCATTTAAGACCATCGCCGCCCTGAGCAAATAGATTTTCTCGATCCGGCTAGAAAACTCAGTCGGAAAATATAGATTTTGTTGAATTACCGTTTGTCTTAAAAATTCAAATTAATAAGACGTAGCATGACAATTTATATTATTACCAAGTGCTAACACTTATAAACTGAAAATATGATAAGTTGGAAATTAATACGTTTTTCTTTTCTTTTTATTTTTCATGTGAGAGTGTGTACCATTGAGCTACAATTTCATTGTTAACCGGGAATTAATGCATTGGAACAGCCAATGAATATAAAACTTATGATCTTAGTAGTTTGAATTCTTTTTAATGTATATGGCTTTTAGAAGTAGAAGTGTGTTATCAAATTTGGATCACTGCATTCATTAGTGCATTATTGATTTGATCCAGTAGAAATGGGGGTACTTCATTAGTAATTGGATACTTATTGTTAACTTACGTGTTGCTCCTAAAAAAAACCAAATTAACTTATTGTTAATGACCGATTTACGTCTCCGTCCTCTCAATCGTCGTGAGAGTTCTGATGGAATGATGTAAACTAATCAAGTTGATACTACAATGACATACTCTTATCTTTCTTGGTAGATATAAAGTGGTAATTGAGGTATTGCGAAGTTTCTCGTACGTACTTGTCAGATTAAGGTTGTTGTCTAGCAGACAAAAGATCCACAACTTGATACAATGATTAATTAGGAGAATGGACCATGCTTAAAGAGAAACCCCTCATAGTGTAACAAGGATCACGTTCAATGGCCAACGAGAAGGGTACGTATGGGCTGCTGTTGATCGATGTATAACCGTTGACCTCATCTGCTCACACAGTTACAACCTAGGTGACACGTCGAGGACTAGTCATTACTCGTCACTCCCGACTATCTTGTAAAAAATGAGATCACATGTCTCTGTTTGCTTGAGGGAATTGATCATTGCTATCACCATTCTAACTACAGTATTACTCTTTGGATTCTATCAGATAATGAAGTCATCATTCCATGTACAGGGATCACAGAACATGAGCCAGATATGTTTGGAAGGTAGAACATCGGACAAACACATAAGCATATATATTACATACGCGGAAACAAATGAACACTACCCTTATCATATAATGGTAAGATTTGTAGGGAAGGAAATGAGTGCATTAGAGCTGCCGCAATTGAAAAATCCATCCGGACAGTGGAAAGCATGTCCATTGGGATCGATGCAGATCAAAACTTCAAGGAGTTGTAAGAGGTTATATTTGTTGTGACTACACTTGAGTTGTGGATATATGTTCAATTCTCGTGCGATCTTCTGACGTAAATATTCTCTTTGATATGGCTCATCGTCTTTAGGAACTACTTGACCTAATCAATAATCAAATTTTGGCCGGGTTCAATGAAAATATCATAAATTGATGGATTACATACATGTAAAGAACAAGTTAGTACCCGATTCAATCAAGAGTCGATAAAGATTAATGTAAGGTGCTGCATATTTTACTATGAGATAGAAATAGTCTTCAACATCTAAACCAGTGCAAAACCCATGTTTTACCCAAACCCTTTCCCAGAAATTAATATTGGTCCCACCATTATCAAGGCATGGCATGATCTTATCTAACCAGTAAGTAAAATTCCAATCACGTTTTACCTACAACAAGAACATATAAAAGTACTTATAACATTACATGTATAACAAAAACATTGACCAAACATACAAAGTTTAAAACATTTATCATTTACCTCGGATTTTGGAAAGGTGTAAGAATAACTAAGCGGTTTGGAATGCTTGCCGTTTGCTTGATGGGGCCATAAGCCGTGAACTACGAAAGTTTCCGGGAGAGGTTTCTTGCATTTGATACCCCAATTGCAGTAGGAAGCAGGCCATTGTAGGGCAAGTTTGAAGTAAGCAAATGGTTCTTCTTTAAGTTTTGCAGAAGATGGAAGAATGTAAAGGAGAAAAGTTATTATAATTACAATGCTTTTATTATAATTTGCAAGTATCATTTCTACACTGTTTTTCACTATTATATGCACTAATGATCATTTATGTGCTAGAAAGCATATATATATATATATAGCTTTGTTCCCTATATTTTATAGACAAAAATAACTTCTTACAATTAGGAGAAATTGATATGTAACAAACTCTAATAAACTTGTAATCGTTAAAATTCTTCTAGATAGATAATATAATCGACTATGTTGTCTAATAGTTGAATTTTAAGATATTCGGTAACTATAAGTATTAATTGTAAATAGTCTATTTATTTGATATCAAATTCGATCCATTTGTTTTCATGACATTGATTCATTTAGTCGTTGATTCTTTCTGATTAATAATATGATTATATGAATTTAGCTTTTAGGGCAAGAATAGAGCTACTTAATTGCTGTATTATTAAGAAATTCTAGATTTAAAATTTTAATTTTAATTCATGATAGAATAATATTATTCTTTTGACCACATAAATTCTACATTAATGATTTTGACCCCCCCATTTACCATTTTTTGACAGAAGAGCACGGAGAGAGTTTTTCTTAAGGCGCGTCTCTGTCGCTGATTTCGGGTTACTGGAAATGAAAGTAGAGGTGGAAAGAAAGAAAAATGCGAGGGATAAAGAAGACACAACGATAGAAACAATCTTCAGGTGGATTCACTTACAACCCACTTTAGGTTGGACTAAAGTTAGTACCTTTGCTCTATTTAGATTTTAGAGGGAGTTAATAGTCCTAGTTTTTCTTGTATTGTTCATACTGCTTTTGAAATTTAGATAACTAAAAACTAAAAGTGAAACATTTCATCTGTTTAATAGCAAAAATATTTTTATGGGTTTATTGAAAATTTATGGGTATTACTATAATGTGTAGATTGTGAGCTGATGCTGTATGAGAATTGTGCGGAGATGAGAGAATTTGGAGAATGAAAAATAAAGTTCTTTTTTTTTTCCCTTGGAATGGATTTGCCGCGGAAAATATAGCATTTTGACAAGTAGGAGAAAGACGGGCCGTGATTTGAAATAACAGCTGTTAATGTTCATCTGTTAGTAGGTCTAGAGGATGTGAAGGAAGCTATACAAGATTCAAGAGGAAGCTTTTTAGAGTCAATCAATGAAAGTGGTGTGTTTGTTTGTATCATTTCAGTCTGTCTTGTTTGTTTTTTTGTGTCCATTGTTGATGCTGCTTAATGACTAATTTTTATAACAGGGTTTTAGAAACTCTAGCTAATAGATCAAGAGAAGCCGTCGGTAAGCTTCTAAGACATGCATCTAATCATCGCTCCTCAGCCTCAGAAAAACATAATCATGCCGACAAGGTTTCCCGTCTTAGACCTTTTAGTTCTAAATGCTATATTTTTGTACTACTTATTATTATTATTATTATTATTACTATTATTGTTGTTGTTGTCTTTTTTTTTTTTTTTTTTGCATTTATTTCCAGGCAGAGTGTAGAACTGGGATTGATAAAAAACGGAAGTCAAGTCAAGGGACAAAGGGGGATGTTTCAGAAGCTGAAGCCTGTGATAAAAAAATGGAAGGAAATGGTTCAAGGAAAGAAAAAGTTGATGGAAGAAGTGTTCCATGCAATGTATCTGAAAATGCGGAAGATGATTCTGCTGCAGATAGGGAAGATGGTTTTGTCCCACTCCGGACCTCACAAATTCTTATCAATTTACTTTTGAAATTGATGGTAACCAAGCCGTGGTCCCCACAAGGTGAAAACCTGTTCGTCGAGCTTCTGCTTCAGAAAAGGTAATAGATTCATATCTCGATAATTGCATTACACTTGGTTTCTACTTGTTATGATTTCTTACACTTTCTTTTTGGCTCCCCTCTTTTCTTGAGGCTGGAATTTGCTGAGCTAGTGCATAAGTTTCATTTGCTTTGTTTACTTGCACGTGGGAGGTTGGTCGACTCTGCTTGTAATGATCCTCTAATTCAGGTTGCTTCATCTTGTCAAGTATAATAATCCATATACAGAATATTTTTTCGTAACCATGATTAAGCTATATTGGTTTTTCTGAAGCTCATTGAGGATTTTTTGCCATAACCTAGCTAGATGGAGGATTATAGTTCATGTAGCTTAAGTTTGTGTTGAGAAGACTCGAGTTTAGTTTATTTATTTGCTCCATTCGGGTCAATTCTTCTAAACACATTTTTAAGTGCCAATTTGAGACTCAAATCCAGTTTGGGCCCACAAAATCGTATCATAAGTAATGTCTCTTGTTATTTCTCATGAAATTTGGTTACATTTGCAGGATGCTTTACTTTCTCTTCTCCCAACACAATTGCTGAAGTTTTCACAGGTCGAGAAACTTACTGCAAGCTCCTTGCATCCACTTGTTAGTTGGGTATGATTTTATTGAGCTGTATTTATCCGTCTCTCTCAATTAAGAATTGGACAATTTCCTTGTTGATTTATTGCACTGTCTTTTTCTGATGCTTTCAGGGGAAAAAAAAATTGCAGTTTCATAATAACTTTCATGTTAGAAGCCAAAGCAGTGCAGAGAGCTCTTTTCATTTGGCTTTGGCTCGTTCTCTTGAAACACGTGAAGATACTCCAGAGGAGGTAGCCTCTCCATCTTTTCTTCCTTGTCATTACCCTGAATTTCATTTCTCCTTATACCAATTCATTTGGCTTTATCTTACAGCTAAAATCTACTACAAAGTGACTACACATGATGATTTTGACCAATTAAAAGAATATATATGGGAATACACACATCTTAATAGATTGAGCTTTTGGAATAATTTGCTAATGGAATATAGTATTTGAGCCTTGAATCTTTGGTCCAAACCCCCATGCCTCGTTTTCCTTATTGTTATAGTGTAAGATCGTATCTCACTATCTGTGAGCTACACATGTTTGCATGTGCAATAAGAAGTTAAGGTTTCATACTTTTTCCGAAGTTGGTTAATTTTGAATTATACCTGATCTCTGTCCAATTTCTGCTGTAGACTTTGGTTCTTGTTTTGTCATATCTAATTTTAATCAGTATTTAACTTGTAAAAATGTTTTACGCATTTGTTCTTTCAGATCGCTGCTTTGTCTGTGGCCCTTCTTAGGGCTTTGAATCTTACTACCCTCTATGGCTTTCATTTCAAGATTCCTTTGCCCTTATGACTCTATTAAGTTCCAATATTAGTCAACTACTTATTTTTCAGGTTTGTATCCATTTTGAATGTTGCATCTTTAAAACCGGATACAGAAAACTCTAAATCTAATGGTGAAGATTCAAGAAGATCCAATAAAGGAATATTCACCTCTTCTACTTTGATGGTTTCCGGAACAAAACAGAGTCACTCAACTCCCAACAAATTATTTTCCCGTGAAAAAAGGCAAGACATTTTTCAAAACTCTTTGAGCGATTCATGCAAGAGTAATGAAAGCAACTCAAAAGGCAAGAATACCCGATCAAAAGATGTTGTTCTCCCTGATGAGTCAACTTCAACACAATCTGGTTACTCTGAAAGTAATAAGAATCCTCATGGATTAAAAAGGAAAGGAGATGTAGAGTTTGAGATGCAGTTAGAAATGGCTCTTTCTTCGTCAGCAGTTGGGACTAAAGAGAGAGAGCCTAATATCAATGACCTGGAAAATACTTCATTAGAATCTTATCCTTCTCTTTTCAATAGAATCAAAAGACTTGTAACGCAAGAAAGTGCAACTTCTTCTCATGGAATCTCTATAGCCATCAGATCGAGTAAAGTAGGATCTCCATTGTATTGGGCAGAAGTATACTGCAAGGGAGAGAACTTGAGTGGAAAGTGGGTCCATGTTGATGCTGGTAACATGATTGTTAATAAAGAGCATAAGGTGGAAGCTGCAGCTGCAGCTGCTGCAATGCAAAACTTCTTTGAGATATGTTCTTGCTTTTTTGGGACGTGGGGCCAAAGACATGACTAGGAGGTATTTTCTGTAGTTTATTTTTTGTATTCGTCTTCACTGTGATATTGGATAAAAACATAGTTTCTTTCTTATCTCCATTTGGGAAGAAATCTTTAGGTACTGAACCTCAAATCCAGTTTGGGCTGATAAAATCCCATTTAGGCCAACATAATGTACATAATCTCTCAAGTCTTTATTGTATGAGTCTATGTACTATCGCTTTTGTTTCGGTCCATTTGAAATTGCAAATATGTTTATAAGCATTTATATAACAGGTACTGTATGAAGTGGTATAAGATAGATTCTCGGAGAGTTATAATACGCTGTGGTGGCAGTCCGCTTTGGCCCCAATGAGAATATTAGGGGAAATATCAACAGAAGAGGACAAAATGAAAGCATCAGAAGAAGGTAATAGTAATAATGCTTATGTTATTTCTCGGAGTGATCTGGAAGATCTGGAATTAGAAACCCGGGCATTGACCGAGCCTCTTCCAACCAATCAGTAGGTAATCATCAAATTGAAAAATATACAAGATTAAACATGTTATTAAAGTTATTCATGATTTGTTACTAAACATAATAATTGCAGGCTTATAAAAACCATAAACTATGTACTATCAAAAAATGGCTCACTAAGTATCAGATTCTTCATCCAAGGGGGCCAATTCTTGGGTTCTGTTCTGGTCATCCGGTTTACCCTCGGACCTGTGTCCAAACACTCAAGACAAAAGAAAGACGGATACCTGATGGGCGGCAAGTTAAACAGAAGAATCAACAAAAAGGACAAGATTTTGAAGCTGATGATTATGAACAAAGTGATTCTTGAGGAGTTATTAGGCTTTATGGGAAATGGCAAACCGAACCGTTGAATTTGCCTCATGCTGTAAATGGGATTGTGCCAAAGGTGAATTTTCTATTTTATTTTATTTTTCTTCCAAATCGAAACTTTATTCATCGAAAATTCAGATTTATGTGTTGAATTTTCAGAACGATTGTGGTCAAGTGGAAGTTTGGTCCGAGAAATGCCTTCCACCAGGAACCATTCATATAAGGTTGCCTAAAGTTTCCTCAGTTGCTAAACGGCTTCAAATTGACTATGCTTCTGCCATGGTCGGTTTTGAGTTCCAAAACGGTCAATCTTATCCCGTCTTTGATGGCATTGTGGTCTGTTCTGAGTTCAAAGCTGCAATTTTAGAGGTAAACTCTTTTTTTTTTTTTTTTTTAATTATCATTCTTTTGAATATTTGATTATGATGGTGATTGTTTTCAGGCTTATGCAGAGGAAGAAGAAAGAAGAAAGGCTGAAGAGAAGAGAAGGAATGAAAAGGAAGCCATTTCTAGATGGTATCAGCTCCTTTTATCTATACTAAGTAGGCAAAGGTTGAACAGCCGTTATGGCGAAATTCAAAATGTAAATGAAGATGACAAGGAGAAGGAACGGGCAATTATCAATAAAAGTTCAGAAGGGGAGAGAAAATCTTTCGGAGTTCAGAAAGGAGGAGACAGAACAAAAGAAGAAGAAGAAGATAGTAGTAGTCGATTGGATGCCCAAACTTCCCCCTTTTTGGGAGAACCAGAAGATCATAAGCATGTGTTCTTAATAGAGGACCAGAGTTTTGATGAAGAAACCTTAATCCTCACAAAATGTTGACGATGCGGATTCTCTGTTCAAGTTGAAGAGTTGTAGAATTAGTTTCAGTCTCTATTCTCTTTCTGTCTGGATAATACACCATGTAAATTTAATATGGTCAGGAAAACTCAAATTTCAGATAAAGAACAGATACTTTTTTAGAGTACATATTTCAGATGTACGGGTAGTAACTATCCCGAAAATCATCCGGCAAAACCGATACATTCAGATGATATATATATATGTCAGGCTCTCTCACAACATTCAAAAATCGAAATAGAAAAAAAAGACAATGAGAAACAGAAACGATGAAAATGGATCGGAAGACTGCCTTACGCCTATCCCTGTAAGAAAAAAGTGGGGGGATGGCTTGGCTTATTGGTAAATATTGGGAAATCAAGGGCATTTAGGTCTTCCTTCCTGTGTCTTCCAGTTATTGTAGCAAGGGCAGCCTTGCTTGTTGCCATAAGTGCCCGGAGGAACACAAAGACATGTCTTACAGCACTTGAGACAGAAGTACATGCATGGCTTCTTATGTGATGTCGCTGAGCATCGATACATACATCTTGGTTTGCACTCTGCATGCCAATTATTATTACATTAATCAGCAAACCTATATGTACATTATTCGAAAGTCAGTGTTCTATGTTATGTACCTTTAGGACGAAGCTTTTTTATTCTGGCCTGATTGGAAAGAACAAGAGTACAAAGGAGTTAAAGACACATAGAAAGCTTAATTAGCTACCAAATCAAATTAGTAGCAAATTAAGACAGTTTAAGGTGGGGCCGGGCCGACTAATATGGAAATGATTGCATGCAACCCATTCATATAGAATTCATGCATTATCCTATAGTACAGAATTCATCCCGTAATTCTTCAACCTTAGACCAAAAAATTGTGTTACCATTCGACCCAGAAAATGTATACAGCTTGATAATAAATTAATGCATGTATTCATATTACAAAAATCTGTTGATTATTAATATGGGTTTTAAGGCACGTTTTCATGCATCTGATGTGATGTGAGAGAGTTGACGTAAGCCTCGTTATATCGTCTCCTACCACATAAGTTAGGTATGGAGATAGTTTCTTATGCATAGTGAAAGGTGCATGCATAAGGTTACAAAGCCTTTAATATAAGAGAAAGAAAACATAACATGTGATAAACAGAACAAGGGCTTTGTGTACCTCGGCAAAATCAGAAAAGGAAATCAAGAAAATCAGACAGAAGAGCACAATGAGGGAGACGCTAAGACGTCGTCCGGCCATTCCTCCTCTAATGTAGGACGTTGCTTGAACACGCTACTACTAGTTTGCAGTTTGCAATGATGATGAGTAGAATGATGCTTGCTGTTTGCTTGTTTTAAGAAGAAAACAAAACGATTGTAGTTGTTATTTATAGAGAGGTGTTAAGATTGAATGATGAAATGCAATTTTGATGAGGAAGAAGATTGTTCTAGAATGTGAGATTTCCACGATACAAGGCAACAATAAATGTGGATTTGTTGAAGCTTCCTCTAAGATTTTGCCGTTCAAACCGCCGTTTATGGCGTTTGGTTTCAGTTGGGACTAATTTGCATATCAAACCTCACATGCAGTGATGCAGAGATATTTAGATGTTGTATAAATTATGAATTGCATGTTGTTTTGTTAGAATATTGTGATTAGTGACTTCAACATGTGACACAACATGGCTTAATTTGCTCCTTAGTTGTTATATATTACTAGTACGGAATTTGTGCAACTAAGAAAATAATCAACTCTTTAGTATATCCTTAACATGCTTTCATTTAGGCTAAATTATTATTTTTGTCCCTAAATTTTCATTATTTATTCATTTTCATCCCGAAACATTTCATCAGTATACTTTTATCTTTGTTAGAATTGAAAAATAACATCCAAAATCTATGAATACTAAAATTAAAACATTTCATATTATCTATGCTGCGGTTCAATAAGTTTAAAGCCGAAATGGAGGGAACCGATACATCTCATATTATTATGTGGGGTCCGACATGAAGACATAATGATATAAATCTCCCTCAATTACATTGGCATCCCAAATGAACTTGAGAGGAGTTCTTATCCGAAAGAGTATCTATATAGTTCATCGAGGTCAAAAGACAAAAAAGTCTCCGTAAGAGCTCCTTCTGTATACAAAAATGCAGAATTCTTGTATAGGCCATGTTAGGAACCGATTTCTATCACAACCATAAATTTCAATCTTATAAATTACATCACATCGGATTTTGTATGTAACTGTGACAAAATTTGATATACTAATATGGTCGTAGAGTATCTAATAGAATACTTATAATCTATGAAATAGACTAACGTGATACTGTGTAAATTATGTTTATTCCTTTTTTGGAGAAGGACTAAAAAAGTTAGGATTAGGATCTCGGTTTCATCCTTCCATCCACGCAAATGAAGTAAGGTTTGGCAATCCATGAAGATAGGTACAAACATAGGGAAGGGGACATCAAACCAAACCTCCAAAATGAGGCCTTTACTTCTAGACAGCCCATGCCTAACCGTACAAAAGAGAACATAGATGCACTTGTCGAAGCCATGGACTAAACTCTTTAGAGTTTTTGGTTTCGACTTTTCTTGCTAGCACATTTTATATAAATTAAACCAGAAAAGATGATGCATCTAATTAGCAAAAAGACATTGTTGAAGTACTGGGTTTTCTTTTGTTCTCTATTTGGGTCGTCAAATACTAATTATGAATCCTTTACCTGTTAAAGTGGTAGAGGTAACCAAGGTTCGCCCACCTCCGGAAATACCGAACTCGCCCTTCCAGGAGAACTCCAAAATCTCCCTCACATTCCTGGAAATCCTACTGCTAAGAGTCACTATCCCTCAACGACTATGCTTCTACTAAATCCCAGACCCTAATCCATCTTCATCGTCTTTCTTCGAAACCATCCTTCCCAAACTTAACACTCCCTTTCTCTCACTCTCTAACACTATCCTCCCCTTATCGGCCACCACACCTGACCAGACGGGTCCCACCAACCCCTCATCAAACTCATCCCGGGAGACGGTGTATCACTCACCATAACTGAGACCGACTCTGATTGTCATCGTCTTTCTTCCAGATGGGTAGGCCAGGAATGGTTAGATTACTTCCTGTGCAAGGCTGGCTCGAGTCTTCTCTCTGACAGATATTAGAGATGGCGTTGATGGAGGAGTTGAGATTGGAATGGTCTTGAAAGGAGACGAAATTGAAGCTTTTGCAAATTTATTTGTGAAAGGGATTGAAGAGGTTAATTTGAAGCCATAAGAATTGTGAAAAGAGAGATTTAAGAAAAAAGGCCAACTGATAATTTGCTCTCCTAACTGCCACCCTTTTAGACTTTGCCTCCTTAAACCACCCCATCTGAAAAATACTTCTTAAATTACCACTATATTTGACTTAGTCCCTAAACTATCACGTATTAGAGTTACTTTCCTTAAACTATCAACTTATTAAACGTAACCCCTAAACTATCACTTTCTTAGACTTAGCCCCCCAAAATGCAAAGGGAGCTAAGTTTAACATAAGGATAATTTAAAAGAGGTATTTCTAAAACGTAATGATTCAGGGGGCTAAAATGTAAAAGGGTTATTTTCAAGTGGAGTAAGTCAAATATGATGGTACTTTAAGAAGAGTATTTCTAAGACATGGTGGTTCATGGTGGCTAAATCCAATAGGGTAGTAGTTTAGGGGGACAAAGTATTATTTTCCCTAAATAAATAAAAATTTGTGGGTGTGATTTTGTTATTTCCTCCCTTGTCATTGTTTCTTTCTGAATGTGTTGATGTTTCTTTCTTCATTAGGTATACTCGCTAAAGAGGGAGACAATCAGAAGCAAATCGACAGAAATGTGAATGCCTAGCCCAATTCATTTATAGTCAGAACTTAACAAAACTATGAGCACACCTAGAACTAATGTCTATGATGAAATGCACCCAATTGATCATTCCATCTCTGAAATAGATCATTCCATGACGGAACCACTAAGAGAACCTTAATGATTCGGGATCATGAAACTCCCAACAGATTTGATCCGAGGCTTTTTCCACTTGAATACGGGTAGAGAAACTCGAGCAATTCATATCAAACAATTTGGTGAATATATCCATATTCATTATAGCAACAGCTTATATTTGGGTTTGGTTAGCCAAAGCACACGGTTTAAGGGGTAGCAAAATGGTTTTTTTTATACCTATCAATGCAAGGTCTTGCCAAGTTCCTCTTTTGCCTGAAAACATTTTTGGCAATTGCATTGCCTTTACTTATGCTTTTGCAGAGATGGATGATCTACCGGGTGAAAATGGGCTAGTTGTGGCAGTGAAAGTCATTAATGAAGCTCTGATGATTTTGAAGGATGGAGGAGTGCATAATGGGGATGAAAGGTTTACTGCAATTATAAAAGCAGTTAACAGTAACACTTTGGTTTCCAATCCAAACTTGATTGCAGTAGTAGGGTCGCATAGATTTCAGTATTACAGTGCTGACTTCGGATTGGGTAGGCCAAAGATGATTCTGATGCCTTCCCTATATAAGATTAGAGCCTTCTCTCTGACAGAGAGTTGAGATGGTGTTAGTGGAGGAATTGAGATTGGAATGGTCTTGAAAAGAGATGAAATGGAAGCTTTTGCAAATCTAGTTGTGAAAGGGATTGAAGAGCTTAATTCGAAGCCTTTTCTGAATATGTTGATGTTTCATTCTTCTTTATGTATGCTCGCAAAAGAGGGAGCCAATTGGAAGCAAATTGATTAAAAATCTATAAAAATCAATATCGTGATCAAGCTCGGAAAAATTGAAATTTTGAGCTGGGTTCGAGATCAGAGGTTGCTTACCCGAGAAGTTAAGTTTTACCCAAACCGAATCATTCTCTACTCCACTCTTGCTACAACAATTACTAGCTGAAGTATAATTATTGGATTGTTACCGAAACTTCTTCCGGAGGCGGCGGAGCTTCTCGGAAAGCTGAGATTTTGTATAGGGTTGGGACATGGCGGTGGAGAATTGGACGTAGAAGATGGAGAGGTCTCTAGGGAAAGAAAACCCATTGGAAGTGGAATCGAGGAGATCTTGCAGGAATCGAATCTCGTCGGGCTCGGTCCAGATCCGATAGAACTTGAAAGGTGGTGGCTTGGTGTCCGATTCGCATCCATCGGAAAGGGAAATGAAGCTGGATTCGAGCTTGGGAGAGAGGAAATTAGGGTTATCTGGAAATGGGGTTGATGATAAAGAGGAGGTAAAGTCGGTGGTTTTGCGTTTGATGGGGAGCTTGTAAGCCGAGGCTTTAATGGAGATGTCCGGTTGGGTTCGAGATTGGGTCCAGTCCATGGCTCTAGGTAGGGCTTCACTTAGGAGAGGGCTGTGTCTACTAGGGTCAAGGTTCGAGCTTGCTTGCTATGTGGGGTCCAAAAATCCATGGAAAGTGTGAAGAGCGAAGAAGAGTATATGCGGGGGTAAATTTGTAATTTCTATGAGCCAGAAAAACCCTCCCAGACTCTCTCTCTCATCTTCGTCCTCCTCCCTCTGCTCTCTGGCTCTCTGGTTCTTTTACCGGCGGTTGCTTCTCTTAAAGCCCAATAAGTAAGTTTCTCTCACTTAGAACCCAAAAAAACTCAATCTGTATTATAGTGCTCTTAAATCATGGTGAAACAATCTTAGTAAGTTATTATTATCATCATTTTTGTAAATTTCTATGATTTTGCACAATCTTGAAATTCTTTTTAGATCTTGAGTCCAAGTTTATATCTTCATTGATGAATCCGTGATCCCCAAAATTTTCTTCATGGCCTTACTATGCCGAAGAAGGATCCGAGCCATAATTCCGATTCCAATCTGGAATCCGATATGCCTTGCTGTTCATATTTCTCAACTAGTATCACCCAAGTTAATTCACAGTGGCCAGGAATCAAACCGGGATTCAAACATTAACGCCATCTGTGATTCATTCCGAAATGGTTGGAATTGGGACACTATTTCTAGAAAATTCAAAGGCGATGAATTAAACCATTTGCTTATCGAGAAAGTATTGCTCGAACTCAAAGAGCCTGTAGATGCCAAACGGGCTCTTGGCTTTTTCCATTGGTCCATTAAGATGAAGAATTTTGAACACGGGCTTCGATCTTATTGCCTCATGGTACAAATTTTGGTTCGAGCCCAACTAGTTAAAGATGCCCGAGCTTTGCTAGAGTCGATTTTGAAGAAAAAATTGGAAAAGAACACGACAGAACTTGCTGTTGTAGATTCATTAATCAGTACTTATAATATTATTGTTTCGGGCCCGTTCGTGTTTGATCTTTTGGTCCAAACTTATGCTAAATTGAGGAAATTTGAGATCGCTTGGAGCATATGTTGTTATTTGGAAGAACAAGGCTTTTCGTTGAGTCTAATAAGTTTCAATACTTTGATTCATGTTATTGAAAAATCAGACCAATTTCATATGGTTTGGAAGATTTACGAGCATATGATTTGGAAAAGAATTTACCCGAATGAAGTGACTGCCAGGATAATGATCAATGCTTTATGCAAGGAAGGGAAATTACAGGAAGTTTTAGACAAGTTGGATAGGATTCATGGCAAGAGAGGTTCTCCCTTAATTATTGTTAATACGAGTTTGGTTTTTCGGGTTTTAGAAAGTGGTAGAGTTGATGAAGGAGTAGCACTGTTAAAGAGGATGTTGCAAAGGAATATAATTATTGACACTATTGCTTTCTCTTTGATTGTATATGCTAAGGTAAAATTCGGGAATCTGGAATTGGCTCAGGAAACGTATGAAGAAATGCTCAAGAGAGGTTTTCGGGCAAATTCTTTTGTGTATACTTTGTTTATAGGGGAAAATTGTAGAGAGCGAAATATTGAAGAAGCTCATTGCTTGAAGCAAGAAATGGAAGATATGGGTTTGAAGCCTTATGATGAGACTTTCAACGTACTGATTGAGGGATGTGCTAGAGCCGGATGTATAGAAGAAAGCTTCAGAATTTGTGAGAAGATGTTGGAAAGAGGACTTGTTCCGAGTTGTTCTGCTTTCAATGTAATGGTAGAGAAGATTTATGAGAATCGGGATTTGGAAAAGGCGAATGCAATTCTAACGGTTTTGTTAGATAAAGGGTTTGTGCCTGATGAGATGACATACTCGCTTTTAATTGATGGGTATGGAAGAAAATGTGAGAATGGGGAACTTGTCAAGCTCTATTATGAGATGGAATCGAGGTTGTTATGTCCTGGATGTTTAGTTTTCTCATGGTTGATTAGGAGCTTTTGTGAGTTTGGGAAATTGGATGAAGCAGAAAAGTATTTTAAGATTATGAAAGATCGTGATATTGCTCCAGATTTGATTATCTATGAGACATTAATTAGCAGCTTCTTGAAGGATGGTAATAGAAGAAGAGCTCTTGATCTTCAGGATGAGATGAATTCTAAAGGATTGAAGAAAGACTGTTCATGAGTTTGCGGTGCATGAACATAAAAAACAGTAACAATATTCCGATAACGCTCTAATCATATGTCTAATTATTCTTCCTCAATTAAATTCCTGTATTGAATTTAAAATAAAAATTGGAACCTTTTTTGTTCCTTAACATGTAACACCCTTGGCTTGCTCAGGTTGATGATGATTCATGAAAACTGTTAGTCGTGTATGATATTGAAGTTGAGGCATGTAGCTGTACTCAAGATAGTGTGCTGCTATTAATTCTCGAATAATAAGAAAGAGCTTAATCGGATTATTAGAGCTCAAGAACAGTAAAAACAGAAGTGAAAACATGTCATTTCAGAACGTGAAGGCCCCACAATTTAATCATCTTTCACATGCCATCAAATTGTACGGGCTTCGACTTTCCGAGACACAACCCAAGAGTTGTTCCGCCAAATTTTTGAACCTAAACAATCGGCCCCGGTACAACCTCCTCAGTTATTATATCCATCCACCTTATGTTCAGACTCGACCTATACAAAGCTGGTGAAGTCCACTACAAAAAAAAATCTCAGAACCTTAATCAAGGCAAGCTTGTTCATGCTCGCATGATTAAAAGTGCTTTTAAACCAGGCCTATTTCTGTTGAACAGTCTTCTTAACATGTATTGCAAATGTGGAGACATACATTCTGCTGACAAGCTGTTTCTTAGCATGTCCAGGTGTGACATTGTTACCTTCAATTACTTAATATCTGGGTATATCCAAGTGGGCTACTATGATAGGCCGATGATTTTGTTCAATGAAGCAAGAATGATCGGCTTGAAACTCGATAGATTCACTTATTCAATTGCTCTTACTGTATGTAATCAGA
This sequence comes from Coriaria nepalensis, assembly GCA_027186245.1. Classification (NCBI taxonomy): domain Eukaryota; kingdom Viridiplantae; phylum Streptophyta; class Magnoliopsida; order Cucurbitales; family Coriariaceae; genus Coriaria; species Coriaria nepalensis. Next base: position 7,837,542 of record CP114496.1, on the reverse strand, counting down.
CCCAGAATCTGAATTTTGGTAAGTTGAATGTCCAGGTGTGACAAGCTGTTTCTTAGCATGTCCAGGTGTGACATTGTTACCTTCAATTACTTAATATCTGGGTATATCCAAGTGGGCTACTATGATAGGCCGATGATTTTGTTCAATGAAGCAAGAATGATCGGCTTGAAACTCGATAGATTCACTTATTCAATTGCTCTTACTGTATGTAATCAGACCCGGAATCTGAATTTTGGTAAGTTGGATCATGAGTTGATCTTAATCAACAGATTAGGAGACCAAGTTATCTTGACCAATTCTCTTATCGATATGTACTCAAAATGCGGCCAGATTGATCATGCAAGAATTTTGTTCGAGAATTCAATCAACTTGGATGATGTTTCTTGGAATTCCTTGATTTCTGGGTATGCACAAAACAGAGCATACGAGAAAATGTTGAGAATTCTTGTAAGAATGCATCAAGAAAAGGGTTCTGGCTTAAATACTTATACTCTAGGAAGTGTCTTAAAGGAATGTAAATATTTTGATCCTTCAAAAAAGTTCGGGAAAATGCTTCATACCTGTGCAATTAAGCTCTGGCTGGATTTGGATTTAGTTGTTGGAACCGCATTGCTTGATACGTATGCAAAAATGGGAAATTTAGACAATGCTATTCAAATTTTTGAACTAATATCTAACAAAAATGTTGTGTCATATAATGCCATGATCTCCGGCTTGCTATATGGAAATACTACTGAAGGTGAAAGTGCATACAAAGCCCTCGATCTCTTCTCAAAGATGCGAAGTAAGGAAATCGATCCCTCCAAGTTAACACTTTCAAGCATACTTAAAGCATGTAATGCCGTAGAAGCCTTTGAGCTGGGAAAGCGAATCCATGCTCAAATTTGCAAGAACGGGTTTTCGGATGAGTACATAGGTGCTGCCCTTATAGACTTGTACTCTTTTTTGGGTTCAATGAATGATGCATTAACATGCTTTAATTCAATTCCTAGTTCCGATACTGTTTCATTAACAGCCATGATAGTGGGTTATCTTCAAAACGGGCAATCTGAAACTGCTTTGGCTTTGTTCTATGGCTTGCTGGCTCAAGGAAGAAACCGGATGAGTTCATCTTGTCAAGTTTGTTAAGTTCTTGTGCAAATCTGACCACGGTTAGATCTGGAAAGCAAATTCAAGGGTATGTGATGAAAATCAGATTTTGGGAATTCACCATCATTCAAAATTGACAGGTTTCAATGTATGCAAAATCAGGAGATATATTTTCTGCAAATGCGATTTTCAAGAAGATGCAGAATCCGGATGTTGTATCATGGTCTGGTATTATATGTAGATTGCTCAACATGGGTATGCTGAGGAAGCTTTGAAACTTTTTGCTTTGATGAAGGAAAGTGGAACCAAACCTAACCCAGTCGAAGAAGGATTACAGTTTTTGAAGCCTTTATAAAACCCCATTTGGATTTAATCTAATGAAATTCTGAATTGTTAAATAAATATGGCACACTAATTTAAAAATGATCTTATACTAAATACAAAGTTTCAGAGGTCCATCCTAAAAAACTAGCCCAGTGGCCTGTAATGTCTAAGTTATTTTCCGGTTTAATGTGTATGTTTTGACGATCCTTTTTTTCCCCACAATGCCAGGCAATTTGAAAGCATGAAGAGAGATTATGGCATTGAAATCCACGTGAAGCACTGCACTTGTATAGTCCATCTTCTGGGTAGGCACGGAAAGTTATCAGATGCTGAAGATTTTATTCTTTGTTCAGGTTTTGAAAATGAATCCATATTCTGGCGAGCTTTATTGAGTGCTTGCCAGATTTACAAGGATACAATTATTGGGAAACGTATTGCAGAGAGACTAATGGAGCTTGAGCCTCAAGCCTCTTCATCTTACACGCTTTCTCTATAACATCTATACTGTCTCTGGATTTGAAACAGCTGCTTCTGAAATCAGAGGATTAATGCAAGAATGACAAATCAAGAAAGAACCCGGTCTAATCTGGATTCAAGTAGGAAATAAGGCTCATTCATTTGTGGCAAGTGATAGCTCTCATATGATGAGCCAGTGGATGTATGAAAAGCTGGAGGAAATCATGCAGAAGATAAAGAAGATGGATTTGTTGGATGAGATGCCTGTGAATAATTATCATAGTGAAAAACTAGCTGTGGCTTTTGGGATTATGTGTTTGCCTAAATCGGCTCTGGTTCGGGTTATGAAGAATTTGAGAGTATGCAAGGATTGTCATGCTACAATGAAGCTAATATCAATAGTGGAAAAGAGAGTTCCAACTCGTAGAGACCCTATAAGGTTCCATCACTTTCAAGATGGTTCTTGCTCTTGTAGGGATTTCTGGTAGGCTACGAGGAGACTGTATTATTTGATTTTTACTCGTCGGATTCATCTTTTCAACTTTTCTGCAGTGGAAGTAGTAGAATCATCTGTAAATTTGCTGAAGGCAAGAGACAAACAATTGAGGCAAATCTAGCTCTTAGACAAGCTAGGACACGAGTAGAGGCTATCAAGTCGATTTCATAATTAGTTGGTGCGTTAAACGATCAGCCAACTAGTCGTAGATCTTAAACCCGCCACTCTTAGAACACCAAAATATTCGCTGCATGAGGGGCGGCAAAGGGCGGCTTTTCTCATGAGTTAGCGATCAAGCGGAAAAGGACCTGCTGCCAATGCAAAATATTTTAAATATGTTGAAAATAGCAAAATTTGCAGCTTTCATCCAAGTGGTTAATCCATTTCATAGAAGAATATGAATCGATACGAATGACATGTTCCAGAAAAGACCTGTATGATATTACAATAGCCAATGATATATGCAGAATTCTGCTGCTCATATACATAACACTCTTCATCTTCCTAACAGTTCAGGAATTCTTTTAATGATTTAAAATTCACATGAGACTAATCCAATATGTTGATTGTCGAGGATATTCTCTAAACATAGTTTACAATATCCTTGATCTTAAACAGCAACTTTCGGATACCAACCGGCGATTACATCCTCAGGCAGTGCACGTGTTTTAATAAACGACTCTCTTGAGAATAGGCTCTGTAAAAAATTTCATCATATTCAAGAAAGCAGAGATTATTCAATGAAGAAGACTGATTAAGCCTAATAATAACTGATCATACGAGCAACGATTGATTATAGGTTAAGATGCAATGAACATCTTATCAGTTCTTTGAACACACATAGAATTTCATGCTGGCTATAATCTAGAGCTTTACAGGGAAAACAGCTACACAATAATGTCTAGGTATACAAATTTTATTTGTTCATAGTTGGGGGCATACCTTGGTATAGGATTTAACATGCGACAAGGTATCTGGAATTGACCAATTCTTGTAATGACCAAGAGCGATTTCTAGATGATACAGCTTTGGTCCAAGTGACAAATCCGCCGCAGAAATCTCTTCCCCATTGATGAAAGGACCCTTCCGGAAAAAGAGAAGACAATTAGTAGCATTGAAATTTCGATACATAGAAGAAGAAACAATCTGATGAGTGATAAAAATCGGAGAGAAGTGCAGCAAAAGGACAATTGTATACCACAAAAAGCACGATGCCTTTTTATAGAAATGCACAGTTGGTAATCAAATTTAGAAGTTTTCTAAATCATATGATTATGGAACTAAAATGGTCCTTTCAATCTTGTTCAACAGCATGGCGAAAATAAAAACATGGAGCAACAAAAAGTGTGGGTGTGTGGCGGGGAAGAAAGAATAAATAATACATGACTCACATTTTCTTTTATATAATCGTTGAAAGAACTAAGCTCATCAAGTAATGCTTTCTCCGTTTCATCATTAGGGTCCTTACTTTTAAGGAAACCAATAAATGTGGAGAATATCTTTGAACCACTGTAGGAAAAACAACCAGAAAAACTTTATTTTCACTGCAATAACTTTTAGAATCAACAAAGATTAGGTAACGTAATAGGACATGAAATTAAAGCAATGATTTTCGACAAGTTATGTGTTAACACAGGTGGATTTAAATTAGAAATAGACCAATATACCTCCATGTAAGCTACTCCTAGGAGCCCATATACTTGGTACATAAAGCACAGAACATGGACACTTACACTGCACGCTTCTCAGGAGGAGTAGCCAAAGGCGGATTTTGGTACTTTTCTTCAAGAGATTCAGTAATAACATCTGAATCTGCAACCCACTTCTCATCAAGTTTGATCACTGGTACTTTGCCTTCTGGATTGATCTTTAAGAACCTGGACAAGGTAACATATAAAATTACAAAGATATGTTTAAAGAAAGAAAGCAAGAATAAATTAGGCATACTCAAATTAGTTCTACAGTAAAAATAAAGAAAGAATCCAAAAAGTGGAATCGGACATTCACCATTCTGGCTTCTGAGTCAAATCCACCAACTTCGGATCATAAGGCAGATGCTTCTCTTCCAGAGTCAGCAGTACCCTTTGGCAAAATGGGCCTGAGAAGATTGAAGACTTAAGTTAAAATGTATAAGCCCCATATGTACCCAAAAACCATCAAAAAGCAGCATGGCATCTCACATGCTTCTCAGCCAAAAATGATAAATAAAATTTTCACTCAAAATCTTCGAATTTTGCTTATTCAAAATCCACCTATATTCATCATTGTTTCTTTGAATAGTTACATTAAGGCAGTAAGGATTTTCGAATTCACATAGATGAAACACATTACATTGTGTTCATCTCCAGCACATTTCCATTTCATTCTCCAGAAATTTTCTAGGTAACCAAACAAACTGAATAGTAGCATAAACACTTAACAACAATAAAATTAAAGGTGAAATAGTAAAGATTAAGGTGGTAACGATTTCTGAATTCACATAATAGATGAAACGCACTAATTATTAAAGCACTGTGTTTATCCTAATTTCCAGGTGAATTATCCAGCACATTCTCATTTCCTACTCCGGAAATTTTCACAGTAACCAAACAAACAGAAGAGTAGCATAAAACACTAAACATATTGAAATAAAGAGTAAACGAAACAAGGAGGAGAAAGAGAAAGGAAACTCCTTACAATCACCCAGCTTGTTAGGGACAGTGACGGAGGCTTTGACCAAGACTTCAAGAGGAGTATTAGCACCGGCCATTGCGACTGTGAGGGTTCTTCTAGCAACGCTGCGGCTCAAAAGACTCTGATTTGAATGGTGAGTGAACATGGCGTAGGTTTGAGGTAGATGGAGATTGAAGCCGAGGTGTTTGAAGGTGGCGGAAATTGCGGACGCCGTGGTTTGAATTCCGGCCGCCGAAGTTACTGTAGCCATTGCTGTCCACTTCTCCTTCTCCTTTCCTCCTTTTTTTTTTTTTTTCCTGGTAAATTTTTGGAGGGAGGGAGAACCGTTCGTTAGGGAATGGGGATGAGAAGGGTAGAGGGACATAATTTACCGTACTACTCTGGGTAACGAGGAAATAAATAAAGAATAATATTTTTCTTTCTCTCTCTGTTTCTTTCTTTTTTCCCCTTAAAAACAATTTTTTTCTTTTTTCGGAATTATCCGGTTGGTTGATTGTGATAGAATTGATTATGGAAGTATTGTTTTATATTCTATCAAGTTCTTATAAAATTGGATAACAGTTTAAGTATACTAAACGAAATTATTTTCTCATCGGTCTTATCGCAATTAATGGTAAAACAGTTTATATGCTTTATAGTCAACCGGTTGAAATTATCACTAAAAAATAAGGTAAAATTCGGAATTCAATAATAAAATTGGGAATACGAACCGATTCAACCTTTTTTTTAGCCTAGGTCATTTTGGACCGCACCGGACTCGATCTATTTTGGAATGGATCGGACTTTGAAAACAATAATCCGACCTACCCTCTTATATATGAGACCTATAATGGACTTAAAATAGGTCGGATTTAGGTCATACTAGACTAGCTAATGGTCACAATATCAAGGCCTAGCCCAAATTCAATCTCGAATTAGGCCATAGACGAGTCAGGCTGAGGTAACTCTACTCATTTAGGGTTCTAAACAAAATTAAAATTTGAGGCTTCAGATAAAATTAAAATTTGGAGCTCTTTATAATTAATAAGTAGTGAATTAAAAAAATACTGATATTTGTAAATAACAAATATTAACGTTAATTTTTTAATGTTGATAAATATAAAGAGTTTTTAAATATTAAAAATAAATTAAAAAACTTTGGTAATGTTATACATCTACACACATTTTCATATTTTTAACGTTAAATTATAAGTATGAAAATTAGCTGTTATGTATTACCATTTCGTATTTTTCTTTAAAAAATTATTTTATTTTTGTGAAAAATATATGTAAGTAATAATATGAGACTATTTTTTTTTTTAATAAATATACATATATTTTTTGATAATTTGTGGCACTTTTATAAGTGGAGTCCTACACAATTGTCTTATTGACCTAAAGAGAGAGCCGGCCCTAAAGCCAGATCAATCCGGTTCAGATCAACCCGACCTACCTTGTCGGTTCCAAGAATGTTAATATCTAGTTAAATATATTATTATTTATGATTATCCAAACATACATCTATTGTTACAATATCATTATTCAAACTCAAGTAGTAAAACTACACATACATACATAATTTACTATATACTACTTGAGGAATTACAAGACAAACAGGCCTAGGAAAGTACTATGAAGTATGAAGACAAGCTCCTTATGTTGTTATAGCATCAATCAACATGCTTCTGCCTCTATCTTCAACAATTGGCAACTTACTCCTTATCTTCTTCTCTGTTGTAAATATAAAAAAAAAGTAAAATCAAAATTAACAAGGAGAGTAAAAATAAACAACTATCACTTTCTTGTGAAATAAACTTAGAGCATCATGCATAGAGCCAAAGAATATTTAGACCTTTTTTTCTTTAATTCTTTATTCTGAGATAAAGAATTCTTGGATAGTCTCGGTATAGACCGTAAACCGATCAATTTTAATTATAAATATCAGTCTCATATATTATATATGTAATCGTAATTGATTGGTGTACGATTGACCAAGTTATCCAAAAATTTCTCGAAAACTAGTTACCCATTAGTCATAGAATCTTTTTGATCTTTTGTAAGAAACAAGACTTCCTCTTTTGGTTTGCCGCAAAGTGTAAAAAAGTTCGAATCTGGACAGTCAATGGCCTTTATCATGCCGATGAACGATGCATATATGAAACCTCAAGTGTGTATGGGCCTCCTCTCTAGGTCTTACTTCACCTAATTATACGACTAATTTTTATTAAAATTCATACAACAATTTCAAATACCAAGTACTATATAAGGAAAACCAACAATACTAGATACATTATATATTTATAATGATTAATGATTAATGTGATCTGATGACATGAAGTAAAGAGAAATTCTTGCATCATGAATGTGATCTATGCACTGTTTATATAGTTTGACAAATGAAATCGTATCATATATACCTAATTTTATCAAATTCTTATTATCAGACTAAAAATAATCCATGAATCATATTTATACAAGAATTTCTCATAACGTAGCATCCCAAATCTTATCATCATATCAAAGAGATAAACATATTTTTCTGCATATTGCAGTGCCAAGTAAAAGTATTATGAATCTCTCATGCCGTAAGGTCCATATCTTATCCACTCCTTGTTCCATAATTTTACATTATCCCCTCCAACATCTGGATTTGGCCATAGAGAAATCATGCTGTAAGTGAAGTTTCACCTCCCAACCTACCAAAGAGATAAGTTGTAATAATTATTAATAAAAATAAAAATAATACTAAATAAATAAGTAAAACGAAAATAGTTTCCATGAGCTACATTAACTTGACCACATCAATTACCAAATAATTAGTTACCTCGCTGTGTGCGAATTTGATCTTACAATGATTAGCATAAATGTTGTCATCAGCTTGAAATGGCTGGAACCCATAGATCTTGAAATTTTCTTGAACCGGCGTTTTGCAAATAGATTTATATTGGGTGCTGGTGCAGTCCGAATTAGGCCAATGAAGAGTGAGTTTGAAGAAAGCCACGTCGTTTTCGGTCCCTTGAAACTAAGAAAACATAACCGAGTACTAATAGAGCGATTAGCAAGTTCATTCTCATCCACAATGTCTTTTTAACTTTTCTTATGTCTACTAATACAAGCCTTAGTTCTTCTTGTTTATAAGCATCTAGCTAGTCATTAAACAAATTATATATCCATCTATACGAACCAATGACCAACTTATAATCATCATGACTATAGATCCATCCATATATAGGAATAAGATAATACATAAAACACCTTATCAATACACAAAAGAACGTAATGAACTTCTTTTTGCCCCTTAAAATGACTATAGAATACAAGTATATACAAGTATATAGTTTGCTTGTATCATGAAATGATCGAGGAGGTGTTATCAGAGCTGGCTTTCTCTTTAAATGACAGAAGCCACGGCCTAGGCCCAAGTATTTTTGGGGCTCCAAAATATTTATTATATATATATATATATATATTTTTTTTTTTTTTCACAATATCTCAAGAAAAGTTAAATGGATTAATTATATTATTTATTAAAAATAAGACATTAAAAAACACTGATTATAAAAAAATTGATTAGTAATTTTATATCGCAAGAATAATATTTAAATAATATATTAGTACTTTATTTTATATTACTAATTTTATCTTTATGTTTTTTTTATTTATCTATTTTGTAAAAATTGTAAAAAAAAAATATTCATCTACTAAAACAGATTACATGATTTATATATATATATATATATTTTTTAATTTTATATTAAAAAGGTCTCAAATTTTAATTTGGCCTAGGACCCTAACGGATCACGAGCCGCTTCTGAGTGTTATAAGAATTTAGGTGTAAAAGATGACATTAGCGAAACAATATCTCCCTTAATGAATCAGCCTACGGCAAGCTACGTACATGATTAATATGTAAAGTGTTAGCATATGGCATCAATCATCCTATCATCGTCATCTAAGTTTATTCTCAAAATTTTCAGAGTCAGCTATACAAATATTGATTTTTTAACCTATCGGCAACTCCTACCTACGTACCATGTGGCATTGACATGACAAAAAAAAAATAAAGAAGTTATTCGTTTGTTTTTGGAGTTAAGGAATATTATATGTAGCTAGTAGGTAGAAGTGGCCAATGCTTTTTAGTGAAATTAGAGCACATACATTCATTCGACACCACCGCAACTTAATTGGTTGGTGTTCGTAGAGTTTGATATATATGGTTGTGTTCATTTTATAGTACTCAACATGATTAGATTCTCTTTAATGGGATCCTCATTTGGCCATGGTATATATTCGCAACGTGATTAGATTTTCTATAAGAGTGTATGATCTTGGTTGAAAAATTCTTGTATATATATAATTTATATATTATTTTCATAATCTAATAAATGAAATTATACGATTTTATTTATCAGATTACGAGAATAATACATGAATCATACTCATAGAAGAATTTTTCATATGAATTATGAAAGTAGGGTTTGAGATGAACCCTAACAATTTTTTTAAATAATATTCTAAATGCGAAAAGAGTCAATGGTGATGATCATGATTGTTACACGTAAAAATTTACCTTAAGTTTGATTTGAGAAGAGTCCAAACCGTAAAAAATTAGACATAAAATCAAAATCTCTAGACTCGACATAAATTTAATCTTTTATCCTATAGTCTCGGACTCTCAACTATAAGATTTAAAGTATTTAAGTAGTCTAAAATTGCTTAATTAAAAAAAAAAAAACCCTAAAATTGTGTATGCAGTAGCCATAGGAGTTGAACAAATGAAAAAGTTAAACCCTCTAGCTAGGTGTGGAATATCCCAAAGGATATCTGTACTACGTCCATGATAGTGAGCTCATGCAGTACAAAAATGATCAAAAGGGCTTGTGAAATTTAACACCATCTATGTCTGCCATGATTCACCTTTTTCATTAGTGCTGGATCGACCTTTTCTCCTCAGCCATCCAAACAACAAGTACTGTACTCCTACCATACTACTATTAACTTCTTTCTAGTACTTCCGTTTCCATGTCGCCACATCCCACTATCCATAAAAAAACAAAAAAAAAACAAAAAATAAGAAAAGAAAAACACATCGTCGTCTCTAAACAGAAACGCAGCAGCACAAAAACACATATAAGATGCCCTAATCATGCTTAGAATGACCTTTAATTATTTATTTATTATTATTATTATTATTTTAATAAGACTTAGAGGCTGAGAAACATAATGACATAATGTCATCACGAACCACCATAATCTAAGCTAATTCTTCAACAATCAATAAACGGATATGTGGTGGTTAAATTAGTCATATGTGTAGGTGGGTACGAGGTTAATCTACGGCTTATTTTAAGATTAATATCGACGGTTTTTAAGATTACTTATAACTTAATGATAGTATAGTTAATGATATGTGTTGTTTGATATAACTATCACATAATGATAGAAACTGTACGTATTTGGTACGTATTTGAGTGATAATTCAATATAATATTATGGCATCCGTTTCTTAGATTTAAACTATATTAACGACCCGAGTGTTATTTTCACGTACGTATTTTAGGAGTTTGCACACGAGAAGAAATATGTATTCCTACTAACACACATGAAGAAAAAATTTTAAATGCAAATTTAAAATTGTGATAAGGGATTTATCTAAGAACATTAAAAAAAAAATTAATGCATAACTAAAATTCATAATAGTGATTATACCATTGAGAAAGCATCGCTAAAAGAAGTTAATAATCATAATAGTGATTATTATATAATTAATTTTGTAATCTAGTTTTTTTTTTTTTTTTTTTTTTTTAAGATCAAATTCATAACTAATCTCGAAAGGTACTACTAACTTTTGAAATAAAAGTCTTTGTAATCTTCGGAGATCTTCATCACAAAAGAGTGCATCAAAGAAAAAATTTCTTGCATTGCAAGCAAGAAAAAATAGCTTAGGCTAACCTCAATGCTATGTTAAACACCCATTCATCAAGTCAGGAGGAGAGAATGAAGATACATATATTTGAGAGGCTCCGAGAGCAAGGAAGAAGCTTTGCATCATATTGTCTTTGACACCAATGTTTGCCTGCAATATTTAAGTCGCCAAAAAACGAATAATTTTGTTATTAGCAACATTTCAAGCAGTAAGGAGAGACAAACTAGATCTTTAGAGGTTGCCCAAGTAGTTGAACATAGATGATTTTATGGGTTTGTCTCTGGATTCAAATTTCCTGTATAATACTTAAATTGAATTAAGATAGTACTTATAAAAAAAATGAAACAGAATGTGATGACATGTCATTCAATTGGAATGTAACACGTGGCATATAAAGGAGACTTAAACTCAATTTTTATATTATGTTATATTATATGATATGATATCAAACCGGACATAACCTTTGATAAAGAACATTGCATGCAGAACCTTCATATATAAGAATATTCATAAACCAATGGACCAAAACTCTAGATATTAAAAACAAATAAATAAATAAAAAAGACTAGAGAAAATAAAGAAACCGAAAAGGGGAAAGAGTACACAAAGAGGTTCCAAGACAAGTTTCATTTTACACTCATCATTCACTAATTTACATACTCACCCCAAAATTGACTGATCGCTTGAAATGTAGTAAGATTGTTAATCTTAAACTTACTGATCATCTCAGGCTATCTCCAAAAACAAAAACAAAAAACAAAAACAAAAACAAAAAAGAAAGAAGAGGTTCCAAAAGCTCAATATTAAAGGACGGTTGTAATTAAATTAAAGCTTCCTTAAGCTTTTTCCGACGCTTCGACTTCTAACTCCAGCGTCTTAGAAACGTTTTCAGAAGGGGACGGTAAAGAGTTGAAGGAATTAGGTTTAGCCAAGTAGGTAGGCGTATCGTCACCAGCCATTACAACAACAATCTTAGGCTCCATGTCGAGCACGCACATGTTAAAGGTCGGCATGGCTGGTTTTTGGCCTTGGTCTTGATCATGTTGTGCCGAAGAGTCGGAGTTAGAATTAGAATGTTTCCGGTAGGAGCAAAGTAGGATAATCAATGCCGCGAAAATGAGTAGTAGGGTTACGGTTAAGCCTCCGTAAAGATACGGTAATGGAGATTTCCACATATTAATTGATCTGGCGGCGGCGGCAGTACCAGCGGTGGAAGGTGCTGGAGGAGTAAACACTAGGGACCTCATTATCTTTCCCTTGTGGAAATATGATGATGGAGGGGTTGTAGTGATGGATTTTCTTTTGATTTGTTAGTGTTTTGGTGTTGTGAAAGGAATGGGGTTGGTCGTTTAGGTATTTATAGGCACATTTCGGTTCATTTTTGTTCAATTTTTTTAATGTTGAAGTGCTTGAGCCTGTTCATGTGGTTATGTTTGATTTTACCACAGTACCCTTCTTCTTCAAATGGAAGATTCTGTGTGCTTCCCTTAGATGCTTGTTTGCTTCATCATGATGTAAACTTTATTAGAATAATGGAATCAATTTCAATGGTGGGTTTCATTATTTAAGTGACAAAATCACAAAGTAATCTTCTTTCTTTTGGTAAAGTATACTTATGATATTACTATTAATCAAATCTTTTTAAAAAATACTTCTTCATTTCATCTTAATTTTTAAAAAAATACATAAACACCCACAAAAAATTATCGTATGAATATATTTTACGGTCTCGTATCTAATTAAATCTCATCACAACTATAATTATATATAAGAATTATATTTATAGTTATGATATGAGTTTCAGAGTCAAGTTAACTCTACAATAAGAACTAATTAGCCTAGAAAACTTGTTTTAGGGTTTGCTATTAATGGTACTTGGACCCAAGGTTGAAGATGGTGCCGGCTGACAAACTGCAATGGCGGTTGGGCCGCCGACAAACACTTCAACTCTATTGCTCCATTTGTGTACCTAAAAGTCATCAAAATTTGCAAAAACTAGTAAATGTCTCCCACTCATGATGATTAAGATCAACATAAAAAAAAATATAGACTTCTTAAATTGATTAAACCTTAATTACTATTTTCTCCACCACATTCTAATTAAATATGGAGATTAAAGAACGTGGGCGATGAAAAAGAAAAACCATGAGATAATGCTTGATATCGTGTTGGGTTGTGCACAAAATCTGTCTCCAACATACATATATAATATAGAAGTATGATTTCAAACGGAACTTTGTTCATATGAATAATTTTCATTTTTTTTTTTTTTTTTTTTTTTACATTTATATTATGAACAATGTAAGAGAATTAAAAATAAAGCTTGTGATTGAGCTTTTCAACCTCCCACCACTTAATAGTAACATGTCTTCAAATTTTTTATTAAAAAAAAAAAAAAACGAAAACTCTTAGAACTCCTTTGCATGTATAAATGCTTCACTTCCCTTTAGACCTAATTCCGATTCCAATTTCAATTCCAATTTCTTTTTCTGTTCATTGTTCGATCGATACTCTTCTCTACGAATAGGAAAAGGAAAAAACAAGTGACCGAAAATCCGGAATTTGCTATTTTAAATGATGAGGGATCCAAAATACATAGTCGAGTCGCCACTTCTCCAATGTATGTAATCAATTAATATTATTATCATTATTATATATGTTAGGTTGCCTTGTGTTTCAAACTTAGTTGGCTACAAATGAGAAGATGGGTTCGTATTAGTCTATTAGAAAACGTTATTTATTTAGCAAAAAATGGAAGATTTTGTAAGTGGCCAGGAACAATTAATCTAAAATAATTGCAATTTGCCCCTCTATTTTCAAGCTAATTATATTTTCACTTGACTAAGGGCATGAAATAAATTAAGTAAATATTCGGTATAATTTATAATCATGGTAAAAAAAAAATAATAATATTATAATTACAAATAATCAACCTATTTAATCTAAATACCTTTTTCTTTTATTATTTTTAGAGATGATTAATCTAAAATACTCGTTACTATTAACACTCGAGTCTCGACTAAGTCCTCATCTAGCTCCCAAAGGCCACCATTAATGTCAAAAGTTTAACGTTCACATCTTTTGATATCGAGACCTTATTCGACTTGGGGTTAATTACACGTAATTGGACGGATAAAGAATGATATCGAGCTGCGAACCAATGACATCCACTTTAATTTGACGGTAAGAAGAAAGTGCTTAGTTTATCAGCAGGGAGAGCCAGATCAGATCATAAAGATAATAGAAAGATGTTGTGGATAAGTCTGATGCGGATGATTTGACCCAAAATAAAGGTAAATTTGTTCTTAGCACCCTACTGAAAAGTCTCGTGTTCAACATAGAAAAAATTTCGACCTGACCTAGTTGTTCTCTTTCAACAACCTCAAATTTGTAATTAAACAAAATTCCTTACAAAATGGCAATTTTTTCTTATGAAAAATTCACTGCCATCTACTAATGGACCCACAACATAGAATCCTTATCTGAGAGGAAACAGTAAATCTAGGGATGAGCGGAAATGGACTGACCCGACCGACGGAACCAACCAAATCGGTCGGATTCCGATCAGATCTTTCAAGGTAGGAAACCTCCTTCGGTGGTATCGGTCCAAACTGAATCTGAGTCTCATATAGCTTTTTCATAATGTGCACCAAAAATGCTTTGGGTTTGGTGTAAGCCCAGCAAAGCCCGTGAACAGGCCATAGGGCGCCAATAAGGGCGCCTGCTATGAGAGAGTATTATAAGAACAACCGAAACTAACAAAACAAAAACTTTGAAAAAACTTGAATTTTATGAAAATATTATTTCCCAAAAATCTGGTCCAAGGAGCAAAGGAAAATACCCTTCAAAAAATGGTAAAACAAACCACAGGCTACAGAAAACAAGTTACAATATGATTACTACTACTACATGGAGAAGGAAACTTTCTTGGGTTTTAAAGAAGAAAACAGATTCAAAACATCAGCATGGTTTCGGATATAACCTGGGCATTTAGAGAGGAAATCTTGAGCCTCGTTAACCTTTCCAGCCTTTAAAAAGGCTTCAAAGATGCTTAAGAAAATGGAGGTAGATGGAAACTTTTTCAAAGTCATCCCCTTGAGGAAAGCAATGGCTTCATCTGCAGTTCCGGATTTCGAAAAGTATTCGATGAACGGCCCGGTATAAGGTGGAAATCCATGACTTTTCATCATCCCAATTAGTTTCAAAGCTTCTGTAAATCCCTTTTGAACCAATAACTTATTTAACAATGTCTTGTACGTAGTATGCCAGGGGTTGTAAGCCTTTTTCATTTACCAGATTGGAAAGAAGATTGCTTGCTTCAATCGGCCAGTTTTTAAGACAGTAAGATTTAACAATCAGTTCCAATGCATGGCCAGAAGAATCAACCCCTTGCTTTTCAATCATTTTGTAGAAAGAATCAGAAGCCTTGTTAAGATCTCCAGAAATGCAGTGGCCCTCAATTATAGAAGCCCATGTCTTGTAATCTGGATGAGACCCAGAAGATTCCATGATATCCACAAACACGTCTGCATCTTCCTTCTTGCCGCTAATATTAAGCCGAAAAGCAATTTTACTCTGCAATTTATCACCAACTACAAATCCAGATTCCACCATTGCTTTTAAAACCTAATTGACTTCGCCTAATCTACCAACACTAGCCAATGCCTTGAGAATTACATCTAGCATCGAATCAGTCAATACATTCCCATTCTCTTTAGATATCCTCACAGCCCTTGAAAATAATTGAATGTCGAATTCTTTTCCTAAAGCTATTTTTCTCAGCAAAAAGGTACATGAATCCAATGAAGGCTTATTTACTCCAGTCATAGCAAACTCATATAAGTTCACAGCTTCCTTCATCATTTTCCTTTTACAAAACCGTCCTAAAACCTTAGCATATGTCTCCATCTCCATTTCATACCCCTTGCTTCTTAATTCATCAAGAAGTTTCCAAAACCGGTCAATACAATCTTCTCTTCCCAAAACTCTAGCCATGGCATTGAAAGTTTGCCTATCATGCTTAAACAACCCACTTTCATCAACCCATCGGAAAAAAATTAGAGCTTTTGTGGGCTCTGTGCTTAGATTTTCTAATATCATTTTGACCATATCACCTAATAAAGTAACATTCAAATCGAGGATCTGCTTTTCAAGATCATCTTCGCACACACTTTTCCTTATAATCTTGCTCACCCGAGAAGAAACCTTCTCCTCACTATCATCTGTAGATCCAGATGCAAAAACAGAGTTCAATTTCTTAAATTCACTCTCTAAACCTTCGTTCTCAAACTTCTCCAAGACCTTATCACGAACAAATTTTGATATTCCATATCCCTTTTTCTTCATGACAGTAACCATTTCCCAAAACTCCTTAACAGAACCATTTAGACCGTGGATTTTCAGTCTTTCACTTTCATTCTCCAACAGCCAATCAAAAAATCGGATTGCAATGTCAGGTTTTGATTCGAGCTTTTCTAGTACCTCTAACACCATTTCATGGCTAAGTACGATTCCATTCGTCTCTAAATCTTTTCTAATCTCACTAAAATCTACAGATTTAGAGAAAATGTCAGATACAACCAAGAGATCATCAGCTGGCTCTTCATTTTCAACGACAGATTCAGACGATAAACCACGAATAATTAGATTTCTACGGTTAAGCTTCCCGATATTTTCGAATTGAGAATCGAAAATGGGAGTTGAAACTCTGCTTTGAACATAATTGTCATGAAGCAGAGAAGAGAAATAGCGAATATGTTTGAGATTGGGATCGCAGTGTACCTGGAAATGCGAAGAGCAAAATGAAACGTTGAGCTTGGAGCCAAGCTGAGCTCGCAGAAACAGACGCCATTGATGCCTCATCGTTTAGGCTTAGGAAGTGCAGAGGAATCTTAGGAGAGAGAAGATAGTAGGGCCTTAGGGAAAACGTTTTTTTTTTTTTCACGATTGAAGTGGACCTGTTTCGGGTTGGTCCTACTTGGCCCGTTTCTATTGATCCATTACTTGTAACTTGATTTTTTTAACCTTTTTTTTTTTATAAATAATTTCTGCTTATATTTTTTAATCTAAAATATTTTAATTGTTAATATTCCATTAATCTAAGTCCCTCTTAAAAGTATTATCTTGCATAAAATTTTACATTTTACGTCTTTGAAAACTTGGTCCAACAACTCTTTCAAAATATCCTCTAAATAGTAAGATATTACCAAATTGCTCTTTTAAACTATCAAAATTCTCTATCATAAGGTCAAAGCTAAGATGTTACCAAGTGATTCGTAACATCAATCATTTTATACGTAAAGAGAAATTCGAGATATTCTTATATGAATTTGATTTACGGACCATTCACAACATAACAACTAAAAAAGAATATCAGTCAAAATAATTACATAAATAAAAGATAACATTTTTATTCAAAGAAATTTGCCATTAACTAGAACATTGACTAACGTGTTACACGTGACATTGTCGGGTTCGACTTTTCTTTCACTCGTATCGGTCAACAGTTTCTTCGCATCTCTCATTCTCCCTTCTTCACATAACTGCCTAAGAATCGAGTTATAAGTAACAGCACTTGGGTATAAACCTCTAACTTCCATAACTTTAACCAATCTTAAAGCTTCTTCCAAGTCATTTACTCTACAATATCCATCAATTAATGTAGTCTAAGTAACATGATTTGGAACAATAGTAGGCATGTGCAAATGGTCGGGACGGTCGGTATCAATCAGAAATTAATGTCCCGATCAATTTTGCGAGACATAGGGCCCCGAATGGTCCAGGAGTTTCTCCCGACTAGATCCTGACTAACAATAAGAGGGCGGTCTAGGTGATAGACTTTTTTTTCCCCCCTATTTATTTGGTAAAATATTTATAAATTAAAAACATTTCAAGTATTATTTCTAAATATTTGTAGGACTAAACTTTTTAATAATTATCTCTAATTTATTTATAAAGTAAGGTAATTATTTTTCTAATCCAAGAGGAGAGAGAGATGGGTAAGAAAAAAAAAAGTCAGGTCCTGAACCCCAACAGAAAAATTTTCCCCCGAAGGCCCCTGCTAATTTATCGATCGAGGCCTGGACAAAAATTGAATTTATGAAAAAGTCTCGACTGAACCCTGACCGAAATATACGGTTTCAGTTCAGTCAGAGGCGGTTTCTTTGTATATACCTAAGCAATTGTACCTATAGTTTCTCGGAAAAACCTTAAAGCCTCTCTCATTCTACCTTCTTAACTAGATTCATGAATTAGAGAATTATAAGAGACAAAATCCGGCTTCACTCCTCTTTCAATTCTATCTTGAACACATAAAGCTTCATAATGCATACCCTTTTTGCAATACAATATACAATGAGATTAATGTATTGAACGTGAAAAGATCCGGAAAAACAGATTTTGACTCCATTTCTTTAAGTAAATTCTCTGCCTTTTCCAAATCTCTGGATTTGCAACAAGCATGGATTAGCACATTGTATAAGTGAATATTCCGAACAATTCAAGAACAAACCACTTTCTTATAAACCTTCCATACCTTATCAGTCAACCTATACTTAACCAATGAATTCAAAACCACAGTACAAGCTTGCAAATAAGGCTTAAACCCATTCAACCTCATAAACTCAAGAACCTCAATTGCTTTCTAGGCCTCTTTCAATTTTACATAGAATATCATAAGCCAGCTCAAAACATGCGAATTCACATCCTGGTTGTCCCCGAGCCCCACCAAAGTGTTCAAAACTGAAGGTTTAGACAATAACTCTCTCTGAGCAATTTTATCGAACAGTTTGTATGCAGTTTTGAAGTGCCTATTGTCACGTGCGTAAAGTTTCGCCCCGAACTTAGACGCTTCGTGCGGTACTTGACATTCCTCCGAGTAACAAGTCAACCTAACCGAACCTTGCCAAGAGGTTTGTTTAAAGACTTAGAAGAACACTTAAGCTAGAGAGAATAAAGAACTCTTTGTATTGCTAGAATGCTAGTATTTTGAGGATGATTTACAAATAAAGAGGACTTCTCATTATATAGACTCCCACCTTGAAATGAATGGTCAAGATCAACTCGATCTAATAGCTACGATCTATCTTCTAGAGACTTCCATACAAATATCTACTATTCTACAAGGGACTAGAAGAATGTACAAGGTCTAGAGAATTCCACAAGTGTGTAGGAAACCCTAGAGAATCCTAGAGAAGTCTAGAAGTTTCTAGACTCTTTTGGGAAGCCTCCTCTACCTTTCCTATCAAGTAAGGCAGCCCGTGACATGCTCCCCCACCTATTCGGGCGACACCCCTGTTGTTCATTCAAGCTCGAATCGCTCAATGCGGTCTTTGAACTACCACGACAAGTCTTTGTGCTCCCAACTAGCCTCATTCTCCGGCACTCTCTTCCATCGAACGAGGTATTCCTTGTAGCTCGGCACACCTCGCTTCCTCATGATTCTATCCGCGAGGATTTCTTCAACTTCTTTGTCATAAGAAGTAACCACTGCTGTTGGTGCCTGCTTGAACACCCCTCGACTAGGTTCATCCTTGTCTTCATGATAAGGCGTCAAGAGACTCACATGAAACACCAGATGAATCCGTAACTTCGAAGGTAACTCTAGCTTGTAGGAGACCTTGCCAACTCGTTGAATGATCTTGAACGGCCCCTCATACCGCCAGAGCAACCCCTTATGCACTGCCCTCAACGACTTGAATTGTTGAGGCAAGAGCTTCACCATGACCCGATCTCTTTCTTAGAATTCCATTGCCCTTCGGTTAAGATCGGCCCACTTCTTCATCTTCTTTGATGCCTTCCTCAAGTGGGCACGAGCCATGTCTGTCTCTTCTTGTAGGCCTTTGGCAAATCTGTATGCTGCTGGACTCTTTCCTGTGTAGCCCAATGCTATCGCATTTGGAGTCAATGGTTGGTGACCTATGGCAAGCTCGAAAAGACTCTTCCCTGTCGACTTACTCTGATGTAGGTTATAGGAGAATTACGCCGTGTCTAATAACTTGGCCCAATCCTTTTGGTTGGCACTCACGTAGTGTCTTAAGTAAAGCTCCAACAACCCATTCACCCTCTCCGTTTGGCCGTCGGTTTGAGGATGAAAACTCATGGAGAAGTTTAAGTCTGGCCGAAATAACTTGAACAACTCCGTCCAAAATCTCCCGGTGAACCGTGGGTCTCGGTCGCTCACAATGGTTTGGGGCACACCCCAAAGCTTCACCACATGCTTTAGGGGAAGCCGGGATGAATACTGCATACTTAGAGAATCGATCCACTACCACAATGATTGTCCCATATCCTTCTGACCTCGGGAGACACGTAATGAAATTCATGGAGACACTCTCCCAAGCATGCTCTGAAATGGGAAGTGGCTTTAGCACTCCTGTTGGTTGGTGTAGATCGACCTTGTCTTGTTGGCACACCAGACAAGTCTTTACATAGGCTTATATGTTGTTCCGCATGTGTGGCCAATAATACTCATCATCGATGAGCGTCATTGTACGATGCATGCCCGGATGTTGTGCCTATTTTGAATCATGACATTCTTAATGATTTCCCGCCAAAGATTTCCCCATCTTGGCACGAACACCCGCTCGCCCTTGGTGTATAATAAACCATCTTTGAGCCAAAATCACCTAGTCTTGCCCTCCTTAGCGTACTCCATAAGATTCTTTGTCATAGGATCTTGCTCTATGCCCTCTTTGATCCTATCAAGCATCGGACATTTGGGCCGACTTATGGCCGTTAACTCCGCTCTACGGCTCAAAGCATCTACGACTAGGTTGGTCTTCCCCTGTTTATACTCCAATACATAGTCAAATTCTGCCAGAAAATCTTGCCACCGTGCTTGCTTAGGTGACAACTTCTTTTGGGTTTGAAAGTAATTCATGGCAATATTGTCCGTCTTCACTACGAACGTTGACCCCAATAAGTAATGTCGCCAAGTCCGAAGGCAATGAATGACTGCCGTCATCTCCTTTTCTTGCAATGTATAATGTATCTCGGTATCATTAAGCTTTCGACTCTCGTATGCAATCAGATGGCCTTCCTGCATCAAGACTCCCCTAATGGAAAAGTCTGAGGCATCGGTCTGCACCTCATATGGCTTGGTGTAGTCAGGAAGGGCTAGGACGGGTTCCTCTACGACTGCCTTCTTTAACCGATCGAATGCCTTCTGGCACTTAGGCCCCCACTCACATGTCCTCATTTTCTTTAGCATGTCCGTCAAAGGAGTAGTGATGTTGGAATACACCTTGATGAACCGTCTATAGTAGTCAGTGAGGCCCAAGAAAGACCGCAACCCTGTCACCCTTGTCGGAGGTTCCCACTCTTGTATGGCTCGAATCTTGGCTATATCTATTATGATCCGCCCTCCTCGGATCTTATGGCCAAGGAAATGCACCTCCTCTTGTGCAAATGAGCACTTCTTCCTCTTGACATAGAGCTCTTTCTCCTTCAAGGCTTGGAAGACCCTCCTTAAATGCTTAATATGGTCTTCCAAGGTGTGGCTATACACAACAATATCATCAAGATAAACAACCATAAACTTGTCAAGGAATGGAGCAAGTACCTTGTTCATCAATGTACAAAATGTGGCCGGTGCATTAGTGAGGCCGAAAGGCATCACTAGGAACTTATAAGAACCATACCGCGTCACACAAGCGGTCTTATCCTCATCCCCTTCTGCTATCCTGACTTGCCAATACCCTGATCGCAAGTCTAGTTTCGAGAAGTATCTTGCACTCCTAAGTTGATCGAACAAGTCTGTAATGAGAGGAATCAGATATTTGTTCTTCACCGTGAGCTTGTTGAGTGCTCGGTAGTCGATGCACAACCTCAAAAACCCATCCACCTTCTTTTGGAACTGTACAGGTGCACCATACGGGGCTTTAGATGGTTGAATGAACCTCGCTTTGAGCATCTCTTTGAGTTACTTTCTCAACTCTTCTAACTCAGGGGGTGCCATGCCATAAGGTGCAATGGCTGGTGGCTTTGCTCCTTCCACTAACTCCAGTTTGTGATCCACTTCCCTCCTAGGTGGAAGCTTCTTTGGGAGTTCCAGTGGCATAATGTCTAGGAACTCCTTAAGTACTCCTTGCACTTCTTTCAGAATCACCATTTCCTTAGATGGCTCGCCCTAGTCCACCTTTAAAGCTGAAAGGTAGGTCTCTTCCTCCAGTTTCAATACATTGCATAACTGCATAGCAGACAACACCTTGATCTCCAGCTGTGTCTCTCTCAAGATCGGGACCGTGCAAGGAGAACCAGCATCCATAATCATAATTGAATTAGCATAAGGCATAAGACAAGCCTTTACCTAATCTTGCCAATCTAGCCAAAGCACCACGTCGTAGTCATCCATCAGAATGGCTGTGAATTGACCATTGTCCCCCACCTTGGTGTTTGAATCGGCTATCTCTGTGATTGGCAATGCCTTCGAGTTGACTACCTTGATGAAGCCAGTCGGCTTGGCTAACTTGAGACTGAGCTTTTCCGCAACGTCGGCCTTGATGAAATTGTCGGTTACTCCCGAATCCACTAGAGTTTTGAGTTGCCTTCCCACAATGTCTATCCTGACATATAGAGATCCCTTCTTTGGCACTTTAGGTCCTTCGACGACCTTGGCTTTGAGTGCACCAAGGAGTCAGAGTGACCCAATCCTTGCCTCTTCTTCCAACTCCCTGTCTCTTTCAAGCGCGGCGAGCTTCGCCTTCTTCGGGCAATCCCGAATCATGTGCGGTCCTTCGCACAAGAAGCACTTCAACATCTTGGCCTTGGATGTCTCCCCCACACCCTTACCAAAACCCTTCCCTCCAAAGGGCTTACCCGCTCCCTCATTGCGGTTGTTGAAGCTACTCTTGGTGGCTCCCCCACATTTGCCTTTGTCACCCCAGTGACTACTCTTGGGCTTATCCTCTCGCCTATACTCGGTCAAGCTTTCCGCCTCCTCGATTGCGGCTTTGAGAGTTTGAATGTTTCTCCTCTTCAACTCTTGTTTGTCCCAAAGTTGTAACCCTTCTATGAAGGTAAATTTGGCTTCCTTTTCTGGGAAGTCCGGGATCTCCAACAATATTTCTGAAAACTTATTCACATAGTCAGAAATACTAAACTTATGAGTGAGGTGACGAAGTTTACCTCATGCTTCATCTTCGAGATTCCTTGGGCAAAATTGTGCTCTGAAGGCCTCTTTGAACTCGTCTCATTTCGTCATCTCGAAGAGTCCTCGCTCAATGTCACCGCTCAATCTTCTCCACCATAGTGTTGCGGTGTCGGTAAGATAGAGAGGTACAGTGTCTATCGTCTCTTCATCATCTGTAATCCTCATTTTCCTGAAGTAGAGTTCCAAGCTCCATAGAAAGTTCTCTACTTCATTTCCCTTCCTAGCTTCTGCATAGGTCTTGGGTCGAGGCACGTCCACCTTTGGTGCGAGAGGAGCATCGATTATGTCCCTAGACACCTTGTATTTATAGAGTGACACTTCCGTCTCGATGATCTGCATCCTCTCATGCACTTCCGCTAGAGAAGCATCCATGTTGGCTTGAAGAGCCCTCATCTCCTCTTGGATTGTGGCAACAATCCTATCCAATGATGCTTGGAATCCCTCTTGAAGTCCAACTCCTTGGTTAGTCATCGCCAAATCTGCTACCTGTTCCACCGTCTTCTCCATCACATTGCCTTGCCTCACCACAGTATTCTCCAACTTGAGAACATGGTTCTCCAATGATTCAAGCATATCTTGAGATGGCTCTCGCTGCTTTTGCTTTCCTCCACCCTTAACATTATCTTGCCTTGTTTCTCCTTCAATTGGATCAACAACGTTAGAACCACCACTAGCCATTTCTTTCATAAGATCTTCAACCGCACAAAGCTTTGGCAAGAATTGAACCACTTCGCACCCTCACGTACGACCTTGGCTCTGATACCAACTGTCACGTGCGTAAAGTTTCACCCCGAACTTAGACGCTCCGTGCGGCACTTGACACTCCTCCGAGTAACCAAGTCAGCCTAACCGAACCTTATTAAGACGTTTGCTTGAAGACTTAGAAAAACACTTAAGTTAGAGAGAATAAAGAACTCTTTGTATTGCTAGAATGCTAGTATTTTGAGAATGATTTACAAATGAGGAGGACTCCTCCTTATATAGACCCTCACCTTGAAATAGATGGTCAAGATTAACTTAATCTAACGGCTGCGATCTATCATTTAGAGACTTCCATACAAATATCTACTATTCTACAAAGGACTAGAAGAATGTACAAGGTTATAGAGAATTTCACAAGTGTGTAGGAAACCCTAGAGAATCCTAGATAAGTCTAGAAGTTTCTAGACTCTTCCGTGAAGCTTCCATCACCTTTCATATTAAGTAAGACAGTCTGTGACACCGTGCTTACTAAGAGTATAGAGAATAAGCTGGACATTGTCGTCTTGAATTAATAAGAGGAACTCAACTTTTTCTTTGTTGTTTGAAGCTGCTTAGAGTTAAAGGTATAAAAAAAATCATAAGTTCAATTTATTAAATTAAATAGAAATTAAGCAACAAGTGAGACATTAATAAATAATTTACAATAAAAAAGAGTAAGTTAGAAAAAGTAATTAAGAACTAATATTTATTTAAAAGAAGCTTTGGCCGTGAGACATTAATTAATTAATATAAATGAGTTTAACTAAAAAAATAAGTATATAAACTAAACGTAATATTTTTATTAACAGTTAAGTCTCTTTATAAAATAATCTTAATCTTTAATTTTAAATCTCAATAAATAAAATTGAGACTGATAATTTAACCGTTTAGACAGTTCTATCAACTTAGTTTGCTTAACCGTTTTTGAATAGGAGATTGAACTTTAGATCTAAACTAAAGCATGTTCTATAAGATTCTGAGAAAACTAGATAAATTGAAGAAACTCAAGGAACTTGGCAGTGGGACTAAACTAAGAATATTTTATTTGGTAGGGGAGTTAATTATAGATATATCTTAGTAGAGAGGAAATCGTGGAGTATTAAAATACTAGCCTCTCTGGGTCTGTGCCGTCTTTGCGCTACGATCTTAAGTAATCTGTGAAACCCTCGAAATCTGCTTATCTGTGATCTCCGCTCGCGATTCGTATCGCATCGATATTTTTCAATCTAGGTTTTGATTTTCTGTTGTATCTTTCGATTTCTACTCTTGTTGTGAAAAGATCAGGCGATCGTTTGTGTATGTAAGTTTTTTTCGGTTTGTAATTTGTTTCTTAGTCTGAGATTGTTCATCCTTTGGTCCGGAAAAAAGAAAGTAAATTTGTGCTTTTTTCCTATTTCGAATCAATATGGGGCCGGTCGCTCTTGATTTGGATTTCAAAGTCTGTTTCGAAGAATAGAGAATTTGGACCGAAAGTTCTCTATTGTATGTAATGGTCGAAACTTTTTTTTTTTTTTTTCGATTATGATTTTCTCGTTTCTATTGAAAAATCCTTAAGATTCCGAACATGTGCTGCTTGACATGTTTTCTAAGTTGGTTTGCTTTCTATGTTCAGCTTGATTTCTAAGAGATGGATGACGGTGAGGGAGGGTTCGGTGAGGGTGGAGATCCGATGGATCAGTTCCATCATAATGAAGCGATATCTGCAGTTGTCGATGAAGGTTTTTTAGCAGAGGAAGATGATGATTATGAGGACCTTTATAACGATGTTAATGTTGGTGAGGGGTTTCTTCAGTCGTTGAGGAAGAACGAGGATTTAGGGTTTAAACATGAGGAGGAGAAGAAAATTGAGTCACAGGCAGTAGCATCGAATCCTGGTGTTTCAATACCTGATGTTGCTGGTGGTGGTGGTAGTGGCGAAGTTACTGGTAGTAGACCAGATGATGTGTCTAGGACTGTTGTGAAAGCATCAGAGGGTCATAGTAAGAGTCAAGTTGGAGGAAATGAGGTGGTTATGAGAGGGGGGATTGGATCAGGGGGTCCGTCAGGTGGGGGAGGTGGGATGAGGGTTGAATTGGGGCAAGGAAATAAAATGAACATACCAGAGGAGCAAAGTAGTAGCAATGTAGTGGGGGCTCAAGGGATTGGACAATGTCAACCACCACAACAACAGCCACAACCACCACAACCGCCACAACAGCAACCACATGTCGGGGCAGTGGGAAATGTGAATGGTGTTGGTATGAGGAATGGTGCTGTTAATGTTGTTAACACGGTAGGAGGAAATGGTGGAGGCGGAGGAGGGGGAACAATTTTATTTGTGGGGGATTTACATTGGTGGACTACGGATGCTGAGCTGGAGTCAGAGCTCTGTAGGTATGGAGTGGTGAAGGAGGTGAAGTTTTTCGATGAGAAAGCAAGTGGGAAGTCGAAAGGGTATTGCCAGGTTGAGTTTTATGATCCCAATGCTGCAACATCTTGCAAGGAAGGGATGAATGGGCATATGTTTAATGGACGTCCATGTGTTGTTGCGTATGCATCGCCTTTTAGTGTTAAAAGAATGGGAGAAGCCCAAGTGAACAGAAATCAACTGGGAGCTCCAGCTGGTCTTGCTCAAGCAAGAAGGGTGCCAAATGATACCACTATTAAGCCCGGTGGGAGTAACATTGCAACAGGTGGTAATTATCAAGGTGGGGATACTAACAACAACAACAACAACAATAATAATAATAGAGGTTTTGGGAGGGGTAATTGGGGGAGGGGTAATGCACAAGGGATGGGGGGTAGAGGAGCTATGGGTCAAATGAGAGGCAGAGGGGTGGGGATGGGTGGGAGAGGTCTCATGGGAAATGGTGGGAATGGATTTGGGCAAGGGCTTGGTGCAACACCTCCTATGATGCACCCACAAGCAATGATGGGTCAAGGTTTTGATCCGGGTTTTGGTGGACCCATGGGGAGAATGGGTAATTATGGTGGCTTTCCTGGAGCTCCAATGCCTCCATTTTCTGGCATCTTGTCTTCATTCCTGCCTGTGGGAGGGGTTGGTTTGCCTGCCCCTCATGTGAATCCAGCATTCTTTGGGAGAGGTATGCCTATGAATGGAATGGGTATGATGCCCCCATCAGGTGTAGATGGCTCTAATATGGGAATGTGGTCTGATCCCAATATGGGTGGATGGGTTGGTGAGGAGCATGGTGGTGGCAGAGCTGCAGAATCTAGTTATGGAGAAGAAGCCGCTTCTGACCATCAATATGGTGAAGTTGGTCATGATAGAGGGGGGTGGCCAAATGCTATGAAGGATAAAGATGCTGGTTCAGAGAGGGATTGGTCTGGGTCTTCTGATCGTAGGTACCGTGATGATAGAGAACCTGGATATGATAGAGATGTGCCCCGAGAAAAAGATGTCGGTCCTGAGAGTGAATGGTCAGAGAGGAAGCACAGAGAAGTTAGAGATGTGGGCCGAGAAAGGGAAAGGGAACGTTCTCGTGATCGTGACCGTGGTGATAGAGATAGAGATAGGGACCGGGAGAAGTATAAGGAAGAGAGAGACAGATATGCAGAGCACCATAGGTATAGGGAACGAGAAAGGGAGCATGATGATGAATGGGAAGGGGGGAGATCTTCAAAGAGTCACAGCAAGTCAAGGATATCACAGGAGGATGAACACCGTTCACGATCAAGGGATGCTGACTATGGTAAGAGGCGGAGGCTTACTTCTGAATAGCAGAATTCTGCTTCCTCCTATTTTTGGTTTCTTTCCTATGGGGAAAGAAAGATAAACCAAAGAAAGGGTTGGGTTTGTCATGCTCTTTTAGATGCTCTTAGTTGATGTTCTTGGGGTTTCTTTAGTCATTGATGGGCAGATCTCAGTTTCGGTTTATTGCTTGAAAGGCTTTTGTTACTATTTTGCAGCGGAAGAGTTTTGTGCAAATGAAGGGTAAACCTCTTAACATCTTTATTTTCTATCTTGAACCGTTATTTGCCTCTCTCTCTTTGTAAACAAAGAAATGCTACCTTTTGATTGTTCTTTCAAGAACTTGATACTTACTGAAAACAATGCTCTCTCTGTTTTATAGCCTGATAAAAATTTGACATTGCAAATGGAGGAAGCTGCTCGAGCAAAAATCCGGTTGGTGCCTTGAAGATGTATGGAGAACTCCTCAAACTTCTTTTGTGGAAGAGAGATGAATAAAAAGCGGGACATTTCCGGTTTGCCTCTGTTGGTTCTGAAGTGAAAACTGAAAAACACTTGATTTATATTTTTAAGCCTTTTCTTTGAAATATCTTGTGGTGACTTGCCCATTTTTATGGAACCAAATGTAGTTGATAATGATGTAATAGCTTGAAATTTGCTTGAAGTTTGACATACCCGTCTAGATTATATATGTAGAACTCTATGCTTTAAATAATGATGTAATAGGATTGTAGCTCAGGGGATGACTTTTTGATGTTCCCTTTTTATCTTCTGTCGTCTTAGCTGTTGTTGTATTTAGTGTTCTTACTTTTTCTTGTTATGTTTTTTTGTATGTTGTGGTATTATTATGTTACTTACTGGCTAAAGGATGTAGATAACTAACCATTCTTTACAGAGGTTGCTTTTTGAACCCAGAGAATTGTATAGTGTAACTTTCTTGTCTGTATACTGAATACTTAGTTGAACATAGTTTCAGAATATGCCCTTGTGTTTTTTCCCTTGTGTTTTTTCCCCCCTTTCCTCTTTACAATATCCTCTTAACTTGGTGGAATTCACCATTAATAATTGTGGTTGCAAATATATCCACAATTAAGATTCTGGATAGATATAGACAGGATCTGTGTATTGTTTAAGACCAGGTAAGATGCCTAATTAGAATTTTTTATGTTTTTTTGGGTTCTTATCAAATAGGATACTGTGTTGTCTGGTTAGTTCTATAGATGGTCTAAATGCAGGATAGTTATGGTATTTGGCAGAAGCATCTACTGCATGTATGAATGTTGTGAAAAGCCTGTCTGATTTTCATAGCTGTTCTTCAAATCCTAGATCCAATTTGCTTTATTATTATTATCATTATATATATATATATATTTTTTTTTTTTTTTTCTCTTTTCATATTTACCTTAACCCATAGTGACTCAATATTGAAAGTAATTTGGGATTATACAAATTACAAAGTATGTATTAAGTTACTAAAACTTTTCTTTTTTGTTTATTTCATGTTTTAGCTCATATATTTGTATCGTTATTTTTTTGATAAATTTAATTTATTATAAATTAATTAATCATAATTCTTAATTTCACGTATTATATCATTCATCATAAATCGAAAGCCACCTTAAAAGTTTGTACATTTTTGTCCGGTTAGTAGTTTTTTTTTTCTCGAATTTGATGATAATAATAATAGTATAGCATTCCAATTTTGAAAAATAATCTACAACCAAAAACTATCTGATACTTGCTGTAAACAACTAGTATAAATCTATAATTTTTAAATTTGTTACTGTTAAACAAGGTGTTAAGTGATCTAATTCAAAATATTTAATAAAAAAAAAATTACTAATTGAAGTTTAATTTAAAATTAATTATTTTTTAACCCTTGAAGTTTTAATATTTTAATTATTTATCCACAATGAATTTAAATTTTATTTTTCATCGAAATCACCATCTCATTTATCATCACCCAGCCTCTACCATTTTCACCGTTGAATTCTATACGTATCTATAAGATTGAGTATAAAATTTTATATCTATGAGATTGGTTCAAAACATTCCCTTATAATTTATATGTATAGTAATAACACAAATATTTTTACCCATCTAATTTTATTAGAGAGTGAGTCGAGTTTGTAACTTGTCATTCACTTACCTAACATGCAAAGTTTAACCCTGTAAAAATGATGATTCATTCAGATTAACATGAGAGTTCAACTACATTATATCATTTCCAATAAAAATCTGAATGATTTATAATTTAAAATTAAAAAAAAAAAAGGTAATTGGAGGACTTGTGAGTGGTGGAATGACCACATGAGCAAATTTTTGGAGATAAGGGGTTATTAATGCATATCACAAAATATAGAGGCCCTTTACTCATTTTAATATATATATTTTTTATTTGTTCTTTTTAAGAGGGGTCAAAAAGTAAAAACACACCATAAAATTTACAAGCTTTTTTCTAGATTAGGGTTTCGCTCTCTGATCACTCTTCTTCCTCGATCTATCTATTCGTTAGGTGACCTTGTATAATTTTGTATCCTGGTAAGTAGTAAGATCATCCACTTTGTTCATCTTGTTCTTACGTTCTTTGATTCACAAAAAATGCTTCTGATTGACATATGAAACAACTTTTCTTCTCGGTGAAAAAGAAGCTATAGGAGATGGATGAAGGTGAGGGAGGGAATCAGATGGATCAGTTCCATCGTAACGAAGCGATATCTGCGGTTGTTGATGAAGGTTTCTTGGCCGAGGAAGATGATGACTACGAGGATCTTTACAATGATGTTAATGTAGGTGAAGGTTTTCTTCAATCTTTCAGGAAAAATGAGGATTTAGGGCTTAAAAATGAGGAGGAGAAGAAGATCGGATCACCAGCTGTGTCACCAAATACTGGTATTTCAATACCTGGTGTAGGTGGTGGTGGCGGTAGTGGTGAAGTTACAGGCGGCGGAGGGGATGCTGGGTGGAGGGCTGCTGGGAAAGTGGCGGAGAGTTACAATCAGAGTCAAGATAGAGGGAATGAAATGGTTGTAAGAGGGGGTGGTGGGATTAGGGTTGAATTGGGGCAGGGAAATAAAATGAACGAACCAGAGGAGCAAAGTAGTAACAATGTGGTGCCCGCTCAGGGGACTGTACAGTGGCAACCACCACCACAACTTCCACAACAGCCACCACATGTTGGGGTGGTGGGAAATGTGAATGGAGTTGGTATTAGAAATGGTGCTGCAAATGTTGTTAACGCTGTAGGAGGTGGTGTTAGTGGTGGAGGCGGAGGAGGGGGGACGATTTTATTTGTGGGGGATTTACATTGGTGGACTACAGATGCTGAGCTGGAATTGGAGCTCTGTAAGTATGGAGTGGTGAAGGAGGTGAAGTTTTTCGATGAGAAAGCAAGTGGGAAGTCAAAAGGGTATTGCCAGGTTGAATTTTACGACCCCAATGCTGCAACATCTTGCAAGGAGGGGATGAATGCGCATTTATTTAATGGAAGGCCATGTGTTGTTGCATATGCATCGCCTTTTAGTGTCAAAAGAATGGGAGAAGCCCAAGTTAATAGAAATCAGCAGGGAGCTCCAGCTGGTCTTGCTCAAGCAAGAAGGGTGTCAAATGATACCACTATTAAGCCCGGTGGGAGTAACATTGCAACAGGTGGTAATTATCAAGGTGGGGATACTAACAACAACAACAATAATAATCATAGAGGTTTTGGGAGAGGTAATTGGGGGAGAGGTAATGCACAAGGTATGGGGGGTAGAGGAGCTATTGGTCAACTGAGAGGCAGAGGGGTGGGGATGGGTGGGAGAGGTCTCATGGGAAATGGTGGGAATGGATTTGGGCAAGGGCTTGGTGCAACGCCTCCTATGATGCACCCACAAGCAATGATGGGTCAAGGTTTTGATCCGGGTTTTGGTGGACCCATGGGGAGAATGGGTAATTATGTTGGCTTTCCTGGAGCTCCAATGCCTCCATTTTCCGGCCTCTTTTCTTCATTCCCGCCTGTGGGAGGGGTTGGTTTGCCTGCCCCTCATGTGAATCCGGCATTCTTTGGGAGAGGTATGCCTATGAATGGAATGGGTATGATGCCCCCATCAGGTGTAGATGGCTCTAATATGGGAATGTGGTCTGATCCCAGTATGGGTGGATGGGGTGGTGAGGAGCATGGTGGTGGCAGAGCTGCAGAATCTAGTTATGGAGAAGAAGCCGCCTCTGACCATCAGTATGGTGAAGTTGGTCATGATAGAGGGGGGTGGCCAAATGCTATGAAGGATAAAGATGCTGGTTCGGAGAGGGATTGGTCTGGGTCTTCTGATCGTAGGTACCGAGATGATAGAGACAAGCCCCGAGAAAAAGATGTAGGTCCTGAAAGTGAATGGCCAGAGAGGAAGCACAGAGAAGTTAGAGATGTGGGCCGTGAAAGGGAAAGGGAACGTTCTCGTGATCGGGACCGTGGTGATAGAGATAGAGATAGAGACCGGGAGAAGTTTAAGGAAGAGGGAGATAGATATGCAGATCACCATAGGTATAGGGACCGAGAAAGGGAGCATAATGATGAATGGGAAAGGGGGAAATCTTCAAAGAGTCACAGCAAGTCAAGGATATCACAGGAGGATGAACGTCGTTCAAGATCAAGGGATGCTGATTATGGTAAGAGGCGGATGCTTACTTCTGAATAGGAGAATTCTGCATCTTCCTATTTTTGGTTTCTTTCCTGTGGGGAAAGAAAAAGAAACGAAGGAAAGGGCTGAGTTGGTCATGCTCATTTGGAGACTCTCAGTTGGTGTTCTTGTTGTTTCCTTATTCATCGATGGGCAGATCTCAGTTTCGGTTTATTGCTTGAAATGCTTTAGTTACTACTTTGCAGTGGACGAGTTTTGTGCAAATGAATGGTAACCCTCTTAACATCTTCTTTTTCCATCTAGAGCTGTTAATATAATTTTTTGAATTCTTTTTTCGGGAGCATTCTTATTGTTTTTACCCATGCTTTTGGTACTGCTATACACTTTTTGCTTGATTTGTTGAATTTCATTTAGTAATAGCTGTCAGACGTATGCGATATAGTGTAACACTCCGGGTCTCTATTCATTCATGTTAGTTTCATCACTGTAATCAATTTGAGTGTATTATTTAGTTGTTACATGAACACTCTCTTGCAACTATACACAATGCTTTAATTAGACTATTACTTGTCTGTCTGGTGATGTTAAAAATTAATATTTGTTCCTCCAAATTCAAGTTCCTTATCTAGCAAGTATTTTATAGCCTTGGTGGCATGACCAAATGTAATGTGTTTGGTAGCTATTAGGTTTATCCATTGTACTTTTTTATTTATTGCCTTTCTCTCTTTGTAAATGAAGAAAGGTTGCCTGTGTTAATTGTTCTTTCAAATACATGATACTTATTGAAGGTAATGCTCTCTTCTTTGATTCATAGCCAGATAAACATTTGACATTGCGAATGCAGGAAGCTACTCAAGCATCTAGTTAATGCCCTGAAGATGGATGGTGAGATGAATAAAAAAGCATGACATTTCCGGTTTGCCTCTGTTGGTTTTAAAGTGAAAACTCGGAAACACTGTGATTTATATTTAAAGCTTTCTCTTTGAAGTATGTTGTGGTGACTTGCCCAGTTTTATGAAACCCAATGTTGTTGATAATGATAATGATGGTGATGATGTAATTGCTTGAAACTTTGCTTGAAGTTTGACATATACCCTCTTAGATTATATGTAGAACTCAATGCTTGACATGATGATGTAATAGGATTGTAGTAGCTCAGGGGATGACATTTTGATGCTCGCTTTTTTACACCATCATTGTGTTCTTATTACCATTTTTGTTTCTTGTTCTGGGGTTCTTTTTTGGTATGTTGTGGTAGATAGCTTACTATTATTCTTTAGAGGTTGCTTTTTTAAACCCAGAGAAGAATTGTATAGTGTAACTTTCTTGTATGTATATTGAATACTTAGTTGAACATAGTTTCAGAATACCTCGTAATTTGTTCTCCACCAATTTATTGTTTATTGCACTCAAATTTTTTTTTTTAAATTTATTATTATTTTACAAATATAACATTTTC
This sequence comes from Coriaria nepalensis, assembly GCA_027186245.1. NCBI lineage: Eukaryota > Viridiplantae > Streptophyta > Magnoliopsida > Cucurbitales > Coriariaceae > Coriaria > Coriaria nepalensis. The sequence continues at coordinate 7,803,941 of CP114496.1, read as the reverse complement.
TTGATAGTAATATTTTTGAAAAAAGATCCCAAGTTATATTATCTCCTTTTGTGTGAGTTTCAAATTTTTGTTTTCACTATTTTAAATATATATATATATTATTATTGATTAAATTATCTTTTTTTTGTCTTTTCTAAATTTTTAGTGTTCATTCAATTTCATTTATGTGTTTTTAAAATAGCTTAAAAAATAATATATTTTTATTTTTCATGATCAAATTTATAAAGCTCTAAACTTTATAAATAAAGAAATTAACACGTTTCATTTCAAGACCATCACTAATATCACTAAAATAATTGTTCAAGTGTTTGAAATTGGAGTTTGAGATTGTTAATAATAAAAGATAAAGAATAGGAAAGAAGAAACAAAAAAGGTTTAGTTAAAATATGTAAGTTAGTTTATGAAAAATTATTAGATTTTAATGATAATAATATTGATAGAATTAGATGTTTTAATCTTATTATTCATAAATTTTAGAGCAATTTTATGTTTTTTACACACGTACAAATTTGATATTAAGGATTAAAATGAAATATTTCAGAAATATTAAGGATAAAATCATATTATTTTAAATTTTAAGGACAAAAATAAATAAATAATAGATGTTTAGGGACGAAAATGAAAGTATAATCAAATTATTTTTGAACAAAAATAATAACTATAATCGAAGAGAGAGAGAGAGGGAGAGGAGGGGCGTCGGGGGTTTAGGGTTCAAGCTCTGGCCTTTTATTGAAGAGACCTTAGCGAGAGTGATGAAGCAGAGGGAGAAGAAGAAGAAGAAGCAGTCGAGCGATAGCAAACTTCACAAAGGGACTCCAGAGGTTTCTGGTTAGTTTCTCTTTCGCCACTCTTCTCTCTTATTGTTTGTTCGACTCTTTTTTTTTTTTTCGTCACCTGCAATTACTTAGTTTGATTTTAGCTTCATTTTGATAAGGAATTTCAGGAATTTTTTTTATTTTTTTGGTACTTCACAACGATTGTTTGAAGAAACTGCTGCGCTGTTGATTTCTTTGATTCACTTATAGGCGTGTTTTATTTAGTTGATTTTATTATCATTTTGTAGGTAAATCGAAGAAATCAAGGGAAAAGAAGAAGAATGATATCCATTTAGTGAAGGAGAGTGAGAATTTTATAAAGAATGGAGAAAAATCCCGGCAGGTTGAGATTGTTCGTGTCACTTCGGACAATGAGGACCCCTCTAAAGGAATGAAAAGTGTGAATAAAATCTATAACATGTTATATCGTTTGTTCGGTTTCTGCAAAGCAGTGGGATAGCAAAAACTGTTTTTTTTTTTTTTTTTAAGCTATGAATTAGAAGCTAAGAAGCTGATATTTTTTGTGTAGGTAAGATCACCAAGAAAGACTTGAAGCACAAGAGGCGGAAGAGGAAGGATTGTAATCAGTCGGAGATAATAGAATCAGTAGAAAAGAATGAAGAAAGTGATGGGAATGATGTAGGTAAAATCACCAAGAAAGACTTGAAGCACAAGAGGAAGAAGAGGAAGGATTGTAATCAGTCGGAGATAATAGAATCAGTAGAAAAGAATGAACAAAGTGATGGGAATGATGTTTATCAGATCTCTTCTGGGGATGAAGATGGCTCAAAAGGAATGAAAAGTATGAAGTGTGGATATGTGATTTTCTGTATTATTCTATCCCACTGCTATAATCTTACTTTTAACGCTTTCATGATACTATTTGTTTCATTCTGAGAGAGTTTTCCAAAAACGGTTCAAATTAGCTGTCCTGGTTAAGCAAGCATGCACCATATGAACTTGATGATTGTTTGCTATTCTGAAAATTTCTACCGTTTTCATCTGAGGCTGTGACACTTTTCTAATCCGGTTGTTGGGAATATCAAAATCTGCAGAATGGGTTTTGGAATACCACCAAAGTAGACCGGGATTGAAAGTATTGCAGCAAAGAGTTGATGAGTTTATAACAGCACATGAAGAACAACTCGAACAGGTGATATCCATGGATAGTTATCTCAAAATTGACTTAAACTAGGGTCTTGTTTCCATATGGGTAAACAGTTAAATCTGATATTTGAGCAAGCCGGAATCTTATATAAGATTACATGTTGCCTAAGCATATTTTAATTAGATCATGTGGGCCTAAACTGGCATTTAACATGGCTACAAATAAGGTTATATGGTGCTAATTGTTATAACATGTTACAGGAAAGGAAAGAAAGGGAAGCCCGAGCAGCAGAAGGAGGATGGACAGTTGTTGTGCATCATAAGGGAAGGAAGAAGACAACAGATGCTGAGACTGGAATTACTGTTGGTTCTGTTGCTCAAGCTGCTGTGGAGGACAAAATGTCCAAAAAGAAGCCAAAAGAAGTTAGTCTTGATTTCTATAGGTTTCAGAGAAGAGAAGCACAAAGGAACGGTATGGTGGTTTTTTTTTTCCTTACAAATTACAAAAGGTAATTTCATTGAAGTCTTAGCAACAGTATAATGCTTTGCTTGCAGAGATTATGACGCTGCAAAGTAAATTCGAACTAGACAAGAAGAGGATACAACAACTAAGAGCTGCTAGGAAGTTTCGGCCTTACTGAGTTTTCAGAATCAAAGATAGTGGAAGAAATCATCAATTTTTTGTTTTTCTTCATCATTTTTGAATGCATAATGAATCTGTTATGATCAGACTCTTGCCTCAATCTGTGGCACAATTTGATATTTTTCTGTGTGTTTCTTTTGCTTTTGTTTGAATTTTTGTGTACTTCTGTCGTATTTAGGGAGTATGAGAATTGAGAGTAAACATTTGTAAGATTTCGGTGAAGAAACTACTGAATTAAAATATAGCATCGTTGCACTTTGGGAGGAACATCTTTGTTTTTATGTAAACCCTTACGTAGTTAAAGCTACATTATGAAACATTGATTTGAGCTCGTCTAGACTTTAAATGGCACGGTTCGATTTTGTATTTGAAATGAGAATGATGATTTTATTGAGTCTGTTTTAAACGTATGAGTGAAAGATTTTATTATTCTAATTTCAAAGATTGAAGAAAAGAGGTATGCTTTAATTTTATGGATAATTTTATTTACCCTGAAAGATACTCCCTCGAGAAAGAATGGATGAATTTACGTCGTGGGTCGCACAAACTCTTTCACTTCAATTCTTCAACAATCGATCTGCCCTTCAGCCGATGCGTTGGGGCCTTTGACCAATTTTTTTTTTGGCCCCAATTTTTACCCTCGACAATTTGGTTCAAGCCACACCCTTTTTTCTCATCTTTCCTTATCCTACGAACCCAGATAGCAGATATCAGTAATGACATACCAGGAGGTCAAGGTGAACTCTTTTCGCCTTGTCGATTAACTGTTCAGTTTCATCGTATTATCCCAAATCTTAGCAACTATTTCTTCTTTACCATCTTTTTTGATAGTAGGTGTGTATTCTCAGATTTTGTTATTAAGTTAGATTGGATAATACATATAGAATGGCTTGCTTCTCCGTTGTTTGCAACAATGGATTCTTGTTCAGTAATGCAAATTTCAGAGCTTATGATCTGAAAGATCAGCTTCTAATGAGCCAAACACTTTCTTCTTCTTCTTCGGCTTTTTCTACCTCAGTTTTGGTTCCTTCTAGATACGGATTTTGCTACAACAATAGGCTTAGTTCCAAGATTAGTGGACAAACTAGGGATACTTTTCTGGGTTGTCGTTCAATTCGGTATTCAGTAAGTGATAGAGGTGCTATTATTAGCAAGCAAGCCCATTTGAGAGGAAGAAGAACATTTTCTTTAAGGTTACGCCCAAGAATCCGGTTATTAACTACCCGATTGAAAACAGTTTCTGTTAGATCAGTTTTGAATAATGTCAGTACCTTTTTGAGGAAGAATGTAAGAAAAGTGATCTTTTCAACCTCAGTTTCTATTGTACTAGGTCTCTGCTATTTGTTATTGAAATTAACAGCCCTGCCCTGTTCGAAAATCGTCCCCTATTCAAACTTCATAACAAGCCTCCAAAGTGGGATTGTCACTAAAGTCTTGCTCGAAGAGAATTCTCGTAGAATCTATTACAACTTGGATTCTCAAGATATTGAACCTACTGAAGATTCTTCAGAGAATGTTGAAAAAGAGGGAGTGATTCAGAAACTTCCAAGAACTCGAGATTCAAGTCCTGAATGGCAGTACTCTACTAGGAAAGTTGATCATGATGAAAAGTTTCTTCTTAGTTTAATGAGAGAGAAGGGAACTAGTTATAGCTCGGCTCCACAATCGGTTCTAATGTCAATGAGGGGTACTTTGATAACCATTATAACTCTTTGGATTCCTTTGATTCCGCTTATGTGGCTTCTATACCGGCAACTTTCAGCAGCTAGTAGCCCGGCAAAAAGGCGAAAACCGAATAATCAAATTGTTGGATTTGATGATGTGGAAGGTGTAGATGCTGCCAAGGTGGAACTCATGGAGGTAATTTCTTTTCTCTGTCCTATATAATATCTTGTCATTGGTCCTAGAGTTTCGGCTACGTACTCCTAAGGGTCAGTTTGCTCTACTGGTTTTTGAACTGGATTTTCATTATAAGATTAGATATAAATTGATGTGGCACACTTATTTAAGAAACGCCAAGGAAAAATGGGACTAAGAGTATGTCAGAATTTCTCCTATTGAGTGGTGACACAAATTTGTTGTTTATAGATAGTATCATGCCTGCAAGGAGCTATTAACTACGAAAAACTTGGAGCAAAGCTACCTAGAGGTGTACTTCTGGTGGGGCCTCCAGGAACAGGTAAAACACTCCTCGCACGAGCTGTGGCTGGAGAAGCTGGAGTACCCTTTTTTACGGTTTCAGCCAGTGAATTTGTGGAGATGTTTGTTGGAAGAGGGGCCGCTCGTATTAGAGATCTCTTCAATGTGGCGAGAAAAACTGCTCCATCTATTATATTCATTGATGAACTTGATGCGGTCGGAGGGAAACGTGGTAGAAGTTTCAATGATGAACGTGACCAAACATTGAATCAGGTAAAATTTTCAAGGTACCATGTAATTTTCATCTTTTGATTATAGAATCTGAATTTTAGAGTCAGTTTTGTATTTTTTTTTTGTATACGATTAGATTAAATCAATGTAATAAGAGTTTAGAAATTTATTAAATTGAATGCAAACGGGGCCTTAGAAACGGGTTTTTAGGCAAATCTGGCCTTTACCTTGAATTCCAAATGACATTTTCCATTGTGATGGTTATTTGATACCAGAAGGTACCATGTTTCTATAATTTCAAGTTAACAGTTACAATAAGAATGACACTGTTATTTTTTTCCTGCTTATTTTCTAAAACCGTTTCTCTCTTTTTCAGTTGCTGACAGAAATGGATGGATTTGAATCGGACATGAAAGTGGTTGTAATAGCAGCAACGAATAGGCCGGAGGCATTAGATCCAGCACTATGTAGACCTGGAAGATTCTCAAGAAAAGTTCTTGTGGGAGAGCCAGATGAATATGGAAGGAGAAAAATCTTAGGTGTACATTTAAGAGGAGTTCCATTAGAAGAAGACCCGTATCTAATCTCCAATCTAGTTGCTTCTGTCACTCCAGGTTTCGTAGGTGCTGATCTTGCTAACATCATAAATGAAGCTGCCCTACTTGCTGCCCGTAGAGGTAGGGATTCGAAACTGAAATTTAAGTAAACTGGAGTTTCGACAAACAGTTTTGTGCCTGAGTGTCCATTAAGAAAGTCGATCAAGTGACCCGTAAAATTGAAATAGTTATATTTTCGGAAATCTTTGCAGGTGGTGAAACAGTGACAAGGGAAGATGTTATGGAAGCTATTGAAAGATCAAAGTATGGGATCAATGATAACCGGATAAAGCCTACTACTATAAGCAAGGAGCTCGGGAGATTCTTTCCATGGGTCCCATCTCTAATGGGAAGGAATGAATCGAAAGCAGACGGATCACAAGGGCCATTAGGCTATCAAACTCTGAGCTGATTAGTATTTGATTAGTAATCTACACTTGGAATTTTCTTCTTCCTATGATCCGTATTATCTTTTAACAGTTCCGAATTTGATTTCTACATCTCTTGAAATAGAAACTAGAATTGGATTCTGCACATTTACTAAAGAGATTAAGAAGATTCAACTTTTTAATAAAAAGCTATATAAGAATCTTGATGATATGTTTCCCAAATTTGGTTGTCCTCATGCTTACGACATTTAACTTTTCTTGTAGGAATTCTAATTGCCTACCTCTTATTTGTTATTGAATTTTCTTAGTAGTGTTTTTCTTGATCATTTCCCACTGGATCACCTTTGATGTTGATGCTGAATGTACACCTCAATTATTGGTTCCTCATCTCAAAGTGCCAGTTATAATTTGAGCCATGAGAATGACAGTTCAATTAGTCTACCAACGCTTAGCCATTTAGTTTAAAGCGTGTGGTGTGTTAAATTTCATATCGTTCCAAGTTTGGAGTCCTGATGTTGATTTATTTAGAGTATTTATGATTCTAAATTTGGAATAGCGTGAAGTTTTTTGCTTCCACCACCATCATGCCCCCCCGGCGAACACCGCCGCACCACTATCCGTCGATGCTTCCTCTACTAGTTGTCGGCACCACCGCAACTGCTTCTATCATCCACATCATTGTTGGTTACACCATGCCCACACCACCACTGCCCACCATATTCCCTGCACCTTCGCTACCCACAACACTCACCCTACCACCGTCACCTGCAGGCCCACCACGCACCACCACTTTTGTCACATCCCACCATCGTCGCCAGTCCTACTACAATGTTTGCCGCCATGGCTGCTGAATTACTAAATATGATAATATTTTTTGTGAAATAGTTGGGTGAGTATGATACATATAAAAAAAAATAGCGTATCCAACTAATGAAAAACTGACATCTCATTATCACCTTTAAATTTTCATTGCCATCTTATTCATCACTCCTTTTGAGTGGTGGAGCTCAAATTAGTCATAAAGATGATAAAGACAGCTATTATATTCAGGGCGGAACCACCCGGTCCAGCCCAGGCAGATCGAGACACGTATTACCGACCAACTACATAATATTGTGAGAAAGTTAGGAATTTCCGGCTTATTTGACAAGTGAGGCGAATCATATCTCTATAACGGAATCTTCACAAACTAGATTCGGTCAAAAAGAGAATATGAATCTTGAATATTCGTATCAATTAAAAAAAAAATAATAATGTTCATAGTGCACATATTGGTTTTCTTATTCGCATTGCAATCGCTTTCCTATATTTCCAAGCTAGTTGGGATGATAGACTAGTCCACTTGCTTTTTGATATTGACACCCTCTAAGACGACTGACTGACTATACAACTTTTCATCCAACTACTTTTTCTCTACGTTTCTCTTTGATTGGTTATGAGATCAATGTGTTTGATTGATTACTTCATCTGGGCTGTATCCAAGATGGCGAAGGTTGTCAGATCAGATATGAAATGGAGACAGGTAGTGGACAACAGCTATAAATTTTTGTTGTTTGTTAAGCAAAGTGGACCAGTTTTTAAGTATTGTTCTATGTCGTGAGATATATACGTTCATTCATTTCTGGATTGTTATAGAATCCAACCAATCTTTTCTCACACTTGATGATGTCAAAATGTAGGACAGACTTATCAAACATACATGTGCCTTCAATTAAAGTATAATATCTAGTTTTAGTGATATGAAAATGATATTTATTTTTAAGATTTTTTTTTAATATATTATATATTTTATTATTTTCTATATTTTATACTTTTATCTTTTTCGTAATATCAAATCAGTACCAATAATTTTAATACTGATATCTATACAATCGAAACAAGGACCAATACCATTCAATATCAAACCCAATAGTTAGGATAGGGACGTATATCATTCAACCTTAAACCTAACGAGATTTTAATCTAGTCCTTGTTATCATGAGTGTGGTTATGCAAAACATCATTATGGTTGAATGGGAATAGCATTAGTGATCGCAATCATTAAGCACTCAAACGAAATGGAAGCTACTCAAGGAGAAGAATGTTACAAAGTTGAGCTGATTGATTCATCAAAACCCAATTTTATTGGCTAGCTAATATGTTCAATATTGCCTTCACAAAAGAAGAACAAAAAAAAAATTTAACAACAACAACATAGATTCATTGCTCAACATTTTGTTTGAGCCACATGAAACTAAGAAAACAGAACCATTAAACCTAAACAAGAACCATACATTACATTCACATAGGACAGGCAATATTCCAAACATTACAATCACTCTAGGAGAAATTTTTAAAATAGTCCTGAATAGATACTCTGATGGCTTAGATGTATCATGTCATCGCAAATGATGACATAGCATCATCCAAACTGTTGGGACTATCTACTCCTACTCCTAGACCACCTAACAGTGCCTTGTCTGTCCATCTTCCAGCTTGGTGATCATGCTCAAAACCAACCATGCTTCTGTTCTGCGGTAACTCTAGGTCTAAAAATCCTTCTCTTTATCTCCTTCCTACATACAGATTAAACAAAAAAACACATTAACACTAAATTCACATGGATATCATTTAGTCTTATTATCAGTTGCTCTAAATAATTTGTACCTCATGAGGTCTCTATCAATGCTTGAAGCAGACAAGAGCCCTCGATTCTCCTCGGCCCTCCTCAAAAGATAAGGCATAATCTTATCAACCGGTCCAAACGGCATGTACTTGCTCACTTGAAACCCGGCATTCCTTAACCCGAAAGAAAGTGCTTCCGCCATTCCATATAACTGTGCAAACTGCAGTTTCCCCTCCACTTTCTCCATCCCTATCTCTCTTATTTTCTTAGCGGCCATATTTCCTGAATCGACATTATGCGTCGCCAGAACGACGCCTAATCCAGACCCAGAAGCGATCCTTTCGATCATGTACGAAGCACAGCCGTTATAGCAAGCATGAGTGTCTTGGATTGTGTTATGAATTGGGGATTCGAACCCCAATGAAGAAGCTAGCTTAGATTCGCTGGACATGTAAGCTCCTCTAACCAACTTCACTCCGAGCGAAACTCCCATTTGCTCTGAGGCCTCGGATGCCAGTAAAAGCCGCTCCTTTGCATCCTTCAGATAAGCCTGGATCGTCCCGAACACGATCGGCTTATCGTAGTCCTTGTTATAGAGGATCGCGGCCGAGTACGTGAAATAGTCAATGGCCGGTTGGACTGTCGTGTGCTCGGCATCAATGGTTAAGGGGACATTGGCGTCAATGCATTTCTGGCAAAGCTTAGCTAGTCTTTCGTGGGCCAATTGAAGGTCGTGGACTTCGTCCTGGGTTAAAGGGTCCGGCTCTTGTAGAGCGTGGTAGAGTGGGCTTGAAGGGGAGAAGATTGGGAAGGTTTTGAGCTTCCATGGGAGGTCAAGCGATGGGTCTTTGTATTGCCATCTCAGCAAGTCACTCACCCTCTCCAGCACTCTCATTGGGCAGATTGCAGTGATTTTCACCACAACCGAGCTCACCTGATCATGACATTGTAAAAAACATGTTATATTCACTGTTGATATTAGGATTTGATAATAAAAAAATGAATAAACAAATAAGAAAACTTGGATTCAATCGAAAATTTAAATAAATTCGAACCCAATCCGAATTCTTAAAAAAATAAAATAATAATAATAAATAGATAATTAAAATTTTTATTTATTATATCATTATGAGACCGTACATAAATAAATCAAATAAGAAAATATAATATAAACGAATAAAGCCTGCATGTTAAAATAACAGCCGTTAAATGAGCGTTACAGACCGACGCAATGCACTGTACTGCTAAGAGGATATTGTCTTAATCATCTGATGATTCACATCTAGGTGGATCTTCTGACTAAGTAGGACCCACATCAGGTTTTTTTTTGTCTTTTTCGGACCACATCATTTTATTGTTAATTTACTTAGTATTAAAATTAAAATTGCAAAAGCTCACGTTTTCCAAAAATTCATGAAACTTCTTGGCCGGTCAAAAATAACAAAAGCGCGACTACCTTACCACGTCAGACGCTCGTTACATGTTTGAGTGGAACTCAGCTAACCACGTGGCACATGTTGGGCCCACATATTGAGGAGAAACCCCCCCCCCCTCCCTCCTCTCTCTCTTTCTAACACTCCTGGTTACGTTTTTTGGGAAAGAAATAGAGTAGAAGAGTAACTATAGGAACATGTTTCGAGTCTACTTTTTATGCTCTGTTTGGAAAGTATCAAAAATTTGTGTCTAAAAAGAGGGATGGAGTTAAAACCATTTTGGCCACACGCCAAAGAGAGCATAACAAAACAGAGTCCCCGCATACTTCAATGAAAACTCCGGCGAGTTTTCCGATCAATCATGAAAATAAATAAATAATAAAAAAAATTTAAGAAATAATTAATTAATTGAATACTTACCGAGGAAGGAGGAAGAGACTTAGCAAACTCAACGGTGTGAAAGACGCCGTCAAAGTTGAGATCACATGATTGATTGTCGTCGGAAAATTCCAAGGCGTAATCAAGCATGCAACTCAATCCGACGTCGTTTAACCTCTTAACGGTTTCACCGGCTGAAACGGTGTCTTTACCGGCGCAAAAGTGTTCGTAAAAGCTATGCTTTATAGTCTCCAAAATGACATCTTTGACGATAGGCATTTCCATGAGCCTAGACTTCATGACCCACGTTCCCATGTCAACGACCGGCTCCGCCGCCGCCGCATGCAGGTTCGCAGCCGATCTCCAGAGCTTTGGGGTGGACAGAGTACGGAACAGAGCCGCGGTGTTGTTAAGGTCAATGAGAATGGTGGGGGAGGTAGTTGTAGTGGTAGTGGCAGTACCGGCGGCGGGAGAATCGGCGCGGATGCGGGAGGGGAGGATTTGTGATTGGGGTGAAGGGGTGAAGCTAAGAGACGGGTCGATGGCCGCGGAGGCGATGGATGGGGCGGAGGGCCCGGCGGAGGAGTAGAGAGGTTTGGCGAATAAGTAGTAACGGAGGAGAGCTTTCTGGAGTTTTGGTTGGTTAACGACCACTTGGCTGGCCATTCAAATGCCGGAGATTCTCTTGCTCTCTGTTTTTCCTTTTTTTTTTTTTTTTTATTTATTTTAATTTTTGTTAATTTTTATAGATCCCTTCTAGGTGGGGGAATTGAGTTTAAATAGGCAAAAAGTGGGTACTAACTAGGTAGAAAATTTTACAGGCTGTTTTTCTTTTTTAATAAATAAATAAATAAATAAATAGGACTTGAATTTTGTTTCTATTTTGATTAAATATGACATTTAAAGCTTATGTTTAGTTGAGGAAAAAAAAATTAAAAAAAAAATAAAAAAATAATTTTAATTATTTATATGATTTTATCTGCTGAGTCAGAGCACAGTTTACACTTGGATTTATATGGAAAAAGTTGGGAAGTTAGCTGAGTCATCATATCATCAGCTAAACGTGTACATATCTAAACGTGTACATATAAATTTTGAGAGATCAATAAATTCCGATAAAAATTAATATATTCGAAACCCGACCCGTTTTTCAACCAGATATTAACTTACCACTTTAACTAGAAACCAGTTTAAATGTAGCTAGAAAATAAATAATAATTAAAAATATATACATATATGTAGATCGAATAGTTGATGTAGTAGAAGAGATGCCATATCTTTATTTCTTACTTAGAGTGAAGTAGTGTGATGATGTCTGCTTCATTTCATGTAGGAATTTGGAATTTTGATGATTATTGAATAAAAGTCATAAAACTAAATGTTATTAGAAGACATATTTTCTTTGAGCTTATATCAAAGTGTTTCCGATAAAAGAGTAAAAATATAATTTTTAAATAAATTATATTTATTTAAATTGATTAATTAAAATTATAAATATTAAATCTCGATTAATTAATTTTTTAAATAGTATATAAATTTAGTTGCGATTGGTACTTCCTACAAATTTTTTCCTTAAAATATAATTATTAAAATAATTTTTTTCATATTTAAATAACAGTTAAATTATATTATATATAATATAATTTAATTATATACTAACTACATAAATTTCTATCCCCCCGAGCAATGCATTCATATGGGCCAATAGGCCCAATGCAGAAGAAACCTTACAAGTAAAAGAAGCCCAAAATTTTGTAATAATTTTCCTTTTCCGGCCCAAAGAAAGATGCCACCTTTTTCTTACACCTCAACGAATCTCATCATATTCGTAAGAAAAAGAAAGAAAAAAAAACAACCTTTGCGTTAAATTTCCTTTCTCTTCTCCACCTCTCATCTCCTTCTTCTTTTTCCATCCATTCGATCCTTAACATCAACTTCTCAGACCTGATCTCCAGCTACAGCCTCTAGATTCTTCAGGTATAAATCTTAATTCATATGATTGTATGAATGAAAGAGCTTTCTTATGTTCTTTCATGCTAATTTTTATGATTTTTTTTTTTCTTTTCTGGAAATTTATGCTCTTGCCTTAAGATCATCCCACTGATATTCTGTATCTTTACTTGCACGGAATGAAAGATTTCATAAATATTGCTTTACCAAAATGGGTGGGACCCAGCAACCTAAGAGGAGAGTGGCATTTGTGTTGATTGATGGGTTGGGAGATGTTTCACTGCCCAAATTTGGATTGAAGACTCCGCTGCAAGTAGCAAGAGTGTCCAATTTGGATGCAATCTCTTCTGCTGGAGTTAATGGGCTTATGGATCCAGTTGAAGTGGGTCTGGCTTGTGGTAGTGACACAGCCCACCTTTCCTTGATGGGATATGACCCGAGAATCTATTACCGGGGCCGGGGTGCGTTCGAGTCCATGGGTGCCGGATTGGCCATGTCGCCTGGAGATATCGCCTTCAAGGTGGGTATGTTTTCTACTTATATTACTTTGTTTTGCTTGTAGCTGCTCACGTGAGTATTGCTAGAGAGGGATTATGCATTTTTTAATGTCATGGATCTTTGGAAATGGCTTAGGTCCATCTTTCTTTTTATCATTTTAATGGATGTTTGATTATTACTCAACTTGAAAGGTAGAGGACTGATGCCACTTGCCTAAAGGATTCTTGCATTAAATGATTTACACTATTCTAGATTGTGTGTTGCATTTCTTCTGATTTCGCAATTCTAGACTATGTTAGTTTAGATTGTTATGGTTTTCTAGATTAAAAAGTTCGTTTCTTTCCCTTTCCTTAAATGAAAAGTTAGTTTTTTTTTTTTTTAAGTTTGACATGATACCGGGACAGACTCAAATTTAATCACCTGCATAGTGTTTACATGGACAACCCTCCTACTGAGATGATGAGCTAGGATTGTGACTTGTCCCGGTGTAGTATTCAAAGTAGAATGTCCTCGGATTCCCTATGCCTTTTGTGCTCTCTCTGTTTATGATGATATTTGGCCTGCCTGTCAGTTTGATCAAGGAAAGCTAGTTGATCATCAAGTACTATAGTCATTGTGCTTTAAAGTGTGGTTCCATCAAAATGACATTTAGAATGTGGTTTGACTTGTAGTCAAATTTTGCTACCTTGGACGAGAAATCAGGAATAGTAACTAGTAGAAGAGCTGACAGACACTTTGAAGAGGAAGGCCCTATTTTCTGTGCCGCATTGGATGGATTAAAGATACCTTCTTTCCCACAGTACGAAGTGAGAGTCAGGTGCAGATTTTTGTATTTTTGCACAGAATATTATTTCCAATGATAAGGCTATTGTTTATTTATTTTTTGTTTTTCTCTATATAGGTATGCAACAGAGCATAGATGTGGAGTGGTTGTGAAAGGGCCCAAACTAAGTGGGAACATATCAGGAACGGACCCACTAAAAGACAACCGCTTACTCTTAAAAGCCGAGGCTTTAGATGATACTGATGAGTCGAGGCACACTGCACAAGTTGTTAATGAGTTATCCAAAGAGATCTCAAGGATTCTGATTTCTCATCCGTTGAATACAAAGCGGGCAGCAGAAGGGAAAAGCATAGCCAATGTTGTTCTTTTACGAGGTTGTGGTATTAGAATTGAGGTTTGTTGTTCTCTTCAATGATCATGTTATGCATGATACCTCTCTTCGATCATCATGTTATGTATGATTCATTATCTATAGAGGGCACTAGTCAGAAAAAACCAAATGTTTAGTGGGCCCACAAAAACTCTAGTTTTTATCATATCGCAGTTCCAAATAAGTTTAACCCCAATCGAACTAAGGTCTAGTTTGCCTAAGTTTTCTTCAAACCCCATTTGGATTTAATTTATTAAATTTCTTTACTCAAGTAAATACATTACCTCAATTTAAATCTTATCGTATACTAAAATTCAGTTCTAAAACTACCAAGACAAACATTGCCTAAAATATACAGTTTGTCACAAACTGCAGTTTCAAATACTGAGCCAAATGTAGACTAACTCTTGTTGCAATTTTGAACCCGTGTTTATGGTTCTAGGTTCCACCATTCAAAAAGAAACACGGTTTACAGCCATGCATGGTGGCTCCCACGAAAATTATCGCTGGTCTGGGCTTATCACTTGGTATTGACATCCTAGAAGCCCCAGGAGCAACTGGAGATTATCGGACCCTTCTAACATCCAAAGCAATTGCCATAGCAAAGGCCATCTCAGCCCCTTTACTAGTTTGCCCTAGCGTCTTCGTTCCGGGTGAAGATGAGCATAAACCGGGCCAGCCTGATGGTTATGATTTTGGGTTTCTTCACATTAAGGTCATTTCTCTTCCCTTTAAGCCCTTCATATCCATTTTGAGATTTCAAATATGTAAATATGCTACTTACCATATTTCAAGACGAGTTTTCCTAAGCATTTCCCAAACCTTAATTTGATTTTGATATAACAAACATGTTCCCCATTTTAAATCTAGTTTCAGAATCTAGGTCGAAAATCGCTAAGGCAAACCGACCCTTGTCTCAATCATTAACCCAAATCAAATGGGCCTTCAAGTTGATGGAAAACATTTGTTGGTTTCTTTCTGTTGTAGGCGGTAGATGATGCAGGCCATGATAAGGCGAGTGTATTCAAGGTAAGGGCTTTGGAAGCTGTAGATAGAGCAATAAGGCAATTGGCAAGGCTTCTATGGGAAGCGGAATCTTCCGGAAAATTCGAATATTCCATCTGTGTGACTGGGGACCACTCTACTCCGGTCGAGTATGGTGACCATAGCTTTGAACCGGTCCCATTTGCAATATGTCGGTTGAAGGACTTTGTAGGTGCACTAGGTGGGGAGTCCATAATTTTGGAAACTTGTCTTGACCCGTTTCCACTTTCGCCCGTTAAATCGGGCGAGGATTTAACAGAGAGTTGGGTTATGGAAGGAGATATAGTAAGAGAGAATACCCGAGCTTTTAGTGGTGATTCGGTTTTTGAGTTTGATGAAATATCGGCTTCAAGGGGGTTTCTTGGACGTTTTCCAGGCGGAGAGATGATGGGGATTATAAAAAATTTCCTGAAATTAGATGCATATGAGATTTGCTTGAGTTGAAAATAGAGCTTCTCTTTTTTTTCTTTTAATAATTTATTTAATGTTTCCGAATTGAAACTACATGTTACTAAAATAAAATGAAGATAAGAGTCATGGTTCATTCTACACTCTTGTTTTTGTTAGTATTTTGCTACTGAATTTTGAGCTTTTTAACACTCTTTATTTTCTGTATGGTAAGAAAAAAATTGGACAATCTGTATAAATATTGTTATTTGTGGTTAAAAAGAGAAATAAATAAAAAAGAGTAGTGAGTTTCTCAATTAACGGTAAAAATATGGCGGAGCGCGGGTGAGGATAGGGCGAGACACGGAGGTGATACGTACGAAATGGCGGTTGTGATATCATTGAAGAAAACGATGTCGTTTTAGCTCCGTGTTCCCTGTACTTTCAAAACCCCTTCAGCTCTAGAGCTCGATCGTTTTGTCCTCCATTTCCTTCGACGAAGCAGCTCCGACCAGTGTCTCACTACTGCTACTCTCGCATTTAACGCGGGAATCCACCGGTCCCGCCACTCTAAGGTATCTGTCACTGCCTCTCTACCGGTCCAACTGTTTGTTCGATTGTTTTCTGTTTTGCTGAACACTTGATCATTTGCTTTTAGGGTTATATCTCCTTCTAAGCTACTTTCCCAGAAAATTTGATTTCCCGATTTCCCGAACATTGTTGATTCTCGATTCTGTATAATATATGGTTCTGAAATTTTGTTTATGCGGAATCTGGTTCAAGAATAACTAAATTTGTACAGCCTTGAAGTTTGGTTGAGATTTTTGCTATGGAATGTATGTGTTTCGTTAATTTTATCCAAAATCCCTATCACTGCTCCTCTGTTTTCCATTGCTTGTCTTGTCAAATTTTGGAAATTTGGTCTCCATTTCTTCTATTTCAGAAATTCTAAATGGGAAGCAGGGGAAGAATTCCACCTCAACATTTAAGGCGTCCTCTATCGGGCCCAACAATATCTCATCCTGACCCATATAGTCCGGGAATACGCCCTCCTTCAGGCAGCTTTCCACCCTATGAAATGTTACCTCCACCTGAAGTTATGGAACAGAAGTTAGCTGCTCAACACAGTGAGATGCAGAAACTTGCAGCAGAGAATCAGAGGCTAGCTTCCACCCATGGAACCTTAAGACAAGAACTTGCTGCTGCTCAGCATGAGTTGCAGATACTGCATGCTCAAATCGGAGCTGTGAAATCCGATAAAGAACAGCAGGTGAAGAGCATGGAGGATAAGATTGCAAAGATGGAGGCTGAAATAAAAGGTGCTGATCCTGTGAAGTTAGAGTTGCAGAAAGCAAGGCAAGATGCTCAGAACTTAGTAGTGGCAAGGGAGGAGCTTATTTCTAAAGCGCAGCACTTGAATCAAGATCTTCAGAGGGCCCACATGGATGTGCAGCAGATCCCAGCCTTGATGTCAGAACTTGAGGCCCTAAGGCAGGAATATCAGCATTGTAGGTTTGTAACTCTTCTAAATATTTTGATGTTACTGACTTCCTGATTATGGATTCTAGTGTGCTATGAGTCTGACTATAGATTCTAATGTTATCGACGCCTTATGATATCTTGTTCTTGGCTGTTTTGGAGAAAGCTCTCTGTCTAGTTGGTCCACATATGGATAAATTATACTAGATCTCAAAGGGATTTTCTGTATATTAATTTCACTTAGGTTCCATCTGGGTAGAATTATATACTAACGATTAGAATAGTAGAGATAGTTTTTGGGTCTCAACTGGATATTGTGAGGTCAAACTGACTGTGTCTGAGCTGAACTCAAATAAGTTCTCCCAAATGGAGCCTTATTTTTCCACTTTTTCTTCTCTGTTCGAAACTCAACTGCTGTTCTTTCATTACTGGAGCTGGTTGTCTTGCTTGATAGATGGCTTCTTATATGACTTTTCTGATTCCAAAGGTTTGGAGAATGGTGTGACCATTTTCTGGTTTACCTTGCAGGGTCACTTATGATTATGAAAAGAAATCGTACAATGATCATCTTGAGTCACTTCAAGTGATGGAAAAGAACTATATGACTATGGCTAGGGAAGTGGAGAAGCTTAGAGCGGAGTTGACAAATGCTACAAACTTTTATAGAAGACCCGGTACCTTTTCCTCCCCTACATGTATCTCAGTTGTGAAGCCTTCTTTCTCTCAATCTTTCTCATTCACCCAATCAATGCACCTGATGATATTTGACACAATCCAATGCAGTTGGGCCTTATGGTACTACTCTTGGAAATAACGAGAACGAGGCTTCTGGGCAGCACTTGGCTGGGCAGAATGCTTATGAAGATGGCTATGGCGTTCCTAAGGTGTGTCTAATCTTCCACCTTTGCAAAACACTAAAGTTTGAGCTATGAGTTTAATAAGTCTATACAAATTGAGCCTAAGTTGATGCAAGCTAACTAGATTTCCTGTTTTACATGTGAATTCCTCCGCTGCTAATACTAGTTTCAATCATATGCCATTTTCAATCATTATATGCATTTATCTCACCTTAACATAAACAAAATAACCTTTTTACATGTCCTAATTCTGTGTAATAGGCTTGTGGCCCCTACCCTCCTCCTGCTAGTGCTGTGGGTTCTAATCCTGCTGTTCCTACTACTCCTTCTGGTCCTGTAAATGCTACATATGCTGGATCTCAACCCGGGCCTGCTCCCGTTAGGCCCGGTTATGATACCATGAGAGGTCAAGGATACGATACATCTGGCGGGCCAACAACACACGACCTACAAAGAGGAACCGGGTATGATCCTCAATGGGTACCGCCAATTTACGACCAACCGAGAGGAGGAGGTGGTGGAGGTGGGTATGAATCACAGAGAGCTGGTTATGATGGACAGAGAGATATGCAGGTGGGACCTGGTTATGATCCTCAGTCTAGAGGAGTTGGTGCACAACATGGAGATGCAATGATGGGTGGCAGTGCTGCCGTTGCTCCTTATGGTGGATCCGCTACGCCACCTGGACGTGGCGGAAATCCTGGTCGGAGATGAGCCGAGAGATATTACCTAAACGTTTGTTCTTTTTTTTTTGTTCATTTAAATATCGATCGAAATCAACATGATTAACCAAATCACACTATTTTCTCAACGTTATTGTCTTTAAGTTTGTGGACCCCATCTTAGATATCGTATCATAACTACATTCTGGAAAGTATATTCTTCAGACAAAAAATACTACCGCATCGAAATGACCAAGATACCCCCACGGGTTTCCATAATTTACTCCTCTCATGACTCATAACTGACATTTACCAATCACGGGCATTTTCGTCACCAGAAAAGACACCCACGTTCGAATTCAAAAAAGCCTGCAGCTGAAAATTCCTAAATTGCCCTTCCACTACAGAGCTTCTCCCGGTTTAAGTACGGGTAAAAGAATAATTTCTTATAATCGAATAGTT
Source organism: Coriaria nepalensis (assembly GCA_027186245.1). Classification (NCBI taxonomy): domain Eukaryota; kingdom Viridiplantae; phylum Streptophyta; class Magnoliopsida; order Cucurbitales; family Coriariaceae; genus Coriaria; species Coriaria nepalensis. The sequence goes on along the minus strand of CP114496.1, from coordinate 7,785,112 downwards.
GTCGGGCCCAGTAGATGAATAAATAAATAATCAAATAATAAAATAAGAATAAAAATACAGAACGCGAGTGTTGCGAGGGAAGCAGTACACGAGCAAGAAAGAGAAGAGAGAAGAGGAAGAAGAAGAAGATCGAGGAGAGAGAGAACAATTACCGGATTTCAATATATTTCATTTCACCTGAATTTGGGAACGGAGTCCAAGTCCGGCCAACCGGTGCCCACCATTTCTCTTTGATCTTATCCTAAATAAATTCCTCAGACCGAGAGGTGCGTGTGTAAACGCTCCGTTCGGTTTTGGAGTTTTTAATTTCGCCGGGAAATATTGAGGATTCTAGTTCGTTCGCTCGTGAATTTTGAGGAGGGGATTTGAGATTTCTCCGTTTCTTTGAATTTTCGCTGTTCCAGTTTCAGAATTTGGTAGAGTAGAGAGTTGGACGAAGAGTTTTTAGGGTTTTTATTTCTGTGACAGCCAAGTTGGGGTTTTCAGTGTGCTTATGAAGTGGACTGTCCAATCTGTGATTTTAGGGCTTGTTGAGCAGTTATTTTTGCGGAAAGTCACGTGATGTTCACGCCACAGAAGGTGTGGTCGGGCTGGCCTTCAACGCCCAAGACGAAGAATGGAACTGGGTCGGGTACTCCGAATTTGAAGTTTGGGGGTGGGATGAAGGGGACGTCGCCTCACTCTGGTTCAGTGCTAGAAAATGAGGAGACAGCCTTGGATGAAAGGATAGTTGAGAAAGTTTCTAGGCTTGAAAATGAGGTTGGTCTGATTTCGTTCGTTTGAAGTTCCTTACTATAATTTTAATGTTTTCCCGGTTGAAAAATCTCCCAACTGTTTTGTCAAATTTTTACTGTTATATTGATTTTGATTTATTGTAATAGGAAATGTAACTTTAGGATTTTATGGGTTCCTTAGAGAAGGTTTATATTACATTAGGTTTATATTACTCTCCCAATAGACATGTCAGATCCGGGGATAAGATGAGAGATTTGTTTAATGTTAGTGGGAAAATTTGAGCTGGGTAGCCATAGGGCTCGTTGGTTGCCATGATTGCTTGATGTCCTAATTAATTGTAACGTCGTCCGGAAAGCTGGTTGTAACTATGTACAATTTCATACTTAGTCGTGGATATTTCTTTGCTTACTTTTTTAAAACTTCGTGTTTGTGACAGATTATCTTCTATCAATGGATCTGATTGTTAATTGTCCGACTGATTTATTGATTTATTTATTTTTTGTTCGGCCAGCTTTTTGAATATCAATACAATATGGGGCTTCTCTTAATTGAGAAAAAAGAGTGGACTTCAAAATTTGAAGAACTGAGGCAAGCGTTAAGTGAAACAAAAGATGCACTCAACAGAGAACAAATGGCCCACTTGGCCGCAGTAAGTGAAGTCGAGAAAAGAGAGGAGAATTTGAGAAAGGCACTGGGTGTGGAGAAGGAGTGTGTTCTTGATGTAAGGTTTCCTTTTGTGTATTATTCTCTCACATGTTTGCTTGACTCTAAAATTCTTTAATTCTAAATATTGTTTTCATTTCTCCCCTGTGATGGTTTAATCAGATGTTGGAATAGAATGTTATCTCTTGTTTATTAACTACTTGGTTGATTAACTGTATTGCTCCATGTAGTTTGAAGAAAATAGATAATGTCAGTTGTTGTCTGACTACATCCTTTTCTTATGAACCTCTAATCTTTCTCACATAATCTTCTTTAATTACAGAGTCTAAGTCAATAAACTAATTACAACTGGAACGGCAAAACTAGATGATTTAATATATAACAGGTCCTGTGGATGGACCCTTGAGGCTTGATACTGCTACCTGAATTTGGAATGTTTCCTTTAGTCCTATAACTTTCTCCTACACCGGCGTCCATTCCTCATTTTATATGAGTTACTGCCTATATACATCAATAGTAGACTATACATCTGGTTGGACTCTTTGTAATCTTGTCAGAATGTCATTCTGCAGCTGGAGAAAGCATTGCATGGGATGCGTACAGAAAATGCTGAAATTAAGTTTACAGCTGATTCCAAGTTGGCTGAAGCAAATGCTTTAGTTGCTAGCATTGAAGAAAAGTCTTTGGAGATAGAGGCAAAGACACGAGCTGCCGATACCAAGCTCGCTGAAGTGAGCAGAAAAAGTGCTGAGTTGGTGAGGAAAACACATGACCTGATGGATCAAGAAAGTGCGCTTCGAAGTGATCGTGCATCCTATAATTTAGAGTATGCTTTTGGAGGGCTCTTGTTCTTTGCTATTTCCATTTTCTTGGACTCGTTTCTCTCTTGGAGTTTCTCTTACTTTATTTTTGAAATTATTGTGGTGTGAAGTATTGTTACTAACCTTGAATAATTTTGCTGTTAGACGAGAAGCACATGAGAACACTTTGTCGCAGCAGCACGAGGATTTGCGAGAATGGGAAAGAAAATTGCAAGATGGGGAAGAGAGGCTTGTGAAGGGTCAAAGAATTCTCAACCAGAGAGAGGAAAGGGCTAATGAGAATGATAGAATATTTAAGCTCAAAGAGAAGGATCTTGAAGATGTACAGAACAAAATTGATGCAGCTAATGCTGCTTTAAAATGGAAAGAAGAGGATATCAGCAGCAAGCTGGAGAATGCGACTATAAAAGAGAAGGTTGACATCTTTTCATAAGCAGATTTTGTAGCAATGTTATGATTTATTACTAAATATGGAAAAAAAAAAAAAAAAATTTCCATCATTGATGTAGGAGTCTGATGCCTTGAAAATCAACCTAGAGAAGAAAGAGAAGGAGTTATCCATATTAGAGGAAAAACTCAATGCTAGAGAGAAGGTATGTCAAAGCCCTCACTTGAATGATAGGGTGATAATGATTTGTTGAACGTGGATATCTATAGAAAAGGCTTACAAATAAACAAGATGTCTTCTCTGTTTCTTGCTCTGTGGTTTTCTTATCTGTTGTATATTCATTTTCTTTGTATCTTGAAATTTTTTATTAGAAATCTTTAATCACCTTAAAACAAGAATTAAAAGAACTTATCAAGCCAAACCAGATGGTCTGATGTTGAATATCTGCAGGTTGAGATTCAGAAGCTTGTGGATGAACACAACGTTGTCTTAGATAAAAAGAAGCTCGATTTTGAGCTAGAATTTGATCAGAGGAGAAAATCTCTCGATGAAGAATTGAAAAACAAAGTAGTTGAAGTGGAGAAGAAGGAAAGTGAAATCAGGCATATGGAAGAAAAAATAGTAAAAAGAGAGCAGGTGGTGGAAAAGAAGTTGGAGAAGTTCCGGGAGAAAGAGAGAGATCATGATTTGAAGTTGAAAGCATTAAAAGAAAAGGAGAAGGCCTTAAAATCTGATGAGAAGAGTCTGGAGGATGAGAAGAAAACATTGGTGTCTGATAAAGAGGATCTGATCAGTTTAAAGGCTGATATTGAGAAGATAAGGGCAGAGAGTGAAGAACAGCTGTTGAAGTTACATGAAGAGAATGACAAGCTCAAAATTAGTGAATTGGAAAGGTCAGAACATCTTCACTTGCAATCTGAATTGAAGCAGGAGATAGACAAGTACAGGCATCATAAAGAGCTGCTACTGAAAGAAGCGGAAAATCTAAAGCAACAAAGAGAGGCTTTTGAGAGAGAGTGGGAAGAGCTTGATGACAAAAGAGCGCAAATCAAGGCAGAGCTGAAGAATTTAAGTCAAAAGAAGGAAGAAGTAGAGAAAAGAAGACAGTCTCAAGAGGAAAGTTTGAGAAAGGAGCGATTGGCAACACAGGAATACATACAAAGGGAGCAGGAGGATCTTAAACTAGCCAGAGAGTCTTTTGCTGCGAGCATGGAGCATGAGAGAACTGTGATTACAGAAAAAGCAGAAAGTGATAGAATTCAAATGCTTCATGATTTCGAACAGAGGAAAAGAGAACTCGAGACTGATATACAGAATCAGCTAGAGGAGATGGATAAACAGTTCTGTGAAGAGGAGAGATTGTTTAAGGAAGGAAGGGAGAGAGAATTAGAAAAAATTAACAACTTGAGAGATGCAGCTAGAAGTGAAATGGAGGAAATGAAACTGGAAACGCTTACAGTAGAGAAACAAAAGGTCGAAATTGAAGCCAATCAAAATCACCTTCAGACCCAGAGGATTGAAATACGCAAGGACATTGATGAGCTGCTTGAACTCAGCAGTAAGTTGAAAGACCAGCGTGAACAGTTTATGAGGGAAAGAGATCGCTTTGTTTCCTTTGTTGGGAAACACAAAAGTTGCAAGAATTGTGGTGAAACGACATCAGAGTTTGTGCTCTCTGATTTACAAACTTTGGCTGAAATTGAAAATGCAGATGTGATCTTACCTAGACTGCAAGACAATTATCTTGGAATACAAGAGCTCGAGGCATCTCCAGGCGGCAACCAAACTTTATCTGAGATTCAAAATAGTGAGAGAACTCCTGGTGGGACCGTATCCTGGATTCGGAAATGTACTTCAAAGATATTTAACTTTTCCCCAGGTAAGAACGCCTCTTCAGCTGTTCAAAATATGATCAATGAGGCACATTTGTCCGCGGAGCAAGCTACTGTTCCAGAACCATCCAAGAGATTAGTATATGCGACAGAAAATGAGGCCGAGATATCTTATGCTGTGGTAAGTGACTCTATTGATGCCCAGAGGATCCAATCAGATTATAGTACTAGAGATGATGAGCAGAGCAATATGAACAATAAAGCACCTGAAATTCCATCATATTCTCTGGCTTCTGATGTGAGGGAGGATCAGCCGCAGAAACGCCGAAAGGGGAGGCCTAGGGTCACTAGAACACGAACTGTGAAAGCAACTGTTGAGGAAGCCAAGGCTATATTTGGGGAAGAAGCTCAGGAGGAACCACGTCAGAGTGACTATCCAAATGGAGATGCAGAGGATTCTAGTCATCAGAAGGCTGAAAGTAGGGATGAGTCTAGTCTTGCTGATAAAAGACCATCAAGAAATTTACGAAAGCGAGCTGCAAGTGAGAATGAAGGGGAGGGCAGTGAGGCATGCTCGGGTAGTGGGATGATGGGATCACAGCGGAAGAGGCAGCAAAAGGTGGCGGCTCCGGTCGTGCAAAATCCGGACGGCACACGATATAATCTCCGACGACCTAAGATGTAAGTTGGTAAATCTATTTTGAGATTGATTTTTCCAATTTAAAAAGAATATAAGTTGAGTGGGTATATGTTTAATTTTTAAGCTTCTTTGACCTTGTGAAATAAGTTTTCTTTTATTATCAGTGGAGCAGCTACTGCTAAAGATCCAAACCTTAGCAAAGGAAAGGCAGCTGAGGTGGACATCCACAACTCCAAAGTTACTTCCACTCCTTCAGTTGGTGTAGCCAGTGACAATGGTGGAAGCACACACTTTGTTAAGGTTAGAGAGTTGGCCAAAAAAGAATATACATTTCTTGTGTGATGGCATCTTATTCTATAGCTTTATTGATATTTTTATGTGCATGCCTTTTGAACCGCATGTATTCTGTTTCTAGCGGGCTTTTTTTGATTCGAGGTTTTTGGTTTTTTTGACATCGATCGGTAAATGAACATTCCCCCCCTTTTGACAGTGTGTAACACTAGCAGAAACCCAGGATGGCAATGGTGATGATACTATGGCTCTGAGTGAAGAGGTGAATGGGACCCCAGAAAGGGATGAAATCCAGTGTGGTGATGCAGAGGATTACAAAACTGAATCTGATGCCCTGCAACTTGATGGTAATGATGATGAGGATGACATCGATGATGATGAGGAATCCGAACAGCATCCTGGTGAAGTTTCAATAGGAAAGAAACTTTGGACCTTTTTCACTACATAATGAATTCATGTCAACTCTAGATCAGTTTCTTTCTAGGATTTAGGATCTTTCTTTTTCTTCTTCTTTTTCCGGTGGGAGTGGCAATCCTAGATATTTTGAGGTTAAAAGGTAGCCAGTGAATATTTGATGCTGCACTTTAGTTGCCCAAGCAGTACGATTATTGTTTGTACCAAATGTGTTTATATTTTCCTTTTCTTGTTATCGAATGGATTGTATGGACCTTGTGAGATGTCATGATTGTTTGCCTCAAGATGAAAATTGTGCATTAATTGTTTCAGGGGTGAAATCTTTCTATAGACGCTAGTGATTAATGTTTTGTTTTGACAAGGATAGTAGTGGTTTTCGTAACTCATGAACACAAAAATAAGACTTAACTTACGAGGAAATGTGCAATATTTTCCATATTTTCTTGCATCTTGAAATCTTTCCCGGGAGCTCTTATTTTTTCAGATTTCCTTGGAAAGTGAAAATTTTCAAGAACATCACTGAAATCCCGGAGTAGACTTTCCTGGAAAATCTACAAATGTCAAGATCATCCGAGAAAATCTGGAAATTTTCCAGACTTAGTTCTTCGAAATTTTGGAAAATTTCTAGGATCCACCAAAAATAAAAATGCAAATAAAAACTGGAAGACAGATTCAAAAACAAATCTGGAAACCCAGATTTAAACTCATATCTAGAAGCCATATTCATTTATGCTTTGTAACAATTCAACAAAGCAACAAATCATACTCCTAACAAAACAAAGGTCATCATCATCTAACGCTCCTCAAAACCCATACAAAAATTCTTCATTTTGTACGAGGTCTACTTCCTAGTTGGTGATACAGAGAAAATCTTATACAAGCTACTACTACAAAGTCAACTCCCCCCCCCCCCCCCCCCCCCCCACTACTACTACTACAATTACCACCTGATAAAATTAAGATTTCCATAAGTTAAAAATCTCATTTCCAGAAGTAAAATTTTGTCATTCAACGTCTCCATGGAGGTGAATAGAGAGAAGACCTATGATTATACAAGTCATCTTCATCACCCAAAGAGCTTCTTCTACTTCTTCGATTATTATTAGAATCATCATCCTCACCAAACCTAGAATTATCATGCTTCCTATATCTTGGAGAGTGTCCATAAATGCTTGAAATATAACCCGGGTCCACTCCGGGGGGGCCATCGTCTCCAAAATCGGCAGAGGACTGCCGTTGATCGTTATGATACCCTCTTCCAGAAGGTTCGGAATAATGGTTTGATCTACGGTGTGATCGGATCCTATCTGAACTTGACGATGATGATCCAGCTGTCCATATTCTCTCATCTGCAGTTTTGGGGATTGGAGCATTTAGTCCTGGAAATTCTACATTCATTTTCTTCCGAGGTTCACAATCATTGGTTTCAACAATTTTTCCTGTCCTTTGTTGTCGGTCGTCTGTTTCAACAAATTTTCGTGTCCTATGTGGTCGATCGTCTGTTTCAACTACTTTTGGTCTCTTCTTTGGTCTATCATCTGTTTCTACTATTTCACCATCTTCTTCTTCTTCCCTTATTTCTTCCTCATCATCAGCATATATTATAATCCCTGAAGGATGATCTTCATCTTCTCGATCTGAAGAATGTCAATGTAAGGTCAAAAGCCAAAAAGGAAAACCAGAGAAAGATAGAAAATTCACAAGAAAGCTTTGTAAGACTGAAAATATATATTAGATAAAAGAAAGCTTTGTGCTAATACCTAGATATCCTGGTGGGTATCCAAGTTCTCGCATTCTGTTGAGCCAAGGCGGTGGATCAAGCTCCTGTGACAAGTAGTAAAAAATTTCAAGACCAAAGATAAATACCAGACTTTCCCTCAACTATGATTTGCAATTCCAAGGAGGTCTTCCCTTGTAGAAAAGTAAACTACTTTTCATCTTCTCTTGAAATACATATGTATCAGCAAGATCATTAAGTATTAAAAGTTGATTTTGTCAAACAGAAAACGAGGAAGTAAAATCACCCCAAGACCCAGAAGTTTCCTCGTTTCAGCATCAAGAGATCCTGGCCTCAAATCGTCATACTTGCCACCTTTTGAACTCTGATAATATCTTGTCGAATTGTGAGGCCCAAGATTTGAATTGCGTTTGGACTTGTGCCGTTTACGAGCATTACTAACAGCAGCATTGTCAAAAGGTTTTGGGCATTCTTTCAGTGCATGATTGTATGAACCACAATTAAAACAACGGCTAGCACCATCAACTATCAACAGACCTCTACAATAGCCGAGATAAAAGCAGTTACTTTGAGGAAGTTGAAGATGCCCAACTCAAATCTTGTGACTTGGATGCTATCCCATGATCAATATCTTAAAATCGAGGAAAATCATACAAAACTAGATGTATAGAACATTAAAAAATCCTATCAATTGAAAGAAAATATAGAACATTTACTTACCCCTCCATATTACTCAATCCATCAGCTGAATTTAATCCCAATGTGTATCCACGATCATAAAGTGGCACGGAACTGCAATCCAAGGGCATGAATTCCTCCTGCAGTTGTCTTGTTTGGTAGTCTATCCAGAAAGACTGCATGGAAAAAGACAATTAGAAGGGCCAAAACTCATGTGATCCAGGAAAAAATAGAACGGGAAACATGTGTTCGTTATGATATAGTTTCTAAACATTAATGAAAAACACAGTATACTAGATAGCTAATGAAAAGTCATCAAATACTACAACCCAATGATAGGTAAATCTCAGAGTCGGAAAGTGATGATAACAGAGGGAGGGGTAAAAAAGGGTTGAGGAATGATATAAATGCCAGTTTGAGGCTCAAATTTAGTTTGAGCTCACAAAAATGCAGTTTAGGTCACAAATTCTAATTAAAATACACTTAGTTGGGCTCCACAGAATTCTCCTTTTTCAACCGCTTACCCAAATGCAACCCTAGTCAATTATATGATTTCAGAAGTGAGAAATGGGTGAAGCAAAAGGGTATCAAAATTAGTGGAAAAATCAGCAGTAAAGGCTCATAAACTGACTACCACCATCAAACCCAGATTTTCTAGCTCACAAACAAACAAATAAAGCATTATTCACAGTCAGGATAATATTCTTGCCGATTTTGGCAGACAATGTCCAAGATGGAGGACCATAGACAGAGGAAACTCACCACTGCAGGCATCTTCTCCGAGCCAACATGCAACGCAGGGAAAAACGTCTTCTCACCAGATTCTAACACTTCATTATCCTGTAGACCAATTACAGCAGACAGATATTCATAAGTTTTCTAATAAGAGCTTTATAACCAATAACACTGAAGATGAAGCTTACTAGGGAGAGACTACTATCCCGAGCTTGCCACTCAGACCACTGCTTCAATAGTTGCTCAAGCTTCTGCTTACTAGCTCTGAAATGACAAAAATACAGTTCCTTAGATATGGATCTAATCAGTTTTACTGATATTCCTAAAATATCTGCGTTACTAGTTGTCATTGGGAATAAGAAACCAAGAGGTTAATAGTATTTACCAACCTTGTTAAGGAACTATACGTGACATGCACTGAAGGTTGATGTTCATCAGATGCAATCTGCTTCCTCTTAACACCCAAAATAGCTAGAGTATTGAATTATGGGTAACATACTGAAAATATGTAAGAACTAGAAAGTGTATAATTGACATTTCATTAAGTCATTGTTGCACGTTAATATTCTGCATGTCAAACATATAGTCATTAATTTTCTGAGATGATCTGCAGAAGTGGAGTTGGGAATCATACAAGAAGGCAACTTAATGAAACAAATATGGACAGAAAGGATACAACAAACATCTCTTGGGCTGCTTACAAGACTTCTCAATTCACCAGCAATGCCACCATTTTCAGCTCCGGAACTGAAGCCATTGGACACCTCTTTAACTTTAATAGTTTCACTCAACACAATACCAGCTTGCAAAACAGGTGGATTGCCAACCAAATCCTTCTCACTTCTACAGCTAGAAGTACCATAATCCGGGAGGTCATTCAAATCCTCAATTTCCATGTCTGAATCAGTATGAACTATTTCATTATTGGCATTCAGTTCAGGTACGCAATTTCCATCCTCCGGTTGCGCCAAATTATTGAGATCAAGTTCACGACGCTCGAGAGATTGAGAATCAACTTCGCCTGGCTCATAATTAGAATTAAGAGAATTTCGAGTCTCATTTTCCTCATCAGGATGAACTGAAGCTGGGGAGTCCAAGGTATGATGGGTCCCCATATTTTGAACAGCGAAACAAGTTTTGTCACAAGAGGTTCAATAACCAAGCTGGAAACCCCCTCTGCAAGGAAAAACCAGAAGAAAAGGAACAATTAATCTTTAAAAAGTAATCATAATGCAAACGAAGCAGATTTACGCAAAATACAAACTCAACAAGATTGGAACAATAACCATCAGATTCTACAACTATATATAAAATCTAAATACTGCTTCAATTTAGAATCATTCTTCACTGGGCAGGTAGAGGTTTTCTATCTACTTACAACTCTCTAGCAATATGGATTCCTTCAAAATGCACCACGAATTAGGGGGAAACAAATCAAATATCTTAAAAAATAAAATAAAAAAAACCCTAAATTCTCAGAACTTACCGTGGCCTCAAGGAGAGACATGAGATCTAGCTTAAACCGTTTACCTGTCCTTCTCCTTATCTTTCTCGGCAAGCAAACGGAAACGAGAAAGGAATACAACATAGCTCAAGTGAAGAAGAAGAAGAAGAAAAGATAATTACGAAATAAGGGTTTTGAAAAAAAACGGTACCTTTAGCTCAATTTGGGAATTTTCTTCTTCACTTAAATCTCCGAAACAATGGACTCAGATTTGTAGCAAACCAGTGATTGACTCGTTACAGATCTCTTGTCTGTGGGAACTGGGAAGGGAATCTAAGCCGTACAATAAATCGGATCTAAGTTACATGATTGGCTGCCGGTTCAAATACCCGATGGGAATATCCGAGTTGTAAAATGACCAAAACGCCCTCCAGATCCTTGTCTTCCTTTATTTTTCCTATTTATTTGAATATTATAATTGCTTTTTTTAGGATTTATCCTCTCTTTTTCAAAGGATTTGATAAAACAGCCATGATTTTATTTACGATGGCTCTTTCTTCCCCTCCTTGTTCTTCTCTACGTCTCTGCTCTCTCTACGTTTTTAACACATCTCGATTACCCCTCTCTTCTTTACGTCTTTGCTCTTCTCTACGAAACTACTTGGTGCTCTTCTCCTCCAGGATTGACAACGTTCACTTAATGCCCTTATACTTTTGCTCCCCCCCCCCCCCCCCCCCCCCTACAGGATTATTGACATGGTATTGTGGGGGCTGTAGTGTGGATTCAATTTCTTTCATGTGGGAATCATCGTGTATGACTTTCATGTGAGTTTTGAAGGATTTGGGTATTTCATGTGACTTTCTTTTTTGTGGGTAGCCACTCCAGCCACGTACTTCAAAGAAATGAGAAGGTAGTAGTAGTATGGCATATTGGAAGGTGATTTCTTCTTCTTTATTACTTTCTTTTTTCATGGAAAAAACTAGTATTCCTGATTTTGTTAGTAGCTACCTAGCCAGGCCAACAGATGAAGTTATAATAGCTTCCTGTGAAGAAGAGAGAGAGACAGAGAGAGAACATGTTTTGGGCTGCAGGGTTGAGCTTTTGATAGCTTTTTATTTGGTTAACATTTTTTTTTTTATATAAGTGACAACTTTTATTGGAGTTGCCTAAGGATGACATGTAAAAAGAATTCTAGGTAAGAATTTTTCTCTGAATGATGAGCAATTAGTTATCCATTCAGGTTTTCTTTTTATAGGACTTCTACATTCAGTTTGATCTAACCGACATTGATGATCAATGTATTGATGGTTTAAACCAAGCCATTAGAGATGAGATGGGAGTTGCTCGGTTTTTAAACCTTTAAAATGGTGAAACACGCCTTGATGGCTGGAAATGGAAAAAGAAGTTTCCAAGTTCTAATGGAAAGAAAACGACCAACAGTTGTAAGGTAGAAAGAAACTATGATGGCAGTTCTGTATGATCAAAGAACAAGAAGGTGGCTGAAATGTGTTGTCCCAAATAGCAAAGCAAGTGGTAGAAGTGCAATTAACTTTGTTAGGAATGATAAGGAAAGATTGTTGCGCAATTTGTAGCCCTACCACTTTGTAGCCAGGCCACCCAGAAGAAATTTGTAGCCCTACCACTTTCATCGCATTGGATTGCATAAAAAATTTAGGAATTTTCCGCTTGCTTTTTTTGAAAGTATGTGAGTACATAATGCGTATCTCCACCATTTAACTCTTTATGTCTTATATTTCTCAAGTGTTCATAAAAATCCTTATTATACTGACGAAACTTTCCCAATTTCCAAGTTCTCTCTTTGAAATGCTTAAGTCAAATCTTTCATAGTTTTCGACATTTGTTGATTTCATTTCATTTTCATCCTTTTACTTGGGCTAACGAGTTTGTGACTATGAGTATCACTAAATACTTTTAACTTTCCATTTTCCACACCATTTGTCACACGTAGGCCGCATATAAGTTTTACAATCACACTTAATTGTAGAGCACCTTCTAGCTATCTTATCAATCTCTTTATTATCATTAGTTTCATCCATAATAGTCTTCTCTAAAACATCATCATCTTCTTTAGTCATGCCAACATATTTTCCTTGGTGTGAGCAACTCAATAATATGCTAGTAACACCATTTGATTGTCTTGTCTTTTCCATACTTTGAATACAAATGCATAAACCTTTTTTTCGACCATAATCTCGTAATATGTTTTTGCTTCTTCCATCGTCTCAAAAACCATTCCCACATATAGTGTTTTTGATTCTTCCATTGTCTCAAAAACCATTCCCACATATAGTGTTTTTGATTCTTCTAAATCTTTATTCGGACTCGAAAAATTACATCCATCACCTATAAAATTCAAGTTAATGAAGTTATAATTATAATTCACAAATGATGAACAAAACAGACAAATAAAATATATAGACTAGAATTGAATATGATGGTATCCCAAAATTTTCTAATGTACAAAATTCTATCTGACCAATGAATTTAAAAATAAGAACTTACAAACATCGTTGTTTGTATTATGCATTTGGTTTCAATTGTGAAGCACTCTCTAAATAAGATTGAAAAAAGTTAGGTGAAGATCACATCTAGCTTTGCCACCCATATATATGCCCTAATATTTATAGTACCTTTCTTGATATGAGTTTACTTCATCTCTTCTAGATTACTAATTTATTTTGAAGTCAATCTAAGTTTTATAGGATAAATTTCTCAATGATGCCTTTATCACCATCTCATGGTTTAAATAATTATTATAAATTTCATATCTATCTAAACACTTCTATCATTTAGAATACTAGTCTTGAACTTAAACTCTTGTAAGTTAATCTAATTCTTATAAGATTAATATATGAATCTTAATAGACAATGATTTTATGGAAATTCATTTCATACCATATTTTTTTGTGCAGAAATTTCATTATTGCATCAAGGAACATGATTCATAAGACTTCATCATGATGACAAATTTAGAAATCTGTTTACATTCTACACTTGTTATGAAAAAGCACAGTTAACAAGTTTCTCACTGTTTCTAGTTAGAAGACACTTTTACTAAAAAATCCAATTTCAGAATTCCAGTTCTAAAACTGCTAAGAGAGACAAACTAGCCTAAGATAGTATCTAAGTGAAAGAATATTTTATTTACCGTTAGAATCAACGACCGGGGTATAAACCGGCCTACTTAATGGACCAATAGTACCCTGCCACATCAGATTTCCCATAAAAACATTAAGTGCTAAAATCAATGACCTAGTCAGAACAGTGACATACAACCGGCCGTTATTTCCAGAAGTTATAGTGAAAGATTTATCGAACGAACTAAGAACCTGAACCCACTTGAAATGAGCATTTCAGCGCGATAAAGAGTACAATTCTCCTTCAGAATTAGATATCTGCTATACGGTTTTCAAAAATAAAAAGAGTCAATCTAACATAGTTCCTAAAAAAACTTAAAAATTGCTTGTTAAATATAAGAATGAAGGAAAAGAAAATTAAGATCTTACATAAATACCTCCCTTACACCGATGCATCATGGGAATTGAAGTGAAAAAACAACTTGTTATATTCTACTTACAACCTTGTCTATAACCCCATTCATTAAGAACCGATCCGGCACTTCAAATGCATTTTCCGAGCATAGTATAGGCAAAGAGACCACGGTTTTTAACAGTAATATAAACAGATGAACTTTCTGTGCTAAATGACATCCCAATTATTTTATGGTCCTCCATATCAGATCCAAATAAAATATCAGCCTTAGGCTCGAAATTTCCGCTACCTAAGAAATCGATCTTCAAAACTCGGTTTCTGCAACTAAAAATATCTGAACATACAAAAACTTCATATGAAGTAATTTTGCAAATATATATATTTGGGGAATTGGGTCTTGAAGTAGAAAATGAGAAGACAAAGTGACAAAGCGTCATACCTTTCCTCTCCCACCATGAACACGAGCCGTTGCTGGATTACAAGTATAATTCAAATGTAGAGTCCAAGACAGGGATCCATTGCTTTCAAAAGCATAGAAATAATTCTCAGAACAAGCATAGACCTTTCCGTCTTCTCCGCTATGGGTTTTGATAGTCTTCGTGAAAATTTAGGAGATGGGTTTTGGTCTGAGAATGCAATAGATGAGAATCCCGGACAAGAATAGGAAACACACAAAATTTGAAGATCAATGAATAAGGGTTTACCTGGAAATAAGGCAAGGGTTTCGGCGTAATTGCAGGATTCTAGGGAAATGAATGGAAGTAATTGGTAGATGAAGAGAAGAGTTTGGATCTTAGACATTGTAGAGATTGTTAGAGAAAACAAAGTCAGGGTTTTTTGTAGGATTCATTTCTTTGCTTAATAAGTAACCGCCACTTCTTTGGAGGGAATTATATTACACTTTTTTTCTCCAAATAATTAAGCGGAAAAATAATGAAACTACTTTTTTTTTTTCAGAGAAAAAGAACAAGAACAAGGATAGAAACCTTTTTATTAGAGAAACAAAGTTACATAATTGATAGTTTTTCGCATATTACTCTTGCACACAGAAGTAAACGAATTAGTTTTCATTTAATCCGGGAGGAGTAGGGGGCCCGTCGCACTCAGTACACGGAGCTTTTACACAAACACATGGTGGAATTGGCGCCGGATCATGATGCTCCTCGGCTTCCTCGTTCAGTCTCTTCTTCACTTCAGGAGTATTCAGCTGTCTAGGATGTAACTGATACATAAGATGTTTTCTCGTACCAAGTGCATTACCTGATTGCACAAGGTCAGCAATAATATATGTTAGAATCATGCAGAATAGGATTGTATAAAAAAAAAAAAATTTGTTTATGGTTAAGAGTAATTAATGGGTTCTTAGTTAAAGTGATTACCAGGCAGTTCTTGAGCAAGAACTGAGAAGGGATTGAACAAAACGGAAGCAGCAGAGAGAATGCAGAGAATAAGCCAGAGCAGCTTCATTCTGAAAAACTAGTGTTTTGATTTGATTGTCCATAAAATTCAAGTTTTATTTATAGATCACGAGTATAAACATGATATACGACCACTTGTTTGGGTTTATAATTGTAAAGAAATTTAGTAGATTTATAAATATAAAACAAAATAGTCTTCATACTAATAATGAGCTCAAAGTCAAATTATTGGCTAGATTAGTCAACACTTTGACAAATCAGTCCAAAATATCGGCGGCACGCCCAATCCCATTCAATCTCTTCTAGAAATCAAGGGGAAGAAAGATAGTAATAAAGAGGCCTATTTTCTCATAGGCAGGAGCACATGACAGCATACACAGAGGATGCCGCATTAATATAAAGCCAATTCAATTAGCACATTGTTTAGATCATTAAGCAGTTTGGAAAAGAGACAACTTATAATATTCTCATAAATTCATAAGAAATGCAAGATTGGTTTCTCAAAGAACCCCTTTACTAAGAAAAGGTTTGTCCATCTGTGTAAGACTTTTCGAAAGCAACTTTGATGAACTCGACAAATCATTATTGCTCGTTGCCGGGCCTTTTTCTTCATCTTCTTTCATTGAATCTTCTACCTGAACCACCATCTTTGGGCAGCAGAGAGTGGAGTATTCAAGAAGGGTGCATAGCGGTGAATGAGTGGGTTAACGATCGTCCCAATCTTAGCCCAGGTGCTATGGTGATAACCAGCTGTAACAGGTGCGTGATACATAAGCTTTAGTAGCTGCAAAAGAAATTCCAAATTGAGAAGTTTTCATTAGTCACAAGTTCTATGAGGGGGGTGGGGGGAATTAGAAAACCAGAGAAGTGGAATGTTCTCTATGATTTACAAGCAGTTACTGATTCTCTAGGTTATATATAGACAGTAAGATCATCAAATATAATCACTCCGTCAGGTATATGAAGGAGTTAAGCTGAATCTGATTCTTAGGCACAATTACCAAATGCCCTCTAGATCCAGTCATGACACTTTTGTTACTGATAAGAGATATAGAACACAAACCTGCCAGTACATGAATGTCTGAATGAAGTTGCGTTGCCACCTGCAAAATATGAATTTGAGTCATGATGAAAGTAAAAAAAAAACCCAGAAAAGTTGGGGGAAAAAAGGGAATTTGAAGGAGGGAAAAGGAAAAAGAAATGGAGTGACTGACGAGAGCAAAGAGATGAAGAGAAGAAAGCCAATTCCAATCTCAGCCTGAGAAGACAGAATGCTTAAAGTTGTCGTATTTGACTCCACCCAAATGCAAGGTTCCTCCAAGTATCTCCTAATCACCCAATCAAAAGATTCATTATATCACTTCCATGGTAAAAGGAAACTGAAATTTTAGACTATAACTTGAGCAGTAACGAAAGTTCAGAAGCATATTATCTGTAGCACTAACTCTCGGGAGAAGATGTTACAATTAACCCCACCCCCGGGGTTAATTGTAACATAATTTGGTGCCACATAAATGTCTCACCCAATTTAATGTTTGAAACCCTTGTTGTACCAGAGACAACAAAGAGGTATTAATAAAAAGATGCTTGCAAAGTGATGAGAGCGACGAAAAATAGAAAAAGAAAAAAGATAGAAAAAGGTAAAATCAGAGACAAATATATTTTTATCCATTACAAATAATATTAAAGGGATACAATGCTCAACTTCCTACCTGTACAAGGAGGATCTGCTGAAATTACGCCTAAGAAATTTGGCAACAAGTTCAAGGGCTCGGCATAAAATGGGGAGTAAAGCAACTGCAATCAAGTATAAGACCATTATACTAGTCAAAACAGAGGAGTCTAGTAAATGTTTATAATACTGATGGAAGAACAAAGTAACCAAAACTTGATGTGAAATGCTTACATTTAAGGCAAACATTTGAGGTCACAAAGTTAAGACAGTAGATGAAGTAGATAAAATCTTTTGTCCCAATTATGGACTGGAAGTAAACCTGCAAAGCCTGCATATTCCATGCCCTAGGTTTCTGCAAACATTATAAGACGATTAATGAAAGAAGAACAATAACTACAACGTTCACAAAATATAAAAAGATCCATGAAACTAGACTATGGTTAGAGGTTACCCCATATAGAGAGTACAGGGAATACAAAGATGAACAAGCAGTGCCCATCAAGGAAAGCCTATATGCCCTTTGAGATAGGTGCTTAGGTACAAGTGGAAAAATTGCAAGCACAGCCACAACAAATACCTGAAAGATATAAAACTATGAGCAATAACACTGAAACAGGTCCCATTAGAGACTAAGACTAAGCTTGAAATAATTACAGACTAAGACCATCAAATAATTTAAGCATGAAATGGGTTTGATAACGAACAGGAACGATTATTGATAGTGTATAAAGATGTGTAAGTCTGATCATTGAGCAAGAAGATTATTTAGCATCAGTATAGATTTATTTATGCAAAGAAATAAAATAAAATCATGAGAGGGGTTTGGCTGTACCCAAGCATTGACAGAAAACTGAATTGTTTGTCGATCCCAACGCAGAGAACTTGGATTTGGATCTGTTCTCTCAGAAGTAGTAGAAGTTCTAGTAGTTGACCCTACATTCAATGAGAAAGATTTAAGCAGGAGAAAGTAACTGAAATTATGAATATCCGACATTGTCTTAACCTCTTTAGGTCTATCATTAGATGATCAAAGAATATACCTGAGCTTCTTGCTCGAGTTTGGTCACTTCTAGGAGATGATGACGTTGTAGATGCTGATGATGGTCTTGCTGATTGAGACGGAGTACTGGAAGGCATTGGCTCCACCACAAGATCAGCATCCTTGTTTGCAAAATTCAAAAATTGAAATGTTAACATATGAATTAAAATGATCTATTACTCTCGATAGCCTCCATAAAGATCCAATATTTACTCAAATAGCTCAAGATACCAAGTACGAGAACTTGATTTTCTCTCCAAGAATATAATAATTCATTTAAAATCACATAGACTAATCTTATTCAAATACCTATTGCAATTTCGATACTTTCAACTTCATTTCAAATTACAAAGAAGCAAGAAATCCTTCTCCACCCAAAAGAAGAAGAATTAAAAAAAAAAAAAAACCTAAATCATAAAATCAAGGGTTCTCAAATTCCCAAACTTGTTTAGCAAAACGAAATCTAAATGAAACCTCGAAATCCAAAATGAGAGAAATCCGAGGTGACACTTACTGTTGCCAAATCAATATAAATAGCACAGTAATTTATACAGATTACAAGCAGAAACCCAGAGGCGATTCAAGTATACGAACTCTATCTCTCTCTCCCCAAATTGTTCAAGTAAATAGAGATATCTCACTCAAAACTATACCAAAACAGGTTAAAAAAGAATAAGAAGACGGGACTAGAGAGTACTAACGATGTAGCGCTGATAGAACTTGCGCTTGAAGTGGTCAACAACGTCGGAACGGGCAGCCATGTGAGGAGGGATGAGGATGTTGGACCAGTAATCGGCCCATCTCGGGTCATTTTCATAGTCGTATGCAGAGGCTGCTATCCTCTTCAGCTTCTGCGGATCCTCTCTCTCTTCCCCCATTTATGTTTTCTTCTCACTCTCGCTCTCTCTCAACTCAGTCGAGAAGTTGAAAGAACAATTCCGTCTTCACACCCTTTTAGCTTCTGCCCTCGTCGTCTTACGATGCGGGAAGTGAAACGTTGCCGTTTTGATGATTCAAAATTTTAATTATTTTATTACATTATTTATTTATTTATTTATTTATTATTATTATTATTATTATTATTATTATTAAACATATAATTATAAATTAGCTTACAAAACATAAGAATTTGTACTTTCTTGCTTATTTCTTCTTAATTATATAAGAAAGTATTATTTATTAATTCGATCGAAAGGTTGGGAGGAGCATTTGTAAGTGTGAGATATCTACATAAGCGAAGAGTCTTCATTTATAGGGATATAAATAGCACCTTGTCTCGGACAACCATAGAATGGACGACGACAATCGAGACCTCCTCCATAACGATCCATGCAAATAGACACCCGGGTAAGTTGGAACGTACCATTTTTCTTTATGCAATGAAGACATGGCAAGGAGCCGATTACATGTGCAATCCCTCGATGCAAAACGATCGATTTGTATGATTGATTGCTAGATCGAACTTTCAATTCTAGATAGTTGTAGAATAGTATGATAAGAGATTAAAGAAGAAAAGCTGTAAGTAGCATTGATCTAAGAATCACAAGAAAGAAAGAAAGAAGATAATATGATGAACCTGATTCTTTCAACAATTCGTAAAGATTGAGATGTTTTTGTGCATATTCTACTGCGATGTAGAAGTAATTTTCAGTAGTCATATTAGTGTGATAACCACCGAGGTTCCATCTTATCCTCCAAAACTTCAAATTCGAGATCTGGACTTCAAGGCTTGGCCAAAACCTTTCTAGATTAGCTATGAAATTCCACTGTTCAAGCTGTAAATCAAAATGGTTGTCATCATGTGCGTATACGATACAAATTAAGATGATGAAGAAGCTAAAGCTTTTTATATGAGAAACTTTTTCTATAAATTTTGTTTACAGTGAATCCATCTATCTCAACTGTATATGTTATTTTCACAGAATTACATTAAGATTATATATAGTCAACATGAATGGATCTATTATAAACATAATCTATCTAAGAATTTATTCTTAGTTACCTCTTTGTAGCTAAAACGGTTTTTATTTTTATATGTACTTGGTCGTCCATCAATCGTACGAGGCACAAAGCCATGAATAGTGAAACGTTGTGGGATTGGTTTCCTGCAAGTTATATTTGGTAGCATACAATAGCCATTAGGCCAATATAACGAAAGAACGAAATAACCAAACTCATGTTGACCCTTCACTAAAGAAGAAGACATGCAAAGAAGGACAAGTAAGATCATTTTCTTCCTCAAAACGGATGTCATTGCTTTTTTTTTGTTTTTTTTTTGTAAGTACCTACTAACTACCCAGCACACACACACACACACACATATATATATAGAATAATTTGTAGTACAAATGAAATGATTGGTTAATGTCATGTATTATTACGTACATTCATGTTCCAAGTTATTGTGTTAACCACGCATCACTTGCCAATGAATTCATAGTGGATCGATCAATTTTTATACCATTATATCATATATTATATTAAACTTATATATAATTGAAATAAATCGATCTACTGGAAAGTGAAACTTTTGCACTCTTCTAATTATGGATTCTCTTTTACAAACACTATAATATTGTTAATATTATTGGATACTTCCAACCTTGTTCTCTGTGGTCAACCTCCTTCTCTGTATCCGGGATTACCTGGTATCATAGCCATCGAGGGAAAGTTCTTAGAATCCCTTATTGTTAAGTGATACGGTTCACCGGAAGGTTCTTAGAGTCCCATAAGTCATGTAAGATCGATAGCCATAGCCGAGAATAGGTGCAGGCGTGAAAAATCTGTAAATCATTGATAGTGACGTATACAGAAAACAATCTTACGAAGATAAGCATATACATCAACCTTTGTAGATGACCAACACTGTGTTCAACCTCCAGCGTAGGTGCAGCCCCTTTTAAGAGGGAAGAATCAGAAACGCTAAGGGGAGTAAATAATGTGATCACTCAAATCAACTATGCAAATTTATACCTCCAAACGATTGGAGAACAATTGACCAGGGTAGAAGTAGCTATTAATGGCATGACATCTACTATGATTCCTAAGAAATCAGACACTTCTATAGAGGAGACACCGATGATTAAACCACCAGCACAAGTAGAGATGAATTGGTCATCTACAAAGGCCGCAAAGAGTATGCTAGAAGAACTAACTGGTAGACTCGAAAAATTGGGAGTAAAAGAATCCTAGTTGCATATCTTAAAAGAAACATCAGTAAAGGATACTAATTTTGAAGATACAGAGAATACGCCTCAGACAGCAAAAATTTATTGGAAATCAAAGGGACCAACCAAGTTATACTACCGTCGTCCCTCCCCGATAGATGTAACGTTTGAAGAATCGTGGCAAAACGATCCATTAGCATTTACTAGGAAATCTATCAACGAGTGGAACATATACAAGATGTCAGATTATCAGATCTGCCAAACATCATCTCGCATGATAATGTATGCTGAAGCCTATCGATTCATGAAAGAGGGGTTTGGGATGTAGCAATTGCTCAAGTCATTACCTATGGTTTTTCCGGGCAATTGAAAGGGTGGTGAGATTCAGCCCTATCAGAAGCCGATAGATATAAGAATTGATGGCTTTAAAAGAAGTGATTAAGGTCGAGAACAATGTGCAATCCCAGAAGACAGTCTCGAATGTGGTCAACACATTAATCTATGCGTAGACGCTATTCTTTTGAGGTAATAACAATAACCACGTGGTAAAACCTATGAGCAGTTGATGAGGTTAAAGTGGTAATAAGAATATTCTTCTACGGTATTTACACGCTGCTCTAAAGTAAGAACTAAAACCTAACATCTCATTCATTTTTCTACAAATATGGCATCCTACCAATCGAACAGCTTACAATCATAAGAAACTGTATTTATTCCCTAAAGCAAGTAAGTGTAGTAAACTAGTAAAGTTACAAGTTCGGACTGAAACCAAATATATATATATATATATATAGGTAAGGCATTCCTAATCAACATTTGAGAGTTTTTCTCTGCCGGGGAAATAGATTGCATCTTGGATCGGACAACGGAAGAATCGTTCGGGACAGTCAAGAACTTCTCCTTGACGATTCATGAAGATAGTCAATCCCATGAGTTGGCGTACATGCGCACCATTTCTTCTATTGCACCTAAGACATGGCAAGGAACGAACAATGCGTGCCATTTCTCGATGCAACATCTCCGATTCAAACAGTTGATTACCGGGAAATTCCAGTTCCATATAATTATCAGTTAGTATGACTCAAAATTGATAAAGGAAACAGTAGCATTATTTGAAAAAATAAATATGAAAATTATGCATTATAGAAGTATTGTGACGAATTAACCTGATTACTTCAACAATTCACAAAGATAAACATATTTCCTTGCATATTCGACTGCCGTGTAGAAATAATTTCCACAGTCATGGCGGTATACCCCTCCACCTCTTGTCCATCTTCTGTCCCAAAGCCTTGTACTCCTATCGTCAAGTAGAAGGCTCGGCCAAAATCTCTCCAGATCACTCGAGAAATTCCAATTCTTCACCTGTAAATGTCGAAGGTTAATGTTGATAACACACACACAATACAAAAACTAACAAAAAATATTAAGACTTTTCCATTTCCTCACATCCTTATAGGGGAAATGGTTTGTGTTCCTAAACGTAGGTAACTTGCCATCGTGTGTACGAGGTTCGAATCCATTGATTGTGAATATTTGTTGTACTGGCTCTCTACATGTAGTACATTCTTTCGTACAATAGCCATTCGGCCACATATAAAGAGAGGACGAAAGAACTAAATTGCTCTCGACTTTTGACCAAAAACGGACACATGTAAAGGAGAACAACTAAGAGTTTCTCCATCACAAGCAGCATTACTTGTTTTCTAGCTAATCCCTTTTGCGTAACCATTGAATGATGAACGCACATTCTTTATATGTACATGTTACACTAATACTGATTAAGAATACTAATAAACGTACAAAAGAAATTGTAACAATTGGTTAATACCGAGGGATTTTACGCTAAAACTCGTTTTTATAGTCTACATATCAGCCATCATACCGAACCTTGTATGCGGTTGCCGGTTGGCTATTCTTCCTCCCTATAAGCTATTACTTCAGATACTGTCCTCTTAATTTATTGGCAAGTGATTAGCTACTGTCTTTTGACAAACGCAACTACTAAGTAAAGAAGCTATATATATATTTGCTATAATCTTTATCAATTAATTTTTACCCTTAATTATTGATCTTCCTTCGACCGATTCAGACACGACACAACTTTTGATCTTAATTAAGGTATGATTACGAGATTGATCATTGTAACAAAGACAAAAAGGGCATGAAGCTAACCGGGAGGGCCGAGGCGGTCATGTAGGTCTAAGTTAGAAACTTTTTAATTATCTTTTCACTTCTTGTTTGTGTATGTTAAGATTGTATTAGTATGAGGATTAAGCTTTGCAAATATGAGAATGATAAGTGTTTAGGAAAAAGAATTAATGAAGCAAAAACATGTAATATTCAATAACCTTTTACCCGTAAAAGGATTACAAAAATATAATGACATGCCTATATCAATCAAAACATATGAATAAGTGGAAATAAATTTTCAAGAAATTTACAAAGAAAAAAAAGTCTTGATCCATTTTCTGTTCAGTTGTTCCATAACACAGATCGATTTACGGGAGGTGCAAACGAACTCCGATGCTCGAACTCTCTACTCCTCTGCTCTCCAGATTCTCTGCTCCTCCAACTACTCTGACTTCTGCTCCGATCAATATATTCTGAACTGTAATCTTGACTTCCAAATGCCATCCTTTGAAACATTCGAATTTGGGCCGATTGTTGAGCCGAATCAAACACCCCGCTTTGACCCGGTTTCACCCCGTTATCAATATCCGTCGTATCATCTAAAGAGTCTAAGGCTCTCACCACCTATGAACCATAGAAGAAGAATATATTTTAATTCTTTGAAGCCTTTCTTTCGAAATTAGGAATAAGTGTTTATGTGTACACGGTGATGTCAGCATAAATTTTACCTGACTCATCCGAGGCCGTTTTATTGCTGAATGGCGGACACAAGCTGCTGCTGCTTCTATCATTCGGAACATCTCAGAGTCGACATAGTTATTATCTAGCTTGGGGTCCGCCAACTCTTCGAACCTTTCGTCTTCTAGAGCTTGTGCAAGTAAGGGTCGAGCCTGAACCATAGAAATAAATTATGTTTGGTAGGATAAAAAACATTACATTATTTTTATTTTCATTTTTAATTTAGTATAAAGTCCAAATTAGGTCGAGGGATATGGCTTACCCATTCAACTAGGCTCTCATCACCTAAGGGTTGAGAGGAATCAACAGGCTTGCGACCAGTAATAAGCTCCAAAAGTACAACCCCATAAGAATAAACATCGGACTTGTCGGTTAATTTTCCACTAGTTGCATATTCCGGAGCCATGTATCTGAAATTCAGACATATGGGTTCCATTCATTACAACTTCGTTTTAAAAAAAAAAACACACACACACAAGCATTGGAATGAATTCAGTTATCAATTCTTTGAAGATTATGTATACATACCCAAAGGTTCCCATAACACGGGTAGTCACGTGTGTATGTGTGTCTGATGCTAACTTTGCAAGCC
Source organism: Coriaria nepalensis (assembly GCA_027186245.1). Lineage (NCBI taxonomy): Eukaryota > Viridiplantae > Streptophyta > Magnoliopsida > Cucurbitales > Coriariaceae > Coriaria > Coriaria nepalensis. Next base: position 7,760,458 of record CP114496.1, on the reverse strand, counting down.
CGAAATCAGCAACCTGTAATTAGTAAAAGGAGGATGGAAAATTCCATAAACAAATCTCTAGAAATCAGAAGACTCGGAAGGAAAAAAGCATGCCAAGTTTGATTTTAATTTTTGGACAAGATCATCCAAGTAGGATGAATCAAAATGTTTTTACGAGAAATTTTTTAGATCTGAAAAGTACCTGAGCTTCAAAGTTGCCATCAAGCAGGATGTTTGACGACTTAATATCCCTGTGAATAATGCGTGGATGGCCTGATAATACAATGAAACAACCTATTATGAGAGAGAGAGAGAAGAAGAAGCGGGAAGAAGAAAGAAGAGGAGGATTAGAGATAAGAAAGAGACTCACAGTCTTCGTGCAGGTAAGCAATTCCACGAGCTGCACCGGCAGCAATTCTAACCCGAGTCGCCCAGCCTAAAATGGGGCTGTTTTCACCTGCAAAATGCACATAATTTCACATAAATGATCAGACAGAGTAAAGTAATGATTCCACATTCCACACTTTTGTTCTAGTAAAAAGACTAAAGGGTACATTTTGACGAGTGATTGAACCAAGAAATTTTGGATGAACTGTGTCAAGTTACCAAATATCTCCAAAATTTGAACTATTACTAAAGGGGTCCAACAATGTAAATCAAGCATTGTGAATGCTAACAAACAGGAGTTAAGTAAGATTCCTTGGACCCTAATTAAATTATATAGGCATTTGAGAACATTTTGGGATGACTCCATAAATGTACCCTAAGAACTCATTTCTTTATCAAACTCAAAGAGTAGATATCTTACTATGAAGATGGTGATGAAGAGTATCGTTCTGAACAAAATCATACACAAGCAATCTCTGATACTCGGAAATGCAATAACCGACCAGAGAGACCAAATGGCGATGATGAACACGGCTAATAATCTCGACTTCTGCTCTGAATTCCCTTTCCCCTTGTCCACCACCTATTTTGAGCTGTTTTACGGCTATTTCTCTTCCATCTGATAGGGTGCCTTTATATACACAACCAAACCCACCTTCCCCCAAAAGTTTGACTGGTGAAAATCCACTTGTGGCTTCTACTAGTTCTTCGTAGGCAAATGCTCTCGAATTATTACTTACTCCTCCTGCCTCCGATGAAGAGTACACGTATTTTTCGCTAGCAGAATGGCTTCCTATTAGGGGAGATGGTGATTGAGATTTTAGAAATATTGAATCTGGAAAGCATGGATAGATTTGTTAGTATTGCATCTTGGGCCTCCCTTTTTTTTTTTTGCTAGTACCATTTCATTCAATTGGAATGATACTTGAGGAAAAAAAATAAGAAAATTAACGAAAGTGGGTGTCCTGAATTATGGATCCACGAGTATGAAAGTTAGATTCCAAGATTGTACATTTCGGCCAAGTTTGCCTAAAAGCTTTCAAAACCCAGTGTGGATTTCATTTAATAAACTTTTTCCATACTCTTAAATAAATACATAATCTAAGACTAAAAATCCAGTTTTGGAAATTGAGTTCTAAAACCGCTACGCCAAACTGATGAACCAAAGGTAGAATTCCATGGTGCTTTCAAGAAAATTTTTGGCATTAATATGAACTATTGTAGGGAAATCAGAGAACAAGATTATCAGCTAATAGTTGGGCAAAAAGGCGAACAATACCTGAATTTTGGGAGGAGGAAAATGGAGAAGGCACATTGTAGGGAATATGGTACAACCCTTTTCTCCTCTTTCGTTTTTGAACAAACCAAACAGAAAATACAACTAGACTGAGCAGTAGAACCCCAAACACAGTAGCAATGGCTGCATATGTTCCAGGGCTTAACCCTCCTTTTTGTGAAGGCGATCCTACATTAGTACCAGTGGTTGTTTTTGCAGTTGGTTTTTCAGGAAGATCAGAAGATAAAGGCGAGTTAGAAGGGCTTGCACTTGATGAATTGCTTGGAGAAGCAGGAGAAGAGCTTGGAGGTGGTGGAGATGATGAGGGGACCGAAGGAGGAGGTGATGGCAATGTGGAATTAGGAGGTGAGGGTGAAGGTGGTGGTGGTGGTGCAGATTGAGGGCTTTGCACAGGAGGTGGAGGAGATGTTGACTTTTTTGTGGGTGGAGGAGGGGAAGAGTTTGAAGAAGGTGGTGGTCTAGAAACATCAGGTGGAGGAGGTGAAGCAGTTGGAGAGGGTGGTGGGGTGGCAGCAGGAGGAGGGGGGGTGGGGTGAGGAGGTGGAGAATCGAGTGGTGGTGGTGGTGGTGGTGGGGGTGAGGGATCGGGAGGCGGTGGATTTGAAGCAGGAGGAGGAGTAATGGATGGTGGGGATGTTGGTGGTGGAGATGGAGGTGAAGGTGGAGGAGATTCTGGCGGTGAAGGTGGGGTAGCAGCTGGAGGAGGGGGTGGCGGTGATGTTTTTGGTGGTGGTGTTTCGGATGGAGGAGGTGAAAGTGGTGGGGAGGGAGGAGGTGGTGGTGATGAAGATTGAGGAGGTGGAGCTGAAGAGCTTGAAGGGGGTGGAGGGGAGGAGGAATCAGGTGAGTTGGCAGTGTTATCAGGGTTTTTCGATGGTGGAGGAGGAGAATCGGGTGGTGGGGAGGAAGAGGAGGCTGAAGGTGGTGGAGATGGAGAAGGAGGAGAATTTGTAGAAGGCGAAGAAGACATAGTAATGAATATCTCAAAAACAAAATGTGGTGGTCCTATTACTCTTTCATTTACATACAAAGAATCTATGAAAGTACAAAAAACAGCATGAATCTCTCTTCAACATCTACAGTTCATCTCCGCATCATATGAACCCATTTCCAAAATGTATTTAGCACACTCTATCATCCTTCTAGAAGAAAACCCAATTCATGAAGGGAGAAGAGAAAAAGGTAAAGCCTTGATTCTCTTCTCTTAATCTGAAAAAACCTCTGCTTCTATCAAACTCAAACCCACCAATCAGGTGAAGAAGAGTCAACTTTCAGCTAAAAGAAGAAGAACAGGACCCAGAATCATCATCAACAACAACAACAACGACAACAACAACAAGAATCACCAAAATGCAGCATTGCCCAGATCACCAAAATTTGAACAAAATTAAACCCAGAAAGTTAGAAAGCTAGAAGAGCTGAAAAGAAAACCCCAAGAAACAAATTCTTACCTCAAATGAGAAGAATTTTTAATTTGGAGCCTAGTGTTAAACAGGCTGGAATTTCCAGTCTTTCAAGCTCAAAGACTACTTAGCTCTAACCCAGAGAGAGAGAGAGAGAGGGTAGGGTGACCATAAAATATGCAAAGGGAAAACGTGGGGACAACATAGGGAGGAGTTAGGACCGATCTTTCTCCACTCCTTCTTGTCACATGGACAGTCCTAAGAGACCACATAACGCTGTAAATCCAATCATTCTGTAATGAATTTTTTTGTTTATACCTGTTTTTTTTTTTCTTACCCCTCTTTTATCGCATGTTCCTTTCCACCCACCAATTAGGCAATAACGGACAATTTTAAGGAGAGACTACTTTTACTACATCTTTTCTCATTTCAAAAAGGGGAAGACAAAAAAAAGGTTCTTTTTTCTTTATGAAGATATCTCATCAAGCGTGAATCATTTCGAATGACTATACGTCACATATTTACATAGCAATGAAAGAAAGTCTAAACTCACCCTTCGAATCTTGATGAAGATCAATTAACAAAAAAAAAAAAAAAAGTGATTTCATTCGTTCTAAGATTAGACTATTATTGTATAAAGATCTTAGATCCAATATACATATTATGCCTCCACCAATTATTGCATTATTTCTTGAATGTTGAAGGAAGATCTGGGTAGAGCCTCATGCCCCATTTTAAAGAGCAAATTCAAAAGAAATTGAACACTAAATTTTGGAACAGCCAGCTCCGATTAACATATATATGTATGTATACATGTACTATATAGATATAATGCAACCATGAACAAGACAAGAAAAAAGAGACACAAAGTCAAAAAGAATAATAAAGAGGCCATGTTATAAGTCAGCTCTCTATATTTTAGATAACATTTCCAAGAAAATCTATTTGATTCCATTCCCACCTTCCCTCATGTAGTTAAGAATGAATGTGTACAATTTAATGAGACTAAGAATAAATAATTAGTACAAGAAAAGTATACATATATAGTCATTACTTAATGGGAACATGGATACTTGTCATTTCTTATTAAAAAATTTCATGCATTACCATAATTTATGTATTATTTATGGTGGGGCTAAATTTATGATAATAAATTTATAATATAGTAAATATATAAATTTTGAATATGTTATATTGAAGCACATATTCCTTAAAAATAGAATATAATAACATAAATTCATAATACTTAGGGCAATATCTTAATTTTAAAGATTAATCTCGAATATTATTTATTCTGATCCTCATTTTTTTTAACGAAAAATCGAACTAAACATGTCTTAATTTTAGTTCAACATTTCATATCATTAAATGTATCATTTAAGCTAAAGTAATACTTTAATATGATATTAGTCTCATATATGTATAAGATTAACTCAATTTACCCTAAATAAACTAAAACCAAAGAAAGGTAATAACATTCACACACAAAAAAGGTCTCAAATTCAGTCTCATTTCTTATTCAAGCTCCATACAGTTCTACCTTCACTTTTTGGTTTTTCCAAAACCCAAACAAATTCAATGATAACTAAGATCAAACCTACAATACCTCCCTCCATTTCCACCCCATTCCTCCTCCTCTTCCTCTGCACCTCTACTATAAACCCACCACAAAAGATTGCTCAAAGAATTCCCATCATCGAATCCATTCAAACTCCTAATCCGCTCCAAAGCCTTGTTCTTCTCATAAACCCCTTCCAAAGCGTACACAAACCCTTTCCACCCTTCTCCGACCCCTTCCCTCCCTAAAGCCGGCCATGTCCAATCCACAAGCTCCTTCACATACCCTTTTTCCGAAAACAAAGCTTCACTAATCGGCAACAATGGGAGCAACTGAATACCGAGCCTACACTCTTTCCAATCCGGAGGAGCAAACCATAACCCACTATCCCTCTTATTAGCCCATAAAACACCCACCACTCTGTTCTCTCTTACAAACTCCTCATCGTATATACTATAATCCCCTTCCTTCACTTGCCACCATGTTTGAGCCGAATCAATCTCAAAGGCCGTCAGCATTGACCCTAGAGCGGCTAGATGGGTATCTCCATAAGCTAACCCCATTAAAGAAGCAGAATAGTAAGCATTAACCGCTTCACTTGTGCTCTCTTGATTCCTACCGTCTCCAAATTCGGTTAACCCACCGGCCCATGAATGCAATTTATACAAATCAAAGCATCTCAAACGAGGATAATTTGAATTTGAATTAGACTTTCTACCCAAGTTCATGTAATCTGCCAATAAAGAATAAGCTTGGGGCCTATACTTTCTTCCCCATAAAGAATCGATTTTTGCCAAAACGGCAATGCCATAAACAAAGTAGCCTAGATGATAATGATGATCATTATAAATTCCAAACCCGAAATCAGCTCCTGAATCAACCGAGCCTTGTTTGGTTACAAGTCCACCCCATTTCCCATCATAGAGAAACCCATTTCCATTAAAAGTACCATCTAGCCAAGGCTCAATAGCTTCTTTCAAAAAGTTCGTAACTTTAGGAATCACTTCATAAAAGCTTACTTCTTCAGCAATCAAGGCCAATCTTGCTGCTCTTGCAATCAATTTACCATAAAAGTAGGACGCTTTCGTCTCGATTGTAGTAGCATTTAGCCCATCAACATCATTTCTGAGTGCAGATATAATCTCGTCTCTATTTTCTTCTCTAACACCTCTAATTGAATGCCAAGTTATAGAAACAGAGTCTGGTTTTAAAGCCCATGAATCTCCAATCACACCCACTAAATCTCCATCTATACTTTTATACTTAAAATCCTCTAAAACCGAAAATTCAGAATCGATATTACCTGATGAAAGGAGACGAAGATGAAGAGGGTGAGCTAGCATGAGCAGATTTCCAGAGCCTCTCTTTTCCCATTTGTATCTCAAAGAAAAGGGTATAGTGAAATGAGCGTCGCCTGAAACAGGGTAACAAGAACTATGCCGGTCAAGGATTTCTTCATATCTCAGGTTCGAATCTGGCAAAATGGCGATCCGGATTATCCCGGAAAACCCGTCGGAAGTCAAGGAGGAAAGGCTGGGGTTCGTTAAATTAATCGGATTAGAAGTGTAGATGATCCATGTCTGGTTGTTATTGAGATTGACTGTAAACTTTGTTCGAGAACGGTTCGGAGAAAGCGATAAGATCGCGTGAATGGTGGAGATTGAAATTGATGTGATAAGGGAAACTTCGCAGGTGAGGAAGGGGCTGCCTCGAACGAGGAAGAAACGGAGATGGGAAGAAGGGAAGTCTAGAGTGACGCTTAGATCGGAGAAGGAAGATATTATGTGAGAATTATGCGAAGAGGCAGAAGAGGAGGACGAGGAGATGGTGAGATCAGCGTTGAAGACTTGATAGAGGAAGGAGGAATTGGCGAAGCGAGAAGGGTATGAGAGAGAAAGGGAGGAGAGAGAGGGTTTGATGAGGTAAGGGTGGATGTATTCAGGCTGGTCGCCATTCTTAAGGGTGAAGTTTTGGAAGAAGGAATTGGTGGGGAGAGGGGAGGAGAGGAGGTGAGGGGAGAAGAAACGGGAAGGTTCAGGGAGGACTGTGGATTGTGTTTGCGGGAAGAGGAATTTTTTGGACGTCATAGCTAAAGCTTGAGGCAGAAGCAGAGGCAGAGGCGGAGATGGTGGTTTTTGTGGGGGTTTATAATAATGAAGGGGAGGAGGAGGAGGTGGTCGTTGTTTTCTTGAGGCTAATTTTCTGAAACTCTTGCTCATTAAGTTTTTGACGTTTCTTGCTACTTTCTTCAACATTTTTGTCGGTTGGATATTTTTTGTATATATATTTTTATTTTTTAATTAAATAAAAATATAAAATAAATGGGGATTGAGGAGAGAGATGGAGTTGATTAGTTAAGGTTATTAGGTGGACAGAAGATGAGAGGAAATAGAGGGAGGAGGGTTGAGTGTGTGTTCTTTAGATATGGGAAGCATTGTCCTCCAAGAATTGCGGAAGTGGAGGAAGAGAGTTTTGTGTGTTTGGTTGATGGGAAAATTTGATTGGAAGTGAAGTTAAAAGGGTTTGTGATGAATTTGAACATCCATTTTTTGAAGAAAATGATCTAGTGTTGATGCGTGTTACTTTACCTCTAAGGAACGAATGAAGTACTACGTACTCCTACTTTTTGCTTTCTAGTTTTTAACGAAGAATCTAAAAAAAACAATATGACTTTTCAAATGTCTTACGTAAGATGCTTCCCATCTCGGGGGGGAAACCAGAAAGGACAAAAGCCAAACCTACAGTGATGACGTGGCTGACTATGTGTTGTTTTGAAGAAATTCGTTAACGTTGATCGAATTCAAGACTTCCTAATCCTATGTCGAAAATTCGGAGTAATATCTTCCTACAAGCACAAAGGGCATGCATGGGCAACAAGCGATGAGTGAATGATATCTATCCCCACATGCACACCACCACTTACGGGGGAGTGTTAAGGCCATGAGTTTTAAAATTAGGTTTCTTAGAACCGTTTTACTCATCAAACGAAACCTAAAGAAATATACTATTACAAGCCAACTTGATAATGCAATCACGTAGGGTTTGAAAACTCCAACATATCCTCATCAAATCACTCGATAACAAAAAAAAAGAGGACAATTACTCACCCAGAAGTCCTAGATAACTCTATTGACTCCTTCTCATCGGATATAAAATCCGAGCTATTTTCCGTAACTTCTATGTCGTCTTCTTCACGAGGAGCAACATGATTATCAATCTTAAACAATTCATCATCTTCTACATTAGCAAACATGTCCTTAGACTCTCCTTTCACTAGCTTGACCACCTCAACCATGGTTGGCCTTCTCTCTCGCTGAATTTGAGCACAAACTAGTGCAACAAGAATAACCCTTTTCACCTCTTCCCTTACATACTTCCCATTCAACCTAGGATCCACCATTTCATCAAACTTCCCCTCACATGCCAATGGCAAGGCCCAATCCCCAATCATTTGTTTCATTGTATCACTCACTCGATCTATCGGTCTTCTCCCGCTTATAAGTTCGAGAAGGAGAATTCCGAAACTATAAACATCACAATTCTCAGATGCTTTTCCGAACATAGCATACTCCGGAGCAATATAACCAAGTGTGCCCTTGACTTTTGTCGTGACATGTGTGACACCGTCTGGGATAAGTTTTGCAAATCCGAAATCAGCAACTTGAGCTTCGAAATCCTGGTCTATTAGTACGTTATTAGCCTTGATGTCTCGGTGAAGGATATGTGGGGTTGCTTCGTTGTGAAGGTACCTAGAATGGTTGCAAAATCACTAGAAATTGTTAGGGTTAAATTATAAACGAGTTAGTAATGTTACATGTTGGTACTTACGCTAGTCCCTCTGCGGACCCGATTGCAATTTTCATCCGACGTTCCCAATTAAGGAGAGATTGAATCGAGTGGCGGCCGTGAAGATGAGAATGTAAACTCAGATTGGGCATGTAGTCATATACAATTAAACGCTCTCGGCCTTCAGCACAATAGCCCTGCAGACTTAGAAGATTCTTGTGCTGAACTCGAGCTAATATCTCAACTTCAATGGAAAACTCGAGATTCGCCTTGTCGCTCCATGCTTTCAGTCTCTTCACTGCAATCTGGAGAGACATATCTCTTTCATAGCGAATTCATACAATTCCTCAAATAGGTCCCCTAACAAATAACTTTGTAAGGTCTTTACACATTAGCTTAACATCATGTTAGAGTGGTGATTGATCTTAGTTTACTTTGTTTGAACTTGGTAGAGTTGAACATTGGACAAATGAAGGGGAACTTTTACTATCTCTAAACGCCAGTTTTGCTGATTAACGACGCTAAATTTAACCAAATCGAGCGACTAATGTAAGATTAAAAGTTCATTACTTGTGATCCATCCCGAAGCTGACCCCGGTAGACACTACCAAATCCGCCTTCTCCGACCTTGTTATCATAACTGAAATTGTTAGTCGCCCGTTGAAGCTCCTTCAACGTAAAGACCCTCCACGTTTTCTGGCCGTCTGTATTCTTCTGATCTCTTGTTTCCCTAAAAGCGATCAAAAAGAGAAAAAAAAAAAAAAAAACACGTTCCAACTTCAAACATGCATGTTCATAATTGTGTGATACATTGATCAGACAAAAGGGTTAATGTGAAACGAGTGATATTGTTAACTTACCGGTCCGAACCAGCTCCACAGCACAAGGTTGCGAAAAAGGCCATATGCCCCCTCAAAAAATGACAAATTAAAAAAAACCCCACAAAATGTTCTATTCCTTACACCTAGCTATAAGCTTCTTTCTTATAGCAGAGAAGGAGAAAGGGGAAAGAAGTAGGGTTATATCTTTTGGGATCTTTACATAAACAGACATGAATGGCGCTTTGATGGATGATCATAAGAAACAATTAGCCGGCAGCTTCTATAATTTTATTTAATTATGGGAAAATTATCAAATCTCTTGTATATCTTATCATTAATTAATTGATATTATGATTGGATCTCTCAGAGTATGATGATTTATCATTAGATCCTCACGAGTTATTTTAACCTACAAAATAATCAAGTCAACAGTAGAAGCTTTGGTCAATGTTTTCATTTAACTAGAAATATATATGGGAAAAGATGTTTTGAATTATAAAAAGTGTAAATATGGTATCTTGCATAAACAAAAACGTTTGACTGGTATTGAAGCAAACTTTAGGGGATCCAACGATAAATAATCAAACTATAAGAGGTCCAATCGTAATATCAACTAATTTGGAAAATCTAAATATAATCTACCCTTTTTAGTTTATAGGTCGTGTAGACGTTAACGATTTGACTTTCCAATTAATAAATTCTTTGATTAATTCAATTAAGAGATATAATAATATTACTGTTTGGCCCCATAACGTTTGCAAACTTGTTATTTTATCATCCCCACTTGCAAATTTTGAAATTTTTTGCGCCGAATAAGATAAATAAATTAGACTGACAATTATAATAAGATTGATTCTAGCATTGCATGTCATAGTTCAGTTCTCCAGCTAATCAAGAACAAATCTAACAGCTTTGTGAGGTATTTTCATGGTAGAGGTTCTTGTGAATCACCTAGGCGAGACAAGTGAAGATACGCATCAGTGCCGTATCCTTCCATAGATATAATCTGCAGATCCCCACCGAAATACCGAGCATACAATCGACTAATTGGAAGCCCGTATCCATACCCCGCCATGGTAGTGACCGGGTGATCAAGATCATCCAACGGATTAATCCTCGCCGTAGTATAAAGATACGTAAATATTTTCGAAAGACCGCTTCTTCCTATCCCTCCCCCCTCATCCGAAACCTTAATGGTCACGTCCTCATTCCCCTCCGCTACGATTATCCTAATAGGCGGTGCAACCTTGTCTGAATCCATGAACCGCTCTTGCACCACGCGCAATGAGTTCTTAACCAGCTCGAAAACCATAAGATGGAGGTGGGAAGGAACGTATGGAAATGTGAAATGCGGGTCCCCGTAGATGTTAACATTAGGAGCAGTTCCGTACTCGCGAAAGCAAACAGCACGGGCATCCTCGCTGGCGTTCCGTGCCACCTCAACAGGAGACATTTTCGTGTGAATGTACCCGATGCAGTGAGGCGGTGGGTCCGGATTGTGTAACTCCACATGTTGCCCGATAAGCATGCGGATCCCAATCCTCGACATGTAGAAACGATCCAGAAACTGATGGATTTCGTCGAGTAGGTCTTCTTCGTAGACGATCTCAGGATTCATGATCATGCCTTTCTTCAATTGTTGGACACCTAGAGCCATTGTCGGGACCACATTGTTGTGTCTCACCTATTTATTTTTTGAAAAAAAAATGTAAATTATATTGTAACAGTATGAAAAAACTACATCAGAGAGATCAAAGTTCGATTAACCGTTGAAAGTATTATAAATGACACAAATATAATTGAAGTAACCATGTTGTTGTGTCTCACCTTGATTGCCTTTATCATTTCCGTGAATTCCTTCTCGTCTTGCGAGTTCTTGATCTCAGGGAACGACCGAAGATCTCGAAAGGAATCTAAGTACCATTCTCGGACCTTTAAAACAGCGGGCTTTTCTGAGAGTCCGTAAGGTAGAGTTTCGAGCTCAATAGCTCTCCGGGCGATTCGGATGGGGAGTTCCTTGTGGAGGAAGGCAGCGGAGATGAGAAGATGGCGCTGGGTGGGTTTTGATCCGAACTCCATCATGTACCGCAAGCTGACACCGGTTTGTTTCATGCAGCCCCAGCTTCTAACCTCGTCCATTATCGTCTTTGAGAAAGAGTCTGAAAAATTCTTAGCTGCCATGGGGCTAACGATCTCCAACTCTAGACATAGATTTTGCTTATAAGAGCATGGGAGAGTGTGTTTGAGGACTAGCTATCTAGCTACTACGACACATTAAGTCAATACATATGTAGCAGCCACCTTGTTCATTTTGCTTACTATTGGATCACAGTTGAGAAAAAAAAAATTTACCTACACTGTTAAATAGTAGGGCCCTTCGAAAGGAGTCAAAAGGTGAATACCAAATCTTGGTCAAATTACGTTATGACTTTTGCCAAGCTTTTTAAAAGGCCCTTCGAAGGTGATCAAAAGGTGATTATGGGACATCAATTGTAAAAAAAAAAAAGAAAAAAAAAAAGGGAAATTGGGTCCAAGAGATTGCAATATTATAACGTCATCGTCTCTTATGATCGAACTGCCAAATCAGAAAATTGTGTCCCATCATATAATTTTGTATCAGCTAAGTACCGATCAAAGAGATGGTTATTGCTAATTCAGATTTGTGACATGTAGACTCTTTCTAATTCGTTAACACATGATGTTTGCAGTGCAAATTAGCGCCAAAAGGCAATGTTGTCAAGATTGTACTTAATTTGAAAACCTTCACCCATAAAACTTTGCCAATAAGTTTGTGATTCTTGTAATGATTCTATCATTACTCTCTAATGCCATGATTACGTTAAGCCGTATTGACTTTCCAATCAAATAAGAAACTATAGATGAAATCCAACAAGCTTTCAAGGAAAACAAACTCACCTCTAGACAATTAGTTGAATTCTATCTTAAGCAAATCCGGGAAAAAATCCGGGACTAAGGGGGCGATGGAGGTGAACCCAAAGGCCTTAGAACAAGCTGATAAAGCTGATCGAGAATGTAGGGCTAGAGCACCAGGATCGACACTGCCTAAGATGCATGGGATTCCTATTCTACTCAAGGATAATATTGCAACTAAGGACGAGCTTGACACCACGGCAGGTTCTTTTGCTCTACTAGGCTCAATTGTTCCTCGAGATGCAGGGGTAGTGACCAAATTGAGAAATAATGGAGCCATTATTTTTGGAAAAGCCTCTGTGACTGAGTGGTCTACTTTTACGATAACCTAAACACCGCCTGGTTGGAGTGCAACTAAGGAAAGGTACATACATATATTTGAATTGTATGTTTAATTGGTCTAATATGATATCTTGATTCGAATTTCGTTCATTTTGTGGCACATAGAATCCTTATGATCCGCAGTTTTCCCCTTGTGGTTCAAGTAGTGGATCAGTTATATCAGTAGCAGCAAATATGGTAGCAGCATCTTTAGGCACCGACACTTCCGGATCGATATTTATGTCCAGCTAGTTACAATGCAGTGGTAGGGTGAAAGGCCAACCAACGGTCTCACTAGCCGAGCAGGGATCATCCCCGCTTCTCAAAGATCTGAAGTTCTCGGGTAAGTGATATTTGCATGTAAATAATATGTCATTTCTTGTAATCCTCTCTATAATTGATCTCGAACGTTTTGGGGGAATTCAAATTTCCTTTCTTGTCTAATGATTCTGCATCAACATGCCTCAAATAAATCACTTAAGCTTATTTTCCTTTTGCTACATGCAGAGCAATTTGTAGAACTGTATCAGATGTTGTTCATGTTCTTGATTCCATAGTAGGCATGGATATTCGTGATGAAGCAACTAGTAGAGCATCGGAGTACATTCCACAAGACGGCTATTCACAATTTCTCCGATCTGATGGACTCAAAGGCAAGAGATTGGGTATCATGAGAATATCTTATTTCGATTTGGATGATCCAAACTTGATTAATGCTCTTGACAATTACTTCCCTACTTTTAGGTACAACATTTACATTTCCTTACTAGTTACACTTACACTAAACATGTCAAGCAAATGATCCGTATGTTGCATATACTCCTTGGAGTTGCTTATAGGCAACATGGTGCAATCCTGGTCGACCATCTTCGATTCCCCGACATCGAATAAGCAAAAGGAAAACAATGAACAATAACTTCTAAAATAAACTTTTCAATCTGAATTTTCATTAGAAATTAAGAGACTAAATACATAAACAAAGATGAAACAAAGTACATGAATAGTTAACCATTAAATGGCCACATTCTAAGCAGAAACAACACTTATAATCACCACACCTCCACAACTTATAATCAAAACAGACAATGTACAGAAAATCAGAAAATCAGAAAAATGCAACCAACTACACTAGTGTTGACCAAAAAGGTGCAAATCGATTTCAAAGCTTTCCAAACTTCACTAGCAGCTTTAACACACTTCAATCAACATATCAAACTTGCTTGAATACAAAAAATAGCCGTTGAGGCTGCCCAACCTAGTTTTGCCTCCCATAGCAGCAACCAAAAATAGAAAAGGCAGATTAGGACTTAACTTGAGTTCCTTTGATCTGATCTGAGTGAAACTTGATCCTGCAAGTTTCAATTGATGTACGGAAGCTAATGGAATAAGAGTCAATGCCAAAAAACATGATAGTAAAAAAGTCAACTTTTTCACTTCCATTGATGAGTGATGCATCATAGCTTCAAACACTTGCAGGGTTCAAAACCGGATTGAATTCATACCTAAAGAGCTCAAGAATTCTCCCGTATGATCTTTGAAAGATGTCATACGATCTTTGATACATTTATGATTATATACTCTGAAAATAAATATTTAATCAGTTAACAAAGTTAATATAATAAAAATTCATTTTATAAAAAAATACTTCCCTTTCTTTCCCTCTCTCTACAATTTTGGAGGATCAAAAATTTTCTCCCTTTCCAATTCCCTCTTCACTTCTGCCCTCAAAACCAATCAATCTGCTTCCAATAATTAAAAGACCCTCTAAAATGAATCAGAAGGTAAATTTTAATCATAAGAGAAAAAGAATCCTTTTGCATCATTCTTCAAAGAACAGCAACAATAATAATAAACAAACAAATAAATAAAAAAGGTCCAATGTAACAATATCATGTCATCTCTCTCTACGAGGAGGTCATAATAAGTGTTTAATGCAATCTTTTTTTTATATATAGACGGTTCAAAGTTTAGGCAGAACCAATTGAGCTTTCCAAATTTCTTTCTCCAAAATGTTTGTAACATCTTCTACTGATTCTATCATTACTCTCTAATGCCATGATCACATTAAGCCGTATCGACTTCCCGATCAAAGAAGCAACTATAGATGACATCCAACAAGGTTTCACGGATAACAAACTCACCTCTAGACAATTAGTTCAATTCTATCTTAAGCAAATCCATGAACTCAATCCAGCATTTAAGGGGGTAATTGAGGTTAACCCAAAGGCCCTAGAACAAGCCAAAAAATCCGATCAAGAGCATATGGCTAGGGCATCAGGATCGACATTGCCTATGATGCATAGGTCGACATTGCCTATGATGCAGAGGATTCCTATTCTACTCAAGGATAATATTGCAACTAAGGACGAGCTTAACACCGCGGCCGATTCATTTGCTCTACTTGGCTCGACTGTTTTTCATATTGCTGTGGTGGTAATCAGATTGAAATACCAAGGGACCATCTTTCTGGGAAAGGCAACCATGACTGAGTGGTCCTCTTATAGGACAACTTCAATACCATCTGATTGGAGTGCTAGAGGGGGTCAACGAAAGGTACATATGTTTTTATTTAATTACTATGTTAAACTAGTCCAATGCACTATCTTCATTCAAACTTCGTTGATTTATTTACAAGGACAGATAAACATAGAGCGGCCGTTTGTTAAAAATGGAATGTCTTGATCTTAACTCTTTTTCTCTCCTCTCATCCCAATTTTGGTTGACTTTTTGTTGCTTGAATTAAAGTGTTGACTTCAATCCATCAAGTTTTGGCATCCAATTTATGACTTGTGGGCGTTGGTTTGACCACACTCTGAGTTGTGTGCTGCAAGTTAGGATCTGTTATGTTCTTGCTTTCCTTTTTGTTGTGTTGCTTCTGCAACTAGGCTTAGATTTGCTATTTCTCTATTCAATTGGACTTGCTCATGGTTTACCACCTCTCCTGAGCCTGTTTGATTGATTTTTGATCAAGGTTGGTGAAGATATCTCATCCTTGGATGCAATGTCTTTAATCAGCCCAAGCTGCTAAAGCAGAATGTTTTTCTGCCTTCAACATACTTTCCAGCAGCCTTACTAGTTTATGTGCTTTAGTTGTTATAATCAAGTGATGCTGTACTTGTAACTTCTTTTTCATTTTTCAGATTAGCAGTATGGCTTCATTGTACTAGCTTTGATGTATTAAGAATTTATATAAGTCAATACCCTAGCTATTTTTATGATATGGAAAAATATTAACAGAAATATAACAATCTGTTTTTTCTATCTTGGACTCTCTTCATCCTCTGCACTTCACAACTCTCCAACACTTCACACACAGAATCCTTACAATCTGCAGTTTTCACCTTGTGGTTGGAGCAGTGGATCAGCTAAATCTGTAGCAGCAAATATGGTCGCAGTATCTTTAGGCACTGACACTTTCAGATCGATATTATGTCAAACAGGGATCATCCCCACTTCTCCAAGATATGAAGTTGTCGGGTAAGTGATATATGCGCGTAAATGATATCTAGTTACTCTTTCATTCTTGTAATTGTCTATAAATGATCTTGCTATCTTTTGGGGGAATTCAAAAGTCCTTTCTTGTCCAATGATTATGCATCAACATGCTTCAAAAAAATCACTTAAACTTATTTTCCTGTTCTACATGCAGACTAATTTGTAGAACTGTATCAGATACCGTTCATGTTCTTGATTCCATAGTAGGCATTGACAACCGTGATGCAGAAACCATCATTGCATCAAACTACATTCCAAAAAATGTCTATCGGCCATTTCTCCCAACCGATGGACTTAAAGGGAAGAGACAGTGGGTATCATAAGAATTCCTTATTTCTATGTTCCTCCATCGATCAGTGCGCTACTTTACGAAGACATTTCATTACCTTCAGGTACAAAATTTTCAATTGGGTGGTAATTAGCTAGTTAACCCTACTAAACATGTCAATTTGCTAACTAATTTGTATTATATATTTGTTGGAAATGTTGTAGGAGACATGGTGCAATTCTAATCGATCATCTTCGATTCCCCGACGTTGATGCATTTCTGGATTTGTAAAATAGACTGGTAACAGAAAAAGCTAATTTGGCAGACTTCCAGACTTCGTTGAATGCATACTTAAAAAGACTCGAGAATTCTCCAGTTCAATTTTTGGCCGATATCATAATGTTTAACGAGAATCATGAAAAGGTGAGTACATTTAATTCGCAATAAAAACAATATTGTTCTTATCCCTCGGATTAGGAATGTAGGAAACGATCAACTCCTATGGTCAAGACTTGTTCTTATTTGCTGAAGAAACTCACTGAGTTGGAAACAGAGAAAAGGCTCTCTTATCACAAATGGAAAAGCTGTCGAAGGAAGGCATTGAGAAGGTTGTGAAGGAGAACAAGCTCGATGCACTCCTTATTTTCGGTCAATATATAATGTTCACTGTTATTTCAAATGGGAGGGGTTCCCTGCAATCGAAGTCCCTGTGGCTATTTTGAAGATGGGACACCTTTCGGCTTTTACTTTGTAGGATTAAGGGGTTCGGAGCCGACACTGATTGAGATTGCATATAGCTTCGAGCAAGCCACGAAGATTAGGAAACCTCCTTTCTAATCAACATTTTGTTTACGTAAATAAACTTCACTAATGATTTGGTTTGAATATCTTTATACCCTTTGTGATACATTAGTTAAATGCTTTCATATGTTCCTAAAGCTGCTAATCTTGACCTGAGTCACAAATAAATTAGCAAATATGGCGATACATGTATCTTAACTCGATCCAATTGAACGGCCATTTAGATCAACATATTTACTGGTACTGGAGTTTGAGTAAATTTGAACTTAGTAGATACATGTATCTTAGCTTAGCTTCTCCGTTCCCAAGGTAGAGTTTAGCCACAAACTGGAATTTCAATCAGTCACGGAAACGTACATCGACACATGGTTTTTTGACGAAATCGTGCATCTATGTTGTGCCTTCAAGCTTAATCATTGTTTAAAATCGGCTCATTCCGTTCATATTTGATGATAGAAATGAACCAAAAAACAAAACTGATAATGTAAATTAGTGTAGCCTTTACATTATCTCTTAGAACTCTTGGAAACATAGTCATTCTTACCTCTCAAACAACATACACTCCTTGAAAATTTATCTAACTTGAATCGAATAACTAAATCCGAACAACTAATCAGAAGATCATAGCCGTGTCGATCGATAATCCCCTTTTAACGTACATGATTGTTCTCTTTGTCCTTGCCTCTATCTTTGTCTTCCCTGTTGGAAATAAGTTAGTGTAAAACAAATACAGTGACTAAGAATCATAAATCAAATCACTAATATAGAGATTGAAAAATCATATTAGCTAGTCAAAGATAAGATGAGATTGAAATTATTACCAGAACATCATGAGAATAATTTTGTGGAGGAAATAAGAGGAGATTATGTGCAACACAACATAAAAACATGTTCGGACAATCAACAGCTACTCCTTGATGGTCTATGCAAATATTCACATCTAAGAACTGATCTGCACCATGTCGGTTTTCGTTGCATCTAAGTTCGACCGTTTTTCCTACCCTTTTTGTTATCGTGCCTTGTATAAATTCTCGCGTATATGGTTGGTTCATTCCTAGGAATTAATTCGCCTGAAATATGATACGAACAAACAAGACATTCTAGTCTAGTGTTAAAAGTCAGTATTTTTTCTTATCAAAACCGATATAACTTAATCACAACCATCTGGGGTATATCTATATCATAGATTACATATGTTAAGATCGAACATGGAACATTTAAAATTGTACCTGATCTCATGAGTAAAATAAGGGAATTAATATATTTCTTGCCATATGTTAATGCTAGAAAGAAGTAATCTTCCACGGTCATAGGAACACGCCCATGTTTATGCCACGCTGTCCTCCACAATACAAGATCATCATACAAAAGAATTGGCCAAAGCGAGTGCAGTTTCTTAGTGAAGTTCCACTCTCCAACCTGTACAGAGAAAGAAAGAACAAAAAAACAGTTATCATCTATGAGATACTAGACCTAGTAGAGTGATAAGTCAATGAAACCTTACATTAAACAACGAAAGTAAAACAAAAAAACAACAACAACAACAACGTTTTGTTACCTCTTTTGTCACAAAGGGGAAAGCAACACCAGTACCATCAAAATGCCTGACATTAGCTTGAACTGGCTGCAGACTGTGAATCTTGAAGTTTTGCGGGATCGGATATTTGCATAGTTTTCTTCTTTGGTTGCAGTACGAATTAGGCCAACGGAGAACGAGTTTGAAGAAAGCAAACTCTTGATCTTCTTTGCAGTTTATTGCGGAAAAGAAAACGTTGAGAATGAGAAAACTAATTAGGATGGTCTTAGTTTTCACTAGCATTGCTTCCCACACAAATTTTTTAGTAGTGATTTTAATTGACAAAGGTAATTATTCTATATATATATACATTCATATCGGATAAAATAATTACTTGATTCATCGTCTAAGTTCGTTCTCGATATTTTCGAATCAGCTACACGAAAATTGACTCTCCAAGATAGTAATTAGTCGATTATGATTGAATTAAACTATTGTTTATGTAGCAACAAGCAAGTGACCTATTATATAGTTTAGGCATCAATAATACAAGTTGAGTTGTACATACACAAGTTGTTATATATATATATATATATATATATTAGCATTAAGCCCAAAATGATTAGCCCAATAGTCAATACTTAATATTATTGGATGGGCCTGAGCCATCATGGCCCATAGGTATAAAGCCTTTTTTTGTATCGACTTGACTAAATAAGTTGGTTATAATATATTTGTTATTATTTTGTAAGTTTAAATTATTTATTTTTATTTTTTTAAAATAAATCTCAAAATTTAAATAATATAATAAGTAATAAATGTGTGTTTTACTTATTTATCTATTTTTTATTTATTTAAAGATTATATATTTTATCTTTTTTTTTTAATAAATTGTGTTTGTCCTTTGACTTAAAATACAAAAAAATTCACGTAATATATGACTCGTAAATATGCAGTTGTGAGTGATCGAGTCGGAATATAAATAAATTGATACAAATCATTGATTTGTCGATAAAACAAAAGAAAAAAAAAAGAGGAGACAAAATAAAAATAAAAATAAAAATAAAATAAAGATAGGAAAAATAATAAAACATGATTATGAATAATAAAAAAAGAAAGAAAAAAAATATTAGAAATAGCCCAAAAGCAAGCTCTTTAGTCTTGAATTAATAAATATCGCGTGGCTTACGTTCTTACCCTTTCTTTATTATTGTTTAAATTATGAACACCAAAAACTCTCTCTCTCATTCATTCACTCTCTCTCTCTCTCTCTCTCTCTCTCTCTCTCATACCACTTGTCCTTTCTCCTTCCTCTTCTTTATAGCTCTCTCTATCTACTATTAAAAGTCCTCTAAGCTTCTCCATTGCCAAGCAAAAACCAGGTTAGTTTACTATAAAAAAAACTCTTCACTCTCTTAAATTTTTTTTAAAATTAATTTCTTTGGTTTTTTCAAATGGGTTTTTATTTTTTATTGTAATTAAATTGGTTTTTATTTTATTTTTATGTATTATTATCATTAAATTTTTTTTTTTTTTTTTTTTTGTGTTTTTGGGTTACAGATGGTGATGATGGGGTTGGATAGGTGGGTGGGGAGTTTGAAGTCAAAGCTAAGGTGGACGTTGAAGATGAAGAAAACAAACAGCAACAGCAACGACGAGGCATGTAGTAGTTATGATAAGATTGAGAAGAGCGAGAGCATGAGAGTTGAGATTAGAAGCAGAAAGGCTCGTAAACTCATTGAAGATACCATGAAAATTGCTGATTCTCCCAAGTCTAGAACTTATGCTCTTTGATCCATACTCTACTTCTTCACTTTCTAATGCTTCATTTCTTCTTCTACTTTATCATGTATCAGTCTCCATCTCCATACTCTAGCTAGCTAGCTTCATATATATGATATATACATACAAGATGTTATATGTATACTTTTCCAAAGTATGATCTCTCTCTCTCTCTCTCCCTCTCTCTCAAAAAGAGATTAAATAGAAATTAACAAAGAAATTAAATAGAATACTAATTAATTCCGTAATAAGTTGGCAAAAATGATGTATCAAATCAAATTAGAAAACAGTCAGAGTTGAAGAGTAATATACTCTGCATTTCAAAGGATACATCAAAATCTGCTGATTTATAATAGCTTTTTAATGTGGTAGTAGACGCCAAAGAGGCCAAGACTAACTAATCCCTTAATTAATGAAGAATGCGACCACAAGTCACAAGACTCACAACACGTTTGTGGAAAGAATCTATACGCATCTTACTCAGACTTGTGTAGGCTTAAACTTCAATTGGGAACGTTATTTTGTTTGATTTTTGCGTATTTCTAAAGTTCAGTTTGAATCGGGTTAGGGTTCAAGAGAGAGACGTAGGTATCTGGTTCTCTATGTTTGTAATCTCCCTTACGCTCATGCAGTGGAATACTCTTGTTATTCTTTGCTCGTTGAGGTAATCACAGTGAGTTAGCTAATTAGGTACGATCACTAGCAATGAATAAGAACTCGTATAAGGACAAAAAATTCATTGGGAGAAAAAAAGTTCATAGAAAAAATCTTGTGGATTTATGATCATGTTTTCATACTTTACATGTATGCGCCCATAAAAATAAGTGATGGGAAATGATAGCTGCTAGATCATGCGGGGTTAAAAAAGGATATATACATTTAATTGCCAAAAAAACAAAAAACAAAAACAAAAACAAAAGACAGAGAATCATGTTGTTATATGATCACCTAGCAATTGTTTGAACATGCGAAAAAAGAGATTCTTCCTGGCATATATATAATATACGAATATATAGTTTTTAAGAATCACAATCAAATGATTCAATGAATATAATCCATTGATCTTGTATGTGTAGATCTTGTATGTGTAGATCTTGTATGATTCAATCTATACTATACGGTCCGGTGCGATTACATTGGTCTGGATCAATCCGGACTCATCCGGTCTATACCGAATCCAATTCCGTATATAAGCGTCTCACTTTTGGAGAGCCACTTTCGGTTACCACAAATAAAAAACCTAGTCCGACTCCTCCGGTTGTCCTGACACCCACTGCTACATCTGAATCTCGTATTTTTGTTTGGCAAGATTTTTTGTGTATCTTGTCTTTTTGTTCTTGTTTTATTACATATTTTTTTCCAAAATTTTAATATACCCTCTTTAATACACCTTGTGTTCTTTTCTTGGGTTGATTATAACGAGATATGGGGCAGGTGTTTAGCAGTTGTGATGGTATATCATATGGAGATCTTTGCAGTGAATGCAGATCCATGGTAATAAAGGTGGGTCCAAGCAGTTCGAATGAATGTACCGAACCTGGCAAAGATGACAGGATATAAGTAGATCCTCGGATTCTCTATTCCGGCATGAGCTACATAGAACTGCTTGAGACACCTGTTTTGTTTTAACCCCATAATCAGATTAAAGCATTAGAAATATGATATCCAATCAAGAAGCAAAAATTTCGAAAAGAAAACAAGAAAATTAATTACCCGAACAGATAGATGTTTGACGATGTGTAG
Source organism: Coriaria nepalensis (assembly GCA_027186245.1). Taxonomy (NCBI): domain Eukaryota; kingdom Viridiplantae; phylum Streptophyta; class Magnoliopsida; order Cucurbitales; family Coriariaceae; genus Coriaria; species Coriaria nepalensis. Next base: position 7,738,370 of record CP114496.1, on the reverse strand, counting down.
GCATGAATATGTTAAACTGTTGATGAACCATAAGGAATGGTTTGAGAGTATATCTTCTGGTCGGAAGTCTCCACATCGTCAACCTTCGTGATGCTCGTAAAACATGCCTTGCATAAAGGGCAGGTTGAGATCTTGTGAGAGAAAGAGGGGTATTCTCAGTGCCTCTATTTGAATGTTTGGAAATAGATTGATTATCAAAATCTTCTAAAACTATTTTGAAGTCGTCTCTCGCTGCAGAATTGGTAATCAGGTACCCCTCTAGATTCTGGATTACCATTCCTTTCGTTATCTGAATGGCTAGAGAGAGATCTCACATCTCCAAAAGAAAATATTTTGAGGTACCTATACTACTATTTTTCTTCACCAGCCTTCTTCCTTTATCCCTCAACTGTACTCTTTGAACGAGTATTAGAATCTTCGTGCTTTTCAAAGGTCAAAAGTAAACCAAAAACAAACAAATAAGTTTGTGTAGTAATACTATCATGATAATAAATCATGCTACTTTCTTCTGTAGGTGAAGTTCAGAACAAAAAGCAAAAAAAAAAAAAAAAAAGCAATGCTGATCAGTTACCCTGGTTCTAGACACAGAAGGATTCTGAAAATAGTAACTCCTTGTCGACCCATAATCTTGCTTTGAAGTCTTCTTTAGCAGTCCACGCTTTCCATTTCTTCTAGGGCCCAAATTCTACATAGAAACAGTTACACGGAATATAAATTCTCTGCATAAATCTACAGATCTAAACAATCGTTATAAAAAGAACAGCTCGAGCTATCATGAATTTTTTAAATAAATATTGTGTGTTTATTTTTATAAGAAAATGAGTTCGTGATTTGAGTTAATAAGTTTGAATAAGTTTATTGATGAAAAGGAAAATGGAAATGTATGGATTGATTGTAGAAGGAAGGTGATATAAAAAAAATGGGAAAAGAAAAAAATAAATAAAAAATAAATAATATAATTCATATCTAAACGACGACGTGACTTATCCAAAAATATTAAATCGGACTATACCCAAATTATGCAGAATACATTTACTTCGTATAATCCGAGCGCCATACAATCAACTCATTTTTTTTCTGAGAAACGACGTCTGTTTCCCCTCAAAAGAACTCTTCTAAGCGCAAAGTAGAAGAAGATTGAATCACTGTCTTCTCGTTCCTCTTCTTCTACTTCTTCTTGTTGTTGTTGTTCTTCCTCTTCTTCTTCTTTTTCGACGAGGCCAAGAAATCTAGCCGGTAAAGGAAGGAAACAAAAGAAATCGGGAAGTTATTATGACTTTAGAAACTCCTAGATCGTCGCCTGGTTCCGCCGATTCGTACATCGGAAGCTTGATTAGCTTGACATCTAAGTCGGAGATTCGTTACGAAGGGATTCTCTTCAACATCAACACTCAAGAATCCAGTATCGGCCTGAGAAATGGTAATGAAAATTACCTACATTTTTTCTTTTTTCCATATTCTTTCTAATTTTTGGGGTTTTTTTTTTTTTTTTAATTTCGAGCAGGTAGTCGTTGATTTCTTGCTGAAAGATAGATTTTTTGAGTTGTGTTTGACGATGTTTCTTTGTTGCTAAAAATGAGAGAATTATTCAAAAGTGGTTCTTTCTTTCTTTCTTTCTTTCTTTTCTTTTTTTTTTTTAAATCATGTTTGCAGTTCAAGATGCCCTATAATTTTTTTCTTCGTTGGGAAAGTTTGTTTATTATAGTTGATGGCCAGATTGGGGTAACTCTTGATAGTTTCCTTAAGCTTTCTTCATTGGACTAAAATATGTCACTTGCACGTGAGTTTTTGTTTCTATGGTAGATTTATATTGCATTGTTGTTTGATAACCCATAACGCTGCATGAAAGATGTTGCATTTTGTTTCTCCTTTAAGGGGCTGTTTTGGCTTATTGCTAATGGATTTAGGAATGATCCTTGTACCTTATATCGTTGACTCCAGTAATAAAAGACTGGCATAACTAATTTCTAAGTTCTAGCTTTCGATTTATTTCAAATAGAGAAGAACTATAAAAATTTTGGAAAACAGAAGAAATAATAAAAATAATTAATGAATGTCTTTATCTTATCTACTTATGGAATGGAGTTGAAAACTAAATGAAGATGAATGTTGTTTCTGATGTTTGTTCTGACTCTTTTGCAGTGAGATCTTTTGGAACAGAGGGACGTAAAATGGATGGTCCCCAAGTTGCTGCAAGTTCTAAAATTTATGAGTATATACTCTTCCGAGGAACTGATATCAAGGTAGATTAATTTCTAGGAAGATAATGCTATTCTTCACTTAATTTAGGTCACTGCGTTGGTTCAATTTTCATGCTTCAAAATTTGGTTAGAGCGAAGTTTTTAGGCTGACATGTTTGGAATTTCCAATTACATAGGATGACTCTTGAAAAGGGAGTGCTTAAATTGTTTTTGTTACAAAAGCTTTTATGAAATATGCTATAACTTGTTGGATGATGTTGCATATGCCAATTTTAGCCAATACTTCTACCGTCTTTCTCTCTCTCTCGCTCCAAGCTGGTGGCAAACTAATTTTATGTCATCAAATCCTTTTGGTGAACTTATTGGGCCTGATGTTGATGGTTTTTTTCCACGTATTTTATATATATGTATGGATCTTGTATCATCTTCAATACTGCTTTTATATATGAAAAAACTTATGCAAGTGTTACATCAGTTACTTAAGATGCATATCTCTTGCATTTTTTAGGATTTGCAGGTTAAAAATCAGTCGCCAGTACAGGCTACGACATCGTTACCTTATGATCCTGCTATTATACAGGTATAAATTAAAATAAGAATGTCTCCATTTGCAGTCTACTTTTTATATATTTGTTGAAACCTTGTGCAGTCTCACTATCCGCAAGCTGTGACCGAAGCAATGAGCTTACCATCAGGCACTGGACCCATTTCAAATCCTAGTGTCCAGACTCAACAGATGGGACTACCCGGGCAAACATTTCAGAGTAGTGTTCCATTATATCAACCACGTGAATCCGCTTCAGATCCTAGTCTCCAGCCTCAACAGATGGGACTCCCAAGGCAGGCATTTCAAAGCATCGTTCCCTTTTATCAACCGGGTGAAAATTTAGGTTCATGGACTTCATCAGCTGCTCCACCAACCGCAACTGTTAGTGGGGTCAATATGCCTACATATTGGCCCGGGTATTATGGTTCCTTAAATGGGTTTCAAGCCCCTCAACAATCCTTACTTCATCCTCCACCCAGCTTGTCAATGATGTCTTCTATCCCTCAGGCAATGCAATATCCTATGTTAAATGGGTCATTTAGTACTGGAGCTTCTTCATTTCCAGCTTCACAACTACCTGGATTATCTGCTCCCTTGTTACCACCCTTTACCTCTGGCATTCTCAATTTGCATCCCTCTTTTCTTCCTATCCAGTCTACTGCTGTAGTTTCAGACTCATCAAGTTTGATTTCTAACAATGACTCTTCCCATCCTTATTCCACTGCTACTCTGGATTCTAGCTTATCATTGGTACCGCCATTGACTAGTACCATTTCGGATAAACCATCAATTTTGTCTACTGACTCTGACAAGCCAAAAATAGCGCCTCCTTCCATCTTGCCATTTTCTGCTCCTGTGTCAACTGTTATTGGAGGATCAAGCTCAATTTTGAATGAGGGTGCCTTACCTTCTTTGGTTACCCCTGGCCAACTTTTACCCCCTAAGTTTCCTGCAGTACCTACTTCATCACAGCCCCTGCCGTCTATACAGGCGAATATTGAGGTGGTTAAAACATCATCAGTCGAAGTTTTCCCACTACAAGGGGATTCAGAAGCACAGAAGCCACTACTACCGCTTCCATCATCTAATCAGAAGGTAGCTTTTATTGTATTGACATCCTTTGGTATCATTTAGTGACTCACGTAGATAAATGTCCTGCAATTTTGTTAGATTTGTCTTCTGGGATTTATGCTTTTCTTACTTTTCTGTCCCTTTTGTAGCTACGTGGGGCACATACATACACTTATTATAATAACAGAGGAGGACATGGAAGAGGACGGGGGAGTGGGGTATGAGTTCAATTGTCCTTGCATGTAGTATCAGTAATCTAATGTTGGATAGATCCATGGTGTTATACTTTAAATGCTCTTTCTGTTCTGTAAATCTTTGGAAATTTCATTTGGCTATATAGGTACAAATGCATAATGTTTATAGTTGGTTGCATATGTTATTGGTTAATGTCCCCGGGAGCATTATAGATGTTTACTCTGTCATCCATGAAATTTCTAAGTGTGGCAGTTCTGAATCAATTACTACCCATGGTTCTTGCAGATCTCACGTCCCATGACCAGATTCACGGAAGAGTTTGATTTTAATGCAATGAATGAGAAGTTTAACAAGGATGAAGTCTGGGGTGATCTTGGTAGAAGCGGCAAGGTTCAAGAAGATGATGGAGATGTATCATTACAGGATGACAATGATTCTGGATCGCCAAAATATGAAGTTGGGGTAATGTGATCTCTCTCTGTCTCCGCTTATCATAAATGTACACATTACCTTGTGATAATCAATTCCTTATTTTATCTGTGTTTCCTTTCCTGCTTTAGCCCGGTTATGTTAAGGACGACTTTTTCGACTCCCTCTCCTGCAATGCTATTGATCGTGGATCACAAAATGGGAGGCCTAAGTTCTCTGAACAGCGCAGAAGAGATACTGAGGTACTTCCCAACTTGCTGGCTTTCTTCATTTTGTTTTTCCCCCATTCAAAGTTATCTCATATAATATCTGACGAGTCAGAAATACTTACTATTTTCTCTTTAACTCAATTATGGTCTTGCAGACATTTGGCTTCATGCCAAGGCACCATGGTGCTCGAGGCAGCCGAGGATATGGTCGAGGTGGTGGTGGTGGCCCACCACGTGGTAGAGGTTATTACGGAAGGGGCTATGGCTATGGCTATGTCGGAAGGGGGGATAGTGGACGAGGAGGAGGATACAATCCGTCCAATCCTACTAGCTAGCTAGATAGCAAGCCTGAGGGATGGTTCGTAGGGTTTGACCTTAACTACCTTAACGAGTTAGCCACTTTGTTTTTTCAGATACATCCGTTCGGCTAGGATTTTAACACTGTCCTTTTGTTTTCTGCTGAAGTGTTTCCTTTAACAAGTAGATTTAAGAACGGATGGGCTTTTTGAAAGTCATTTTGTTTTTAACTCATAGATAGATGGATGACAAATGAAACTGTACTGCATATTCAATAACAGTTATGGGTCTGTTTAGAGACTTGAATTTTATTCTTTGCACGAGACGTCCATTCTGATGATCACCTTTGGTTGTATCCGATATCTTATGCTTGATGATAAATAGTCGGACTGAAACTTTCACTCGAGATTCATTTGAGTGGTCTACCGTTCAAATTTAGTCTACCAATACAAGTGGACCACCTTTTACTAACCAAACTATGAGATCGCTCTGAGCTAAAATATGATCTCGAATTCAGTTCGAGCTTATTGTACAGATGCAAGACTGAACTCTCTAAGTTTCAAGCTTCGCATGTACAAAATCATGTGTCAATGCACGTAAAGAGGTAAAAGAACTAACAAAACTAAAGCTAGAAAATCTTTTCAAATTTAGGATTCGGTATCAGCATAAGAAAATGTGATTACAGGACTCAGAGCTAGCAGTTCAATGTCACAGTAGTTCATACCATAACGCAGCAAGATCCATCATACAGATATACTGATTAGAAAAGGATAGAATCCGTGAACAGAAAATCTCTATCAGATGCAGTATGGCATTAGAAAAGAAAGAACTAGAATCAAATGAAACTCGGGCAAACGGGTCCCTTGGAAAGACCGAGGCGGATTTCCATTCCATGATGCATGTCCACAGGCCGAAAAGATTCCGACTCTCTAGGATCTGTAAGAAGCACCAACGAGAAAATTTTTAAATTAGAAAAAGAAACCACTTTAATTAAGATGTATGGGTGCAGAAATTTATTATATATATTCTATACTAAACAAAATGGAAGAACCATTTTTCAAACCTTATGGTAATTATATTGTTAATAGATATCACGAACCATACTTTAATTGAAGGACGGAGTTATGATTACAAAAGATACTTTTAACAGAGAAAAAGCTACGTCTATGTTGTTACCATTGAGATAATCTTCGAAGCCAAAGTCATCCAAGTTGCCATTCAGAGCCTCTAAGCCCAACATAGAAGACGGGATGGCTCCCGGGGGCCTTTGAAATCTGAGACAGGATTTCAAGGAATAATGAAAAGTAAACAATGAATTCCAATTTTCAGAAACAAAATAAGAAAGATATGTACATGAGAGTACACAAATTGCACGATTCAGAAGAATGACAAAAGCTAGAACTGTGCTATAGAAAATTTATACATTCATGCCAATATTGTAACTATCCCAGAACATAATATAATGTTGTGAAAGGGTATGGAAAAATCGCTCTTTCTCATACCAAGTTGCAACTAGGGGGGAAGAAAGAAACAACTAGTAACTTTTATGGACTTATACGGAATGGTTGCAGAAATTTAGAACACAAAACACTACAAGCGGGAAATATTGAAATAAGAGCTCAAAATACATTACCGAGAAAGAATTTGCCTGTCCAGATCCATCTTCAAAGGAAAAGCAGATCCATATGTATTAGCAAGAAATTTTTTCTTAATCTCCTCTTGTGTTGTCCTCGTCTAAACAAAACACACATGCACAGAATCAGATAGCGATCCATACAAACATAAAGAGAATGAAATGCAAGCTCATTTTACTCAAATGTTCAAAAAAAGCTTCTATCAAAACCCTAACAGGAAAATTACCAAGCAGTTCAATCATACTTGTGCTATAACCTAAAGCACCCAGAAATTTATGTATTTCCACTCCCGATCGAAAATTGTACTTCTGTCAAACATAATTCTGAGAAAGAGAGAGAGAGAGAAAGAGAGAGAAAGAGAGAGAGAGAGAGAGAGAGAGAGAGAGAGAGAGAGAGAGAGAGAGAGAGATTGAATTACAGATTGGTAAGAGGATTCGAGAGGATGAGCTCCAACAATGTCGCTCTTGACGCCATGAAGCCCGAATCGAAGCGCATCATTCTGAATCCCTCCGATTTCGTGTGCTATCGTCTTCGAGCCCTCCATTTTCTTCTTCTTCTGCTTCTTCTTCGTCTTGTTGAGGAAGCTGTGCTTTTGATACAGAGAGAGAGAGAGAGAGAGAGAGAATGCCTTCCGCAAGAAGTTAACTGGACTAAATGGGCCAAGCGACCTAAATGAGCTTGAAATGGTCTTTTTCATGTACGGGTCAACGAAAAGGGCCTATCGATGTAGTGAACTTGGGTCAGGGTAGAAGAGAATAGGCCCAATCCAATTTCTTCCAGTTGGACTTTAACTCTTGTAGTCTTCTTGTTTGAAACAATAGTAACATAAAACAAAAAAAAAGGACATTAAGCCTTAAAAAACCAAAAAAAAATGTTGATGGGTCTAAAATTGCAAAGAACTTTTAGGTTTAGATTTGATGAATTAAAATTGACCCTTAAATTTGATTTACTTTAATAATCTAAAAATTATATATAAAAATCCGAGTAGAAAATTGCCACTTTGTTTTTATAAGAAAATTATATTTTTTATACCGAAATTCATATATTTAGCCAACCCCCAAAAACAAAAAAAAAGGACTAAATATAAATAATAAAACGTTTTGGCCCCAAATTCTATGGAACATAGGCCATCAAAATTAAAAAATAATAAATAACATTTTCCTTCTTTTTTATTTTTTTTAAGAAAAAATGAGTAATAATATATAAAAGGTTAAATAATATGATTTTATTTAATAAATAATATATATAATTTCTCGGCCAAAAATAAAAATAAATAAAATAATGTTGGAAGCAAAGAAAAAATTAGACCTCTGCCCCATGTGCTTGATCAGAGGCACATGCAGTAGCCCACTGTCAGAAAGCCCAAGTTGGGCCCACCTTCTTTGACTGGAAAGGCATCAGACACATGAGACAGATGTGGGAGGAGAAAGAGGACCGACCAGCACAAACCAGTACTGCACTACTGCTACTCTGCTACTCTGCTAGCTATGCAGCTGCACGTGGGCACTGGGCATGATCTAAGCTTATCTTTAGGCCCAGCCAGCTGCCATTTTGACCAATCAAACGTGTGCACGTCCGAGTCATCTTTTCTTTTCTTTTCTTTTCTTTTCTTTTCTTACGAAGCAAACAGTGAGGAACACATCGAACACTGTTGCGCACTCTGACTCAATATGCGTCCAATAATTGATTACATATACGCACGTGCATACGAGTCGGAATATGAGGTTATGATAGTATGGAAAAAAAAAAAGTTAAATTATTATTTTAATTTTTTGATAAGTAATCTGTTATATTAAGATATTTTTATTCTTTTTTATATAAAATAATTAAATAATATATTTAAAAATCTTAATTTTCATTAATATATCTCATCATGTTTAGACCTAGTCTGAGTTTCATATGTATTCTCGTAAAGTAATATAAAAGCAGTGATTCATTACTTTTTGTATGCATCATTCATTCATTATCACAAATATATTTCTCAAAGTGATATCAAGAAACATGTAGTTAAGAAGTGACATATGTATCATAGATACTATCTTGTACGTATGTCAAAATTTAATATATGTTTGCATATTCACTTACTAAAGTTTTACCAATCAAGAACATACATCTTATATAAGTGTTGTCTTATTTGATAATATACAATTTTAGTAAGAATTTCTATTTTACTTTCAACTATTTTCTTTGACACTATTAAAATACTTATATATATTTAGTTTTCTATAGAATAAAGTGAATATTTTATTTTCATTTATTACTCCGAATATGTTATCTTTCAATTATGATTTAATATAAAGTTTGAAAAATTAAGATTTTATTACATTATGGAATAAAATAAGGACCAATTAGAAATATATATATTTGAGATCACATTGCATATAATTTCCAATTACATATTTATACTTGATCTATATCGTTGAATATATTTAGTATGATAATTATTCATGAATTGAGTTACGATAAAATATAACAAAGGCTGCTTTGGTCTCATAGTGGTATGCGAGATGAACTAGATTGATTTTGAAAATGTTTTTATGAATATATAGTAAACTTGTGCTCACTTATGATTATTAAATATAATTATATTTGGAATTAATTTGTAGCCCAACTGCGAGATTCTTGAGTTATTTTAATAAACTAATATGAGCTTTCAAATTATTAATAATTATATTTTGATTTTTATTTTAATTGTGCTAATTAAATTATATATTATAGTAGAATCCAATAAGATATCTTATTTAATATGAGGTTTGTAATATGTGGTACCAAATAGAAAACCTAATTATGGTTAGTGGGATTATAATTAGGTTGTCTATATAAAGAATCTTATATGAATTTTGATACTCAAGACTAATAACTCTATTCTCTCATCCTCAATTCCCAATTCCCAATTTTTAAATGAGACCTATTGAGAAGTATAAATTAGTTTTGAAAAATCTCATATCAATTTCTAATTAACGTCATAAATTTAATTACGTTATTCTCATTATTTTATAATAAAATATTGATAATTTATACTAATTTTATGGAATTGATCTAGATTACATATTTATTACTATATAATTATTTGATGCTCGTGGTCATAACACGAGAAAGAATTAGTTGCAAATAGATCGAAATTCCTTCGATTAAAATGCAAAAACAGCTAGTGATCAAGAGATAGAACTACTAATTAACACTACAAAAAAATTGATGAAAATAATCTCTAATATTGATTTCCTAATTTAGCTATTTACAAGTTGAAGATGGTAATTATAAGGATGGGAAGATCATCACTAGCTAAGTTAGAGGAGAAATCAATGCTAAAATTGACAAAAATTGGGATCAAAATCTTCAGCAAGTTTTCTATAGCAAGAGAAGGTGTAGCTAAGCTAACTCTAGTCATGCCAGCAGAGAAGCATAACAACACATCTCCTTATTATGTAAATCCTTCCCTTCTGCTCTTTAAGATACCCACCAAGCTTTCTGCACGACATCTTCTTCTTAGACTGATCTCCCATATTTTCACTTCTCACCTCCCTCTTCTTCTCCTTCGCTTTAACCAAAGCCCAGTTAGAGAAAGTAGAGCTAGGCTTGTAATAGTTAGTGTTCAGGTAGTAGAAGAAAAAGAAGGGCAAAGCTTCTTATAAATACTAGAGAGGGCCAAGGGTGTGGTCCTAGTATTAGTGATTCCATGATTTTATTATAATACTTGTCAGGTATTCCTTGAAACATTAATGTGGTTTTGTTAATTTATAAAATTAACAAAATCACAAATCAAATTTGTGTGAGTAATTTTGATTTGGGTTAATAAATCATTAATGTTTATAGAATAATATAAACACTTGAAGTAGGAGGAGTAGTAGAAAAACTATGCTCCAGCTGCTGCTGCTGCTAGCTAGCCAGCAAGAAAGCATTGATGTGGGTTAGCAACTACCAAGAAAAACTGGTCGGCCATTTATTGAACAAGATAAATAGTAGGAAGAAGGGAAGTGTCTGTCTGTTTAGTGTCTTTGATTTCTGTGCTGCTCTTACCTTATGTTTGTTTAGTATCATCGTTCATGGGAAAAAAGGCCAGCTTGGATGCTTCCTTGTCATTTCCTCTTTGCCTGCTTACTCTATGTACATATCTATCTCTACGTGCGTGTGTGATTCTTGTAATACTTAATTAATTCAAGATGAATTAAGGTTAGTATCATCATCAACTTCAAGTAATCATAATTATCAGTTAGAACTATATTATGTATCATTAATATTTATAGAATAATATAAGCTATAAATATCGCTAATGATTGACCCGATAATGAATCTTGTGTTTCTAGAATGTTCTACTACTGATATGATAAGATCGGTCTATACAAAAATGACACGGATTAGAAATTGACTGTACTCATATCATCTTGTTACTAATCTCTAACCAGTCTTACCAAAATTAATGGGATAATTTCATAAATACGATATATTTTATAGTTTGACCCATAAAACTTTGATAAATTTTATATAAAATATGAGGAATTATAATTAATAAGTTAATAAATAATGATAATATTTTATTTTAAAATTTATATAAACTTTATATTTCTACTGTTACTTTTGTATAATACGGACACATCAAGGCGGTCTACTTATATCTCTCTCACTTTGACACTTAACGTAGGGACCAAATCTTGTGAGCTTTGTCAAGAGGTCCCACTTTTCTCAAGGATGGTCCGGACGTACGTATTCTGAACATGTTGTATTAATGGTACATTAAAAATGGTATTTTTTTTTTAATTTTTTTAAAAAAATGTGTATTATTATTGTACATTATCCATGTCCATCGATCGGAGTAGTTGATTTTTTTAGTAGTATTTTTCATAAGAGTTTAAGTAGTCAAAAACCCAACAACATGTTGGGTTAATACAAGACATAATCCTAGATGTTTTAGTCATTAGTAATTTTGTCTCCTTTCTTAGATTCCCACCATGTTATTAATTAATTATAGTAAAATTTTGATGAATTAATAGATTTAATATTTAATAAATTTATTAATTTAATGAAATATTAAATTATTAAAAACAATTAATATATTATTTTAAAATTAAAATAAGACATTACTCTGCACATATGGTCTCGAAATCACAAGGATCTGTACCCTTAAACTGTAAACATAAATATAATATATATAAGACATACTATTAGTACATTTGTACTAGAGAACCTAGATTTTTGCTTCATGTTCTTCATAAGGGGACCCACTTGTCCACCACTTTCATTTTCTTAACCTAGATTATGTAAATATATAAATGATTTACTTCTCTCTTAAGTTTTAATCACTTCCCTTGAATCTTTGTCTTTGATAATAAATAGAACTCAGTTAAGAAAACTACATGAGGCTTGTTATCTTATGTAATGTAGCGTGACATGATCAATAACATAAGACCACATGAGAAATTATCTGTTTTTCTCTCCAATGAGACCTCTTGTTGTTGATATTTGATTCCAGAGATGGCACATATGTTATTTGTAAGATTATATTTAGAAAACTAAGGAAAAATGATGTCGGATTAGATTAAAGGGGTGGTTGGGTCAAAAGCCCATATGCATCTCGACCAGTAAGCTCACGAAAAACTGCAATCTAAAAGCCTTGAGATCGAGATTGAGACCGAGACCCGGTAGCAAGGTCCCAACTTTATTCACCCCTAGGCCACTAACTCCAAATTTCCATTTTTTGCATTAGTTGACAAGTACTTGACCGTTGACCCAGTAATCATACGTTCCTACCACCACGATCCACACTCACAACGTCTGTCCGTACACCATGGAGGCATCTACAGAGATCTACTCCCCCTTTCCATCATTTTCTCTCCATCCAAACACACAAATCAACGACTTCTAAAGTAAATGATAACTGAGATCGTACCATACCTTGTATAACTGACTTTGTAAATAACATGACTTCATTTTTCAAAACATGAAAATAGTGCATGAATTCTACTTTTGGAAAAAATTCTCATTTTTCTTTGCGAATATTACGATGATTACGACAGTTATATACCGGAGATCTGCAAAAACGGGTGGAGATAACAGCGGGGCTGTGCATTTTGATCCAAAACAAACCGGAAAAGAAAGGTGACCGGTACGAGGTGATATACAGCTTTTACTTTGGAGACTTCGGTCACATAGCGGTGCAGGGGCAGTACCTGACCTACGAGGACACGTGACTGGCGGTGACTGGTGGCACGGGAATATTCGAAGGCATTTACGGTCAGGTTAAGCTGCAGTAAATCATCTTCCCTTTCAAGCTTTTCTACACCTTTTATTTGAAGGGTATTAAGGACTTGCCTGATGACCTTCTTGTAAAGCTCGTTGAGCCCAGCCCAGATGCGAAGGCCACTATTTCTGGTTTCGAGGTTTTTTCAAGTACTAGAGGTTGTAAACAACTGTATTTTTTATGTTGTGGTATTTCATAGATAAATTAATAAGATATTTTTTTCAAAATATTATGAAATAATTTTAATATTTTTATTTTTATAAATGAATTATTTTGAAATTTTAATAAATAATATAATTTAATTCTTTATAAAATAAAAAATAAATAAATTTATTAAATCTAATTCTAATATTATATTAAATTTTTACAGTTCTCATAAAAAATCTTATAGCAACCATATATTTTCATCTTAAATAACGTGGAAAAGTTCTCACCTTGATCAAGACCCTCTCCTTATGCATGGCCGCGTCCTGGAACGTCGCCCTATTGCGAGCAAACCAGACCTCCCAAACCAGGAAACACGGAATCAAGCTACCCAACATAAAGAATTGAGAAGAGCCTTGAAGGATATGCCACCACAACCGAAACCTATCCAACACGAGCTGATCCATTACGGGATATTGAAGAAGGCGCTAACATGTCTCCATGCATAACGCGCAACGTCACTTTCTATAAAAAGATGATTGATGGATTCACACGAGCAATTAACGCAGCGACGGCAAGCAAACGGGTGGTTTAAACCCAAGCATTATAAATTATTGTCCACGGCCATAAAATTGTTGAACAATCTCCAAATAAAAACTTTAATCTTCAGAGGAACACGAAGATGCCAAAGAACCTGATAATGGTCGCCTGCCAATAAGTTTTTTATCGTGAAGCTGCCATCCCGGTTTGGGAGCCAAATAAAAGAATCTGGTTAGAAAAGACCAAGGGCAGTGATTGTTCAATATACTCCCGGACGTTATACTCCAATCCCAATCCATCACACTCTTGCATAGACTTTAAACAATAATTTCCCCGGAAGATATCAGCCAAGATATCACCCCCGCCCCCCACCCAATCTTCATACCAAAGGCGGGTGGTTCCTCTACCCAGTGGTATCTTGCATGCATTAACGAACACCACAAGGCGGAACCCGTGACTAAATTCCAGATGCATTTAAGAGAGAAAGCCCGCTTCATGTCTAGCAATTTCCTTATACCCATCCCCCAGCATGCAGGCCCTTACAAATCTTCTCCCATGATACCCAGTGACACTTCCTGGCACTATCACTAGAGTCGGAAGATGCATCATACTTAACCACTTGTTTCATTCTAACACCAGGAAACAACTAGATCTTAAGCATTGACAATATTTTTTTTTGGTTTAAAGATGCAAATTCATATGATAAAACATAAGAAATATAATGTGTAAATACCTATATAAAATGAACGGTCTCCTTTGTGGGAAATGAGATTGGATTATATATTTTATAGGACCCTTAGGAACGGAGATAATCCGATGAACTGCAATTCTGAAACCGCCGATTAGAGTCGGAAGGTTCACCTTGAACATTCATGCAAATTGAAACCTTACAAAGTTGAGTTTCACCAAGTTTGTTCGCATTGCATTTAAGTATTGATGAAGTTTGCAACGCCTCTTTGATTTTCCCGTGCAAAAAAACCGGTTCATAAGTTCGATCTCTAGGTATTACCTCTTTTAGTTGATTAACATGAAGCAAATATGGACATGCATTAGTACTCAATATACACAAACAATATAATTCTCTGTGAAATGAACAACAGATGATTATATGTTCCGGTAAACTTATTTAACCAAAACGTAGATTGTATGTACCTAATGTATGTAACGACTGAGCAAGATTAGTGTAGTTTCTTGCATACTTTAGTGCTATAAGAAAGTAATTTTCTATGATCATGTTAACATGCGAACCACGATACCCTCGTACATGGTTCCACAGTTTGTAAATTGTCCTTGCCGAGTTTGAGATTTGGCCAGAGGAAATTTAAGCTTTCAGTGAAATTCCACCTTTTGATCTGTGAAAAATGAAGGAATTAGAAATAAGGAAGCAATATATACAAGGCACAATTAATTAATCACCACATGAATAATTACTCACTCTAAGTTTATTTATCTTTCGTTTAGAGTAACGAAGTAGGCGGCCGTCCTTCCAGTACGGTCTAAGCTCGAAAATCTTAAAATCTTGAGGCACCGGCAATTTGCGGTTTATCGTGCCTCGATTACCATTAGGCCAATGGAGAGTTAATACATACGTATCAACACACTCATGATTGCTTAGCAAGAAAGACATAATGAAAATGAGGACAGAGAGAAGTTTGCTTCCCATAAACTCCACTGTTTTGCTTCAACTTATGTTTTCTTACTCCTTTTTTTCTTAATCCATTAACAGTCGTTCGGTTCAATCTGAGGTGAGATTTTGAAACCTACTTAGACCACTATGTAAAGTACGTTAACTACAATCTTAATACCTTATACTTGTTAGAAATGAAAGATTGTCATATATGTATTATAACCAAACCAATTTCTTATCATATATTGCACCCAGAAAATGGCTTACTATGAAGTTTATTGCTCATAACACGTTTTTTTTTTTCCATATTGCACCAACTGGCCTTTCTTGATAAGTAAGAAATTGTTAATCTCAACGCCTAAAAGAAATTGTTTTCTCCATGGTTCCAAAAGGCAACTGGACTTAAAATTTTACATGTTTTTTCTATAAGATACAATTTCCTATGGACATTGCTAGCTATGGAACCCATCCCGGCCCAGCTCGTTAGGAAAAATGTCTTCTACATCAGATGCATGCAACCGATGTAGGAGATTTGGGATGAGTTATACCACACATAATGTCTCATCTCCTCGATCTTGCATCAGTGACATATATCCTATATAGGAGGTCTTTCTTTAGCGGCTAAGGTCTCTTAATCCTTGACCAGGCCGCGCCATCTTTGGATTCACCGACCTAGTTTTTATAAGCGAATATTGTAAACATTAACAATAGGTTGTACATATATTTGGAGTTAGAGAAGATTGCTTTGGGACTTATGATTTCATAGTGTAGGGGCTGAGATGTGTTGAATTTCCTTTGTGAAACTCTAATATTGGTATTAAACTTTAGTAGCTATTTTTCAGCAGTGCACATAAAAGCAAGCTGATTAGGTTATATGGATTTTGTATACATATGCACTTGCTACGCACAAATCTTAATCCACCGTTCAGACTTGTATATATAGTGGTGTAATTTAAAGTTCAAACTCTTGATGCTGCAGTCTTCCTCTTATGTCCAACTCGATCCATTACCACTGCAAGTTATAGGTAAGAATGCACACAGATTAAGTAAATTATGTAATGCTCATAAAATGTTCTGCAATGTCAAAGAAGGAAATGATTAGGACAAAGTGCCTATACAAATGAACAGTTTCCTCGGTCGGAAACAAGATTGGATTTGGCATTTTATATTTCTGACCGTATCGAACATATGCTAATGAACTGCAGTTCTGAAATCTCCGTTTGCATTCATAAGGTTCTCCTTGAACGGTCATGCAAATGCCAACTCCCCAAAGCTGAGTTTCACCAAATTTGTTTGCATTGCATTTCAGTGTCACCGGAGTGTGCAGTGCTTCTTTAACTTTTCTGTACAAAAATTCTTGTTCATGTGGTCGATCTCTTGGAATCATGTCTTTTAGATTTTCATTGAAATGCAATGTTAGTGCTCAATATACTAAACAAGAAATGAAGGAGAAGATTAATATTGACACATAGGAATATTGTTTAATTGCTTGTTATTATAATGCTAATGTTAAGCTTATGATTTTCATATAGCATGTTAAGTACTATTGAAACACTATGATGGTTTAAGGATAATATGATGCTAGAAACACTATGATGCTAGAAATAAAAATTATAACTAGTATGAACATAGCATAATATGATGGTTTAAAGATAATACAAACTTTAAACATACTATGATTAATTGCATATGCTCATATCTTCAGAAGTAAGTAAAGGTTATGCTAAAATAAATAAGAAGCATAAGCATGTACATGCATAACATTCAAGTGAAGTACTGCTGCGTCAAAGGAAATATCGTTTGTCGATCATAAAGAATCTCAAATAAGGTTAAAGAAAAGGTCATAAGCATGGTCATAAGCGAATTGTTGTAATGGTCATAAGCGGACCGCTGATTATATATCAGTTGACACATCGGCAATGGCATCCTCAGGGCCCAAGTATATAGAATGATAGGAATTTATGCATGCTAAATATAGGTCATACAAATATTAACTCACGATAGTCATAAAAAGAATAGTGATATGAGTAGGACTCTATCCTTACTGAGCTTCTAACTCATAGATGTCTACCCTGTATCGTAATAAATTACAAAGGTAGGGCGGTAAGCTAAGGAACATGCGAATAGATGCTATCGGTCTGTGAAATTGTACGTATGAGACCCAACCTCTATAAGTAATGAGTTTAAAAAATTGGCACTTTCTTAGACAAACTTATGTATATGTACGTATATGTATATTCAAATAAAGAATAAAGTTATTTAAAAAGTTTTGGGATTACTTTCCCCTGACCAAGACTTCCGCAATATTTTAAATTGTTATATATTTCCTTCAAACCGTTTTTGGAAATAAAATTAATTTTAAGGAACAAAGTTTTTATAAAAATAAGAAAGTAATGCACCTACTAACTGTATATGTTTTCCTAAAAAAATATTTGATAAACTAAACAGCTAATAAGGCAAGCGTTACATTATATATGATTAACTGATTGATAACATGATTAGTTTGGAGCTTAATTACCTATGTTCAATGGTTTTTCCAGCTAACTAAGTCTGATCAACCAATAGAACCGAATCGGTTAACAATGCTCGAAAAACTTTGAAATGTTATTCGATCTCTACATTGAAAAATGATTTGTTTTTCCATGTTCATCAAGCGGCAACTAGAATCATACGTCTTTTTTTTAAATCAATTTTGCAGGGCTAGTTTTGTTCTTCTCGTCTTTGCTTTTAAAAATGTGTAATACTTACGTAATAGGTCATTAATCAAGTAATCATAGTAAGACTTCTTTTTACCTTATATTTGATCAGTAACGCTTAAAACTTCTGAGTAGAGCATCAACTTAGTGTTACGAGAGTAATTCTTAAAAGCAAATATAATTTCTTTTCATGAATCACACGAATCTATCATAAGGCAACACATCATATCTACTTTTTATGATTCGCTATTTTTCGTAATGTATGATACTCACCTAAATATTTCGAGCAATAATATAATTAATAAGATGGATTTTTTAAATTATTCAAGGAAATATTAATACATGATCATGATCACATGGATACTCTTCAGAATTATTGCTACTTCTAAAATCTATGGAGTTCTCTTCGCTTCATATGAAGGCTTGCAATCATTGTTTTATTGAATATGATATATGCATAGTTGTGTAAGAGTTAAACTACTAGATCAAATATCCTGTCGATGTCTGTCGAGTTGCTTTGTTGGAAGATCAATGTTGTTCCTGTATTTGTTTGGTGTCAAAACTCGATCCATCGCCACTGCAATTAGTTACAAAACGATCAAATGCTTAAGTTATACACGTTGATAAATTGTTCTTTGTTGATGGTCATCACTCTATAAGTTGTGATACTATGATTTTCAGTACTTTATCTTAACAATTTCCTTGCCCTGAGGAGGGAAAGTTCTCTCTTTTCTACTTTCCTTGGGTAATCTAACTTTCAGATAAGTGAATATATAACCTAATAATGGTAGTAATTATAATAATTAGTAAATATATACCTATATATCAATGAACAGTTTCTACTGTGGGAAACAAGATCGGATCTGGAATTACGCGTTTCTTATTCGAATGGTGAGATGTTACCGAGCCGCAGTTATAAAATCGACTCCGACAATTGTAATGTTGTCCTTGAAAATTCATGCAAATGCCAACCTTCCAGAGTTGAGTTTGATTACCGAGTTTGTTGCATTTTAGTATCGGTCTAGTGCCCAATGCATCTTCAATTTCTCGGTGCAAAAAAATCGGATCATATGGTTGATCTCTAGGCATTACCTCTTTTAGTTAATTATCAAGAAAAATAGGATAATTCCCAGAGCCAAAAAGACAATGAATTAGTACTTGATCGACACAAATGAGAAAAACAAGATAACATTAATGTTGTATCATAAAATCAAATATTTGAGAAATTAAATAATGAATACTTAAAGGGGCTTAGCTCAATCTTAGTATTTGCTTTGCAAGTTCTTACTTGAGGGATGATTGTCATGAAGATGAAAATGTGAAGTTACATGCTTTCATATACATAAAGTCAAAACACATACCCGATATCTTTAACATCTGAGCGAGATCGGTATGATTTCTTGTATACTTGATTGCCGTGTAGAAATAATCTTCAACTCCCATGTTAATATGTCTTCCTTTGAATCGTTTCCGCCGGAATACTTCATCCCAAAGTTCTATATTGTCCTTGCCATGTTCAAGATTTGGCCAAAGAAAGTCCAATCTCTCACTGAAATTCCAACTCTTGATCTGTGGATGGAAGTTAGTAAAGAAGCTGAAAACATATGTAGGAAAGTAAGGAAATATTATCTTCCACATTATTTGATATATCTCAGCACAGTTAGTAAATCACCTGGGGTTTCTGAAGCTTCGGATGGTATGCATATCCCATTTGGTGGCGGCCATATTCATCGTTGTATGGTCGAAACTCGTAAATTTTGAATTGTTGAGGTACAGGTTTTTTGCAGTTTATTTTTGCTTGATTACAGAAGGCATTAGGCCAATGGATGGTTAATACAAATCTATCGACACATCCGTAATTTCCAACAAGGAAAGAAAGCATATAAAAGAGGACAGAGAGAATTTTCATTGCCATCAACATTACTATTTTCGATTAGTATACTATTAATTATACTCGTTGATAAATGAGAAATTACCATTAACTATTGGATTAGTAATTGATACCGTAAAATGGAAGTAATTACCTAGTTGTTTTTCAAATTGGTTACGACTAATTGACCGATAAACCCACAACAAACAACTTAACGTAGAAACCATGGTATTTCTCGCAACAAGTGTTATCTAGTGTTCCTTTTTGATAAACCGAAAAGATATTGTTTTGCCACATTCCTCAAGGGCCAACAGGAATATATATATATATAAACATTTATACAGAAAAGTCTCATGAAAGAGACAACAGAAAGAAGGTTGTATAGTGAATGAAACCTGAGCCATGTACTACGATTTGAAAACAATACTACTTTATTATGAGGACGGAGAAGCACTCGAGTTGAGGTTCGATATAAGTCGGACTTCGTATAGATCATTCTCTCCCTTCCCTGCACCACAGTGTAAAAGGAATTTCACATAGACAGATAGATTTACTAATGAACTTCTAGCTTGCTCAAGATTACTAGATAACAACGTTATATATTTATTAATCCAAAATCTTGTATTTTCACTCAAGAATATTATAATTGAAGGGATATCGGAAGAACTAGGTTTTGCCCAATCCAAGTACAAAGTGAAATTCTGGATTTTCACAAGAGAGAGAATATTATAAGAGGGTGTAATACAATTTGATATTCATTACTACTCTTCTATGCTCTTCAAATCCCATAACTTATTTCAGGGCTTAAAAGGCGATTTACTCCGTATAAATGTACAACAATTTAAAGCATGATGAATATCAAAACTCACCGACTTCTGCTGTAATATTCGGTCCAAAGAATGAAGCAAACTTGGCCTAAATTTTGTTATTAAAAAAAAAAAACCAAACAATCAAAATATCACAGTTATTTTCAAATATGAAGAATCCACTAGGATCAATGACTTATTTATATCACATTTGTATCTATCAAGAATTAAACCTAGTCAAGGATTAATATTATAAGTGTGTTCTATATTACCTGTCTTTTTTCAAAATCTGACAACTGCAAGGCTTTTGCTTCAAAAACCAGCACTAAAGAATATTTTCTGTCTTCTGTAACCTAGGAGAACAAAGCAGAGAAACAAAGCAAGCAAGTAGGAAGCTGAAATGGTTGATCATTGCAAATCAAGCAACTAAAGTGCCAACATGTAACTAATTCGGGAATGAGGACCCCTATAAAACGAAAGAGGGACTAGAAACATCGTAAGTAGAATTGTGCATGTGCATGTGTCATTAAAGCTTGCAACAAAACATGACGATCGATATGAGAGAAATAATAACATGTCAAAGAAGCATACTTCTTCACGGACACTTTGTAGAATGGGTGCGCTCCTTCGTGGAATTCCCCCACCCTGAAGACGAAACAAAAAAGATTAAAAAAAGAATCAATGTTACAAGGCAGGCAAGATTTCGATGATTCAGGTTATCTTCCATTTTTAAGATTTTACCGACAAAGCCACTGTCCATTGCAGTGTCAGGCATGCATATCAGAGACAAAAACGTATAATTGTAATGAACATTGAAAGAAATGTAGCTATGTATATACGTTATTATGTTCTCTCTATGAAATGGGTCCTGTCCAATGTCCTACAATTATCAATTAACTGCATTGGAAGAGTCCTAAACAGTACCGGAAGATTACTTACCTGACCATACTGGAAAATCCTTTTCAAGGCCTCATCCAAATGTTGCTCATCCCCATAGCGATACCTTATCACATCATTCCTGACCTAATCAACAGAAAAATATATATAAATTTGGCAAAGGTCCCATTAACAGCATGCTCAACTAAGAAAATAGAACAAAAACGAGATTCCTCATCTTATATACTGTGACAAGTATACATACTCAATTCCATAATAAAATACCTGTTTGAGAATAGGGGTTGCACTTGTTTCTCTCAACTTTTCAGCATCTGAATAAGTCAAGCACGGCACCGGCTTAAGTTCTGCATACTGCAAAAACATTTGGAAGGCTAAAAGAGTATGGCTTTCTACAGCTTAATGTGATCAACATTGTCTTTAAGAAAACAGTTTTTAGCAAACAAATCATGATCATAAGGACTAAGAATTCTTATCATTTTGATTCCTATCAAATTGTGCAGGAAATTAACCATCTAGAAATCCTAATTACCTTAAGAGCCATGCCAATAATTGCAAGAGGGAAGCCATATGTCAACATGATTGCAGACCATTCAGAACCAGGGAGAATATTGAAATAAGCCCCAAAACCATACCTGCAGATTTCTAAGAAAGCTCAATCGGAAAAAACTTGAATACACATTCAGATGAAGAAGAAGTAAAAAAGAGGGAAAAAAACTCACGATAAGAGAGAAACTCCGACGCCTAAGCCAATAACACCAAACGAAACCTACCCCCCCCCAAAAAAAAAAAAAAACTTGTTGAGCTGATTATGTCTTTAATTTTATAAACTTCCAAAAAAAAAAAAAATCAGAAATGATGATACCTTAGCAAGGGAGAATTCATCGTCGGGAGCGATTGCTTTGTCGAGGGAAGTAGAGACGGAAGAAGGCTGGGTGGAATCAGCAGCTTTAGGGGAGAATCCCTGCTCGAGACGGGGCCGTTTGAGGAGAGAGATTCTCGAGTCTAAACGTATAAAGGCGCCGCTACGCCAGCCATTTCCATTGCAAGAGCTTGGTAGAGATGATGATGATGATGTGCTGTAAGCCAGTGAAGGACGAAGATGGAGGGGGGAGAAGCTGTTGCAGAGGCTTCCTCCTCCTCCTGTTAGTGACGTCAGCGACTTCATTCTCTCTCTCACCGTGGGAGTGGGAGCTGGGAGCAGAAGAAGGAAGACGAGGCTGCAGTTTATAGGAAGCTCTCAACCGCCAAATTTTGCGCTACGTGTCCTCTTCTTACTTCTTATCCTCCTTTTTCTGTTTATTTCTAGTCCCTTTCATATATTATTGAAAAATAAAATAAATAAATAAAAAATAATTTATTTCTCTTCCTTCTTTTCCATTTTTATCACTTTTACCGCGTAGGTTTAAACGGATGGGAGTTTTTTTTTTTGTTTTTTCATGACTGCTCAAAAGATATACCAATTCTTGAAGGCCGGATTAAAAAAAAAAAGAAATTAATAATAGTTTTGATAATAATAATCGAATCATCAACCTGATGATTATAAACTACAATATGAATCTAAAACAAAATACTCAAATTGGCTTCATCATCTTCTCATGTGAAGAAGTACTTGTAAGCTTTTTCACATTACTTCTACAGCTAGAAGATATGTCAAAAAAAAAACTGCCATCTTGTGAAGCTATGAATGTGTATTTCACTCCCTCAGTTCCTCTGCAGAGTGGATCCCCTGTACAGATTGGATCGTTGCAATGGTTTTCTTAAAGCCGAGCTTTTTTGTCCTACACATAAACAATTAGTTAGTTAGAAGCTTTGAAGCTGAGGTATAATAAAAGGAAAGAGAACCATTTCTACTATAATTCATCTTATCTTTCCCATAAATCATTTGCTCTGCATAGTATCTTATACATGTTCTTACCTTATGGAATTTATGTATCTCTCAACTTCATCTTTCTGCTCAGCTTCATAAAAGTACCACTTTTCAGTCTGACCAACTGCTTCCCAGTTGCCTATATCTGTACATCAATTCAAAATTGAAATGTTGACCGATACAAACTCATAATTCGATTATATTAATAGGAGAGTTGAGTTGAAAATGACCTTGGAGCACAGTATTGCCTTCTTTAAAACCTTTCAACTTCCAAAATGCATGACCATCATCATCTAAAAGAATAGGCTCTGTTCTAAAAGCATCTGATCTTGGACTGTCTGTAAAATCATGTGAAGATCTCCTAGTTTAGATAATATAATCTTGGAAGGTCTGTAAAATCATATCTTATATTATTATGATGATGCTATTAATGAGGTATGTGATGTAGAACACCGTTTATGAGAATGTAGCCTGCAAACTTGCAATCGTATGGAATATATGATGGAATATGAATTAGTTCGGTGACAAAACACATGAAGAATTAAGAAAAATGATCAGCGCCTAAGTGGGTCTTACTCTTAGGTGCTGCACCCATTGCCTCAAGAATGTCAGCACGAGCCTGAGCCACTTCATTTTTTATCTGTGAAACAATAGCTTCATGTTCTGAAATTGAGAGAGGAGCACCTTGCTTTGCAATAATGGCCCTGGCCAATTCATCTTGAAATTTTTTCTTGACCTGTTTCATCTGTTGACAAAAAGAATTCACAACTTGAAAAAATTGTAACAATGAACCAAAGATATACATTCTTTGTTTTGTCACCTTATCCTTCATAGCAGTAACCTTTTCCTTTGCTTTCTTCTCTCTTTTGACAGATTTAGAATTTTGGGCATCAATCCAACTCCTCAATTTCCTACAAAGAAAAACAAAATTTATCATAACCCAAAGAACAAAATGACATGAAAAACAGCAATAAAGATGTGAAAGTTCAGAATGGGTTTGTAGGAGCTGATGTCAGCCAAATACAGCTGTAAAATCCACTTACTCAGTACGAAGAGTCTCATCACAAAGAAAATTCAGCAATCGAATCTTTTTTGAGAAGTCTAGCTTATCATATCCATCATCATCAATTTCAAACATGTTTGATGGCAAATCATTCAATACACAAGGAGATTCAGCAAAGTATTCCCCAAAAGCTTTCAACCATGACTTTCTGCTCGAATCCAAGACTTGGGACCTAAACAAAAAGATGCAGGTATTAAGTATCCTATCCAATCAATGAACATAAGTAGCAACAGTTAGGGGTTATGCAAACAGTCACTGGGGCAGGGTTCATACTTTTCTCCCATATCTTTTAGTAATAAAGATAACAGTTTTGTGTGGAATCGCACAGACACAGTCATGGAATCTCGTGTGCGCTTTCTTCGCTCTCCAGGACCCATTAGATCCCGCAGCACAACTTCAGCATGTCCTTTGCTCACGTTAAGGACCTAAAGAAGAAACAAAAATGGCAATTAGAGGTGTAACTGTAAAAGTAGAAGTGCTTTGCAGCCAAAAAGAATTATAAATAAAATAAAGAAATAAAAACCGCACCGATTTATGCATGCTAAATGACATGGCTTAGGATGGCACCAAAGAAAAAGACACATCTCCAAGTGTTTGCCAGTGAGAGAAGTTCATTTCGTAAGTAAAGTTTTCCACAGGATTTATGCATGTTAAATGCTGACACTAATTCAGTAATACTGACACTCTAGTTTAGGAAAAAAAAAATGCTAGGTTTTTCTGAAAACATCCCCACTATGTTTAAAAAAGCAAATTGAAAAACTGAACAGATATCAAATAAGCTTGCCTGTCCAAAAGCTTCACAAAATTCAAAAAACTGCAATGCATGGCCAGCATCTTCAGTGGGTAACTCAATTCCTGCTACATGGGTCAAGCTTGTACCCTGAGGCAAGGGAACATGAGCATCATATTCTTTGTTTTGTATATTCATGGCACAATTCTTGTCGTCAACAGAATCTTGTACCATCTTACGTTTGAACTTTGCATTATTATTTTTCCCTGCATCTAACACTCTTGCATCTGTGGGAAGGTCAGCAGCATTTTCTATTATTTTGTGACTAGAGGAATCATCCTTGGAAATGCTAGTATCTTCCTTATTCACGGCATCTACATTTCTACGGTTTGTATTTTTCTGTCTCTTTCCTTCATTTGTTTTCATAGGACTTGAGGTAACATCCTTCGAGAAACTGTTATCCTTATTTTTCAGTGCCTTTGCTGCTATTTCATTTTTTTGGCCTCTTTTTTTCTGTTCCTTTACTTTTTTTGTTCCCATGGAACATGCTGTAACGTCCTTTGAAATCCCCATCTTGGAATCCTCATTTTCTAAATTAGCTGCAGCATCCTTCCCTTTACGTTTAGCTTGTTTCTTAGGGATTTCGCCGGAGATTGTTGGCTCTCTTGGACCACTCTTCTTAAAGTCAGGAATGTCATCTCTATTTCTACCATTTAATTCCTTCAATCCTTTTGACTTTTTTTCCTTGAACTGTTTATCATCCGTGACAGTCGTAGAATCTCCTGTTTTCAAGTCAGTCTCACTTTTTACCTCCAACTGATTTTCCTTTCCCTGTTTCCTTGGTGAAATGACAACTGGTTCCTGTCAAAAAGCAAACCTCAATTTTAAGAAAACCATAATGACCCATCCAGCCCGACTCCAAAAGACTAGGAGCTGTAGAAAATGAATAAGAAAATGCACAGCCAAACCTTATCTCTCGAAGCTGCCTTTTTGGGGGAAACAATTGGGATTTCATCCTTATTTTCATAAGCTCTACTGTCATTGCCATTCACCTGTAGCATGTCTGACACAGAAGAAAACCCAGTTGCTTTAGCTGTATGCACTAGTAACCCAGTGGGCTGGTGACCTCTTTTCTTCCTAGAAATCAGAAAAACAGATCATTCGTAACCTTCAACAAAAGTACTAGTATTTAATCTTAAAACCCCGTCACTTCCAGCACTTACATACAAAAACTGCAATTGCAAATCCCTCTGCACCTGGGACATTTCCAGTCATCTAGAAGTGCAACCTCTTCTGCTTTCTCTCCATATCTAATACAAACCAGTACCAAGTAAATTGGACAAAAGGATATACAATACTAATAATAAAGCCACAAGTATTTATACTGTAGAAAAAACTCAAACGACACAAACCTGTTCAAGAGGCATTTGTGACAAAGATGAAGGGTACAGTGCTTGTGTCCCAGCTGATTCTTACATGAAGCCACCAAATCCAATGTTTTCTGACGGCACTTCATAATTCATACAAAAAGTTAAAGAAAGTCAGATGCTAACCAAGTAAATATGGACAACTCTCCAGCAGCTACAACTAGAGAGCCCAATCACTTCGATTTTCTCTAACCATAACCTAGGAAAATCAAAATAGAAAAACACCAAAACCCTATATCTCACATAGTAACCGCTACGTACAGAACAACGAAATCAAGCAATTGAACATGAATCCAGATAATAAGATAAGAAAATCTACAAAATACCTCGACCACTTCCCTGCGATTTCTCACCAACTCGAGCTTTAATTTTGGAAATTTCAGTGAAATTTTACCTGATGACAAGTCTTGCCGTTCTCAGAATCATAGATTCGGCCGCCGACAAGACGAACTCCAGGGCATTTCGTACGCTTCGCAGATTTCTCGCCGTCATCACCCACCAGCTTTCTTTTCTTGCTATCCTTCCTTCCACTCTCTTTCTGAGCAGAGACTTTGATTTTCGAAGCTTGGCTTGAAGAAGAAGAAACAGCCATGGATGAAGCTCAACTGATTACCCGAAAAAGTGTTCGCTGACAAAATAAACAAGCGAGAGAGAGAGAGAGAAACAGAAGTCGTCTTCTTGATTCAGATTTCTTAATCTGAAAAAGACGAATCAAAGGAAGTTGGTTTGAAAGTCGTACATATTCCCTCTCAAAATCATGGCGGGAGAACGTCCAAGTTTTGAGCGTGAAAAATGAAAAATTGGAGCCCGTTCGGACCGCCCAATTTTTCGGCCTCTCTTTTTTATTACATATTTTTTTGGCCAAAAAGTGTTCGTCAAAAAATGTAGGTAACTATAATGCCTTAATTATATATATTAATTAATTACTTACTTATAAATTATTAATTAATATAAATAATTATTAAATTATAAATTATTGTTAAATTATAGATAATTATTTTTTTATTTTTTTATTTTTTTACTATTATTCATTATTATTTCGCAAATTATAATTTGTACCTAAAAATCTTCATTTACACTTAATAAATTTTAGAAATTAAAAAATATCACTCGCTTGAGTCTTGACTTCAACTGAAAATTTATTACTCGCCCCTACGTTCAACCATTATCTCTCCAACTAACACGCCACCGCCACTAGCCAATCACGCTACCTCCTCTGCTGCTTCAACCACTACTACCTAGCCTTCATCGCCGCCGCTGCCATAAACCTGATTTGAACAGTTTCAACGAATTGCCTCTGAACTTGGAAAGGGGTCATTAGGACAGTACTCGGAACGTTTCACCATTAGCTTGATGAGGCCATAAACCATTAACCAAGAAGACTTTTGGGATTGGTTTCTTACAAACGATACTTCAATTGCAAAGGATGAAAACATGTTTGAAGTAGGCAACGTGCTGATATTCATCACTACTGTTACTACTACTCATCTCTCCAAAGGATGAAAACATGATGATCGTTATCATGATCATGTAAAGGATATGATTAATTATTTGGGTTTCGATTGAACTTAATAACCAAACTAAAATAGTCTATGTACCTTAATTGGAATTGGGAAATTGATCGCATTGTGTAACTTCTCTAAAAATATGTATGCAGAACTAATCATATAGACATGTATGATATGATGGAAAAAACGTTTACCCAGATAGAAGATAGTTGTGCATTGTAATTTGTAAGAATTTTGGTCAAAGTAGTAGGACCATAGGCAAGAAGAGGAAGAAGAGTTTCTTTGACAATGTATATTTCTATCATACGACGACGTATTGAAGTAAGCCCACTTTCCCAAATCCAATCCACAAATAAATAAATTCTGACTCACTGCAACGAACTTTGTCGCTTACACAGATTCTGAAGATATCTGGGTTTGCTTTCTCCAAGCCACAGCAAGGCTCTCAAATTTTCTGCTCGGTTGCTCCGTTCTCTCCCTCCCTCCTATGGCTTCCGACAATGTCCTTATCGCTTGGTCTCTCAATCTTCCTCCTTTTTTATTTATTTATTTTATTATCATACTTGGACAGTAAAAAGAGAAAAAGAAACTTCAATTGCAGGGGTTCAGGAGAAGATGGGCAATTAGGAATCGGTACAAACGAAGAGAAAGAATGGGTTTGTGTCGTTGAATCATTGCAGTCTCAGAAAGTCCGTTCCATCGTTGCTGGTTCTAGAAACTCCCTCGCCATTTGTGAAGATGGCAAGGTCTGCTCTCTGCTCTCTCTCTTGCATTTCCCTCTTTTTTCTGTTTATTAAGCATATGTGTTTTCTTTATCTCATATTTTGAATTTCTGGGTTTTGTTTTGTTTTATTAATTAAGCTGTTTACGTGGGGTTGGAATCAAAGAGGAACACTTGGTCACCCACCTGAAACTAAAACTGAGAATATTCCAAGCCAGGTTAAGGCTCTTGCTAATGCAAAGATTGTTCAGGTATTTAAGTGTAGTTTAATCCCAACTGCTTAATTTATGCTTATAATCTGTTTAATTGATTTTATAATAATGTGGGTTTTTTTTTTCTTTCAAGGCAGCTATTGGTGGGTGGCATTGTTTGGCTGTAGATGATCAAGGCCGAGCTTATGCCTGGGGTAACTTCACTTCACTACCTTTTCCTCTTATGAATCTGTTTATTGAGAAATTCCTGCTCGAGAGTTTTTCTTATTGTTATTACTGTTCTGAATGTAGTGGAGATTTTAGTTGTTGTTATATGATCTTTTTTTTTTTTTTGTTGAATAGCTTGAAAGTATTCCAAGTAACTAGGACCCATTACTTGAATTCAGCTCCTTTTCGAGAAAAAAATCTAGTCCTAAGCTTCAATTTTTATTTTATATCAATGTAAGACATATAAAAGTGTGTGATTCACAAAGGTGGAAATGAATACGGTCAGTGTGGTGAAGAACTGGAGAAGAAAGATGATACAGGTAGACCACTTAGACGAGATATTGTCATTCCTCAACGCTGTGCCCCTAAGCTTGTAGTTCACCAAGTAAGTTCTTAGTTTTCGTCATTTGCAATGTGGTAAATAGAAAATTTTCAGTGTTTTACAAGCAACTATAGTGATGGGTTAATGCATAATATTGAGTAAAAGAGGCTTGCGCCAAATTGATATTAACTATTTATTTTTTCTAACTTCCTTATACAGGTAGCAGCTGGAGGTACTCACTCTGTGGTTCTTACATGTGAAGGGCAGGTTTGGACATGGGGTCAACCATGGCCTCCTGGCGATATGTATGCTTCCTCAAAACCTCAACTTCTTTCTATAAAAGCCTTTATATTTTCATTTTTTTTTTCCCTCATTCTGTTTGATAGTTAGCTGATTATTGCTATTAATAACAGTTTGTTATATTATTGTACAGAAAACAGATATCAGTCCCTGTTAGAGTACAAGGACTCGATATGATCAGGCTGATTGCAGTAGGGGCATTTCATAATTTAGCTCTGCAAGAAGATGGAACTTTATGGGCATGGGGTAATAATGAATATGGACAACTTGGAACTGGAGATACTCAACCCAGATCTCAACCTATTCCCGTCCAAGGCCTTTCTGATCTTACTCTGGTTCCTTAATGCAACTTAAAATTGGTTCAAGTAAATCTCATTGCTTATAGTTTTGATAGTTCATTTACGTATTTTTACTTTTGGGTCTCTTAGGTTGATATTGCTGCTGGAGGGTGGCATTCTACTGCATTAACAGAAGATGGAGAGGTGATTTTATTTCTTTATATTCCATCTTCCCATCCCTCTCTGTTTCTCTTCCATTTCCGCGCTCTCACACTTGGTATCAAGGAGTGATTTATGTCTTGAATCTGGTTTTAAGAGGGGACGTCCTAATGACCTTAATCTCGTAAAAGGGTTTCCTTTTCACATGTTTGATGTGCACGCAGAGAGTTTCTTTATCCTGTAACCTAAATACATAAACTCTTTCTCTGTTCGGTGCAGGTTTACGGTTGGGGAAGAGGGGAACATGGGAGGCTTGGACTTGGAGATAATGACAAGAGTAGTAAAATGGTTCCACAAAGAGTTCAACTTCTGGCTGGGGAGGACATTATTCAGGTGCCATCTAATTTGGATTTTTTCTACTGATATCATTTTTAATTTTTGTTTTGTGTTGAGATGTAAATCTGTTTGTAACTTTGTGATGTAGATTTCTTGCGGCGGGACCCATTCAGTTGCATTAACGCGTGATGGGCGTATGTTTTCGGTAAGTGATCTTCCATTCCCTCGATCGATTTCTTATTATTTCTAGCATTCAAAATAAGCTCTTGACATTGTCTTTTGATTTTCTTTTTTTTGGTGGGGGTTTTCTGTTATATTCAGTTTGGTCGGGGCGACCATGGACGTCTAGGATACGGGAGGAAGGTAACTACCGGGCAGCCCATGGACGTGCCCATAAACCTCCCTCCACCCAGAAAACTAAGTGACCAGGCAGCTGAGGGCAGATGGATTGCAAAGGTTGTCGCGTGTGGCGGCCGCCATACTTTAGCCTTAGTAGAATGGAAAGCTGATGAGCCTATGAACTAGTTCTTTTTCTTTCCTTTATTTGTTGGACCGAATTTTCTGACATCTATCGACAGTTTTATGTGATTATATGGTAGACGAGATGTGTAATCAGTCCTTTACTTTAGTCACTTTTTCGGGTTCGAAGTTTTATGTCAATCTGAACCTTAAACCATTCATTATAGAGTTTGAATTTTAGGACTTATTTGGTTCGATTATTTAATAAAAATAAAATTTTTATTTTACTCTGCTGTTTATTTTAGATTAATAATGAAATAAATATAATTTTTAATTCTTCCTTAAATAAAAAATATTATTTTTATTTTTATCTAAATAAATATTTTCTATAAAAATTAAAATAAATATTTTCTATAAAAATTAAAATAAATATTTATTTATATAAAATTTTATTCATAATTTTTAAATTTTATTATAATACTTATATATTTATAAAAAAAAAATTCAAATTAACACGAAAAAATTGTTATTCTCATTCATATTAATTAAATAAATACCAAATACTTATCATTCACATTTCTTTTTCATTCCTCTTATCATTTCCATAAAGGATTCGAACCAAACGAACCCTTAAGTTCCAAGTAAAGATGAGATTAAAAACTCCCCGGGGCTTGAGATCAAACCATAAGTCACACGAAAACTCAATTTCTGGTCAAGGTTAACATTAATAATACAAATGAACAATAAAAATAACTGGTTCTTTTCAAAGATCAGGAGGAAAATTAAATCTCATTAAGAAATTGGATGCAAGAAATATACTTCGTTTTAGAGGAAAATCCTACGAGCTCCGTAGTATATGAAGATTGCATCTGTTCCAAAACCTGATATCCATCTTTCACAACTTTATGATAGTTCAGTACTCTTCCGCTCATATTGTTATAGTGCAAGGAAAAAAAGCAAGAAAAAGGACCCAAACTGGCTGAAAGCATGATTATGCTGGTTCTAACTTGGTTTCCGCATGTTACGGCCAGCACGGATTACTTCATCAACCAGTAGCAATTGAGATGTAATTACAGGCCTGCAAATGAATCATAATATTTATTTACATGGTACAACCAAAAGCATAATTGATGGGAAAATGACACAATACAAATGTAACCACTCGAAACTTCAATCATCAGTTTTTTCATGAAAAGCAGCTTAATCTATTTCAAAACAAGACATTAACATAATGAGTTATACATACCCTGAGTTGATAATTTGGCGTTTGACAGAATAGTTGTCAAAGATTCCCTCCATTTGGGAATCAACAGGTTCTCCTGTGTTCTGGTTTAATCCGACAATATTTCCCCGCTCATGCTCACCCTCAAGAAAGATCATATATGGTAGGATGTATAATTCAGTTGACCAAATGACGTAATAGATATGAAAGAAAAGGAAAAGGGAGAG
This sequence comes from Coriaria nepalensis, assembly GCA_027186245.1. Classification (NCBI taxonomy): domain Eukaryota; kingdom Viridiplantae; phylum Streptophyta; class Magnoliopsida; order Cucurbitales; family Coriariaceae; genus Coriaria; species Coriaria nepalensis. The sequence continues at coordinate 7,705,934 of CP114496.1, read as the reverse complement.
AAATGATAAATTCAAGAACATACTTTAAGAGCAATGATCACGTCTTGAGTGTCGAGCCCAGAGTTCTCAGCAAGTGTCTTGGGTACAACAAGAAGAGCATCAGCAAAAGCTTCAACACCAAGTTGAGCACGCTGTCATCAAGTTTATGAAGACCAAAGGTAAAGTTAACAAAGATAATTTAAGGCAGGCTGCTATTATACTACTCAGAGTTCGCAATAGACTATTACCCCTTGTACAGTTTTCTTTACTTCATTTACAAGATATTGCCATGCAGCCACTTCAAATGCTCCAGCTCCCTGACCAAAGAAAAAATTATTACTGATTAATCCAAAATAGGCAGCAGTAAAACAATGGTGACATATTTTAAGAAATCTAAAATTTAGACAGGTAAGCACACAAGGACCATAAATAACGGAGAGATGCTAAAGAATGCTTCGCTAACAGGTAAACATGCAATTTAGCACTACTAATACTTCCTCTGGCTGTCCTGTCCTCTATTTAACTCTCCTACTATTTCAGTGTAATATAATTCATCAGTTGCTTAGAGGATTGCACGTGAATTCATAACAAACACAACTCACCAAGACAACAGCCTCATCGTCAATGGTGTTTTTCACTGCCCTCAAACCATCACGGACAGCATCCTTAATTTGGGCAATTGTATGGTCATTAGGTCCTATATTTAGATAATGAGAATTAGATTGCAGTTCATATCTCTCAATTTATAAAGCTTAAATTTTGATGGTGAAGAAAGTACCCTTTATCAAGATTGTACAGGAATGAGGATTTTTCACATCCTCCACAAATGTATACTTCTCTTCACCAAGGACATGCTCATAGACCAGTCCAGCCCACCCAAGGCAGTCCAGAGTTAGATCATCAACTGAATTTACAGCCTCTCCTCCACAGGCCAAAACCAATCGCTCCATGTTTCTCCTCTTAGCTCTCCGCAGGGCAATAATCTGCCGTATAAGTAGCATTAGCATAATAGAAAGGTAAAAATATGACGAACAGAAAGGTTCTTCATTTGCAAAATACGAGTTAGATGATCACATTAATATGATCACCGTTGTATCATTTGACATTCAAGTTTCAAAACTTTATTCCCTAGCCCAACTCATTTTATTGTCAATAATTTTAGAATAGAAGGCAACTTCCAATACCAGCAAAAGATTGAACATATAAAAAGGGGACCTAGAAAGTTCATCGCCAATTGATGAGACAAAAAAAAATTAAAGAATTGACATCTTACCCCTGCCCTTGCGAGAAGATCAAGTGATGGTGGATCAATTCCTTTTTGATTAATGACAACAAAGTTATTGTCATTGCCTGAACAAACCTAAATATGACCAAAAAAATGGCATGACTGTGAAATAAAAAAAAATACCTTTTATATATGGAATTTGCATAATGCATAGAGGAATATTTAAGATCCCACACCTTATTTTTCAACTCAATGATCCTTTGAACTCTTTCATCAACCTGATGCCTTTCAGCTGCAACCATTGCCTCTCTCTGTTCAGCATTTGAGTAGAAAAAACCTGCGTTTATTTCACTGAACCGAAACCCCATCAATTTTTTTAGGACAGAAGCTTCATGAATAATTAATTAGAGGGAAAATGGTAAATAACATTCAATTTTTTTGTACCAGAAAAAAATAATGCAAAGTTTGAAAGAAAATAACTGTCAAACACAAGGTAGATGTCAACAGTCATCAGTAGAACGAATGAACAAGCACATAGAGGCTGAACTTTTGTGTGTGTGGCTCCACACACACAAAAGAAAGTTTATACACAACAGAAAAAAAAGGGTGGCCCTCCAACCTCATTCTCTCTATATATATACACACAAAAGAAATGTTTTTTTTTAATACCTTTTATCATACTCCAGAGACACATTGCACGTCAATATGTAACAATTCTCTGCTCGACGCTTCATATCAGGATGTCTTGAGCCATGATCAAGGACAAGACCCTCAACCTAGAAAGAATATAAAGGAGCTAAGTTACCACATAATAGAACAATGAAACTCAAAAATCAAGACCTATAAGTTTGGATTCCACAGCACAAATAAAGAGTTTAAAAACTATTGGAAAAGATAACCCTGGAACTGAAGGAAAAAACTGATATCGAATGAATCATGAAATGCCGGTGTTGGTCAACCATATTCACTGTTCTGCACATTAAGGGATGTGTTACATGAGATTCTCTTGTACACTAAATAACTGGGTGAAAAGATCTAGCCAAGATACAGTTCAAGAGTGCACCAGAGGGATCCAGAAGCTAAGAAGGATCAGTGTCAGTCTGAACTTCAAGGGCATCGTCTGACTGCCAAAATTACAACATAGAAAACCTAATTCTCTCTATTCCAAAATCTTTTGTAAAATAAAAATAAAAAACTAGAAACCTAAATAAAGACAAGACACAAATGATCAGACTATCACTGTTACTCAAGCTTAACAGTAAGTCTCCATAAGGTTGTTAATTTACAAATGGAAAACTCCAAGAACTTTGGAAAATAATAAAATAGGACCCCTCAACAAAAAGCGAGATATCAGGCCAACACACAATATGATACACATACCAAGCGAGTGTCCACATCAAATTTGTGGCGCATGTGCATGATCTCCACCATAAACAAATCAATGGCTTCTTCGGGCTTGCGAACAGCAAGCACCTATAATGTCACAAACCACAACTTATATAAAACTGAAAAATGTCTACAATTATAGTACATTCGTTGCATCAATTGACTATATGAAGATTATAAGCTCAGAAAGCTAATATCAGAAGCCTGCTTTAGATCCACTAGTAAAACAAGCATCATATACACTCACCCCATTAACAACTATGTCGGTCAATTGATCTGCCAGTGATTCATACAGCTGTACAAGAAATGATAGTGAAACTTGTCAAAATCCAATCGCGACATATACCCAATTACTGGGAAACAAACAAACTGAGAATCAAATGACCTTTGTTCTCAGTGTTGTTCTCGCTACCATTCTTAGAATCTCTCTGTCAGGCTCATCACCAATCACTACAGGAGTCTTAAACTTTTCAAGAAATTGAAGAGTTGCTCTTTTGGCAATCTCGAAACCATCAACCAGTACACGGGGATGCATCCCTGCACAAAAGAGCATCCATCCCATTAAGCACTTGAGGCCGGAATATAAAATAACAATATTTTTTTTCCCGATCTGAAAAACAGAACAAATATAGTATTACACCAAAAAGACGCTCAGTATAGTTGTCAGAGTATGATTGTACATGTTGACACAACCAGAGATGCATTTGGTTGATGATTTAAAGTCCATGAACTTAATCAGTACTTTATTTTATTAGTTTATGAACCACGAAAATCAAAATTTTACAGCTAAAATCAACTATACTACTGCTAAGGATATCAAGTAATAGTACAAAACCTTCATCGATATAACGCTCTGACTGTTTCATAAGCTCTCCGATGAAGATTACAGTAGTAGTGGTGCCATCACCGCTTATATCATCTTGGGCAACAGCTGTCCTTGCAATCATAATCGCTGTAGGGTTTTGAATTTGCTGCAGCCATAAGAAAACATCAGTATTACAGTAAACGCGTACTAAATGAAATACATAATAAACATCAGTTGCAGACAAGTTCTAAGGATCACAACAAAAACTGAGACTTAAATTTCACATTACTTATTTGGTATGATCAGAAAAGAGATCTAGGTTTTCTTCGAGAAAATAAGAAGAAAACTAACCATTTCCTTTAAGAGAGTGTTGCCATCTTTGGTAAGCTTGATATCTCCGGCTCCACCAACAAGCCTGGAAAAACAAATGCCAGGAAAGATAAGACAAACAAAAAAGCTACGACGAACAGAGAAAATGAAGAAAAGAACTTGTTATTATACATCTTGATGGTTCCTTTAGGGCCGAGATTGGTCTTGAGGACATCTTGCAAGCCTTTGGCGGCATTGATGTTCATATGCAGAGCCGCCGATTTGTTCAGCACCTCCGCATTAGGGTTTAGTACTCTTAGCGACATCCTCTACTTCTTCTTCTTCTTTTTCAGGCGAAGAACTCTCTAGGCAGCGAAGAAGGTGATGGTTGCTGTATTAGTTAGTAGCGATGCGAAATGATGGTGAAGTAAAGAGGAAGAGGGTTTTAGGGCTTTCTGGAGAGTAAAATATGAAAGGGTTGAGCGGAAAGTAAAAATGCACCGTTTCTGACCATTTCTTACTAGGTGAAAACATTGCTTTAGTCCTTCTATTTTCACTCTTTTTTTATTTTCATCCCTCTAATTTTAATTAAATCATATTAAGTCTCTTATATTTACTTTATTTTCTTATTTTCGTTCTTTTGGTTAAAAACTTTAAAATGAAACATAAAAAAATTCAAGAAAAAGCCCTTAACTTTATTTTATTTTTTATTTCACTCTTCCTTTTTCCAAATAATTATCTATTATTTTTACCCTAAAATACCACTATTACCGTTGCACACTTCTTGCGCCAATTTACCAATTCATTCTTTCATTCTCTCTCTCTTCATCGTTTCTTCGATTTTTGGTTTTGAAAACCCATATTCAATTTGAGATTTTGAAACCCAAAACCTAGATTAGAAGAGGAAGAGGAAGAGGAAGAGGAAGAGGGAACTAGAGACATTTAAACGGTTAATGATGAGTCAACGCCAGAAGCATGAGGTAACATAACGGCTACATGGTGGTTGATTGAGCCTTAGGGTAAAAATGATGATAGTTATTTAAGGACAAAGAGTGAAAAATAGACAAACTAAAAGTTATAAAGACTTTTTCTGAATTTTTTTAAGTTTTATTTTTGAATTTTTGACCAACGAAAATAAGAAAAATATAAAAATATGATGACTAAATTAATAATTTAACTTTATTACTGTTACTAAAAAATTTTAGGAACTAGTAAATATATAATTTGTTGTGGATAAAATTATAAATAAAATAATTAAATTATATCAATTTTAAATTTGTAATTTTTATTAGCGTGTGATATTATTAAAATTTAAAATTTATATGTATCAGTGTAACATTCTTGTTTATGTGTTAAAGAATTTTACCACATTAGTATTAATAATTTGAAAAGCGTTGAAAGATATAAAAAAGTTTGATTTTGATAATACAAGACTAAAAAATTGATAGGAAATTACTGGAAGACTATGGTTCATTTACATATCATGCGATGAAATATATTTTTGAAAAATAGATTCGTGACATCCCGACTCAAATGGCGAATCATCATGACCATCAGTTTGATATGGTGCTTCTTAAGTATCTGGATTTGTAGACATTTTAAAATCATATTAAAAAACAAAAAATTAAAAGAGAAGATGGGATTATACCGAATTTTTAATCTCCTCCAAATTCTGGACAAAACTTCACTATTTTTCCCTTTATTATTATTGGACCACCGTACACCACTGCCACTACCTCATGGTGGCCCCTCACTATCGCCTGGTCTCTATTCTCGATCAACACGGTCGACAACTTGAACATTGGATTCAGTTTTGATTGATTCAACTCTTAAATCAAACAAATGAAAAAAAATACAATATGATAGAAAATTGCTTTCTCTCTCTCTTTTCTTCAAAGTGAGCTACACAATAATTATGATGAGAAGCTCTAGGATTTTATGCCTTTATATAACGGCACAAGTTTTTTGAGCCTTAACCTATTTGGGCCTCCAAGGCATAATTAATCAAATTAACCAGGTTCGAGTTTTTCAAACTTATTTTAATTCCCATTTTTGAAAAATTCAAATAATTTTGTATTTTCAAATTAAAATATTATTTTATCCAATAAAATATATACTATAATTTAGGTCTTACTCGTGGACCCGTTCAAGCATATCAACACTTTAATGATCCAAACACTTTATTTTGTACCTGAAAAAGATTATATGACTTTATAATTATTAAATCTCCATTTACTAATTATCTCAGTTAAAATAATACTTTTTTAATTGATTATTTAATTTGTAATTAATTCTAAATCATATTTTAATTGTGCTAACAGTGTGAGTGTGATTTATACTTAATAAATTAAATTAATTAATGACTTAACTCATTAAGTCAAGTTCATCGTTATGAATAAGTCAAAATTCTCCCATTTATAATTCAACCCGATCCGATCAACCTTAGTGCGTACGACCGAATGTATTCTACATTCTTTATTATTTATGAATTGATCATTTGACTTTGAAGCAATTTTTATAACAAACAGTTAACATGATCATCCGCCATTATCAAGTTAACTTAAACAACCAGACACACATTGACCTTTAACAAGATGTATATATCATCCGTGTAATTTGAAGTATGAGGAACTTTCAAAAAAACCATAGATGACTATTACCATACCAGACTGGCCTTCCCTCAATTGTGTTTCCAAGAAGTCATAGGGTATGATTTAACTATTAAATTATTTTTTTATAAATGTCATAAATTTCTTATGCAATTAGACAATAGATTTACGAATAACTATTTCTCGAATCATACTACCTTGCATAAGGATTTCTTTCTATATAAGTTGTATGACTCATATCTTATTACCCTATATTACTATGCATACTCACAGAAACATCTCTTTTAATATAGAGGTGATAGATCATATCTTATCACCCTACATTACTATGCATACTCGAACATATGTCTAATGTTCATTTTATTAGTGGCCTTTAGCAAGACAACTTATACTAACATCAAAACATGATATCTTATATGTTAGTGTTCTGGTGATATAAAGTCTGAGTATTACAAGTACAATAGTCACCGACATAACTTACTAATAATTTAATATAATTACTATTGAATTCTGTCAAGTGATCACATTCAGTAGTTAGGTCTCTACTAATCACATATATGTCAATCCCAATGTTATCAATACCGATGAATATGAGATCATTACTCTTCTCTTCGAATTGGATATCACATGTAATAGTCTCTCCAGATTTGTATTATCTATATCATAATAATCCTATAACTATGAACTATTTTGATCTCAGACTTTAACCAACTTTGATCTAATCATTCCATGATCTCTATCATGAATCTAAGTGTATGTTTGAGAATCGGAAATTTGTCATGTATGCTATCATTCATATATATATATGCAAGTTATTATTTCTAACATAATAATATAATGACATATTATATATGCTCTAATTGAATGATATGCAATCAATTATGCTCATAATTTGTACAATTCAAGATCAATTCACATAAGTGATAACCCGATCGGGTCATACTCGATTGACTTGACAAATATACACTTTCAATTATACGATAACAAATTCATAAAAAATCAAATTATAGGAATTAAAAATATGGTTAATTAAATTTTTAATCCATGTTTAGTTGCATTTTTACAAATTCATTCTTGTGCAGTATTCATGCAACTTTTTAATAATTGTGTAGTTCAAATGACATATTTTAGGCCTTTTGATTGATTTTTAGATCACCGGTGCTGACGTGACAAAATTTTAATACGTAACTACCAATCATATTAAGACACATTAGCAATACAAAAAATGAAAACTACAATTTCAGCCCAAATTTATTATTTTCTTTTTAAGTTTATCTAAATATTTTATAATTTCAATTTTCTACCCTTACTTTAATTTTTTTTTTCATTTTCACCCAAATAAAATTAGAGCTCAAACTTTTATTAATGAAGGTATGAGATTGAACTCCATGGATGAAGGTCTAGAGTTTGGATCAAGCTCGTCTTCCGTTGGTACTATTTGGCACCACACTGCACCATACATTAGTTTTTTTTAGGCACCGTAACTGCATTGCATATTTCTTATCTTACATCGCACCGTTGGTTTGCGATAGTGATATTTTATTATTTATTATTTAATTTTTAAATAATGTTGAATTATTTTTTTAAGGTTATTTTTATCATACTTGAAAAATATGATAAGATCGGGTTTAATATCTTTTTTGGGCCATAAAACTAAAGTTTGATTTTTCCTTATACTTTCGATGTTTCCAAGTTGCAATATTTCAACTCTAATATGATTGGAGCACAAGTCTGATGATTCCATTGTCAGGACTATACTCCAAAAATCAACTTATCCTCCAAAAATTAACCTGTCAGGAATGACTCAAATATATATACATACTTTTATACTACTTTTCTCCTTAATTTCCTCAATTTTACTCATAATCTATGTATATTATTATGTAAAATAAATTTTCCTATTCTAAAGTAATAATCGTTACTTAGTTTATTTCTTTATTTATTATTCTTATTCTAAATCCATGATTTTTATAAATTCTTAAAAAATAAAAATTCATATTACCGTGCTCCACAGGCCTGCACACCGCACTACAAGGCCATGTATGGATGCACTACCGTGCCCTAATCATAATATTTTTTCACCGATAAAATCCGATCGCACCACAATAAAATATACAATTCAAAGCGATTCAATCATGTTTGAAACAATCATGTTTGAAACAATTTGGTCACCTCGATCTCCAATGATAAAACTAAGGCTGTAGTGCCTGTTTGGAAGTGTTCTTATGATATGAACAATCTCACCTTCTCTCCGCGCAAGTTCAATGGCGGTAAACCCCTTTTGGGAAGAAGAAATACTTGCCGTCTAAAATTTGATTCGAGTGAGAAGAAAAAAAAAAAATTAACGATAAGGGTAGAAAATTAAAATTATAAAAATATTTGGGATAAATTTATAAAAAAATAATAAATTTAGGCCAAAATTATAATTTTCATTTTTTTATGTATCTTCTTAATATACTTAATACTGATGCGTTAAAATTTAGTTAAAATTTATTATTTATGCTTTGATGATATGAAGCTTACGGAGAGAGTGGAGTAAATTCATTCATACGTCGCTCGTTGTTCCGCAATGGCGAAGAACTACGTGAGAGACAACGTGCCGCTGTCGCGGTTCGGCGTTTTGGTGGCGCAGTTGGAGTCTATTGTGGTCTCTGCAGCTCAACAGCCACCGGATCCGCTCCTCTGCTTCGATCTCCTTTCTGATCTCATTTCTGCTATCGATGAAGAGCCCAAGGTGACTATGTCTCGAGCATTTCTTCTTCATTTTGCTCCTTCTTCCTATAGATCTCTTCCTCGTTCCAAATTCTGAACGTTAATTTCTATAGTAACAACGGTAGTGATTCCGATTTCAGTGCTGGTGTTTTTAGTTTGGTTTTGCCTAAGTGGTACTATGTGTTGTTCTGTAAGGAGATTTCGCATTGCACCTAGTGATTCTGTATACCTAGTTTGTCGAGCTTATAGAGTTTCCAGAATTTTCGAATAGTTCCATAAAATGATGATATCTGTGCTAAATAGGCTGCAATTTTCTTTAAGAAACTGAAGTGACGCTGCAATTGATGTTTTCCAATTCAAACTGCGGTTTCTCTTCTAAATTTTGTACTTCTGTAGAAAGGAGAACACATATATTTGCTTTTATGATTCTTTCTTCTATATATTTGGAATCTTTTTCAGTTACAGATTTATTTTTTCTTCTTTTCTTGTCCCAGAGGCTTATGGTTAATTTACTTGACGAGGAAATGATTAATTGCAGGAATCTATACTGTTATGGCAAAGGAAATGTGAGGAGGCTCTGTATTCTCTTCTCATTCTGGGTGCTAGAAGACCAGTTCGTCATCTGGCATCAGTAGCAATGGCAAGGATTATATCAAAGGGGGATGCGATTTCAGTATATTCACGAGCAAGCAGTCTTCAAGGCTTTCTTTCTGATGGGAAGAGAAATGAGCCATATAAAGTAGCGGGTCAGATAAATTTTGTGTTTATTTGTGTGCCTGATAACTAAGGTTAAAAGAACTAGGAAGCAGAATAAATATAGTAGCAAGCTCAGATGTTGAACATGAATTACGATCTGCATCTTGATGTGCTTCAGTAAATGTTATTTGTATAATTTGTTGCGCAGATTCTTATTCATTAACCTTATTTTGGATAATTTCTGTTAGGTGCGGCACAATGCTTGGCAGAATTATATCGTCATTTTGGAAGGAGAATCTCATCTGGTTTACTTGAAACGACCATCATAGCTACAAAACTTATCAAGTTTAATGAGGTGCATTCCTTCATTCTCCATTTTTCGGTCATTGATTTCTCAAGTTGTTATGGTGATTCATTTTACCTGTACGACAAGGATAGAATTTATATAGCTGAAGAAGTTGAAACCTTAAACAAGAGAAACAGAAGGGAGTCTTACTTGTCATTCTTACATTGTCAATGGAAAGTCTGATACCAACGGACATTTGTTTCCTTGGTAATTTTTGCTTCTAGGCTTTTTTAGGCTATGCATTTCATAAGACTTTGATGACACAAAAGGCCTTGTTTTTCAATTCTTTTGACCTCTTAATCCAGTTTTAAAATGAAGTTATACCACAAGCAGATGGCTCGATAATGTGTACTGTAGACTAAATTGTCATTTCAGGATTTTGTGTTGTTAAAGTTCTGTTTTGCATTCATCAACTCCAGGAGTTTGTGAGACAAGAGGCTCTGCGTCTGCTTCAAAATGCTTTAGAAGGCTCTGGTGGCAGTGCGGCTGCCCCAGCATATACTGAGGCATTTCGTCTCATCACACGTTTTGGAATTGGAGATAAATCATTTATTGTAAGAATAGCTGCTGCACGATGTCTGAAGGCATTTGCAAGCATTGGAGGGCCTGGTTTGGGAGTTGGGGAACTTGACAATTCAGCATCTTATTGTGTAAAGGTAGTCCCTTATGCTCATAGTTACTCTTCTTCAGAATGTTGATGTTTGAAATTAAATATTCCCGCTCTCATTAGGCCATAGATGATCCTATTTCATCTGTTCGGGATGCATTTGCCGAAGCTCTAGGATCATTGCTTGCTCTTGGAATGACTCCTGAGGCACAGGTACACAACATTTCTTTTCCTACCCCCCTCCACTCTTTGTTCTTACTCTTTTCCAATCTTTTTTTTTTGTACTTCACAGGTTCAACCTAGAGGAAAAGGCCCCTTTCCACCAGCAAAAAAACTAGAGGGTGGTTTGCAGAAGCATTTATCTCTACCATTTGCAAGAGGTATTATTTTGCTTAATTATACTTTGAACCGCAATAAACATGTTTTATGCCACAATTACGAGTAACTCGGGTACTTCTCATTCTTCTGGATATCAGATTCATTCAGAATTTTATAAAAAAAGAAACTCGTGTAAATTAATTCTCTTTACTTCCGGGACATGTTGTCTCATGAATTATATCAACATCAGTTGTTTTAGACCTATATTCTCTCGTCTAGCTAGACAATTAAATTGAGGATTTTCTGCTTGCTTCATGGTTCTCTCTCTCTCTCTCTGTGTGTAATTCAGCTAGTGGAGCCCGGTTGAAAGAGATACGAGTTGGCCTAACATTGTCTTGGGTTTTCTGCTTACAGGTTTGCATGCATAATTTTTAGCTCCCTCTCTGTCTCCGTCTTCGTCTCTGTCTGTGGTTGAAGTATTGGATTGGAGGGAAATCGTATTTTTTTTCCTTGTTTATTCCATTGTTTGTGCATGGTAGTATATAACGGTTTTCCATTTGAAGTTTGGATAGTTCCTTATGGTATTTGAATCATATACTTTGATTCCAAATTTTGCACCACTTGGGTTTGTGGGAGTTGGACTATGTCAGAAGTGTATGGTCTAATCCTGAATTGTATCAGTAATTTGTCTTTCAGGTAATTCGTCAAAGGTATATGCATCCAGACAGTGACCTTCAAGACTTCACCGTGCAGATTGTGGACATACTTCGTGCTGACACCTCTGTGGATGCACATGCACTAGTAAATCTTTGACTTTCTTTTTTTGAATAAAACAAAATGGCCTTTTTTGACGATGATAAGTAGTGAGAGTCTAGGGCCGTAAATGAGCTGGGTTTTAACTTGCTTATGCTTGGTCATTTAATTTGAGCGAGATCAAGTATTGCTTTCTTACTCCCGATTTTCTAACTTTCTTATTCTATTTTTAGTTTCCATCAAATATCTATTTAATTTTGTATTAGTATGTATATAGACCTTGAATCAAGTAATTGAATACAAATTTTATTCATGAACATATAATCGACTAATTGAGTCTGCAAACAAAATGAATGGGGTGAGCTTGACCTAGGTCAATTTTGCTTATTAGACTCAACTTATCAGTTCAAGTGAGCTTTACTGGTTGACTGTGCCATAGATTGAAGACTGAATTTTTAGCATGTCTAGAACATGATTCCTTAAATTTGATTTTGATATTAAAGCAAGCTATGTTGCAACTAATATTTTTTTCTTTCTCTACACTTGTTGTGATGTTGTAGTTGGCATCTTCAAATGAAGCAACTAACATATTGGTTCTTGTTGTTTATTGCAGGCATGCGTTCTTTATATTCTTCGGGTTGGCATAACTGATCAAATGACCGAACCTACACAGAGGGACTTTTTGGTTTTTCTTGGAAAGCAGGTCTGCAAAATGATTGATTCTAGGATAACTTAGATATGAAGTTGTACTTCCCTCAATGACACTCTTGTTGTGGAAGTTGATAGTTCCGTATGCTTGATAATCTCTTTTCTGGAAATCCATAGCTCCAATCTCCTGATGCCAGCCCTACCATGAAAATTGCCACGTTGCGTACACTGTCATATACTTTCAAAACTCTTGGAGAGGTAAGGCACACACTCATTGTATTATACTGCTTATGCGAATAGTTTATTTCCACATCTTTTAAAATTATAGGGTAAATTGCAACTGGATTCATTGCGGTTTCTATATATTAGAGTTAGACCTTATGTTATTTCTGAAATGACAGTTGGACCTTATATAGCCAAGTTCTGCAGTTACTATAAAGAGGAGCTTAAAAGGAGTAAACATTATTATTATACCCCCTATATAAGTAAAACAAAGGCATGAGTCTAACAAGGTTGAAGTTTTTATCGCCTTAGTAAGTGCACATAGTTCATTCAATAAGATTAAATAAAGAACTTTCTTTAGTAAAAACTCACGTTTGTATGTTCTTCTATTAGGAAGAGTAAAATAAGTCCAGTTAAGTACAATAAAAAACTACAATCATCTTCTACAATATGTGGTGCTGCGGTCAAAATGCTTCATTGTGACTTGTGACTTAGATATCAGGTCACATATTACCTCTTTACATGTAGTTGCGTGCCTAAACCTTGGATTTCATAGTCGATGTAGTTGTAGGAACCTCATATACTTAGGGATGGTGGACTAGAAAAATGATACAGAGGAAAAGGGAGGAATTAATACTTGATAGGAAGTCAAATATCTTGAAATTCTCTATTCATTGATAACTTTATGGCATTGTATACTTAAGAGCTACCTTTGTGGTAAACATGACATGATAAAAGCATGAAGTAAAATCATGCTGAAAGTAAATCAAATCATATTAAGGTAGAGATTTGAGCTTCTATCCTAAAACTAATTGACGATAGATGGAGAGGCCTAAATGTCATATATTAATATGAAATGGTCTAAGTTCCCAACTCTACATTACCCTCTTGGGGTGGCATGATGAGCCTAATGCATGGGCATTTAAATGGGTGACTGGAGCATGTCTGGGGGCTAGACAAATGGATGTTTGTGCTCTAATACCATGTTGAAAGCTAGGAAGTAATTTGTTGATTGGTTTGATGTATTCGATATAATACAAGGAATATCTAATTAAGGCCCACTATGGAGATTGTAATAACTGGAAATTAAAAGTACTCCCAAATTCTTATTCTGAGGTAGTGTTTTGTATGTCAATCTGCAGGTTACATTAGAGTTTAAGGAAGTTCTCGACTTCACAGTTGTTGCAGCAGTTTCTCATACTTCGAAGCTTGTAAGTTCTGTTTCTGTTCATTTATAATTCTAACAATTATAGTCACGATTTTTGTTATAATGTTAAGAGCCTCAATGATAGATAACATAATTGGGCCCGTTTCCTACAAGTTTGAACTTTTAGGGCAATCGGTAACTTAACATAGTATCAGAGCTGAGGTATCGGATTCAAATCACTGTTGCTCCCCCTTTGTTATTTTTGCATGCTTCTTTGGCTTGTTTTCCATATGTTCTTGGGCTTTGTTTGCCATTTGTTTGCACGTGCAAGACCTACTTTGTTATGGGCTTGCACATGAGTGAGAGTGTTAAGAGTCTCAATGATAGATAACATAGTTGGGCCCGTTTCCTACAAGTTCAAACTTTTAGGATAATCGGTAACTTAACATGTACCTCTCTCTAAAAATTGTGTAATATGAGGTTTAGCGAGTACAAACTAAGACATCTGTTGAGGCATAGTGTACAATAGCTCTATGGTGCTTGTGTTGTACCCTCAATATAGGTGTTGATGGGTCCCTTTACAACGGACTATCCACTTAATTTGGATTCAAGCAGAATCCCATGAACTGGTCAATAGTTAAGTTCTTTAGTATATCTGGGAATTCAATACAGATTAAATTCTCAGTACATGATGTGCCCATTGGGTTAATCTTTTGACCATTATCGCTAGTTTTAATCCTAGAGTATTACTGATCTTTGATTTACGGTTTTGTGTCATGACTTATGTTTAAGTAAATAAAAGTATAGGGTGAAAGCATACATTGCAAGACCTCTCCATCTTTTGCTGGCTCTGCTTCTAGATGATTGTTTTGGTTTTTTACCCATCAAATTTTTGTTATCTAATTACCAGCAGAACGCCGAAGATATCCTATGCAATAATTTGGGCAGGGAACTCACCATTCCTAACATATTATGCTGATTTTATTTCCTTGCCTTATTATTTTGTATGCTTTTGTTTTCCTTGGTTCTACCAAACTAAATTCATTCATGTGGTAGTTTCCTTATCTGCTTTGGTCCTAATGTCCTTATTGTTGCCTATTTAGGTGAACATCTAATGGAATTCTTTTCAGGTTCGTATTGAGGCTGCTCTAACATTGCGTGCATTGGCTGAGGTTGATCCTTCATGTGTTGGTGGATTGATGTCTTATGGTGTGACCATGCTAACTGCTCTTAGAGAGAATGTTTCATTTGAAAAGGTAAAACTTATTTATCTACTGCATTACTTCTTGCCTTACTTTTATTAGATCTCTATTCACCATTCTACTTCTTAGATATGGCTATAAAAATCAATTATCAGCTCTCTTTAATGTTTAGGATCGTTTCACTTTTGGTCTCTCTATCTCTATTCCCCCCTCTCCCTCATCCCTCTTTTTTACTTTTCATGATTCTTTTTGTACTTCCCAGTTTACTAAATTTGGAGTGCAAAAGTGAATTTACCAAGTCCCATCTTTTTTCTTTTGAACTATCTTGCTGACCTTAGGCATTAGCAAATGGCGGATAGCGGACGCCCTAGCCGCCCTCCAAAAGACCGGTGAATAGCTGCCTTTTATTTTGGAGGGGTGTTACTAACCGCCCTTATCTTCCCATGGGCGGATACCGGCCTCTACCAAATTTTTTTTTTTTCCTAATTACTATTTTTTAATTAATTTATTTTTACTTTATATTAATTAAAAAAATGATTTTTAAATAAATTGTTTAGAGAGCAGGCATGAAAGCCCTCTGAGCACTGGTTTTTGAGAAGAGGAAGCGGTGGAAGATGTTGGAGAGGAGGATCTAATAGAGCTTAACTCGAAATCGTAGGATGAGTGGGCGTTGATTTGACAAGGGTGAGATGAGCAAATTGTGCTCGGTTGGCTCGCGTAAAGAGTTATGGTCGGAACCGCCATGGTGGATTGTTAAAGCAGAGCTCGTTATACATCAGAATCCAAATGAGCTTAGATTGAGAAGAAATTGAGAAAGAAAGCGAGGACCCCACAAAATTTTCATGATAAAATTTCAGATAGTTTTCCCTAGAAACCAAGTGGTAGAATTAATTAATTATGAACCCATATAGACCTAGAAACTTCGGGTGGTACTGGGTCAAATTGGGAATTATTGAAAACAAGGAAATTAAAAATTCAAGAGAGGAAGGGTTACTTAGGGCTGGAGCTTCCTGAACTTTGATTTAATGTTTGCTTTTATCTATTTATTTATTTTTCGGGTGTATTATATTCTTCGGATATCAAGGTGGGCGGTTAGCTGCCCACTCCCAAATTTGGAGTTACAGTATCTGCCTGTATCCGCCCGTCCCAGGGCGGGTACTGGCAGATATGGATATTCTTGCTCCTCCCTAGCTGACTTGCTGAATGGGCCCCATACTTTCTATTTTTCTTCAACTGATCTTTGATTCTGTTGTCAATATTTTTCTACTTGTGCTTTCTCACCAATAAATTGACTTGCTGGTTAACAACTTTCTATTTTTATTTCAGCTGATCTTTGATTCTGTTGTTGTTAATATTTTTCTACTTGTGCTTCCTCACCAATAAATTGACTTGCTGGTTAACACTTACATATTGACTACAGGGAACCAATTTGCAATATGAGCTTGATTCCTTGCATGGCCAAGCTACTGTATTGTCCGCTTTGGTGTCCATATCTCCAAAATTACCACTTGGTTACCCATCTAGGTAATAGCCTGACCTATATTGTATTTTCAAGTTCATGAAGTTATCTTTCTTCATTTCATCTTGATATGACCTTTTTGTTTTGTTCTTCCACTGCCTTTCTAAGAACAGGCAGCCAATACCTTAAGAACACCTGCTCAACCACATTACCAAGGTAGCATCAAAACCAACCCGAACACCCAAACCTCACTAAGCAACTTAAAGTCATCCTAACACCACCCAAACAAACCTTCAAAAATCCAATACCACCAGTACACAAGCATAATGAAAAAGTAAAACAGCACCACTATGAATATCAATGGAGGCCCTCTGAACAGCCAACAATACAATCTAGAAATCTTTATTGCCTGAAATTTATGTGGCAGAAGCTAGTTTTAAATACTTAGTTTCTCTCCTAAGTATCCTATGTTAAATACTTAGTTTCTCTCCTTCCAATGCCTGAAATTTATGTGACATAAGCTATTTTTGGAGCTTTCTTACATACCATATTCTCTGTCTTCAGTCACTGCATCATTAATAGAAGGCTTGGATATTTCCTCAAACACCTTAATTTTTGTGACAATCCTTTGGAGTTTGGACTTGATTTTTGTTAGTGATCGCAAGCTATCATGACCAGATTGCCCAAATCAGTACTTGAAGTTTCAAAGAGTATGCTCATGGAACCTAGTCGAAATCCACTGGCAGAAACTGTTGAAAATGAGGCTGGATGGTTACTCTTATCATCACTATTAGCCTGTATGCCAAAGGAGGTATACAATAATCTAAATACATATATGTATGTATATATATATATATATATGTTTTTTGTTTTTTCTGCATAGTTTTCGTGTTAACTTGCTAATTTTGATGCGTGAAGGAACTCGAAGACCAGGTTTTTGACATCCTTTCCTTGTGGGCTACACTCTTTACTGGAAATCCAGAAGATGAAATTAATAAAACTGGAGATTTGTCGTCTAGAATATGGTAGGTCAATGTACTAACATGGATAGTCCATACAAAATTGATGCCTTAACCTAGTTGATGGATTATCTTGTTTCCTGAGATAATAGCTCTCTCTTAGGGCTATGATACTTCTTTCCTTTAAATTATCATAGCTATCGACCAAAGTGCATTTGCTTCCTATATTGAAATGTTTGGCGTAATTTTATATCTGAATCTTAGTTTGAGTGAGAACTGGATTAATAGAACTCTGGTTTGTGTTGACCTGTACATTTTTTTTTCTCTGAAACCTGGTAGCTGCCTCCTACCATCAACCAAAGTGTATGTTGCTAAGAAAAACTCTGCAGTTGTCTTTATCCCTTCCAAAATTTCTGTCTTTGTAGTGTCTGGTCTACTGCAGTTGATGCACTTACAGCATTTATTAGATGTTTCGTCTCCCCTGAATCTTCAAGCAGTGGGATTTTACTTCAACCGGTACTTGTATACATGAGCAGGTATGGTTATTTTTAAATATTTTATTTTCTGTATTTTCTCCATTGTCACAGGTTGAATATGATTCTTTTATTTAATCTGTCTCAAATTAAATTTTGTATTTTGTATTTTAGATTTGTGTGTTAGATTTTTATTGTACTTTGGAATGCAGGGCTTTATCCTTCATATCTCTGTTATCAGCCAAGGAACTGCCAAACATGAAGCCTGCAATGAACATCTTCATTATAAGAACTTTGATAGCTTATCGATCCCTCCCTGATCCAATGGTGTATAAAAACGACCACCCACAAATTATTCAGTTATGCACAATGCCTTTTAGGTAATGTTTCACTATGAAATTAGGAATGTGATAATTATGTTTTTTTACTTTAACCTTTTTATTTATTATTATTATTATGATCATTTATTTTTATCTCTATTATCAATTTGATTTTCCTGTACCATTTGGCTTATTTGTCTATACTTGTCCATTTTTTATTATAAAATAAGAGGCGCATTTGGATTTGAGGAGAGCTCGTGCTTGAGGTTACTTTTAGACAAAAGGGACGCATGGCTGGGTCCCTGGATTCCTGGAAGGTGTCTTATGTTTGATTTCAGTGATCATTTACTGGTTTTCTTACTTGTTATCTTGGAATATATTATGATGCATTTGCGTTTAGAATTTCTGAGAATGTCTTTAAAGGGGGATATACATTTTGGTTAAGTACTAATATCTTACTTGCTGGCATAGGGACTGGTATGAGGATGAGATTCGGGCTTTTCAAGGTGGAAAAGATGGCCTATTGCCTAGCTTATGGGAAGATGATATTTCAAGTTTTCCTCAGGTAATAATTATTTCTCTGCACCTTATATGTTTCTCGTTACACTTCATGGTCAATTTCCCTAAAATTACGAATATATCCTTTTTATTTCTAAAATTAAATCATGTCTCAAATAAACACCCTTCAGTTATTGGTTAATAATATAAAATAAGTTATTTAGGAAAGTGTTCTTGCAACAAATTTAAGCTTGTACATTTTGGAAATTAAAACTTCGAAATAATAAAAAATAGATACCATGAAAGAGGGTCGTCAAAGTTAAGGTCATGATCGCAATAAGAAGTTAGATTTCTTTGAAACACTGTTTAGCATCTTTTCTCACAGGAAAATAATGAAGAATATGTTAGATATTATAATGGTAGAGTTAGTAGTATAATACATAAATTACAATGCCAATCAAATATCAACAATAATATAATTAAGGGATCATGATATATGTTATGGGTATCATTTGTAATCCAAAACTAGGGGTTCCAGATATTATCTGGATATTTGAGAGACATGTCTTGCAATGTAGCCTATGAACTTTGTGTTAAACAACCCCCCCAAACCAACAACAACCACACACACACAGGAGAAACAAAAAAAGTTCTCTTGTGTATGTGCTAAGACTTGAATTTGACCATGAAGCCAGAGACAACAAACAAGACCATGGTGAACCAGATGCTACTCTGTTTCGGAGTCATGTTCGCTTGCCAGGTACCAAATGACTATATTTTTGGTTTTTTCGTTTACTTTATAGATTTGCGAAACTGTAAGTCTTAATGTTAACAATGTGATACAATTTTTGATGGCTCAGGATACTGCTGGGAAGCTTTCGCTACTTGGAACTGTGGAGCAGTGTCTGAAAACTGGAAGGAAACAGTCATGGCATTCTGCCAGCGTCACCAATATATGTGTGGGATTACTTGCCGGCTGCAAGGTAATTTTTTTTTTTTGGTGAAATAGAGAAAGCATATATTGTGGGGGATTGACGCATCTTTTTTGTTAGACACTGCTTTCTTTCGGTGACCAAAGATTAAGTCTGGAGATATTGAGTTCTGCACAAGCTATTTTTCAGGTGACTATGTTTTATTAAATTTCTACAAGTGTTTTACCAGTTGATATTCCTTTGTTGAGATTTCTTTCTGTTTACATTTTGGCTTTGGTTCGATAAGAGTATTCTTGCAGAGGGAGACATTTGCGCATCACAACTTAGAGCATCTTCAGAAGGTCTTGGTCTTTTAGCTCGCCTTGGAAATGACATTTTTACTGCTAGAATGGCGAGTCTCCTGTCTGTTGTCCATGTAGCAATCTCTCTATCTTCCTTATTTCGGCGTCTTTGCCTAATGCTTTCTTTGTGACTTTTCTACTAAAAACAGACGAGGCTGCTGCTTGGTGACCTAACTGGAGCGACAGGGTCAAACTATGCAGGATCAATTGCACTTGCACTTGGCTGCATTCATCGCAGGTGATCATTGAACTTCTATTTGTTGGTCTTCTATTCTCTAAATCATATTTTCTTCTCTTAAAGTTCAATTATTTTATTCCTGAATTTTTCTGTTCATCATCATCATCATCTAAGTCCATTCCCATTATTTTTGGGGTCGGCTATACAGATATTAGTTCTCCAAGTTATGTAATCTTCTCACATATTATTACTTAATCCAAGATTTAGGATGTCTTCCTTAACAATCTTCATCCAAGATTTCAACGGCCTATCTCTCCGTCTACATCCTCCACTTACCTGCCAATCTAAACTTTGTCGAATTGGAGCCGTGTTTGGTCTCCTTTGCACATGACCAAACCATGTTAGACGTCTCTCCCTAATCTTATCCTCTATAGGGCTACACCTAGATAACTTCTAATCATTTCATTACTAATTCTATCATTACGTGTTTTACCACTCATCCATCTTAACATACGCATCTCTGCTATCGTCATTTTATGTATATGTTGTCCCATAATGGCCTAACACTCCGAGCCATAAAGCATAGCTAATCGAACGATCATCTTGTAACACTTCTCTTTCAATATCGTAGGCGTCCTTCTATCGCATAAGACTACTGATGTCATCCTCCATTTCATCCAACATGCTTTAATCCTATGGTCTATATCCTCTCGAATGTCCTTAGTCTGTTGGATAATAAATCCTAAATATAATAAAACATCACACTCTGAGACATTCCTACTGTCAATCTCAATTGAGTTACCACTTCTTTGAGATTCAGGACCAAATTATAAGCTAGATATTCTGTTTTTTAGTAGCTAATTTTAAAACCCTTACTCTGTAGAGCCTCACACCATCTATCTAATTTTCGATTTCCGCCTTCTTTAGTTTCATCTATTTGGACGACATCATTTGCAAATAATATATCAGGGTACCTCATCCTGAATATGTCTGTCAACTTATGCATAACTAAGGAAAAAAGGTATGGACTTAAAGCAACCCTTGATTAAGTCCTATGCGATAGGGAATTCACTAGACATAACACTAGTTACATCACCTTCATATATATTCTTAATGGTCTCAATATAACATTGAGACATATTTTTTACCAGATTAATTCCCTAGACACTATCATAGCTTTTCTCTAAGTCGATAAATATCATATGCATTTTCTCTATACTTTTCTATCATTTGCCTAACCAGGAAGGTTGCTTCTGTCGTAGACCTATCCGACATAAAACCTAAAAACAGAGGGTAATGATATGGAAATAAGGTATTCAACTCATATATTTCATGTACAGGTTTATACATATTTATAGAATCCTCTAGGATACAAAATAGGAAAGTAATTTAGTTATGAAAGTAATTTACCACTAATTTCTCTATCTATCTAAATATAGAAATACTCAAATATGGTAAATATTTATAGCCTAATTCCTAAGGTTATGGTAAGACTTTCAACACTCCCCCTCAAGTTGGCATGAAAATATCTCTCATGGCTAGCTTGTTTACAAAGATCTCATGTAACCCTTTAGGAAGTCCCTTAGTGAGTATATCTGCGGTTTGACTAGCTGTAGGTATATAAGACATGCATATCACGCCACTGTCTATTTTTTCCTTGATGAAGTGCTTGTCCACTTCTACATGCTTTGTCCTATCATGGAGAATAGGATTGTGAGCTATAGAAATGGCTGCCTTGTTGTCACAGTATACTTTGATAGGTGTTGGAGTAGAAATCTTCAATTCTCCTAGAACCCGTTTGATCCATAATACTTCACAGAAACCATGTGCTACTGAGCGGAATTCTGCTTCAGCACTACTCCTTGTCACTACACTTTGTTTCTTACTTCTCCATGTAACCAAATTTCCCCCTACAAAGGTATAATAGCCCGAGGTAGATCTTCTGTCAATTACATTTCCTGCCCAATCTGCATCCATGTAGGCTTCAACTTGTAAATGACCTTTCTTTTTGAACATCAACCCTTTGCCAGGTGTCCCCTTTAAGTACCTTAAAATTCTGAACACAGCTTCAAAATGTGTAGGTCCTGGAGAGTGCATGAACTGACTTACAATGCTGACTGCAAAAGTAATGTCAGGTCTAGTATGTGTTAGATAAATTAATCTTCCCACCAATCTCTGATAACGTTCTCGGTCTATCACCTCATTAGGAGCTGATGTCTTCAATTTCACATTCGATTCTGTAGGGGTGTTTGCTATCTTACAATCAGTCATCCCTGTTTCTTTAAGTAGATCAAGAACATATTTACGTTGGTTGACAAAAATTCCCTCTTTGGACCTTGCAAACTCCATTCCGAGGAAGTATTTCAGTTTTCCTAAGTCCTTAACTTCAAATTCTTCCTCAAGCTTACTTTTCAAGTTGCTGATTTCAATTGAGTCATTTCCTGTCATAATTATGTCATATACATAAACAATCAGGATAGCTATGTTTCCTTTGGTGGAATGTTTAAAAAACAGTGTGGTCTACTTGACTTTGTGAGAATCCAAGTCTCCTAACAACTTCACCAAACCGCTCAAACCAAGCTCTAGGAGATTGCTTAAGTCCATATAGAGCTTTCTTCAATTTGCACACTCTACCCTTCCCAAGTCTTTCTTCAAATCCAGGTGGTAGGTCCATGTATACCTCCTCTTGTAAGTCTCCATTTAAGAAAGCATTCTGTACATCGAATTGATGGAGTGGCCAATCGGAGTTAACTGCAAGAGAAATGAGTATTCTAATAGAGTTAATTTTAGCAACAGGAGTAAACGTTTCTTGGTAGTCAATACCATGAGTTTGAGTAAATCCTTTAGCTACAAGTCTCGCTTTGTATCGTTCCACACTTCCATCAGCTTTACACTTGACTGTAAAAACCCATTTACACCCCACTGTCTTCTTATTCTCGGGCAGATTAGTAACACTCCAAGTGTTGTTCTTCCTAAGAGCATTCATCTCCTCTATCACAGCCAATTTCCAATTCGGATCACCTAAAGTTTCCTGAATAGTTCTTGGAACAGACAGATTTGAGATCCTAGTCACAAATGCTCTATGAGTGTTTGATAGTTTTTCATATGATAAGTACTTTGCCATAGGATGTTGAGTGCAAGTGTGGGTTCCTTTTCTAAATGCAATAGGAATATCAAGGTCATTAGCAAACAAATTATCAAAGGGTAGAGAGGGAGGATTCACCTGAGTTGGAGAGCCATTACTTGGCGAATTTGATTGGTCATTAACGAAAGGAATGGTTGGAGCCGTAGTACTTTTGTTAAACCGTTTTCTGGTATAAACCTGGAGCTTTGGTTTCTTTTGAAGTACATCTCCCCCTGTCTCTGATACAGTCAATTCTGGCAAGGTAGAGATAGGAGGACTTACACTAGTATCCATTTTCTCAACCAGTATTTCATGAAACTCTTCATTAGAGTTGACTAAGGGCATAGGGACAGTTTCCCAAAAATTATTTTCACCCATTTGGGTCTCCTCTTGAAACACAGTTTTCTGAAAGTAAGGTTGCTGCTCAACAAAGTTCACATCTATACTTTCAAAGAATTTTTTTGTGACTGGATTAAAACATTTGTACCCCCTTTTGTTTGAAGCATACCCTAGGAAGACACATTTTTCAGATTTTGGTTCCAACTTTGACCGGAAAGCATTTGGTATATATACATAACAAGTGCAACCGAAAACTTTTAAAGGAAGTTCTGCAGTGATCCGGTTTGTAGGAAAGCAATGTTTTAAGATCTTTAATGGTGTTTCAAATTTCAGAACTCGAGATGACATTCTATTTATTAGATAACATGCAGTTAGTAAAGCATTTCCCCATAGATATTTTGGAACATTCATTGAAAACATAATTGCCCTTGTAACTTCTAATAAATGTCTATTTTTCCTTTCGGCAATACCATTTTGTTGTGGAGTGTCACGACAAGTTGATTGATGAATAATACCTTTTTCTGATAGAAATGTTCCTAACTGTTTGTTAAAGTATTCAGTTCCATTATCTGTTCTAAGAATGCCTATTTTTATTTGAAACTGATTTTCAATCATAATATAGAAATCTTTGAATATTTTCTCAACTTCAGACTTCTTTTCCATTAAGTAGACCCAACATCATCTTGTATAATCTTGATATAAAAGTACCAAACCATTTTTTTCCAAATAGTATATTGACCTTAGATGGACCCCAAACATCACTATGAAATAAGTAAAATGGTCTTGAACTAGAATATAATTTTATTGGAAAAGAAACATGATAGTCTTTAGCTAAATGACAAGCTTCACAATGTAATTCTGAGTGATAAACTCCTTTAAATAGTGCAGGAAATACATGTTTTAAATATGAAAAACTAGGGTGTCCTAATCTCTTATGCCATAATATGATCTGATCAGAGACAAAGGTTGAGCCAGTACTACCTAATCCCTGAGCTTGATTAGTCCCAAAAATAGTTTCATCAAAGTAGTACAACCCATTTCTTCCTTTAGCAGTTCCAATCATCTTCCCCGAGCTCCGGTCCTGAAACACACAAGTGAGAGGAGAAAAAGAAATGGAACAATTAGAATCCTGTGACAGTTTACTAACGGACAGAAGGTTACATGCAAGTTTTGGGACATGTAAGACTGATTTTAAGGTTAGGTTTTCTGAAATTTTAATGTGTCCTTTTCCTGCAATGGGTGAGAAACTACCATCAGCTATTCTGACTTTTTCTAAACCAGAACATGGATAATACGAGTCAAAGAATTTTTAACAACTTGTCATATGATCGGAAGCCCCTGAATCAATAATCCAAGAACTAGTTTCTCCTAGAGCCAAGAGTGCTATAGAACATCTACCTGTCTGTGCCATAGAACCAGTAGGAGCATTAGGTGATGAATATGATTTTAATAGTTTTAGAAGGTGATCTAACTGCTCTTTACCAAACATAGATGACTCGGCCTCATTTGCTGCAGGAACATTTCTTTCACCTTGTTTATTCTGCCTACCGTAGGATGGCCTTCCATGCAACTTGTAGCAGTTTTCTCTTGTATGGCGTGTCTTTCCACAAAAGTCACAGTGCAGATTATTCTTGTCTCTTGTACGCTGGTTTTGGTAGGTTCTTCTGCTAGCTTGGGCTTCAGGTATGGCTAAGGTTGACCCTTCCATACTTTTAGTCAAATCTGTAGCCTTCTTTCCTAGCATTACATGCCTCCTACTCTCTTCTCTTCGTACCTCTGCAAAAGCCTCCCCAATTGAAGGCATAGGATTCCTACCACTTATCCGACCACGGACCTCATCGAATTCAACATTTAGACCTGCAAGAAATTTGAAGATTCGGCCTGTATCCACCATCTTCTTGTGTTGGTTGCAGTCTTCAGGTGACTTCCATTCATAGTCGTTGAATAGGTCCAAGTCCTGCCAAAATCTTTTAAGGGTATTAAAATATTTAGTTACACAATCCTCACCTTGGCGAATTTCCCCTAATCTTAGGGTTAATTCATACACTTGAGACTGGTTTCCTAGATCAAAGTACATCAATGAGACATTATCCCATAGTTCCTTAGCAGTAGGATAACAGAGGTAGTTTGCTCTTATCTCCTCTGTCATAGAGTTGACCAATCATGTCATTACCATTGAGTTTTCAGCATCCCAAGTGGCATAAGTTGGATCATCCAGGTCTAGTTCCTCTGTTTCTCCCGTGATGTAGCCAATTTTTCCTCTCCCCCTAATATACATGCGGACAGACTATGACCATCTCAGAAAGTTATCCCCATTCAGTCGAATTGTGGTGATCTGAATGGGTGAGTTTTCTGATGGGTGTCGGACAGTTTGAAGTCCGGGCTTTAGGGTCTGATCGGAAGTGACTTCAGACATCTTTTAGGGTGTCGGACAGTTTTAACCTAGGGTTTTAGAACCTAACTCTGATACCATAAAAATAGAGGGTAATGATATGGAAATAAGGTATTCAACTCATATATTTCATGTACAGGTTTATACATATTTATAGAATCCTCTAGGATACAAAATAGGAAAGTAATTTAGTTAGGAAAGTAATTTACCACTAATTTCTCTATCTATCTAAATATAGAAATACTCAAATATGGTAAATATTTATAGCCTAATTCCTAAGGTTATGGTAAGACTTTCAACAAAACCAAATTGATTCTTTGATACAGTGGTAATACTCTTAAGTCTCCGCTTTATAACCCGCTCTCAGAGTTTCATTGTATGACTCCTAAGCTTTATTCCTCTATAGTTTAAGCAATCCTATATATCTCCTTTATTTTTATAAATTAGTATCACAATGCTATATCTCAATGATTCTGATATTTTCCTAGTATCTAAAATCATATTAAAAAATCTAGTCAGCCATTGCATCCTAACTTCTCCCATACACTTCCACACCTCAATTGGTATCTCATCCGGTCCAAATGC
Source organism: Coriaria nepalensis (assembly GCA_027186245.1). Taxonomy (NCBI): domain Eukaryota; kingdom Viridiplantae; phylum Streptophyta; class Magnoliopsida; order Cucurbitales; family Coriariaceae; genus Coriaria; species Coriaria nepalensis. The sequence goes on along the minus strand of CP114496.1, from coordinate 7,679,370 downwards.
CTTCCTAAATTCATCCTTTTTGGTGCCTCTCTTACTTCCTTAGCATTAACTCTACGATGGAACACTAGATGCCTCCCTTCCTGCATCTCAGGTCTTTCTAAGTTTAACCCCTCTGCACTTGTCCCATTGAGTAGGTTCTCGAAGTAATTCTTCCATCTATCTAAAATAATTTTATCTTGCATTAGAACTCTACCATCTTTATGTTTGACACACCTAATATGACTTAAGTCTTTAGTTTTCTAATCTTTGGCTTTCACTATCTTGGAGATGTCTTTCTCTCATTCTTTTGTACCTACCCTATTATACAAATCATCATACGCTCTCTTCTTAGCATCCCATACTGCTTTATTATTTAGTCTCTTAACTTGTTTATACAGCTCATACGACCCTTGGTCTATATTTTTTTTGCCAATTCTTGAATCATATTTTCTTTTTCCTAAGTTGCACCTCATTGTTCCACCACCATATCTCCTTGTCATGTCTTCCTATTCCTTGAGCCTCTCGCTCATACCCATTCCTTATATGATTAGCTATGTATACAAAAAATTCAGAGGTATCAATATTATCCTTACACCTTATGCTATCACATCCTTCTAGGACTGTCTTACTATCTAATATCTTATTTCTAAAAGTCTGACATTCATCTCCTTTCATAGTCCATCATTTAATTCTCGGCCTAATCTAACCTTTGTCTACTTTATCTCAACTCATAAGACAAAAATCCAAGATTAATATCCTATGCTGGGTCATCAAGTACTCTCCTGATATGACCTTATAATTTTTACAGGTACCTAGGTCTTGTCTCCTAATAAGAAAATAATCAATTTGACTTTTATTATGCCCACTCGCAAATGTTACTAAATGATTCTCCCGTTTCTTATAGAAATTGTTTACTATCCTAAAATCACTAATCAAAATCTAAAATAGAAACCCCCATATTATTTTGAACCCCAAAGCCTAAACCTACATGAACCCTCTCATAATTGACTCTATCCTCACCTACATGGCCATTTAAATATCCACCTAAGAAGTTCTTTTCCGAAGAGGGAATTCTATTAACTACCTCTCCCAAGGAGTCCCAAAATTCCTTCTTATACTCATTATTTAATCCCACTTGGGGTGCATACATACTAATATTATGCACTATCTCTAGTTCTAAGTGTTGAAAGTCTTACCGTAACTCTAAGAATTATCCTATGATTATGTACCATATTTGAGTATCTCTATATTTAGATAGATAGAGAAATTAGTGGAATAGAATGGTAAATAGATTACTTTCCTAGATAGAGTACTTTCCTATTTTGTATCCTAGAAGTTCTATAAGTATGTATGATACTGCACAAAAATAAGTGAGTTGAATATTTTCCATACCTTAAAGTCTTGGTTTTTACTAAGGCTAAAGTAATACTCATAATCCTATCTCCAAACCTCCTAACAACAACTACCGCATCCTTATAGTATGTATCCACCACTATTCCCACCCCATTCCTAGTTTTATCCGTTCTTGAATAGAAAAGTTTGAATCCTTCTCCTAATTCCTTAGCCTTGCTCCCCTTTCACTTTGCCTCTTGAGGACAAATTATGTTTACCTTCCTTCTACGCATGACATCCACCAACTTTATTGACTTGTCCGTCAATGTTCCTATGTTCCAAGAGACTAATCTAATCTTCCTAATTCTAATATGAACTAACTTCTTTACTCGCCCCCGTTCAGCGAGAACCCTTACCTAGTTATCATTGCAATTGGACATCGCTACATCGCATCTTTCTCATTTTGCACTACACCCGAGTGTTGGTGGAGCGCATCACTTATAGTGGGGGATGCCCTAACATTTCGCGTTAATCTTTTTGAACTTAAATCCATGTATAGTGTTGTGACATTTTAGTTGGTTGGCTATCACAGGCCTAACACCAATGATGACATGTTTTAATGGTGTTAGGCTGTCACTGTCGTAGCGCCATCACTCCTCCTTTATCCGGCTTGTGACCAGCCGTCGCAACGGGTGGAGTTATTCCTGAACTTTTCTGTTATTTTTCATATTTCTACACACTGTTTACTTTGTTGGAACTGTGTTATTGAGGAGTGATATGCAGGGGTACAAGTACTAAAAAGTACTTGCAAGCTCTGAACAACCTTTTTTGGAATTTTCTTTTCATCTTCTTAGTCTTTCTTCTAGAGATTAGGTTTATCTTAGCCTGAACATATGAAACCTCCTGTCTCATATACCTTTTCTGCAGCGCAGGGGGAATGGCATTGTCAACATTAGTTCCTGTGACCGTGCGCTCAATCTCTTTACTAGCTAAAAGTTCGAATACTAGTCTACAAATATGGTCTTTGCATGGGCTTCTTCTGACAATTGAAGCTGCCGGATTGTCTTATGTATCTCATGTCCAGGTAATTTGATATTTGTGCCTTCTTGTAATGAATTTTCATTTTCAACCTTGATAGTTTCACATTGATAGAAATTTGAAGTTTAAACTCAAAACCAATTGGCTGTTAGGTGGAATCAAAGCCAGAGATAGGGGTTGGGTGGACAAATAGTGTACATGTTTTGTAATACTTAAACTTTGGGGAGCGATATTGTTCAAAGTCTTATATGTATATCTATATATGCATATACATATATAAAATAATTGGAGGGTGGAAATCAAGGCCAGGATGGGGTATCACCATATCTGTAGTCTTATTTGTCGGTTTTATAGGACATAATTTTTTTTTTTGGCAAAGAGTAGGAATTTCAACAGTTTAGTTTTTCCTATTTCTTGGATTGTCTTTGTGTTGAATTTTGTCGTTTGTGCAATAAAAAATTTGCAATTCTCAGTTTCTAAATGGTTCAAAGTCACTCCAAACATTGTAGGAAATCATACTTCATCAGTAATGGTGTTTGTCATTTGATATCCAAGTAACTGTATTATGTGGTGTAATTGATTTGTTAAGGGGAGGAAAAAACAAGAAGAGGTCCTATACAAATTTTGATATGTAGTAAGTATGAAATAATTAATGTGACAAACTAGAGTATTTCTCACTTGGAAATTTGGATCTGCTGTTTCTCCGTCATTTAAAATTTTGCTTCATACACAGTGGAAATGCTAATGTTCATAATGGCATGTTTGAGGAATGATTCTCTCTCTTGGAATGAAATATATTTTTGATTTGTTGATCATTTCATTTCTCATGTCTAGAGGACATCGTGAATTCATGGGGATTTACACCTCATATGAAATGTTTATTAATTGTTGATTGATGTGTTTGATGTTGTTTTCTTGAACTTGATCACTTAATTACAGGCAACACTTGGCCTTGCTTTGGATATTCTTCTATCTGAGGAGAATGGATTCTTTGACCTTCAACAAGGAGTTGCCCGACTGATAAATGCTATTGTTGCTGTTCTTGGTCCTGAACTATCCCCAGGCAGTATGTTCTTTTCGCGGTGCAAGGTATTGTCCTTTATATGTTAAGTCGGTAAACTCCTCGCATTTGAAATTATTATATGATGGCACTCTCCCATATTTGGAGCTGTAATCTTACCCCTCTTGATTTTAAATGTTCGACATAATTGATACATGTGATATTTTGTTTTAGTCTGTTGTTGCAGAGATAAGCTCATGGCAGGAAGCATCCACAATGCTCGAGTATGTTGTTTTCTTTGTAATGGTTTTTGGGTTTTTATTACTTTGGTTATTACTTAATTTATAATAATTAGTTTTCTTATTATTATTTTCTTTTCTATTTTTGTATGTTTTTGTGGGCGTGAAAGAAAATTTTTAAACTAGAACCATATTTATGTTGGTTAAGCATCCCAATGCTCTGCTAATAAAACTATACCCAAATTACCTTGAAAACTTTTGAAAACAAAGAAGCCCTCTGGGAACCATAGGGCATCCCATAGCCATAGATGAGTTTATGAAATCTTCTTTTTTAGTTTATTTTCAATAGGAGAAAGGAAGTATAATCTGTTCATTCTGGCAGGAGCGTCGGATTTACACAACAACTTGTTATCTTTGCCCCACAAGCTGTTTCTGTGCACTCACACATGCAAATCCTTCTTCCAACTCTATTCTCAAAACAGGTTTTTTTCTCTGAACTTTGAGATATACATTTCAGTTACAGAATTTGTGTCCACTTCTGATGTTACCTTCTCTCTCTCTCTCTATCTTTATTTGCAGCCAACTTTACGGCATCTAGCCATTTCCACTTTGAGACATCTTATTGAAAAGGATTCGGTTTGTGCCACATTCTTTTTTTGGTAGACAAACTCCTCAATTCTAGTTGTATCTTTCTTCTGACATTTATTCTAACAGGTTTCCATCATCAATGAGCAAATAGAAGACAGCTTGTTTCATATGCTCAATGAAGAAACTGATTCAGAGTAATAGATTGAATGCAAGCTTTGTATATTACCTTTGTATTTTTTCTAAATTCCTTTTATTAGGTGTACTTTAAAGAATAACTGCAATCATTATATATTATGACGTTGGTTTTTTCAAATTTTTTTTATGAGGTATGTATATTCAATATATATTTTTTGTCAGAGATTCTAAGGATTTATTTTATTTTATTTAAAAAATTTTATCAATAATTTTACCATGCTTTGTATTAGTCTACTTTTAGCAGCATTTTTTTTTTCATTAAAAAAAAAAGAAAAGAAAATTCTGCAGTGGCTGTTTTAATGCAGTGTTGTTGTGTACACTTTCATTCATTACCATAATTCTGTTTCTTGTAGCATTGCAAATATGGTAAGGACCACAATTATGCGACTGCTTTATGCATCATGCCCTTCATGTCCTTCTCATTGGATTTCAATATGCCGTGATGTGGTAAGCTCCTATAGTTTCTGTTATTTTTTATTTTTTATTTTTCCCTGTTGGCTTCAAAATCATTGAACTGAGTTCTCTGTTGTCATCTCAATAAGCTTAAGATTGTGGTCTCGACATAGTTAATTGGTGTACGTGATTAAGTTATACATTTGCTGGATGACATGGCTCAATTTCTGAATATGATGATTACCACAGATTATCCTTACTCTTTAGGTTAAGGGTTTCGAATTGTTTTGGCATCTTCTAGACTATATCTTATGGTGTTCTTCCTTCTACCAGCCTCTCTCCTTTAGTAAACTTTATTGAAGCTCTAATCAAACAATTGCTGAAACGTATTCCAGGCTCTTGCTACCTCAACAAGGAAAACTGTCGATCTTAATGACAATGTTGAAGATGATTTTCCAAGTGCTCCAGATGGTGCTAGAAGGCTGGACCTTGGAGACGATGATGATAGCATGGTTTCTAGCCATAAGGGAATTCCGATGCAAGGACATGGATTTGAAGCTTCCAGTGTTATTCCTAATAGAGATAAGCATCTCAGATATCGAACCAGAGTATTTGCTGCTGAGTATGTGATTTGTTTTTTCTTTCTTCCTCTTGAAGTTTTAAGTTGGATGTATAGGATGCATGGTCACACGAGGATAGATATATATTATTTCTGGGATCTCTTCTAGAGAAAAATACGTAAAGGACCTCATAATTTTTTAGTAGAATTGTGAATTAAGGAACTAATTTATCATATAGGTGTCTGAGTCATCTGCCTGATGCTGTTGGAAATAATGTCGCCCATTTTGATATATCTTTGGCGAGGAATAAACATGCTAATGGGCTTGCCTCTGGAGACTGGCTTGTCCTTCATGTGCAAGAACTAATATCACTTGCTTATCAGGTGCTAAATACAGAGTAAAATATTACTCTCTACTTCTAATTCTCTCGGGCCTAAATTCATTATGACAGTTTTCTTGTATTATTTGTAACAGATTTGCACAATCCAGTTCGAAAATATGCAGCAAATTGGTGTGGGTCTATTAAACGCCATTATAGACAAGGTAAGTTTATGGTCAAATGTAGGTTGGCATTTAATTTAATTTTTCCTTTCTGTTTGTTATCCACGTTTTTTGATTGTCGAATATTTGAACTATTAAAAACTCTCCTTCCTTTGGGCAGGGTGGCATTTACAGTGCTCATTCAGTCTTGGCTATTTTGTTTTCCTTTTACTCATAACAATCTGTTGGAAAAAAAAAAGGGTAATGTTAGGATTTGGTTAGAGAAATGTGGGAGAAATCTTAGAATATTTTCCTAAAGATATGCGATTGTAAATTAGTTGTTAAGATCTTACTATAACTAGTCTAGGGTTTCTAGTATATAAATATCCTATGTATGTAATCTGTAAATTTTTTAGAGCAAATTATTAAAATTTTCATGGTATCAGAGCTTGGGCTCTTCTAAGGTCATTAACGATTGACTTAATCAACCGGTGACCTCCATTCGTTTATTGCTCGGAAAACAGACCCCTCGTGAAGACGTATTCTTCAAATTCACAACAACATGGATGACAATTCCTCGACTGTCATTGAAAGGAAGCCGTAGTCCCTAAGCGTCAATGAGAAGTCCACCATCTAGATCACAACCTATATGTTGAATGGATAGAATTTCCTAAGATAGTCTCAATCAGTGAGACTATTTCTTCGAGGCAAAGGAAAGATGGGGCATATAATAGGAACTGCAATGGTACCTAATATAAGGGATCCGAATTATTCTACCTGGGAAGAAGAGAACTATACCATAATCTCTTGGGAGGGTTATGATGCGATATCCTCTACTTTTTTAGACTTGGGAAACTCAACACAGTTATATGAGATTAAGACAAAGATCTAAGAAATGAAACAAGGAGACATGATTATCACCAATTACTATAATAAGATGTTAGGGTTGTGGCAAGAACTAGATCTGTTTTATGATCTTGACTGGGCATGTGGAGTAGATGCTACACAGTTCAAGAAAACAGTAGAGAAAGATAGGGTTTTTGAGTTCTTGGTTGGTTTCAACCCTGACCTAGATGAAGCAAGAGGTCGAATTCTAGGAAAAGAACCACTATCCTCTACAAGGGAGGTTTTTTCAGAAATTAGAAGCGAAGAGAATCGTAAAATTGTAATGATGGAGAAGAAGGGTTCTATGGAAACCCTTGAAAATTCTACACTTAACACCATGGTATCAACAGAAGAAGTGGTAACTGCAGCAACAGCTTCTAAGGTTAAGGTTAAGGTTAAGGTTAATTCCTCCTACGGTAAACCTTTGAGGTTTGATAAGAAGGTTAAGGTTTGGTGTGATTACCGTAACAAGCCTAGACATACTAGGGCTACTTGCTGGAAAATTCATGGAAAGCCAGAGAATTGGAAGGGCAACCGAAGTGGAGACAAAAACAGTCATGGAATGCATGTATCCGTTGAAATCGAGACATCATCCCCTTCCCGTAACAAAGAACAACTTGATCAAATATACAAAATAATCAGCCAGATTCCTTCTTCTAGTTCAGGTTCAGGTTTTCTTGCTAAAAAAGGTAGTTTTCCCGAAGTCTCAACTGTTTTTTCTAATCTAGAACCATGGATCATTGATTTTGGTGCTTCTGATCACATGACCAATTCATCTCATGTTTTCTCCTCATATACTATTTGTCGTGGTAATCTAAAAATTCGTATAGCAGATGAGAGTTATCTCCAATTGCAGGAAAAGGTTCAGTCACTATCTTAAATGATCTCACTCTAAAATATCTCTTACATGTTCCTAAGTTATCATGTAATCTCTTATTAGTTAGTAAACTTACCAAAGATTCTAATTGTTTAGTGAAATTCTATGATTCTTACTGTGAATTTTAGGGTCATCATTCGAAGAAGATGATTGGCAGTGCTAAGATGGTTGATGGACTCTATTATTTTGATGAATCGACTAACAAGGGTGGACAAGCTCAAACTGCAAGTAGTAGTATTTCTATTCTTGTTAAATACAAAATAATGTTATGACACTATAAGTTAGGCCATCCTAGTTTCCCTTAAACATTTGTTTCCATCTTTCTTTAAAGACAGTAATGTTAACTCAATGTCTCTTCAATGTGAACCATGTCAATTATCAAAAATCAGAGAGCTTCTTATAAATCTCATTCCTATCAAGCTTCTAGACCATTTTATTTAAGTCATAGTGATATTTGGGGACTCTCTAGAGTAACAACTGTTTCGGGTACTAGATGGTTTATCTCCTTTATTGATGACTATACTTGGATATGTTGGGTATTTTTATTAAAAGAAAAAGCTCAAGCTGCCAAAAAAAATTCAAAGAATTCTAATTTATGATTGAAAATAAGTTCCAAACACAAATCCAAGTTCTTAGAACTGATAATGGTAAATACTATTTTAATTCAATCCTAAATGAGTTCTTGACAGAAAAAGGCATGCTTCATCAATCTACCTGTTATGATACCCCTCAACAAAATGGGATAGGTGAAAGGTAAAATAGACACCTACTTGAAGTTACTAGATCAATCATGTTTACTATGGAGTCCCTAAGTATCTATGGGGGAAACAGTCCTTACAACTACTTACCTTATAAATAAAGTTCCCACTAAGGTACTAGAATATCAAACTCTTATAAACCAACTACTAGAAACATTTTCTCATATTCGGATATTCAACTCCTTATCTCCTAGAATTTTTGGCTGCATAGTTTTTGTTCATATACACAAACACAACCGGTCAAAACTTGATCCTAGAGTTGAAAAGTGTCTTTGTGGGCTATTCTCCAAATCAAAAAGGGTATAAATGTTATCATCCTACATTAAAAAAATTCTTTGTGAGCGTGGATGTAACTTTCTTTGAAGACACCTTACTTTACAAAAAATTCTCTTTAGGGGAGAGTAATTCTAGGATGGAAGATAATTTTTGGGAAACTTCAAATTCTTTACCTCTACCAGTTCTAGAACTGTCTACTCAAAATGTCCCTCAATCTAATAACCTACCTGACCCTTCCTTTCCAATAGAATCAAATGTTATAGACTCTTTTTCAGGGGGAGAAACACTACAAACAGTGCAACAACCTGAGCTGCTAGTCTACTCTCGGAGGAAGCAGATTTAGAATAAGGAACCTCAACCTCCTACCTAACAAAACGTCTTTGTGGATGATGATCTTGTAAATGAAACAAGTTTAACAGGTCCAAATGTTTAAAGTGTTTCGAATCATCATGATAAAGCTATTTCTACAAATTATGATCTTGATATCCTTATTGCCCTTAGGAAATGGATACGTACTTGTACTATGCATCCTATTGCTAAATATGTCTCCTATCATATGTTATCTCCTAGCTATAGAACCTGTATTGCTAATCTATCCAGTGTTTCAATTCCAAAAGATATTCCGGAAGCAATGAGTCAACTGAAATGGAAAATGGTTGTGTTAGAAGAGATGAAAGCACTCGAAAAAAATGACATTTGGGAGATTATGAGCTTACCTAATGAAGGTAAAACAATAGGCTGCAAGTGGGTGTTTATTGTGAAATACAATGCATAAGGGAAGATTGAAAGATACAAGGCAAGGCTTGTGGCTAAAGGTTTAACGCAAACCTATGGAATAGATTACCAAGAGACATTTGCCCCGGTTGCTAAGGTAAATTCTATTGGATGTGAAAAATGTGTTCCTTAATGGGGAATTAGAAGTGGAAGTGTTTATGGATTTACCCCCTGATTTTGAAGAACATTATGGGACATAGAAGATTTGCAAGTTAAGAAAGTCACTATACGGCCTAAAGCAATCACCTAGGGCATGGTTTGATCGCCTGACTAAGACTCTAAAGGGCCGTGGATATCACCAAACTCAAGTAGATCATACGTTATTTGTTAAGCATTCTAAGGATGTTAAGATTGATGTTCTCATTGTCTATGTGGATGATATGATCCTAATTGGAAGTGATGTAGATGAACTAGAAAGGTTGAAGAAGTTTCTAGCCATCAGAATTTGAAATAAAAGACCTTGGATCTGTGAAGTATTTTTTGGGAATAGAATTTGCAAGATCTAAGAAGAGAATTTTTGTTTCTCAAAGGAAGTATGTTCTTGACTTGTTTAAGGAAACAGGTTATCTCGGGTGCAAACTGGTTGAAACTCCAATGGAAGCAAACTTGAAGTTAGAGGCCACATGTTCAAATAGGATGGTGAATAGGGAACAGTTTCAAAGACTAGTGGGAAGACTTATCTACCTATATCATACTAGGCTTAGATATAACGTTTGCAGTAAGTGTTGTGAGTCAATTCATGTACTCACCTGGAGAAGAACACTTTGATATTGTTTATAGAATACTCAAGTATCTAAACAGAAAATTGGGAAGTGGATTGCTATTCCAAAATTGTGGACATATCGGGGTTGAAGCATTTACAGATGATGATTGGGCAGGTAGTGTAACTGATAGAAGGTCTACCTCAGGCTACTGTACTTATGTTGGTGGAAATCTAGTAACTTGAGAAGTAAAAAACAGAATGTAGGAGCAAGAAGTAGTGCAGAAGCTGAGTTTAGGGCAGTTGCTCAAGAGATTCGTGAAATACTATGGCTCAAAAGGCTACTTGAAGACTTAAAACTCTTGAGTACTATTCCTATGACACTTTACTGTGACAATAAAGCAGCTATCAATATTGCTCATAATCCGGTTCAACATGATAGGACTAAACATGTAGAGATTGATAGACATTTCATTAAAGAGAAGTTTGAAGAAGGTATAGTGTGTATGCCGTATATTCCTACAGATCAACAAGTGGCAGATATCTTTACTAAAGGACTACAAAAGATTCATTTCGACAAGTTGATATGCAAGCTGGGTTTCCTAGACATCTTTGAACTAGCTTGAGGGGGAGTGTTGGAAAAAAAGAGAGGATAATGTTAGGATTTGGTTCGAGAAATCTGAGGAGAAATATTAGGCAGAGCAATCTTAGAATATTTTCCTAAAGATATGTGATTGTAAATTAGTTGTTAAGATCTTACCCCAACTAGTCTAGGGTTTCTAGTGTATAAATATCCTATGTATGTAATATGTAAATTTTTTAGAGCAAATTATTAAAGTTTTCACAATCTATATATTTGTATGGTGAGGATGGGAGACGACTAAAAGGGTTCTTGTAGTTATTAATTTGGACCAGTAGACATGCTTATGTAAACTAAATGTTCGTAGTGTATGGCTATTGGGCTCAATCATTCACTTACTTGCAATAGGTTTTTTAGAACAACGGTTGGCTCAAGTCATGTTAAGACACAAAAGTATTCATGTTGCAATGTCCCTTTGTTTTGATTGATGCTATTTCTACCAACTTAGATGTTCATGCAAAATAAAGTTTTATAGATTTTTGGTTCTTGTTATGTTGCAGTGGTTTTTCTGTATACAATTGACATAGTGTATAAATACTATGTCGTTGTTTTTCACATTGACATAGTTTCACCAGTACTGGAAGTAGTTTTTCAGATGTGGTAGCAAAATGTTCGGTCTTGCAGTCTTTCTTGACGCCTCTTGTGGTTTTCTAACTTAACACTGCCATGTTTACTGTGATTGTGGAGTACAGTTCGAACAAGTTTCCGACCCTGAGCTTCCAGGGCATCTTCTACTTGAACAGTATCAGGTATATGAAAGGGCGGCCATTATTGTTGTATTTTTCTCTATTGAAGTTCAAAATGACAATTTAGAGAGACTTATTGCTGAAAAACTGTGTCTATTCGGTTTTTAGAGTCTGCCTTATATAGGTCAGATACAAGCTAGAATGGAAATATTTACATGTTGATATTCAGCCCTTAACCTTAGCTATTACCAGATATAGGTGTCTAATTACAGCTAGTCTATTCTAAAGTAAGGAAATAGTATTTACAGCAATAGCTGTTAGTCAAAAGGTGATTAGCATCAAATTTACAGCACGACCTGTAATTCCTTTGACACAAAATACATGTGTTCAAGTGTTGACTCAGCACATGTCTCTGTGATGGATTGCTCTATGCATTTTTTAACAACATTGTCGTATAATGCTATTGCAGTTTGAATAATAAGTTTTGAGTTTGAATTTCACGATTTGATTTTGATAAATTTGGGGTTTATGAATTTAGGCCCAACTAGTTTCTGCAGTTCGTACTGCCTTGGACACATCCTCAGGCCCTGTTTTATTGGAGGCAGGGTTGCAGCTAGCTACTAAGGTTCAGTGAACCAGCTTTTGTATATTCTCTCTTTTTTCTATTATTCAAATTGGCACGTGGTTATGTATTCTGGAAATTTCAGATTCTCACAAGTGGGGTAATTGGTGGTGATCAAGTGGCAGTCAAACGCATTTTTTCATTGATATCACGCCCATTGAATGACTTCAAGGACCTTTATTATCCTTCATTTGCTGAATGGGTCTCTTGCAAGGTATATTCATACTCATTATTCTTTGATTACCTTTTGTTCCAGATGGCTGTGCACTGCTGCTATTTATGAAGATGTTAAAGTCTGTTTTCTAATGAATTAATGATGAAACAGATCAAGATAAGACTTCTTGCAGCTCATGCCTCACTAAAGTGTTATACATATGCATTTTTAAGGAGACACCAAAGTGAGATTCCAGAAGAGTATCTAGCTCTGTTACCTTTGTTTTCAAAGAATTCAAGCATATTGGGGAAGTATTGGGTCCAGGTTTTGAAGGACTACAGTTATATCTGCATGTGCCTACATCTCAAGAAAACTGTGAGCATGATATATTATTATCTTCTACAGTGCTTTGTTCAATTATTCAACTAGAATGACTATTTTTCTTTGACTTTTCATCAAATTATGACAGTGGGGTTCATTTCTTGAGGGAATCCAATCACCTCTAATAATAGCAAAGTTGCAGCCTTCTTTAGAGGAATCTTGGCCAGTGATATTGCAAGCTGTGGCACTTGATGCTGTTCCTGTAAATCTTGATGGGAATGCATGTTCACCTAATAACAATATTTCAGGAAACAATTTGTTATCTGGATATAGAATGGTTGAACTGGAGTCTGAAGAATATCAGTTCCTATGGAGCTTCTCTCTTTTCGCTCTGTTTCATGGGCATCATCCAACCCTCAGTAAACTAAAAATACCACAGGCAGTCTCAAAGGCAAACCGCAGAGACAACTCACCAATTGGAAATTCAAATCCCCCTGGTGTGAAGTTATATGAAATTGTGTTACCAGTGTTCCAGTTTCTATCAACTGAAAATTTTTGTAGTGCGTGTTTCCTTACTGTGGATACTTGCAGAGAGCTTCTCCAGGTGGCAATCTATCTCTGTTGCTGTTATTGTTATTTCTTCATATTTATTTTTCTTTTGGGGATTTCTTTCTACTCTAGGATTTTGTAGAAAGTACCGTCCCATGTTGAGAACCTATAGCCTGAGAAATAAATGTATAAATAATTCATAATTGGGTCCCTACACTCGATGCTAAATTATTTTGAATTGGGAACCTAAACCGGAACCTAAACCCTTATGATGTGTCAGAGTGCCCACATGTGTTTGGATTACCCATAATATGTGCTCCACCTCAGCTATATAAATGTTCACTTCTAGACTCAAAATTATGTAATACTTCTGGTCTAGCATGAGAAATCAAATATGTAAGTAATTAGGTCTCTTACTCATCACTTATTGGTTTTATATCGAAACTCCAAATGTCTCCAAATTCCTTGGACATATCTTCTCCATGCTTTCAAATAGAATAATTCGCTTGTTAGTACCACAAGGGATCTCATGCAATTTGTTATAAAGCAATTGTTCCATTCGATATCCATTCATCATGAACGAAATCTGAACTGATGCTCTAAAGTCTGATGTCCCTACATCTCTATGCATAACACTGATGGTAAATCATGAGTTCGAGTCTTTTAATCACATTGATTTGATGCAGATTTTCTTTTATTACATATACTTGGATTTATCGTGGAACTCTCTTGCCATCTCTGTGCTATTACAGGTAAAAATTACCCAAGTATTTGAACGACATCATTTCTCTAATAGAAATTAGCATTTGTGTAGCTCTGACATTGTACACCTTACAGAGAAAGATGGCATGCTAATTAACAATTTTTATCCTTTGTTTGTTATATAAGAATTTTATTTTGAGACGTTGTAATTGCAAATTTGTAGAATTTATATAAACCTTAGGTGGTCTGCGCTATCTTCTAGATTTCTTCTTATCTACTTGTTAGCTAGCTGCTTATCTACATGAGTTTCAAACTTTCATTTTGATTAAGAATTTAATCAGTTTTATCTTTTCTCCCACCTTCAGAAGAATAAACCATAGGCATTTCCACTCTATTTAAAATTTTCTGAAAAGTAACTATCTCGGTTTCATATAGAAATTTATATAGAATCCTTGAAAAAGACTTTCCTTCATAAAAAAGAATAGGCTTACTATCTTTGGGATCTGATGCTACACCGCTGCTCAATACCGTAGGGGATCGACTCTATTACATAAGTAGATTCCTAATTGTTATTTTATATCATGATATAAAGAAATATAAAGAAGCAAAGCAGTTTTTATTGTATCGTCCCAAACCCTCGCTAATTGATCTTTACGGTGCTTCTTCTATCAATTAGATCTTTTATCCATAGAATAAAATATCTAGGCATACCTCTTTTTTCATATTTCGACTTCTATGAAGTTTCTTTCTTTGCTACAGCTGATAAAAATCGTTGTTTTGGACAAATACATATGTAGAAAGCCTATTTTTTTTTTAGTATTTGTAGAATATTGTAGAAAATATTTAAGATTCCAGTAAACAAATCAGTTTGATTTGTTTCCTGATTAATTACTAGTTAGTTGCTGATTTTTATGGATTCTAATATATTATGTGTAGGCTCGGTTTCTGCTATTTGAATAGGGTTTCTCTTCTATATAAAGGAACCTAAGACGTAAATTTAAAGTATGAATAGAATTTCTTTTACCTCTAAAATTCACAGTATTTATTAGCAGATTTTCATATATATGAAATATACAGAACTCTTTCCTTGGTCGCACATTTGTGATGTGGATTTCTATAATTTTTATTTTATTTTCTTTTTTGACTCTAACAGATCGTTCAGAACTGCCCTGATTATTTTCGTCAAACTGAAGAATTTTCATATATGGCACAAGAACTTTGCCTGTCTTTTCTTTTCCGAGTGTCCCAGAGGTAATTCTGAGCAGTCAACACTGCAATTTGTTTTCTTTTGCATTCAATCAATGAACTTCCGAAACTAATAAGTTCATTGCTTCTCTTTTCAGTACCAATGCCAAATCACCAGACCGCCAAATTTGGGAGGATCTTGTATCATCACTATTTGTCACAGCTAAAGCACTCTTGGAGCATTTTGAACCTAAGGTGCATAAGATGTATCCCTGACTAGATATTTCTGTGGTTTGAATTGATTTTTTGGTGATTGCTTCAGAAACTGTTGGACATGCTAATTTAATATTTGTAGCTTGTCATTATTTCTTATGTCATTTTATTGGGGGTGCAGAAGCAACTAATGTCACAACTGCTGGCATTCATTTTGATCGGTTATAAGTTCATCAGGGATGCTTCAACAGAGTTGTGTTTCTCCAAAGTTAATGATTTTATAGAGTCCTCTAGTCTGGTACTGAAGAAACATGTACTAGGTTAGTATCTGGATGGTTATAGCTTTCTTCGCATGTACTTCTACCTGCTGATAACAAATATTTATTTTTGTAACTTTGACTACTTCAGTTTGAGTGGATTTGATGATAAATTTTGGTTGATCCAACTCTATTGATATTTTTGTTGCAGATAACTCTGAACTTGGTGATAATGGTATTCTTCACCTTAAGACAGTTCTTGGAACTTGTATAAATTTGGTATTGGATTTGTGCAAGGATTGCATTGAGGGCATTCATCTCCTTGAAAATAAAAGAACTGATATACAGAAACTCCTTCATGCGAAGCTTGCTTTCTCACTTGAACAAAGTATATCATTTGCCACATTGGCTCATGATATCCAATGTCTGGGGCTGGATAAAGAATCTGAACCTGTCTGTTTTTCTGTACTCACATGTTGCACAGAATGTTTCAGAACTGTACTTTCTGATTCAAATGCACAGGTAAATTAACTTTCCTAAGCATTGACTGACTTTATTGGTTATTTATAAATGACCCAGCATAGAAAGATGAATGATCCAAATTTTTGGTCGTACAGGTCCAAGCAATTGGGTTGCAAGTCTTAAAAGGAATGGTTAGGAGCTGTCCAAATGAAGACGACACAAGTTTCCTTATGTTCTTTTCTGGGGAGCTAATTAGAGATATTTTCACTGTAATCCAAAAGGCACTGGAAGTAATGATCTTTTCCATCTTTTTCCTTTTCTAAATATTTTCCTTGAGATCAGTACAGATTACCTCTATTTCCAGAAATTCATTATGTTCCACTTCGTTCCATAAAAAAAAACAGAAACGCATGACTAAAGAATCCGTGGCTATTGTTGGTGAGTGCTTGAGATTCTTTGTGCTTCTGCAAACCAAGTCGAGAGATGGTGAATGTCTGAGAAAATTTATGACTCTCCTTTTGGAAGCCATAGTAATGGTTTTCTCAGTTTCAGAAGATGGTTATTCTCAGGTTTGCCTAATTTGTGTAATTTCTGTGTATTTTATTCATCATTCTAGTACCTATTTATATACAAAGTATCCTTCCTATATTAGGTAGGAAGTCTATATTAAGAAAGGAGAATAATCAATCCCTATAATTAAGTTATACGATATGTTAACAGTTATACATTCAATAACACTCTCTCTCAAGCTGGAGCATATATGTTAATTATGCCCAACTTGTGACAAAGATAATCAACCCAAGCCCTGTTAGAGCCTTTGTGAAAATATCTCCCAGTTGTTTTCCTGTTCTTACATATCCGGTGGAAATCAAACTCTATTGTATTTTCTCACGAACGAAATGATAGTCAGTCTCAATATGCTTAGTTCTTTCATGAAATACAAGATTAAAAGCAATATGAATAGCTACATGGTTATCACACCACAGTTTGGCTGTTATCGAAGCCTTAATGCCTACTTCATTCAAAAGTTGAATATTATGACCCAACCCTTGACCGTGATACAACAATTTGCTTCATACTTTTCCATGAGACCAGATTTCCTCCAACAAAGACACAATATCCTGAAGTAGATATCTTCCTTAGATCTTGCCTAGTCAAGATTTGAAAAACGCTCAATCTTGGTGTCACCACAGTTTGGTTGGTATTGAGGCCTTAATGCCTACTTCATTCAAAAATTGATATATCCACATTACTTCACACACAGACTGGGCCATAGCTTTATATTCTGACTCAGCCCTTGATCGTGATACAACAGTTTGCTTCTTACTCTTCCATGAGACTAGATTTCCTCCAACAAATGCACAATATCCTGAAGTAGATATCTTCCTTAGATCCCGCCCAGTCAACATCTGAAAAACACTCAATCTTGGTGTCACCATGATTTATATACAAAATACCAAGTTCAGGAGCACTTTTCAAATAACACAAAATATGATCTACAACTGCCCAATTATCAACTGTTAGAGATGACATGTATTGACTCACAACACTAACCAAATATGTAATATCTGGACGAGTCACACAAAAATAAATCAACTTCCCAACCAATCTTCTATATCTCTAAAGATTCTTAAACAATTCACCTTCTTTTGTAAGATGCAAATTAGGAACCAATGGAGTATTACATGGTTTAGCCCCTAATTTTCCCGTCATAGACAACAAGTCAAGCACATATTTCCTTTTCAGACAAGAAGATTCCTTTCTTACTTGTTACCTCAACTCCCAAGAAGTACTTTAACATCCCTAAATCTTTCGTGTGAAATTGAACATGAAGAAAGGATTTAAGAGATGAAATACTTGCAACATCACTTCCAGTGTTGACAATATCATCCACATACACGACTAACAAAATGATGCTAGCTTCAAACTGTTTGTAAAAGACAGAGTGATCATATTTGCTTTTCTTCATTCCAAACTTCTCAACTGCTTGACTAAATTTCCCGAACCAAGCACAAGGACTTTGTTTTAAACCATACAGAGACTTACGAAGATGACAAACCTTCCCATACCCCCTGAGCAACAAAACCAGAAGATTGCTCCATATAAACTTCCTCCTGAAGATCTCCATGAAGGAAGACATTTTTGATATCTAACTGATGTAGAGGCCAATTGTGGGTGGCTGCTATAGAAATGAGTAACTTGACTTATGTTAATTTAGTAATAGGAGAAAAAGTGTCAGAGTAATCCATACCATAAATTTGCGCATAGCCCGTAGCAACAAGATGGGCTTTCAATCGAGCAACTAACCCATCATGATTTATTTTAACTGCAAACACCCATTTACATCCAATAGCCTTCTTCCCCGCAGGTAAATTTACTAGTTCCAAGTACCATTGCCATATAAAGCATTCATTTCCTCTATCATTGCACTACGCCATCCAGGATGAGATAGAGCTTCACGAACATCTTTCAGAATAGAAATAGAGTCGATGGATGCAATAAAAGAACAACTAGATGATGACAAGTGATTGTAAGACACAAAAGATGAAATAGTGTGAGTACACTGATTTTTACCTTTATGATGGGCAATAGGAAGATCATCACTTAGAACTGGATCTGATTACGAAGGAGCCGGCTCAGGACATGTATAAGGAGGGTTCTATCATCGAGAATAAACATGATGAATGAGAGGCTTAGTAGGAGCTGGTTCAAAGACTAGTTCAGAGGATGTTATAGTATAGATTAACAAATCATCATCATCCCCCTGACATGTAGGCATAGATGTTGGATAATACGGAGTTTCTTCTAGGCAAGTAACGTTAGCGGAAACCAGGTACTTATTCAGACTAGGACAATAACATCTATACTCTTTATGAAGACGAGAATAGCCAAGGAAGATACACTTCAAAGATTTTAGATCTAATTTAGTGATATGCAGACGAATATCTGAACAAAACAAGTACTTCCAAATATTCGAGGTCCAATAGGAAACAATGGCTTATTAGGAAAAAAGATATTGTACAGGGACTCACCATGAAGAACTGACGAAGGCATGCAATTAATTAGAAAACATGCTGTTGAATCACATCAGCCCAAAACATTTTAGAAACAATCATTTGGAATAGAAGGGCTCTTGCCGTTTCAAGAGGGTGTCTGTTCTTTCGTTCTGCCACTCCATTTTGAGATGGAGTATCGACACATGAAGTTTGATGAAGAATGTTGTTCTTGATCATGTAAGTTTGATAAGATGCTGACAAATATTCTTTAACATTATCACTTCGTAATATACGAACATACACATTAAATTGAGTTTTAATTTCATCACAAAAAGCACAAAAAGAACAAAACAACTCAAAATGATTTATTAAATATAACTAAGTCATATGAGACTAATCATCAACAAAAGTAACAAACTAGTTAAATCCAGTTTTAGAAAGAACTGGACAAGGACCCCAAACATCATAATGAACTTGCTCAAAAGGAAAGCTAGCTCTTTTATTGACTCTTGGACTAGAACTAAGATGATGGTGTTTGGAAAATTGACACGACTCACAATCTAATGAAGACACCTCACTAAATTGTGGACAAAGCTTCTTGAGCAAAGGAAGAGAGGGATGGCCTAAACGATAATGTGCCTTAAACGGGGAAGTAACACTAAAACAAGCAATGGATTTGGGTATCGGTGGGTCAAGAATGTAGAGATCTCCAGATTCATGTCATTTACCAATAATTTTCTTCGTCATGAGATCCTGAAATAAGCAATAATCAGGAAAAAAAAGGTAATGCAGTAGTTAAGATTACAGGTAAGTTGACTTAAATGTAAAACAGATGACAAAGGAAGCAAGGGGGTTGGGTTGATTGTGCCGGACCCAAGAACACAAGATAAAGTAACATTAGATATTGATTTATGTGATTGAAAATTAGACAAGCTCTAGAATTATCTGTCATATGATTTATGGCACCACAACAAATGACCCATTTGGAGGATGACAAAATAAGACGTACATTTGATTTACCTGAATCTGTAATGGCAGTGACTGGAGTAGATGAAGACTTTAATGACTCTTGGTACTGAGAGAACTTGACAAATTCATCTGCAGATATAAGGACTGCTTTCTCAGATGTATCATTTATGGATGCAACATGGGTTGATTGAGATCTTTGACTTTTGTATTGAAGCTTTCTACAATCACGCTTAATATGTCCTGTCTTGTGGCAATAACGACACAATTCCTTTTGAATCCTGTGCTCGAGTCTCAAAACTGTTTGACTCCCCTCCTCTGTTATCACTTCTGTACTGTGATCGTCCAGACTCGTAATCATTTTTTCGACTAACAAGTGCCCCACTAAATTGAACATGTGGAGTACTTTCTGTGCGAAGTACTCTACTGTAGACGTCTTGTAGGGAGGAGAACTCAAAACTAGAAAGAATATGAGATTTAGCAGTCTCAAATTCAGACGAAAGACCATCTAAAAAACTCATAATAGCCATATGTTCCCTTTGACTTTGCTGAACCTTCACATCAACACTAAATGATTGATTTCATTCGAATTGTTTTGAAATGATTTAATGACTAGAAGAGACTCAATGACATGATTTTAAGGCTAAACAATTGAAGGCAATTATGCGTTTGTTTAGCCTTAAAATCATGTAATTGAGTCTTCTCTAGTCATTAAATCGATTGAAAGTAATTCGAAAGAATTCTATTTTTTTGAACTTCAAACACGACTTTCGTTCACAATTTGCAATTGATCTATTGAAGGCAGCTATGCATCTTTTTAGCCTTAAAATCATGTCATTGAGTCTCTTCTAGTTATCAAATCATTTGAAAACAATTCAAACGAATTCTATTTTCGTACTTTAAACATGACTTTTGTGCATATCTTGCAATTGATATATTCAAGCAAAGTATGAGAGACTTGTTTTTCTGTGCGGTAAAAAGCTTTGCATACCTCATAAATACGAGAGATATTCCCTTTCCCGGAATACAAGAAATCCAAATACCCATCAATTTTCTAACAAATTCACAGTGATTGATTAAACTAATTACCTCACTGTCAATGGAATTCGTATTTGTAAGAATAATCGAGCATCCTCTCGCACCATACTTATATGGAATCATCTGTAGTGGGATCATCGGTCATATGATCATCCTTCTCGATACTCCGTAAATAAAGTTGAATGGTCTTACTCCAATCAAGATAATTAGAGCCATTGAGTTTGTGGTCAGTGCTTTTTGACATCATCGGAACCATATTAGACATAATAATTGATTTATTTTCCATCATAATTCAAACAATCAGAGAAAGAATAATTTTGGTCACCGAAAAATAAAAAAATCAAACCTGTTCCAAACAAAGTGCTACACCCGAGTGGATGTTCACACAGTAAGGCACAGATATGTGCTTTACAGAATCAGGCGAACCAGGAGAAGAAGACCGGAGAGGTTTCAGGCAATAGACGCGCCTCCACGCGCCGGCGCGTGGACTGGAAGGCAGATGACGTCTCTGGCGCGTGCGGCTCATGCGCAAAGGCTCCGTCGACTGAACTTCTAGAGATGGCCAAACAAAAGGTGGTGCGCGGTGACAACCTAAGATCACCCACACTGGGCGACCCACAAAAAGAAGAAAACCTGGGCTGCTGCTTCTTTAGGCAGAACAGAAAATTTTCAGAACTCCTCACTCAACCTTGCTCTAATACCATGTAATTTAAATAGACAGAGAGGAAGAAATTTTCTGTGTATTTTATTCATCATTCTAGTACCTATTTATATACAAAGTATCGTTCCTATATAAGGTATGAAGTCTATATACTAAGAAGGGAGAATAATCAATCCCTATAGTTAAGTTTTACGATCTGTTAACTTCTGTACATTCTATAACAGAATCATTAAATCCGAATTATCTAGTAAATATTCTCTTCTCTCGTGTCATATCCAAACTCTTATACTGCAATATATTGACAGGAGATTAACGAGTTAAAAAGTGCCACCATAACACTTGTTTCTCATCTTGCTCAAGTTCTTTCCTCAGCAGCTCTCTTCAAGGAGGTCCTATTGTCACTACCTGTGATGCATCGCCAGCGACTTCAGGTGATTCTCTTTCATATTTCTCCAGCGTATACAATATGTACAAAACTACAAGAGAGACCATCACATTGATCCCTCATTCCGACTGTGGGAACTCCTAGAACGTTCAGTGAATACAGTAATAAGAATCTAATCTGTTGCCCGCTATGTGTATCTTCAAAATATTATGTGGGCCCTTATTTAGATTTTGTTGACCTGAAGCTGGAATTTTTGGGCCCAAAACTTGATTTCAGTCTCTATCTGGCATTTGAAATGCCTAACCAAATGTTCTCCAAAGAAAAAAACACTTATCTGAATACTGATTTATGATTCAGGGGGTAATCCGAGCTTCTGTTATTCAAGAGCAGAATCCAACACAGACAAAGTTAATGACTCCATCGTTCCTAGAGATAAAACTACCAGCTCAAGAGGTCGGTAGGGTGAGAGCCTCACCACAATCACCTGTCACAATGGAATCTCAAAACGAGGATGTGATGGAGGTTAATGAAGAAGAAGAAGAAGATGATGATGATGATTGGGATGCTTTCCAGTCTATTCCTGCTTCTGCAAATGCTACAGCAACCGTTTCAGAACCAAGGATTACTTCAGAATCCATTTCGATTGAGAACTCTAAAATCTCAGAAGGTTGTGACCCGATGGAATTTCCTTCTTCATCAGATGTTAATGAAGTTAAGGAGATGAGTGAATTGAAACATGAAGAGGCCGGTAAAGAGGAAGCAACATCTGTAGAACTGGATGACAATCGTGAATCTCCTCAAAAAGAGGTACAATATGAGAAACCCGACCTGGAAAATGTTGATGATGCTGGAAGTGAAGTAATGGATGTGGAAAAGGAACAAGAGAGTGAAAATGAACAGGAATCAAGCCAAGTAATTGAACAAGGAAAAGGAAGAGAAGGTTTTGTAGACGGTCATGAGGGTAAAAGTGAGCGGCCTGAAGAAAGAAGTGAAAATTCTAATGCCCAGAAAGAGAAGATACAGATTGGAAACTAGGAAGTCCTGCGATTTTATTATGGATGTAATACGCTGTTTATTTCTGCTTGGGATTTTGATTTTCCCGTGAGTAATGTATTTGTAATTTGAAATCTATTTGCTGTGATTTTTGTTCCCTTTCTGAGAAAATGATTTCATATCTACATCTGAGCCCGATGGATCCATCTTAATCAATTTGACGCCGTCTCATCTTGTACATTAAATTAGGTTGAGTATCGTTATGATGTATCAACTTCATATTGTCTCATCTCCTATATCACTTCATCGTACATCAGCTTAGGTTTATCGGTCACAATAAGTATATAGTCTAACCCAAAATTCTACTGTAAATATATCTAATCCATCTCAATCAACTTCACACTTCCTAATCTCGTACATGACATTAGGTATCGTTAAGACTTATCAATGAACTTCACGCTGTCTCATTTCGTACATTATATCAAGTGTGTTTTTTTTGTTTTTATAACCAAATACGTCACATTAAGATGAGTATATATATATATAGTCTAAACTAAAATTCTCTTAAAAATAAAACTAGTGAGCATAAGAATATAAGAGGATAGGAATATAAGAGGATCGAAACTCCTCCTATGCATAAGTTATTTCATCCCATGTCGTTAGCAGTACTTGAAGCATAGTGAGATGATATCATCGAAATATAAGAGTAGCGAAGCTTCTCCCACCCATAGGTTATAGTTCATCCCACATCGGTACTTAAGCTGTTAAGTATTCAATCTTATACACGTACGTCATCGGTCAATAAAAAGACTCATAATGCTGACCTTGTCTTTTATCGGAGTTTAAAACGATGACGTGGTATGACGGTTTCATAAGATACTTTCTCCACCGTCCTAATACTTCCGAGCATATGTATCGTTATTCGCACCCGCTCTCCGATCCTCTATGCTCAACTTCTCTCATCTCTAGACACTACCTTCCGCTCTCCCATCGCCACCGACGGTCGGAGACACTTCGCCTTCTTAACCGGAGACGTCCATTGTCATCACTAACGGCGAGTTCTCTTTTTTATTGTATCTTCTTTTGTTCTTCCTGCAACAATTTCGAGATTACTTTCCGTTCATTTAGTATATGAGCGTTTCTGTGTAGCTCGAAGAGGTATGGAAGACGGCCCTTTGTTATTGATCCTATATGAAACTCAAACAGGGAACGCATTAGACGCTGCAGAGAGGATTGGTCGTGAAGCTGAACGTAGAGGCTGCTCTATTAAGCTTCTGTCCATAGATGAATACGATACTGTAAGTTTTTCGCTTCCTCTCTCCTCTTTCGTTTGGTTTCTGAGAAAATGTTGGGGCTGTCTTCTACAGAGTTTTAATCTACCTGAGCTTTGAGCTTAAAGTTAAACTAAGAAGCGCAAGATACTGTTTTTTTCCGCTAATTATTGCGTTGAAGCAACTGTAATGTAGCAAAACCTAGACTATGGAGTTTCTTCTCTGTATGTACCCTGGTTACTGTCTCAGAGCTCCTTACCTCATGAAGCAACTGCACTTTTTGTTGTATCTACCACCGGCCAGGGTGACACCCCAGATCCGATGAAGGTTGGTTGGGAAGTTGGAAGTTTCCATTGTCATGTTGTCAATATCTTTACAATTTTCTCATCATCATAATATCTGTTGATTTTGTTGAATTTTATTTATTTTTGATATCAGGCCTTTTGGAGGTTTCTTCTGCAAAGAAATTTAAGTCGGCATTGGCTGAGTGGAGTACAC
Organism: Coriaria nepalensis; assembly: GCA_027186245.1. Classification (NCBI taxonomy): domain Eukaryota; kingdom Viridiplantae; phylum Streptophyta; class Magnoliopsida; order Cucurbitales; family Coriariaceae; genus Coriaria; species Coriaria nepalensis. The sequence continues at coordinate 7,654,697 of CP114496.1, read as the reverse complement.
TATGCTGTATTTGGATTGGGTGATTCTGGTTATCAGAAATATAATGTAATAGTTTCCTTGCTTATTGTTGCTAGTCATGTCAAAACAGTACATCAAAACGTCTTTCCTTGCTTAAAATTTTTTATCTAAAAACCCCAAGTGTTTGTAATATGACCTTACCTCCCCAACTGTGGCTTAGTTTTTATATATCTATCTATATGCCAGAATATTGAAGCTTGTACTCTAGGGCAGTATAAGCTTCAATATGGCACTGAATGATCCGTTCATTATCAGGATTTGCTCAAAATATAAATTAAAGTTCTTTAAGAGAAACTCTTATAATTCTGTTATATGTTTATGGCTGCAGTTTGTTGCAAAGAAGCTTGACAAAAGACTTTGCGATCTCGGGGCAACGACTATGATTGAAAGAGGATTGGGGGATGATCAACATCCTTCAGGGTAATGTTCCTGTAAAATATGCTCATGAAAACCATAAACTTGCAAAGTGTTTGGTATTGCATATTGGATGAAACTAACTGAAAAGTCAATTTTGCTTCTGAGGTATGAGGCTGCTCTGGATCCATGGATGTCATCTTTGTGGAGTAGGTTCTATCAGATCGACCCTAGATTTTTCCCCAAAGGTCCAGAATTTTTAATTCCAAATGAGAAATTGTTTGATCAACCAAGTATTCAGGTTGTATATCATGACACTGAGAATGTGGATTCACATGTGACTAGAGGTAACATGGTCTTTCAGAGTCTAATAATTTATGGTTCTTAAGAACTGCTGAGAATGATTCTTTCACTTCTGATGCATATTTTATATCATTTATGAGAACTAAGGAAGAAACATTGATGGTTGTATTAATATTGACAAAGGATTTTGTATTGATTGTTCAAATTGAAATCATTGTTTCTTTGTTTTTATTACAGATTTAAATTATACTGAAATACAAATAGAGAGGGCTTGCTCAATGTCTCCTGGAAAGTTTTCTCTTCACAGAAGTACGCCTGATAGCTTTCTTAAAATGGCATGCATGCTTGCCTATTAAACTCTTGAGAAAAGAATGCTGTGTTTTACCAACCCATTTTTTAGAATTTGGTGGTCAGCTTAATCATTATTTCTTTAAATGTTTGAGCTTTGAGGCTCTAGAACTGTCATTCCATAGGGATTCTGACTGATGGATGGTAATTTCTCTACTTCTGAATTCCTCCAGCCATTGGATCACAAGAGTTTATAATATACCTCTTCTTTTTGTAACAGTTAATCTATAAATCAGACACAAATGAGCTATTTAGCATTAAGGTTTCCCTAATACTTATTGGTTTAAACCAACCTGTGGCTAGAGCAGGTTCTGTAAAAGATGTGCGGCACTTTGAATTTGAATTTGTTACTCCTGTAAGTTTCCTAAGTTTATATTGTCTAGTCCATCACTTTCTTCTTCATTATCTAAGTTTTTACTAGTCGTTTTTTCTTGGCTGAGTATATTCTTGCTATTTTGTTATCCTCTTAGACAACCAAATATTATGTTGGTGATGTCCTAGAGATTCTCCCAGGTCAGAGTCCTGCAGCTGTGGATGCTTTTATACAGCAATGCAATCTGGATCCAGAATCATTCATCACTGTATGTGTTCTCATCCTAGTTTGTTAATACTTGGTGGTTCTAGTTCTGATTGTGCATGCCATGGTAGTGTTTATCGTGTACGAGTAGCATTGAATATGTGAATTCTGGAGTAGACAAGTGAGAAAATTTTATGAAAATGGACACTTTCTAATAATTTGAGAATTTATGGTTTTTTCCTGTTTTCTTTCTTTCTCCTCTTGCGGTTCCATTTCTCTTCCATCTTTAAATGGCTTTGGTAATTTAAGGATTAATAATGTCTAGAGAAACTTGGTTTTCATTGTATTTATATCTTTTAAGTTTTTCTTGGATTTTTAAGTGTTTTCCTGTTTTCTACTTTGTTTTTTGTTTATTTTCTGTAGGCCTTATGTCCCCCCTCCTCTATGTTGCAATTATCCTTTTATCTTAATCAAACTAGTAAGGGTCAATGTTAAACCTCACTCGATTGATTTTTTAATTCAGAGGTCTTAATTGGCCACAATAAAGTACCAAAGTCTAACTTAAACAAACAAAGAAAAATAAAAGCTCTTCTGATAGGACCCAGTCTAGATAATTACGACTAGGGCAAAACTTTATTCTTCGATAATCGAATAATCAAACTAACATAGGATGACCTACTATTCGAGAGGTAGGCCGTCTCTCCCTAAGAGTCCTTACTCCCCAAACTTTCTGAATACCTAAACCCTAACCCTTCAACTGCTTATTATCCTACTACAAACAATTACCAAAATACCCCTCATAACAATAATCCTTATAATAATACTAGTAGTAAGACTAATACTAATAATAACTATGTTATGCTAGGCTTTATTTCTCCTAACATAAGTATGAATAATTGATGGTCTAACATTACTCCCCTCCCAACGAGACACCTTGTCCTCAAGGTGGAAATCCGGAAATTGTTGTGCGATGAACTCGTATGATTCCCATGTTGCATCGTGGACCGGCAGATTCCTCCACTTAATCAAGACTTCCCATGTATCCTTCCTCCCCGACGTCCCTTGTCGAACGCCACATAGCTCAATCGGTTCCAACAACACTTCCAAATCGGCCGTCAAGTTAGGTGGTATTGTCGGAGAAGCCCCATGAGAACCAATGGCTTTTCGGAGTTGAGATACGTGAAATACCGGGTGAATCGCCGCCGTAGCCGGTAGATCAAGTCGGTAAGCGACTGTCCCAATCCGCGCAACCACTTTGTACGGGCCAAAATAACGAGCTGATAATTTCTCATTCCTCCTCCTAGCTAGGGATTTCTGTCTATATGGCCGAAGCTTCAAGAAAACCCAATCGCCTATCTCGAAGTGCACCTCCCGCCGATGCCTATCGGCTTCCCGTTTCATCCTTTGTTGAGCCTTTGCTAAGTGCCCTTTCAGTTCCTCTAACGTGTCATCCCGCGCCTCTAAGTATTGTTCCACCTGTGAGACCGGGGTGGTGCGATGACCATAACGGACCAGCGGGGGCGGGTCGCGGCCGTAGAGAATGCGAAAAGGGGTGGTCTGCGAAGCTGTGTGAAATGACGTGTTGTACCAATACTCGGCCCAAGACAACCATTGCACCCAACGTCGAGGGGTGTCCGACACAAAACACCGCAAGTACGTTTCCAGGCAGCGGTTAACCACTTCCGTTTGGCCATCCGTTTGCGGGTGGTAAGCAGAACTCCTTTTCAACGCCGTCCCTTGTAATCGAAATAATTCCTTCCAAAATTGGCTCAAAAAAATCTTGTCGCGGTCCGAGACAATAGCTTCCGGCACTCCGTGTAAACGGACAACTTCCCTCATGAACACTGAGGCTACGGTCACAGCTGTGTAAGGGTGCCGAAGAGGCACAAAATGGGCATACTTGCTCAGACGGTCAACCACCACCAAAATGACCCTATACCCTTCCGATCGCGGTAACCCCTCGATAAAATCCATACTCACCTCAGCCCAAACTTTTTCCGGCAACGGTAAGGGTTGGAGCAGCCCCGCCGGTGACATGGCCGCATACTTGTGTCGTTGGCAAACATCGCAACTTGCCACGAATCGCTCCACATCAGTCTTCATCCCCACCCAATACAATTCGGCCGCCAAGCGTTTGTAAGTTTTCAACACTCCTGAATGGCCTCCAATTGCGCTACCATGGAACTCCTGTAACAACCGTGGTATATGCACCGACGATTTCGGAATCACTATACGCCCTTGATAAAGTAACCGACCCCCCACTACCGAGTACTCGGGGTACCCGTCATTGCCCTCCTCAATAGCCTTTCTGATTTTTCTCAACTCCGAGTCTGCCGCCGCCTCCGACTCGAGCCCCTCTATATCAAATAGCTGCGGGAGCGATATTGCCGCTAACTGGGGCCCATCTACGCGCCTGGACAGCGCATCCGCAGCTCGATTTTCCAACCCCGGCCGGTACTGTATTTCAAAATCGTAGCCCAACAGTTTGGACAGCCAACGTTGATGATCTTCCGCCACCATACGTTGTTCCAACAGATATTTCAAGCTCCGCTGATCCGTGCGGACGATAAACCGCCGACCCAACAAATACGGCCTCCATTTTTGCACCGCAAACACAATGGCCATGAGCTCGCGTTCATAGACAGACTTAAGACGAGCTCGCGGCGTCAAAACCTGACTGAAATATGCAATCGGTCGCTGATTCTGCATGAGGACAGCCCCTAACCCATAGCCCGATGCATCGGTTTCTACTACAAAAGTCGCCGTGAAGTCCGGCAAAGCGAGTACCGGAACACTAGCCATTGCTTGCTTTAATTTGTCGAAAGCTTTTGCCGCCAATTCGCCCCAACGGAAGTTATCTTTGGTGAACACGCAAGCTCCGTGTAACTCATCCAATAGTTCGTCGATGACCGGAATAGGAAATTTATCTGGTACGGTCCCTTTGTTCAAAGCCCGATAATCCACACAAAACCGCCAACTTCCGTCTTTCTTCTTGACCAACAAAATTGGACTAGAGAAAGGACTCATACTAGGCTGTATAATGCCGGCTTCTAACATTTCTTGCACTAGTCTCTCAATCTCATCTTTCTGTGCCTGCAGATATCGGTAAGGTCGCACGCTAATTGGCGACATCCCCTCTTTCAATACTATAGCATGCTCGTGATCTCTTTGTGGGGGCAGCCCTACGGGCATACAGAATACATCGCTAAAGCGGTCCACTACTACCCGCACCGCCTCTTCCACCGCGCGGCACCCCTTCGTATCCTTACCCATTTGCGGATTTACTTCGATCAGGAACCCTTGTCCTTCGCGCTCGATAGTTTGCAGTATAGTTTTCAAGCCCACTAGAGTCTTACACAAACTCGGATCTCCTTCTAGTCTCACGGTTTGCCCTTTACTACGAAACCGCATCCTCAACAATTTCCAGTTCACTGTCATTTCACCCATCGAGCTCAACCATTTCATTCCCAAGATCACATCTGAACTGCCCAAATCCAAAGGCAAGAAGTCGTCAATTACCTCCAACCCTTGCATCGTCAACCGCAGGTTTTTGCAGGAACCCGCACTTCGTACCGTAGTACCCGTTCCCAAGGTTACCCCGTGGCTGCCTGTATTCGCCAATTCTAGTCCCAGTTCCGTAATCACGCGGTTAGAGATGAAATTGTGGGTAGCCCCACTATCGATAAGAACCGCTACACTCTGCCCTTGAATTTCCCCTTTCAACTTCATGGTGTGGTAGGGTGTAAATCCGACCACCGAATTAAGCGACACTTCGGCTAAATCTAGGTGGTGATGCATCGGATTCTCCTCTCCCTCATCATCCGTTTCTACCATCTCTTCCTCCTCATCATCAACCATTAGCACTTGGAGTCTCCTCTCCTTACAACGATGCCCCGGCGAAAATTTCTCGTCACAACGAAAACACAACCCTTTTGCTCGTTTGTTCGCAATCTCTGTCTTCGTTAGTCTTTTGAAATTCCCTTCCGGACGGTACCCGGCTCTCCTCTCTCCCGGAGCTTCCCTACCGACGGTGACAGTTTGCGTCCGAGGGCTATGAGTCCCGGAATAACCTTTGTGAACAAAACTGCCATGGCTGCTCCTTTGCTGTTTTTTTGCATTTTTCTTCTCCTCCACTTGTACAGCCAAGTCCATATACTCCTCTAGTCCCTTGGGCCGTAATAACCTCAATGCTGTCCGAATTTCCGGTTTCAACCCTTTTAAAAAATTTCCCTCTAAGATTTCCGGAGGGACGCTCATTAATGGCCCGGAAAGCAACTCGAACTTCTCTCGGTATTCCCACACTGTCTCCTCTTGGCGGAGTGCCAAGAACTGTTCATATAAGTCGCCATCGTGAGAAGTCCGAAACCTTACCATCACCCTTTCTTTAAAATCCGTCCATGACCCCATGGGTCGGCGGTGCCCACACCATTGAAACCATGACCACGCCGGCCCCTCCAAACATAGACCGGCTGCCTGCAGTTTTTCCCCTTCCGATAATCCATTAACCTCAAAGTACCTTTCCACCCTATAAACCCATGCCGCCACATCCTCGCCTTCGAAGATAGGCATCTTCAATTTGCGAATCTGTGGATCCGCACCCATTCTGCCTGGTGTGCCCGCGTACTGCCCTTGGCCCGCCCATGGGGGTTCCGCCGGAACCCTAAAATCAGCCCACGGCGCCCTTACCTCACCACTCGCGGCAGTTCCTGCCACATAACCGCCTGCTGGCCCTTGTTCCGCACCTTTTTCCCCATGTCCGAATTGAAACCTTCCCGCTGTCCCCCACGGCTGTGCTGCCGTTCCGGAACCTTCCCCCAATTCGCCGCCGAACTCTTCCCTAAGTTGGCCGTCGACGCCCGCACCCTCTACTGCGCCGTCCACCGCTCGTTTCCCCCTTGCAGCCCGCTCACCGCCACTGCGGCTGCCTTGGCTGCCTTCTCCGGCGGTGTCCCCTGCTGACCGACCATGACCACCCACAAGTTGGTCAGGGTTCGATGGTGACCTAAACTGCAGCTCCGTCAGTTTTCCCAATATGGCTTCCAACGACGAATTCTGCTGCGCAAACTGCTGTTGTATTGTTGCGAAGCGTTCTTCGATTGATGTTTTGATCGCCATCACTTCGCTCTCCAATTTCTCCTCGAGTGCCTCTACCTTCTTCGTAACCATCGATGATCGAGTGCTCTGATACCAATTTGATAGGACCCGGTCTAGATAATTACGACTAGGGCAAAACTTTATTCTTCGATAATCGAATAATCAAACTAACATAGGATGACCTACTATTCGAGAGGTAGGCCGTCTCTCCCTAAGAGTCCTTACTCCCCAAACTTTCTGAATACCTAAACCCTAACCCTTCAACTGCTTATTATCCTACTACAAACAATTACCAAAATACCCCTCATAACAATAATCCTTATAATAATACTAGTAGTAAGACTAATACTAATAATAACTATGTTATGCTAGGCTTTATTTCTCCTAACATAAGTATGAATAATTGATGGTCTAACATCTTCCACCTCCAAATTTGAAATTGTCATTGGAGAACATGTTCTTATAGTTCGATGGGAACAAGGAGAATTCCGTTAAAACCAATCTAATATTGTACCGCTTGCTGGGAGCATAACCTAACCTGAAACAGGATAACTTAATTTGAAAATGATTATTCTCACTCTATTACATGCATTGTCTCCGTTGGTTCCTTTCGTCTTAGTGAATAAAATGTTGTTCCAGGTCAACCAAATACATAGGTCTGAATGCATATTTGATTTCAGGTTCTTCCTAGAGAAAAGGGGAGTCATCTTGATCGTACTATAAACACCACAAGGGTCACCGTCAATTTGAAAGCCTTTGTGGAATTGATGATGGATGTGGCATCAGCATCTCCTTGTCGCTATTTCCTTGAGGTAAAAATCATCTATTTATTTGATATTTCATTCATGATTTTCAAATTAGTTCACCCAATGCATCTAAGTAGTATACTTGTCTCTTTGCTCCCCTTTCCTCCCCTTCTTCTTTGTTTATCCTAGAGAAGGAAATAGGTACCAAATCTGATTATTTGATTCATGACCCCACTAACAATCCTGGTAGTCTCGCAAGGGAACGAGAGTGGTAGAAGACCGGTCTACAATAGCCCAACCATTAGGCTGAGCAATACATAGAGGCTATGCACTTTGCAATGGGAAGTTGTGATTCTTAAGTTTCAATATTATCCAGTTCAACTGCTCCAATTCTATTCTTCTTTGGTTGTCGTAACAAGGATAACGACTTTTTATATGAAGATTTTTGGTTATCTCATTCAAATGGGAATGGAGTACTGTCTGAAACTAGAGAGGGCGGGTTTTATGTCGCCTTTTCTAGGGACTGGCCGGAGAAGGTTTATGTACAGCATAAGATGATGGAACAGAGAAAGAGAGTGTGGAATCTGCTGAATGAAGGTGTACCAGCCTTTTCGACGAAAATGCACTTGGATGTATTGTCCGCCTTTGAGGAGATTGCGTGTAAAGAAAGTGGGTTTTCAAGAGAATCTGCTGTTAGGTGGGTTAGGGGTCTTGAAAAGGCTGGTAAGTACCATGTTGAAGCATGGTCTTGAAATCTTGAGCTTCTTTGAATCAGAGATTTTGCTGGTTTTGCATCCATTTACAAGAGAGGAAGTGCCAATTAGACGCCTTGATTTATTTGATGATGAATTTATGCTTATGTTGTAATTTATATCAAGAGAAGACATTGATGTTTTACTTATGTTACAACATTCTAATCAGTCTTTCTAGTTATTCTAAGTTTTGGTCCAAAAAATGGGATTAAGAACAACATTTATTTAAATTTACATAAAATGTTATGCTCAATTTGGCTAACGAAATCCAGTTTTTCTTTTTTCTTTTCATTCCGAAGGGCATCCATAACTCATGGCCCGTTCGAGTTTGAATTCGAATGCAATATCTCGATATAATTCTCGTTCGAAATTCTATAAATAAATTTTTTTTTTCTTTTCATTTTTTCTATTTCGGGATACATCGATTGACTTATGGTTGATTTATGTTTTATGTCTTTTGAGATTGATCTATGATTGGTTTTTAGAAGAAAACTGACCTATAATTTTGGCTGGGAGAAATGTTTTTGGTAAGTTTCGAATGTAGGATGGATCTAGTTTGAGACTACGTACACATAAATTACATGTTTTAATTAGTAACTCATAAAATCTAAGTCAAATTAAACTTAGTCGCATATTCTATTTTCTTCCACACAAAAAAAATAAAATAAAATAAAAAACCGGGAACTATTTGGGCCGGAAAGCGGGAAGACCTTATCCTGATGAAGCTGGTTAGTTACTACTTACTAAACCGCTACAAAGAGGAAGAAGAAGAAGAAAAGGATAGAACTAGTGAAGAAGCAAGCATGCTATCCATGGCGGTTCAACCTCACATCAGTTCCTGTTTCCATCCATCAACTCTCCCTTCCCCAAACCTTTCCTCTAAATCTTTAAACAAAGTCTCTTGTTTTGTGAAGCCAACGACCTCCTCCTCATCCGACTCTTTCACTTTGCGGTTCTCCGACTCAAAATTTCCGTCTCTTCAGAGAATTCTCCATAGTTTTGGAAAGACGAGACTTTCTGCTTCATCCACCATCGCCGACGCTGCTGTAGCTGAAGAGTCCTCTTCCCCTGTTGAAACCGCCACCGTTACGCCTTCCGAGAAAGAGGTTTCATTTCTTTTCCTCCTTATCCGTCGTCTCTTTCTGAACAAAATTGAAGCTTTTTTCTTCTACATTGACTGTATCTTGTGTTCTTTTCTCCATTTCTGGTTAACCGAATTGAGTTTTATTTTCTCACGTGAGATGTTTTTATTTTTACTCTTTCCACATTTTCAAAGGAGCGGAAGAAAGAATAAACCCTAAAAAGTTGATAGATATTTGTTTCATAACATAACGATTTGATTATTCTTAATAATTGTAGAAGCTAGGAGTGGTGGTGAAGCCAATGGAGAGGCCAAGGCTTGTATTGAAGTTCATTTGGATGGAGAAGAACATTGGTATCGGCCTCGATCAGATGATACCGGGCCATGGCACCATTCCATTGAGCCCATATTACTTTTGGCCCAGAAAAGATGCTTGGGAGGAGCTCAAGGTCTTACTTGAGAGCAAGCCATGGATTTCCCAAAAGCAGATGATAATTCTTCTCAACCAGGCTACTGATATCATCAACTTGTGGCAGCAGAGCGGCGGCAATTTGGCCTAAAAGGTTTGAGTAACAAGTTTTTTGTTTTTTTTTTCTTCCCCTCACTAGATTACTCAGTGTCAATTTGTATTTTGGTTGGTTTAATGTCAAATTGATTGATATCCGCTGAGTTATTTATCATTTTGGATGTGGATGAGTGTTCTTGTTTCAACATGGTATTGTCCACATAAAAATACAAATACATCATAATTATTTTGTTTCCATGGCCAATCGATTCAATGGATGCTAGGAGTCAGTTGTTTGAACCCGAATAAGGAACTTATGAATTTTATGTCATCCTTTGTCTTTCTGTCTTGATAGGAATAGCATATTGGTGTTATAGAGAATCCGACTGTAGTTTTTAGATTTTAAAGCATGTTACTTTAGAGGATAAATTTGATTGTTTAGGAACCAAGTCTTGACTCTAATCTATATGTCAAACTCAAACAGCACTATTTATTTGCTTGAAGCGGAAAAATTAAAAAAAATCAAGAACAAGAAACGTACATTATAGAAAGTACAAAAGAACGTTACAGCTTTAAAGCTAGATATTTAAAGAAACAATCAAGGTAGGATATTAGAGAAACCACCCATGTAGAAATATGTACTTAGCAATGGAATAGCTAGATACTTGGAATAAATACCTCTATTTGCTAAAAGAATTTCAACTCTTATATCTATTCTACTTATTTCGGATGTTTGATTGTTTTGAATTTTGGACTCGATGTTCTACTTAATTTAGGATGTTTTATTGTTTCGAATTTCGGACTGTGAGAACTCTACAGCAGCTCTTGCTGCGATTGCGGCATGAGCTGCAAACAGGTAAGCAGCTTGAGCCGCTGACTCAAAATCTCCGTACTTTGTTTTCTCCTTCATCGTTTCAAGCAATTTCACATCTTGATTATTCCTCTCAACACACAAACCATTGATTACATTTGGGGGTTCATTATGTTCAAGCTTCTTTTGCTTCTGGATCGGTTCAAGTTTTGTTTCCTGTCATCAAATTCCAAACCATGCAATAATCAGGCATCTTATGTAACTCTCCTTTACAAGAATTAGTAGATTCTACCTCAACACAATCCCTTACTTCTTTGATACCATTTTCCTCAGAATGTAGATTGATTGTGTTCTTCAGAGCAATTTCCTTGAGCACATTGAGTTTTCTGTCCAAACTTGGTTGCTGGGTTGAGAGTTTGTTTACCATCTTGCAAAAACAAAAACCAACATGAACTACAGTAGGTTGAAATTATATACATATATATATATATTGCTCAGTCTATTTACCTTAGGGCATACGCCACAATTAATCCGTACTTCAACGGCCCTAGCTGTAAATTCCCTCCCAAAGCTTGATGTAAACATAGTGCTAATCTTCTTAAGCTCTGGCAATTCTCCACATCTTGAGGCTGCAAAGATCAAACTTGATATTGCTTCCTTAAGCTCACCAGGACATTCTCTGTATCTAAAAAGCAAGTTCAAAATTCATGTAGAGAAAAATATAAGTTGCTTGCTATATAGATAGGAATAAGATCGAAGCATTTAAACTATAGAATGAGGGTACTAAAATACAGACTTCTTGTTTTCGATGATGAGCACCAGCCTTTCTACTAGGAGGTTGAAGTAGTTTTGTATCATTGCATAAACTTCCAACATGTTTTGCTCTCTGATGAATTGCTCAACCTGTGGGAATAAAAAAAAACTAGTGAATGAATTTTCAATGAATTTATGTATATAGGATTGATAGTAGTTTTGTTTTTGAGGGAACTATCTACTCGAAGTAAGGCACGCTCCTGGTGACCGGAATCGAGGAGTTGTATGGCATCAGATCGAGCCTGTGAGCTCTGTAGAGTATGCTGCTTCTCAAGAAAAGCTATCCTAGCAAGTGCAAGATTCACTAGGCTCTTGAATTTTGTAGGCTTGAACTTTTTCCCCAGCATTGCATCCATTTTCATACCCATTTTTGTTTCTATTCAGTTATGGCTTTGATCTCTCTCCCTTTCTCTCCCCCTTTCTTACCCATATATATGTATGATGTATACAGATGCATTGATGAACGTAGGGAAACGGACCACGGCCTTAAGCGGGACCATATTTGACAAACTGTGAATGAAATTCTTTGGGGTCTTTCCCACCAAATTTCTAAGCCAAAAAAAAAAAAAAGTTGAAAAATTAAATAATTGAAATGGAAAATCCATATAGGGGATGTGATGGAATTTTTTTTTTTTTCCTCTTCAATTGGCTGTCCTAACACCAACCTTCCTCCTTGATTCGCGCTTGGGACTGGCCAACACACGGGTGGAGTTAAGTAACGATACGTGAGAAGATTGTGTAGTTAGAGAATCAATATATGTGTAGCGGATCTTAAATGTATCAGAAGATTAGATAATGATAATGATGAAAATTAAAATGATTTCAAAAAAAGAAAAAAAATCAAGGCTGGACCGCCAATGTTGTTAGCTCATAGAACACGTTTCGATCTCAAGTTAGTTGGAGAAACTATGTTTCAGTCATTAACGTTTTGATTCATAATAACATATGGTGTCTTTGTTCAGTCAAACAGACACGTAAGAGGAGTTTGATGAGTGATGACTAGTTGATTTCCCATTCTAGATTTTTATGTAATAAATACACACGCAAATAGATGTTTCTCATCTCACTTCGGTTTTCGCTTTCACTTCTCACATACCATATCATCCCATCATTGATCATACATGGTCGCTAGTGAAACTTCCACGATTTTAGACATCAAATGGGCAATCGAAAGCAGCTCCCCCACCTTCTAGACAATCTCATAGAGCTGTTGTAGATTATAGACCTGTCGTTACTACACTCAAGTCGTGGAGAAACGTTGTGTCCATGTTCTCTCGGTCGAATGGTATACACTTTCTAAAATAGAAGAGATCTCGGCTCGACTAGTGATTTATATAAAAAATGAGAAGATAAAAAAAAAAAACGGAGCAAATCTATTGAGAAGCTTGTCCCAAGTACAAGATTTTGACAAAAACAGCACAAAGAAGAAACCTCTTCCTACACCCTATTACAAAACATCTGAAAGATCATGAACAGATCTTAATAAAGTAGTGTTTCTTTTGATGAAAATAGGATTAGGGAATTGGAGTTTTTCATACAATAAGAATGATGATTCGGACAATCGAAAGCTTCTCCGTGAAGATCTAGACAAATATAAAGCTCATAGAGTTGTGTTTGGTTGTGAAATTTGTTGTAATAGCACTTGAGTTGTGGAGAGACGTGTAGTACTTGTGCAATCTTCTCGAGCGAGAAGTTTATATCGTACGGTTCGATTATCGGAACCACTTGACCTGATTATAAATTCACAAATCATATTTGGGAATGTGATCATTATAAAATATAACTAGTGTCTTAATAATTGATCAATTAGTTAATGTTTGGAAAATTTATGGTATAGATCATGTAACTAAAATGTGTCATAGTAATTAGGTATACATGGCACATTTTCATTTGTCGAACTAAGAAATAATATCTTAAGTATGATCCATACAAGAATTTCCAGTAATGTCTGTGGAACAAGCACCTGATTGTTTCAAGAGTTGGATCAAATTCATATACTTCGCAGCATATTTTAATGTTTGATACAAGTAGTCTTCAGCACTCATGCCAGTACACGACCCATGTTTTTTTCCATGTTACCTTCCAGAATCGCACATTTTCCTGATCTTTACGAAGGGAAGGAATAACGATCGGTAACCATTCACTGAAGTTCCAATTTTTGTACTACAAAACATAAAGATTCACAATCAGCTTACCATTTGAGGAACAAGCTTAATTAGTAAATTAAGACACGTCTAAGTTAAGACACAATCGACGTGATCATGTAACACACTAAACTGTATCACAATCACAAACGTCATTTTCGTACATCATATTATCCATAAATTTTTCTATATAGATGTATATAGATGTAAATTTTTCTATAAACTGTTTATAAGAAGGTAGAAGTATATGCATTGTAATTGTAATTATTTTAACATTGAAGTTTGATTAATTGATTTCCATTTCAAGCAAGAAACCGAGCACCTCTGTTTTTAAATCTTAAAGGCTTATACTTAAATCTATTGCTTGCAGCGTTAAAAACAGCCTATAAACTCCAAACTACTCAACCAAAATTTGAGATGTCGAATCCTAACCAAGTGAGCTTGATATAACTTGCATTCATTAGTAGATGATTCTTCTTCAATCTTTATCAAGATGCAAAAAAATTGAAAACTACATAAGAACTAACGTAGTATACATATATATATATAGAGAGAGAGAGAGAGAGAGAGAGAGAGAGAAGGATTCGTGCCTCTGAAGTGGTCTCTAGTGTGGTACTTTAGTTATAATTTGTTATTCTTGCCTGCCGAATGTAATAAAATAAGAAATTTAAGGGGGGGGGGGGGGGGGGGGGAACATTAAATGGCTGTCTAAATAACACTTTTCTTTTCTTTTGTTGTCCATTGATTGTTGAGAGTAAGATGCCATCATCGTATGGGCTGGAATCGATTTAATTAATATCGGATCCCATTTGCAAATATAGAAAAACATGATAAATTAATTTATTTAATTAAAATAATTATTTAATTTTATATTAAACCCCAAAACTTTAAATATTACAATGATAACACTTTTTGTTTGATTTTTTTTTTTGTTTTTGTTTTTGTTTTTTGTTTTTGCGGTCTTCTACCCGCGGGTTACACAAATTTAGCCTGAAACCAATCGATTATGTAACAGTTTAACGGGCTCGTGGGTTTCATGGGCAGGTCTAAAAACCGGAACAAATTGGGTTGGATAGGGCAGGTTTTTGCGGGTCTTTTTGAGACCCCTAGTAAGAAGTTTGTGATGACATGACGAAAGTAATAAAAGGGCAAAAGGGTAGAAATCCTGATAGGCCAAAAATTTTAAAAACAAGTTTTAATATTTCAAAATATATTTTTGTATTTCAAAGTAATAAAAGTGGAAAAATGAATCCTCTATTCCTTCTTAGATATGTGTCTTCGGTATAGAGTTGTCCATTTATTTATGTGTGGTCTTTTAAGTAATATTTAAATTTTGATGGGATCCCAAGTAATTTTCGAAATAATCTTTTTCAAACCTTACGTGAAGATCATATTCCTTTCCCTTTTATCATCAGTCGAGTTCTTCCACTTTCAGAAGTCAAATTTTTGACGAAGAAAATCATCTGACGAAGTTCATCTAAACAAGGAATACAAACTTGGACATAGAATTCTCAAAGAAATTAGGAAGATATGTACATGGACGAAATCTGGAAGAATTCTCGATAAAAACTTGAGACTTAGAATGCTCGAAGAGTCTGAACGAAAAATAGGGAAGAAATCTATAAAAGAGGTAGATGACTGAAAGAGGAAGAGGAGTATGTGGGAGAAGATATTGTCGGGGTAGTTAGGTAAAAATTTGGAACATAATTGTTATTTAGTTCATTTTAGGCTGTAAAAATATATTATAATTTTAACTCAAAAACCAATTCTTCGATTCTTTTTTAAAGTAACTAAATGCTTGATTTATTAAAATTAACATATAATTAATTCTTAATTTTTTCCCTTGTATAGTTATATTAATTTAATTCTCATTATTTTCTTGTCATTTTTTTATATATTACACTTTTTGTATTATAAATAGAAATATCATATTCATGAAAATACATACGAGTTTTACTGATTCTAAATTTTTACATAGTATCATAGCTTAAACAATTCTAAGCCTACCTTGAATCTCCTCTCCCCCTCCTAAAATGTATACCGAGCTTTCCAAACCTCATACCTCCATTACAGATCTACTCCGCTATGAACCATCCATTGCCGATTTGAATCCCACCATTAACTTCGTGGGTAATGTCTTCCTCTCCTCTGAATCTCTTCCATCGGCCGCCTGAATCATTGATTTCGGTGTGTCACACTACATTTGTTGCCGATGTGCTTCCTTCTCCCACCTGCGGCGCCTCCCTCAACCCTTCTCTCTCTCTTTCTTCCCACAGGTTCTACCTTACCCATGCAAGAGATGGGGGAAATTTCCCTTTCTCCCACTTTAATTATACACAATATCATTTTCACCCCCTCTTTTCATTTTAATTTATCATCTATACTCATATTAATCTAACAACTTTATTGTTTTATTTTTTTTCTCCCCCACTCAATTTTTTTTCAGGACCCAATGTCAAAGAGGCTGATTGGAGCGGGTGAAATGCGCAATGGGCTTTATGTCTTTGAACTTGGCCCACCAAAACTTTATGCTGCTTTGTCGGTCCGCTCCTCTGAAAATTCAAACTTACGACATCTTCGCTTAGGTCACCCTTCTCAAATTTCAATTCCTAATGTTATTGATATCTCTAAACAGTTATCCAATTATGTTATTTTTGCTTGTTCGAAGCAAACTCATCTCCCTTTTTTTAATATTCATAATAAAAGCATGTTTCCTTTCCATAGAATTTTTTGTGATATTTGGAGTTGATGTAAATCTGCTTCATTAACCGGTGAACATTATTTTCTTACTAGCATTGATGGCTTTTCTCGATATACTTGGGTTTACTTGTTATGTTTTAAATATGAAGCCATACATTATCTGATGAATTTTTTTGCGCTCATCCGCACTCAATTTTCTACTACCATCAAAACTATTCGGATTGATAATGGATAAGAATTTCTATATCTTCCACTTCAAACTTCTTTATCTGAGAACGGTGTTTTACATAAGCGTACTTGCGTTGAAACTCCCTAACAAAATGGAGTTGCTGAACGAAAACATCGCCATCTCATAAATATTGCACGATGCCTTCATTTTCAAGTTAATCTCCCTATTCAATTTTAGGACGACTGCATTTTAACTGCTATCTATTTAATTAATCACACCCCTAGTGTTTCACTTAATCATAAATCTCCTTTTGAACTGCTTTTTAACAAACCTCCCTCTTACTCTCATCTTCGCATTTTTGGTTGCTTATGTTATGCTCAGACCCTTCGAACTCACCGTGATAAGTGTTTTGGTCGCTTATCCAAATGTTTTTCATTGGATATCCGAGTAATCAAAAAGCTTACAAACTCTATAATCTTGACACTTGAGATCTATCTTCTTTTCTCATGATGTCACTTTCTTCGACAATCAATTTTCTTTTATCACCCACACTATCCCTTCCTTTACACCCATCCTTCCCCTTTATGTCCCTGATATCCCCGCTCTTCCTTTATCTCTTACAACACCTCCTCAGATTCCCCCTCGTTCTCCATCACCTCTACCTCCTCCACCACTCACTCCATCTCGCCCTCGTCACACCACTCATGCCCCTCATCATTTCTCCGACTACATTTGTCCCACCTTACAAGACACTCCCATTGCGTCCTTCGCCGCTCCCATAGTCTTAGGTACGCCATATCCACTATCATCTTTTCTCTCTTATACTTGTTTCTCTCATTCTCATAATAAACTTTTATATTCCTTAATTGCCACTGTTAAGCCTTCTTTTTACTTTGATATCGCACGCCATGCCCATTGGCGTGAAGTTATGACGTCTGAATTACATTCCTTGGAAGACAATAATACTTAGACACTGGAGCCTCTTCCTATTGGAAAAAAGCCAATTGGTTGTAAATAAGTTTTCAAAACCAAATTACGTGCTGATGGAACCCTTGAGCGATACAAGGCACGTCTTGTTGCTAAATGTTATACTCAGGTTGAAGGGTTAGATTATTATGAAACATTTGCTTCCATTGCTAAAATGGTCATTGTCCGTTGTGTTCTTGCCATAGCTGCTGCCCGGAATTGGATCATCTATCAATTAGATGTCCATAATGCATTCCTCCACAGGGACCTTGATGAGGAGGTCTATATGTCGCCTCTGTAAATCTCTTTACGGCCTTAAACAAGCCTCCAGCAACTGGTTTTTTAAACTAAGATATGTTCTTCTTAGTGCAGGTTTCACTCAATCACAGGCGGATCACTCTCTTTTCACTCTCACCACTAGCTCTTCGTTCACTATTGTCCTGCTTTATGTGGATGGCATTTTGGTTGCAGGCACTCACCTTCTTTAGATCAATTTCTTCAAAGATCATTTAGCATGTTACTTCAAAACAAAAGACTTAGGCCCTTTTAAATATTTCCTTGGCCTTGAAGTGGCTCATTCCTTTATTGGTATTTCTCTCTCCCATCAGAAATATGCTTTTGACATTATCTCTGATAGTGGTCATCTCGGCTCTCGTCCAGTGTCTTTTCTTATGGAACAGAATTTGAAACTCAATCATACCGATGGTGATATTTTCTCCGATCCAGGCCATTACCATCATCTTGGTCCCAAACATCGTCTTCTCCGTTAATATTCTCAGTCAATTCATGCATGCTCCTCGCACACCACACCTCGATGCTGCCGTTTGTGTTCTTCGATATCTCAAAGGTACTCCTGGTCAAGGGGTTTTTTCCTTTCTTCCAATAATCTACATATCACCGCCTACATCGACTCTAATTGGGCTAGCTGTCCCACTACCCACTGATCGACTGCCGGTTTTTTTATTCAGCTTAGTACTAGTCCCATCTCTTGGCGCACAAAAAAACAATCCACAGTTGCTCGTTCATCCGCCAAAGCCGAATATCGCGCTATGACTGTTACTACTTGTGAGCTCACCTAGCTCAAATAACTCATCCATGATCTCAGTGTTTCCCATCTCGCACCAATGACTCTTCTTTGCGACAATCAATCTGCCCTCCATATTGCTCATAATCTCATTTTCCATGAACGTACAAAACACATTAAAATGGATTGCCACCTTATTCGTGAAAAATTACGAGCTAGACTCATCACCACCTCTCATGTTCCCTCCGCTCATCAGTTAGTGGACATATTCACTAAAGCTCTCGGCAATGACCTCTTTCACACTCTTTCTAGCAAGTTGGGCATTACCAATCTACATGCTCCAACTTGAGGAGGCGTGTTAAAATTAGCACATAATTAGCCTCTAATTTTCTTTCCTTGTATAGTTGTACTAATTTGATTCTCATTATTTTCTTGTTCTTTCCTTATATGCTACACCTTTTGTATTATAAATAAAGATCATAAATTAATGAAAATATATACGAGTTTTACCTATTCTAAATTTTTACAATTTTTTATCAATCATTTCTTGTGCAATCAAACATACACAATTAAAATCACTAATTCCATTCTAGTTCATTCTCATTCCTAAATTCATTCCATTTCACTCAAAGATGTCCTAAGGGGCACTTTGTTCAATTCCCAGTGGGTATGAATGAGCATCAGATCAGATACTGATATATCTGATCTGACACAAATATATATTCATTTTTACTTATTGGATCGAATATAGATAAAAACTTAAAGTATCTAATTCGGTTTGATCCATATAGGTTAGGATCAGATCTTACAAATATGCGGTTTAATTTTTTTTTTAAATAATTTAAACTTGTGATCAAATTGCCCTCTTTCAGCAAAATCTAGACCAAAAATCCAATAATATATCTAGTAATCTTCCTCCCCTCGATCATAAGGCTCCTACTTGATTTCCCAAAAATTACAAGCAAAATCATAGTAGTTGCATGGATGATTACGGAAGGAGCTGCCATTATAAAAGCATACCAAAAATAGCTCCAAGAAGCATAGAAGCATAAAGAAGCTGGTCACACATATGAAGAAGAAGATGATGACTACACTTGTAATTTGTAGATGACTAGACTTGTAATTTGTACCAAGAAAGTATAGATTGGAGAAAATGCCATCAAGATGATAAAATTACAGCATAAACTTCGATAAATAGGCATACATACACATGTTCTCCTTTTGCTCATAAGGGTTAGAACTTAGAACCAAAGTGTACGATGATAATGGTGATGAGTCTAATGATGGTATAAGATGATGGCGACGACGCTGATGCCAACACCGGAGAGTAGATGAGAGGTGTGAGGAGAAGAAGAGGGCATTCTAAGGTCTTTTTAGGCCGTGAAATTCACGATGATGATGAAGTTCAAGTTTTCACATTTTTTTAAAAATTATTTATTCGACATGTCGGATACGTAGTAAATCTAATCCGTTAAGATTTTTTTAATGGTAAATTACATGTGTATCCATGAGGTTTATTGATATTACAGGTAGATCTCTTGATATTTTAGGAATTACAAATGTATCCCTTCAAATTTATCCTACATTACAAGTTAATCCCTTGAGATTTTAAAATTACAGTGAAATCTTCTCATATTTATCTTAAATTATAAGTAGATCCGCTCAAATTTGAGCTAAATTACAAGTCTAATTTATAATGATGAATGTTAAATCTGACATTAAACCAATGTTTATAATTTACCACAGATTACATTAGTGATATTTGTTTACAAGCTCTTCATTAAAAAAAAAATACAAAACCAACCAAAAAATACAAAAACAAAAACCAAAAACAAAATTCATATATCACACATAATAACTTAAGATAAACTCATTTTATTTTATCATAAATTTAAGATTTTTGTATCACATTACTCAAAAAAATTATATAATAATGATAATAAAAAAAATTAAATGAGGTGAAATTGAATGAATGATTTTAAGTGAATCGATTTAGTTATTTTGTTTGGTTATATTAAAAATGAACAATAAAAGAATGAGTTTATCAAACCTAAAAAGAAAAAAAAAAAGGGATAAAGATAAAATTAATAAAGAAATTAAGTAGTTTGAAAGTAATGGACATTCGTAAATATGAGAGTGGTCAAATTGGAAAATCTGATATGCGCAACCCAAATATATGTTCTGTCACGTTAAGTAATGAGTAAAAACAGTATTAAAATATTTCCTGATTAAGAAGCCAATACTGATTGGGTCAGAAATTAGTCATTAATATTGCTCCGGCATGGTTCAAAATTCTACCCTCTTTTACTCACACAAAAAAAAAAAACAAGGGTCAATGGTTTGATCATGGTTGCAAACGCCCTAACCGAGCACTGAAGGCCAACATCCTCAGCTGGCAGCCGTTCTTACATCTAATTTGTACTTAAATTAATCTCGTACTCAATTTCTTTACAGATTTTAGTGAATCTTATAAATCTCGCACCAACTGCAGTTTTGGAAAGCCAAAAACACATTTTTTTTTTTAAAAAAAAATTGTGAAAAAATTAGTATTAAAAAAAAAAAAAATTTGTACTAAGCAACGCCACGTCGAAAAGAATGGGTGCTCCCTCGCCTTATAAAAGGGGTCTCCTTTTGCTCTATATAAATCACCAAACTCTCTTCCATTTCTCACTCCTCTCGCTTTCTTATACTCTCTCTCTCTATCTCTTTTCTTACAAGTTTCTTGTCTGAATCAACAACATGGATTTGGTTCTAGTCCTTACATCACTCTTAGTTGTGTTTGTTTCTTTACTTGTGAAAGTTGCTTATGACACAATCTCATGCTATTGGCTAACTCCAAGACGCATAAAGAAGGTGATGGAAAAGCAAGGAGTGCATGGCCCCAAACCCCGCCCGCTAATCGGAAACATCTTAGACATGGCTTCCCTTGTCTCTAAATCTACCTCCCAAGACATGGATTCCATCAGCCATGACATTGTTGGCCGCCTCCTGCCCCATTACGTCGCTTGGTCCAATCAATTTGGTAATAAATTCATACCCAACTTCGTTATTATTATTTTCCATTTTTTATTTTCTCGAAAATAAATGTCACTCTCATATATCACAAAAATTAATTAATCAAAATACTCAAGATTTCAATCACGGCGAATGTCTTTTTTTCGTAAAAATATGACTCTAACTCTAATTAAGTAAATAATTAACGGGTTAATCTTTATTTTCGGTTTTCCTTTCTTTTTTTTTTCCCCCACTGAAGGGAAGAGATTTATCTATTGGAATGGGATTGAGCCAAGGATGTGCTTAACAGAGACAGAGTTGATAAAAGAGCTTTTATCAAAATACGGCACTATATCTGGAAAATCATGGCTGCAACGAGAAGGATCAAAGCATTTCATTGGAAAAGGATTGCTAATGGCCAACGGTGAAGATTGGTATCACCAACGTCACCTCCTTGCACCGGCATTCATGGGAGACAAACTTAAGGTATATAAAACTAAAAAAGATATGTAACACATATACACATGAAATATTCATCATAAAAAAACAGACTTTTCAATCATATCAAACCCCTCTTCCCACTATTATTCCTTCTTTCATTACCGAAATTTACTGTTTTTTATAGTACTAAAACATAACACGACAGATGTCACGTCACGTAACTGTTTGTGTCATTAAACATGTCAGAAACCGATTAATTAAGAATGATACTTATCTTTTTTTGTTTTAATATTGGATTAGAGTTATGCTGGGTACATGGTGGAATGCACTCAAAAGATGCTCCAATCACTGGAAAACGAGGTGAAGTCATTAGGAAGAACAGAGTTCGAAATAGGGGAGTCCATGACAAGTCTTACTGCTGATATCATTTCTAGAACCGAGTTCGATACTAGCTATGACAAGGGAAAGCAAATATTCCATTTACTTACTGATCTGCAGCATCTTTGTGCTCAAGCCAGCCGCCACTTGTGCCTTCCCGGTAGCCGGTCGGTATATATATATATATATATATCATGTACACACACAATTCCTAAGCTTATGTTTAATGTGAAAATATCTGATATTTGAATGTTGTGTAGGTTTTTTCCAAGTAAGTACAACAGAGAGATAAAGTCATTGAAAATGGAGGTGGAGAGGCTGCTCATGGAGATAATACAGAGCAGACAAGATTGTGTAGAGTTTGGGAGGAGTAGTAGTTATGGGAATGACTTGTTGGGCTTGTTATTGAATGAGATGCAGAAGAAGAGTATTAAAGGGAACAACAATGGTTTCAGCTTGAACTTGCAGGTGATCATGGATGAGTGCAAGACATTCTTCTTTGCTGGCCATGAAACCACTGCTCTCTTGCTCACTTGGACTGTCATGTTGTTAGCTAGCAACCCAACTTGGCAAGATAAGGTTAGGGATGAGATTAAGGAGGTTTGCAATGGTGCCACCCCCTCCATTGATCATCTCTCCAAGCTCACCAAGGTAATCATCAAGCTACCCAACTTGATCAATTTAATATGATCTCCTGGTATAATCTTTTGGGTATAAAAGTGATTGGGAAAAGGACATGTTCCCACTAAGTAAAAGGTTCCTTACCAAGATCATTCACTAAGGATTAGTACTACTACTCTAGTTTAGCCTTCTAGGGATTCTAACTCTACCTTCCTATTAGTTTATATAAATACATAAAAATAATGTTTTGAACCACATGATTAAACATAAATTATGAAAAAATTAATGTTAATGAAAACTAGTTAGGCTGTAAAGCTTTTTATTGACCATGTTTAGACTATGTGAAAGTTGTGGCCCATAAACTTGTGGGTCCTAGTGTTCTCCATTTACTTAATCAGTTCATGGCAGTCCACTTGTTTCTATTACTTTTCTTTCAACTTATAAAATGAAAATTCTGTTGAATTAACCAGACTGACCCTTTAGGCCACTTAACTTATACATGAAAGGACACTAGTAATTACTAGTCTTCATACAAATAAAGAGAAGGACAGTCAACTTTCACTAGCTTATCATTTACTTGCCAAGTGTTTCTTCTCTCCTTAATTTCCTCAAAACATATTTTTTTGTCATGCAGTTGAACATGGTAATAAACGAATCATTAAGGCTGTACCCACCAGCAAGCCTTCTACCTCGAATGGCATTTGAAGACATAAAGCTAGGCGATCTTCACATCCCGAAAGGGCTTTCAATATGGATTCCAGTGCTTGCGATTCACCATAGTGAAGAACTATGGGGAAAAGATGCAAACGAGTTCAACCCAGAGAGATTCTCTTCCAAGTCATACATGCCTGGCAGGTTCATTCCTTTTGCTTCTGGCCCAAGAAATTGTGTTGGCCAAGGTTTCGCCATGATGGAAACCAAGATCATCTTGGCTATGTTAATCTCTAAGTTTAGCTTCACTATTTCTGAGAGTTATCGCCATGCACCTGTTGTTGTACTTACTGTTAAGCCTAAGTATGGTGTCCAAGTAATTTTGAAGCCATTAGATCCATAAGAGATAGATTAGAGGACGAGCTAGTTAATTATTGAACCTTTTTTTGTTGTTGGCTTTGTACTAGTCATGAGATGCTTGTAATATACTAAGCAACGGCACATATCAGTTTTCAATCAGTTGTATGAAAAGAGGGTTGAATGTTTGACTTGAAGTCAGATCATAGTCTTATTGCAATTCTATTACCTTAGGAATTACGTTAATCGGGTATATACATTAAATCAAATATAATATATGAACATTGCCAGAGAGATTAAAATTTTCTATATGGTGTGCTTTAGAGGTATCTTTTCGCCTGGAGGTAATTTATGACTGTAATTTAAGCATCTACATCAACGATGTTGAGTATTATCTCGGGAACGATGTACTCAACACTTAATCCGTTACTATCACTTAAACTACTCTCTTAAGTTGCTCCACTTAAATTTAACAAAGCAATTTGAATCTATATAAAACTCTTAACATATGAACTTGAGCTTGCTTTGAAGTTCGTGAATGTCGTATGGACAATATTGGCTCGTAAAGTTATTTAGAGGTCAAAGCTAACTAAGATGGTGAGGGAGCAAGGTAATATATATTCAGATAAGCCACAATGGTATTAAAGAAAAGACGAACAGAAGTGGGATGGGCAGGCCAGATGGGTGAAAAGGTGGTATTCTTTTATAATCATATTTCATGGGCTACATAAAATACTGTGAGATTCTTTTGTAACGTTTTTTTCTTCTTTTTTTTTAAATTAATATATTTGTTAATTGTTTTTAAAAAAAAAAAACACGAGTGCATGTTAGTTAGTTCTATGAGAATTTTTTACATGAATAATATAATTTATATATTATTCTACAGAAAAAAAAAATCATATCACTTAATAAATTCATATTTATCTAAGAATTTCTTCATTTTTATAGTTATCAAACAGCCAACAGATTATTAACAGAACTACAAGAAAAAGAAGGTAAGGGGGGAGTGATACGAAGGGGTGCTTTGTAAAGCCAACCTATCAGTTCCTCGTAAGAACTTTGCTTTACAAGTGCGCACTGAAAAATAAAGTTCCAATTCAAGAAAAAATAGAAAGGAGTGATTCTGTTTTGTATATTATAGAACATTGATTTGCTTAAATATTATAAATAATAAATAAATAAATAAATATAATAATTGACAAACATTTAAAACATCCTTAGATTATTGGAGTAACACTTATAGAATAACTTTCACAATATTTACAATCACAAGTATGATTGATACAAAAAAAAAAAGAAAATAGTAATCTTCACCAACCAAGTATACTTTCACTACTTTTGGACCAAAAACGGTCATAATCTATTATGCTCATTCTTCTTCGTTACGAAAAACTTTAAGAGGTCTAGATAGACATAATAAAATTCCATAACGTATAGGCATACTTTGTGCATTACATACGGCTCCACAGTGGAATTTATTTTTACAAAGGAATAGAAAATATAGGATCTATCAGACCCAGATCAGTAAATGATCCAATAACTGTCCTTCCTTTTATTTTGTAGTAATTTTAAAATACTATGGTGGCTCCGTTGTTTTCGCATTTCGTATGTTATTAAGCAATCCCAAAATTTCTTTTTTTCAAATAATAAATAAATCTAATTTTTATTTTTTCATAACATAAATATTGTTAAGATCCTTCTGTCGTGAAAACAAAAAGTTTGTGACGCTAGAAGAGGCTTTCGATAGATCAGATAAAATCGGAAATGCCTTTTATCTCATACTACTCTTTCGATACATAAGCGAATGGTTTAGAAAAAAAAAAATTCTCATATCGAATTCAAAGTGTCATGCTATTATTACTTAATATTTATATGTTTATATGGCGAAGGCATAGTTTTCTTTTTTGTCTCAAATAAAAAACTCATTGGCGCCAAGCGTGAGGGAATATCAATCTCATCAATATCATCGATCTCATAAATATCATACTAAATCCCATCAATCCAATCGTTTTTTTAAGAAATACGAGACATTTAAGTCATACAAGTAAAGAGATATATTCATTTATAAGAAAAAATGTGTGATAAAATAAAATCATGGGCCTCGAACAATGATTCGATTGATGATAAAGAAAGAGAATTCAATTTGGGATCCAATTCGGGATTTTCCTCAGGAGGTATCGGGAAGGAATTGGAATGTAATAATATCGATTCATATTCATACAGATACAAAAGAAAAGGTTCTTTATTGATTTGATTCAAACGTTGTACCCGCGAGTAGGGATAGAGAAAGAGGAAAAAAATGAAGACTTCACATAGTACTTTTGATCGAGAAAAGTGGGAGAGAAGGGGTTTCATACATCAGCACCCTCTTAGCTCCTCTCATATGCAATTGACTTGGATTCTGCGTGAACCAAGATAAAAGGCTGATAGAATGTATTATATTAGGCCCACTTGTTCTGAGGTACATCAGTCCTCCAATCATACTTCTGTAAAGAGTTTCATCAACTCTTTCTGCACCATCATTCTTTTCCAAACTTCCATGTTGCTGCCATAAGAGCTGTCATGACTTTTCTTGAGTTTATGTTGAATTTTTTAATCAAGTCATTTGCATGTCTCTTCTGAGATATAAAAATCCCTTTTGAGAGTTGGAATACCTCCATTCCCAAAAAAAATTTTATTAAGCCCAGATCTGTAATTTCAAATTCAAGCTGCATTTTCTTCTTGAATTCTTTAATCATACTTACCATATCACCATTAGAAAATCGTCAACATAAAGGGATATGATAAGGAGCGATTCACCTGATTTCTTGATGTACAATGTTAAATCACTTTCACTCCTTCTGAATTCAGAATTGCAGAGATGAGAATCAATTCTACTATACCAAGAACTCTTAGAGCTTATTTCAAACCGTATAAGGTCTTCTTCAATTTATATATTTTTCCTTGTTCTCCTTTCACTTCAAACCATTCTGGTTGATCAACATAGACTTCCTCTTCAAGTATTCCATTTAAGAAAGCAAACTTGACATCTAGTTGGTGTATTAACCATCCTCTACTAGCTGGTAAGGCTATTAAAAGCCTTATGGTATCCAACCTTTCCATAAGGGCAAATGTATCAGTGTAGTCTACTCCATATTGTTAAGAGTAGCATTTCATAACCAATCGAGCCTTGAATCTATTGATTGAACCATTATGATTAAGCTTTAGCTTGAAAATTCATTTCAATCTAGTAATCTTCTTCTTCTCAAGTTTATCAACAAGAATCCAAGTATGATTCTTATTGATCATATCAAGCTCATCCAACATTGCTTTCTTCCAACTTGAGTCAAGTTGAGCTTCATCAAAGCATCTTGGTTCATTCAGTGCAATATTACACCTTTGATAGACTTTATTTAAGCTTCTGTATCTTGGATTCAATGGCTCATTATCTAAATTCATAGGAGGGACCATATTATGATCTTCATCAAGGAAATCTACCAAGTCTTCACCATTGGCTTGTTCTTCCTGATCGATGACCTTTTGTTCATCAAAGCCAATATCTCTGCACACAGAGATCTTCTTGCTAGTTAAATGGAAGACTCTGTAAGCTTTTGCATTTATGTTGTAGCCAATGAAGATTCCTTTTTTAGCTTTGACACCAACCTTGTCTCTTTTACTCTCTGGAATGTAAGAGAAGCAAATTGAGCCAAACACTCTTAGATGAGATGTACTTAGCTTGATCAAGTTCTAGGCTTCATAATGAGTTTTTCCTTATATTGCCTTCGTAGGAAGCCTATTTAGAAGATAAATTGATGTGTTTGCTACCTCAGCCCAAAATCTTCTAGGAATTTTCTTCTCTGATGTGTTTGCTGCCTCAGCCTAAAATCTTCTATGAATTTTCTTCTGAGTCATCATACTTCTAACCATCTCCATTATGGTCATGTGGAGTGTATGGAGTAGTGAGCTAATGTTTGATCCTTTATTCTTCACAGAATGACTTGAACTTAGATAAGGTATATTCACCTCCACTATCTGACCTTAAGGTCTTCAACTTATTCTCACTTTTTGTTTCCATGAGCCTTTTGAATTTTGCAAGAGTGTTGAACACTTCAGATTTTTCTTTTAGGAAGAAAATCCAGAAATATCTGGAAAAATCATCAATGAAGATAGTGAAGTATTTACTTCCATTCAAGGATACTTCTTGAATATGACCATATGCATCTGAGCGAACTAGCTCGAGTTTGTTTTCGGCTTTGTAGGCTGGATTCTTTGGAAAATATTTCCTCTTCATTTTTTCAAGCTGGCAGTTTTCACAGACTTGACTTGAATGTTGAATGGTTGGTAGATCATCCATCATTCCTTTAGAGCTTAGTTTTTTGATGGATTTGAGATCAAAATGGTCAAATCTTCTATGCCAGATCCATGACTCATCAGTACTGCATCTTAGGCCTCATGACCGCATTTTACTATAAAACTGTTGTGCATAATTGGAACTCTTACAACTTCATTCTTCCTAGAGTAGAACAATATAATGATCTTCTTTGAAGAGCAATATGCATCCCCTCTTCATCAGCTGCCCTTACACTTAACAAATTGTGACTCATATTTGGAACAAGAAGCATATTTAAAATGAGTTTTGCTCCCTTTCTAGTTTTGACAGAAATAGTTCCCCTGCCTTGAGCTTCAACAGATTCTCCATGTCTAATGATAATGGAAGTTGAAAAACTTCTATCAATCTATTTGAATAGAGTCTTATCATGAGTCATATGATTTGTGCATCCATTATCAATGAGCCACTCATGCTTAGACTTGCGCTTGACAGCTTCTATTGTCATAAGAGATGTTCTTCATTTTCAACATCTTCCTCAACTATATTAGCTTGTTGGTTTTCAGCTGTCTTCTGAGTTTTTTTCCTTTTGCAATCTTTTTCTATATGACCAAATAGCTTGCAAAAGGTGCATTGAGGTTTCCCTCTCCAATAGCAGTATTTTTCTGCATGGTTATTCTTCTTGCAAATAGAGTAAGGTAAATATTTTTTTCTTTCCCGAGCTGGAGGCTCTTCTTGAGTTGCTAGATTGTTTCTTCTTCCAAGCTTTCTGTTAGACTAGAAATGCTCCTCTGAGGTATCTTCTT
Organism: Coriaria nepalensis; assembly: GCA_027186245.1. Lineage (NCBI taxonomy): Eukaryota > Viridiplantae > Streptophyta > Magnoliopsida > Cucurbitales > Coriariaceae > Coriaria > Coriaria nepalensis. The sequence goes on along the minus strand of CP114496.1, from coordinate 7,625,798 downwards.
TATTCTTTGGACGTCTTTGCTCATTTGCCTGAAGAGAGCCCGTGAGTTCTGTCAAGGTTAATATATCTAAGTCTTTACTCTCCGCAATAGCATCAATCTTTGAATCAAATCTGGTTGGTACACTGACCAATATTTTATCAAGCAACATCTTATCAGTAACATACTTCCCCAATAGCTTCATCTAATTTGTGATCTCCATCAATTTGTCGGTGTAATCTTTAATGGTTTCAGTCTCAGACATTTTTAGTCTTTTAAACTCTCTTTTGAGATTGAGAAGTCTGATAGTTTTGACTCTCTTTGTGCCTTGAAATTCTACCTTCAAAGCATCCCAAGCTTCTTTGGCTTATGTGATGCCAATGATGTATGAGAAAATCTTGTCATTAATGGTTGCATTCAATGTTGACAAGGCTTTATAGTTCCTCTCCTCAGCTATGGTCTGTTCCTTGATCTGTTGGACAATATAGTCAAGTTCTATGTCTAGTTCTTCATACCCCTTCTCAACTGTACTCCATAAGTTATTAGCTCTCAGATAGATGCTCATCTTTGCTGACCATAATTGGTAATTATCCTCATCTAACTTAGGAGGACCAGCAATATTGAGCTTCCCATTAGACATATGTGTTAACCGAGCATTTACTTTTGATTTGGTTTAAAAAGAAAAGAATGAGATTAGTTTTATGAATGTTTGATCTTTTATAATTTGTGCTCTAATACAATATAAAAACTTTGCTTGACAAGTACACAATGAAAAACAAAGTTCCAATTCAAGGAAAAATAGATAAAATGTGATTCATTTTTGCAAATTACAGAACATATATTGATAAGTAAGAAACCTTGCTTGAATATTACAAATAATAAACAAATAAGGACAATAATGGACAAGCATTTAAAACATCCTTAAACTATTGGACTAAGACTTATGGAATGACCTTCACAACACTTACAATCACAAGAATGGCTGATATACAAAAAAAAATAAAAATAGTAATCTTACCAACCAAGTGTACTTTTACTGCTTTTGGACTTAAAACTACCATAATCTATTATGCTCCTTCCAAGAGGTCTAGATAGACATAATAAACTTGTTTGAAATTTGAATTTTCCTCCAAAACATCAACAACTGCATAACACCTCTGCTGTCATAGAAAAAACTAGCAATGCCTTGAATCGAGCATAACTTGATCAATACTTGTCCGATCTATCTGATTCTAATTCCCGTATGTTCTAAATGTTGAGGATCGACTTTTTGTTAAGGAATCAACGCCAAAAGATACATCAATCAAAAAGTCAACTATGATGCCAAAGTGGAGTTAGCATGAAATTGCATTTACTTCAAATATTCCTAACACCACTGCTCGGATTCTGTTATCCCAACTATCAATTTCCTATATATTTTTTTCAAATTTAAATGTATATTCTTCTTTTGCACTGTATTTGTGAGATTCTCATACACATGAAAGTTTGGTGTGGTACATTAGGCGCGTACTTACGTTACGTGGAATAGGTAGGTGTCTTATTTCATGTCTTAAAAGAGTGCACTTGAGCTGCTCAAAATAGATATATAAAATATTCAGATTTAAATAGAAAATGTTCCATATGCATGGTGAATGTAAGATATAAGTGATTTCAACTATTCTGGTTATTGCACGGTGAATGTCATATATGTTTCACATATTCATGTACAAAATTCTCGTATAGACTCAAAAATTATTTCACCGGTAGAAATTTTCTTGATTGATCTTATATTAATTGAATGTATTTTGGTTTAAGAAAAATAGACCAATGAAATATGATCTAATTATGAGATAGGCTTGATAAGCTCATACGGATATGATCGATTAATCACAAGCTTAACCGTACCTCCTTTAGGTTTGATGTGGCTACACGGCAGTGTAGGCTCGTATCTAATAGTGGCATGTAATAGATTGCTGATAAAGATTATTGATATATAAGGCTAGATTCCCACTCTACTATGTTACCTGAAACTCGAATTTGGTTTGTCTCATTGATAGCATTTAAAGAAATAAAATTGAGTGAAAGCCCTAATTTTCCAGCATTCATATGAGTATTGATCTATAGATCAAGCATTGCTTATAGATGATCAGCCAGGTATGTAAATATTTTTCATCTTTATTTATTATAATATTCTGAATATGATACAATAACGATTTATTGAAATGAAAAAAATCATACACAAAAATATTATTTTTATATATCTTATCTTTCAATAGAATATAGGCATATTATTATACACTTCCCTTTAATTAGAGTATATATGATACAACATTCTTTACATGAAACCACCTTATAACAATAATAACGTACCTCTGATTATATATTCTTTTGTGTAATCTCTAAATTAGCGTACACAAAAATATTATTTGAATAGATAATTAAATATATTAATTAAGATCATCTTAAAATTTCAGAAAATTCCAAAAAAATTTCATAGAGAGACCACTTGAAGCCATTCAAATTCAAAAAGTTTTCATAAAGAGACGACTTTAATAGAAGCCAGCCATTCATATAAATGTATCGGAAGAATATCGTCTCATATAAAAATTACAAGGCCTATAAATTCATCAACACTTTCAGTTGGATTGGGAATAGTATAAAACATTGGGTGAAAAAATAGTTTTTCCTGCTAGTCGTACATAGACTGTAGTGTGCTCCCTATGGGCTAAAACAAATGATAAGATCGATGACAGCGAATGAAAATGGACAAATCGAACCATAGGCAATAGGCATGCATGACTTGACTAAAATGGGCATGCATACTGCTATGGTGACAGTGAAGTTGACTGAGAATAAAGCACGTCGACGATCAAATGGGAAGGGATGTTTATAAATCGTCGACGATCGAATGTGAAGCGGGTGTTTATAATGTTGATGAATAAATTTAATTTATTATTAAATTCGTGACTGTTTAGTGAATAATTTTTTGAAGTTGATTAATAAGCGAATTTGAAAAGGCAATTATAGATCATTATGGGCAAATGAGGAGTCTATTTGATGTGTCTTGAAGTTTAGTTTCTGATGGTTCAAGTTTCAAGTCGTTTGGAGTTCCCTATAATAAGTTATTACAGTTTTAAGTTTTAGTAACCAAGAGTCATATTTAACTATTGTTGTTTAAAATTCTGTTTTTATATTTATGTTGTATACGAATTTCAAGAGTCTTAAGAGTTTATAAATAGAGTTATATTATGTTGTGAGAAATGTGTAAGAGAGAAAAAAATATAAGAAGATAGTTTGAATGATAAAAGAGTTTTGAAATTTGTATCTATTCCCTTCACCAAAATATATCATATTATTAACAAATTGGTATCAGAGCCGATGGCAAATTCCAGAAGAATGTCGGTGGGGGGTATGCCACCGCCACGAAAGCCAGCTACAACAACTAGAGCATCTAAATGCGAACACTACTCGGTGCCCAAGACGCATGGGAAGTAGTCGAAGAAGGTTTTGAAGAACCGGCTGCAAACACAGTTCAGACGACGAATCAGGTAAAGGCGTTGAAAGAAACGCGAATAAAGGACAAGACAGCGTTATACATATTGTTTCAAGCGGTTGACGACTCTGATTTTGAAAAGATAACGAGTGCAATAACTTCCAAGGAAGCATGGGATACGTTGCAAAACATTTTCAAGGGGGCCGACTAAGTAAAGCAAGTAAGACTCCAAACTCTACGCGGTGAGTTGGAGGGTATGAAGATGAAGGAGTCGGAAGGTGTATCTGACTACATCATGCGTGTGCAAACCGTGGTAAATCAGCTCAAGTGCAACGGTGAAATTCTAAAGGACTCAAGGGTCGTGGAGAAAATTATGCGGTCGCTAACTGACAATTTCGAGAATGTCGTATGCGCCATCGAAGAGTCGAAGGACCTAGAGAAGCTAACTATTGATGATCTCGCTGGGTTGCTAGAAGCACACGAGCAGCGCAAGAAGAAGAAGAACGAGTCGCTTGAGGAAGCACTGCAAGCCAAAGTGTCTATCAAAGATGAAAATGTACTATATACTTAAAACTTTCGTGGTAGAGGGCGCAGCCGTGGAGGTCGCAGTTGAGGTGGATACTATGAGGAGAAGGGGCAGTCAAGCCAACAAAATTGGCGAGGTAGAGGACGTGGTCGTGGGAGAGGCGGCTGGTCAAATCACTCGAATGTTGAGTGCTATAAGTGTGGCAAATACGGTCACTATGCGAAGGACTGCAACTCCGACAAGTGTTACAGTTGCGGCAAGGTCGGGCATTACGCAAAAGATTGCTATGCCGAGAAGAAAGTGGAGGAGAATACCAACCTTGTCACGGAGGATGAGACAAAAGAAGGGTTTCTCATAAAAGGCCAAGGTACGGTTCACTATTTACAAAAAGGTGGTATGGAAGGGTCAATCGAGGATGTTTATTACGTACCTGATCTTAAGAGCAATATTTTGAGTATGGGGCAACTCATGGAGAAGGGATACTCGGTATTCATGAAAAACTGGGTACTACAATTAAAAGACAATCGAGGGTGTTTGGTAGCACAAATCGAAATGGCCAAAAATCACATGTACAAGCTCAACTTGCGAAACGTGCGGGAAAAATGTCTACAAGTCAACAAGGAAGACAAATCACAATTGTGGCATCTAAGGTTCGGTCACCTTCATTACAGTGGCCTAAAGGAATTGGCCAAAGAAGAACATGGTCCATGAGCTACCGGACATGGACTACACCACCAAGTTTTGCGAAGGATGTTTACTCAGTAAGCAAGCAAGGACCTCATTTCCGAAAAAGGCAGAATACTGTGCGGAAAAACCACTCGAGCTTATACATACTAACATTTGCGGACCGATCACTCCAAAATCTTTTGGTGAAAAAATGTACTTTATTACATTTATTGATGACTACACTTGGAAAACGTGGGTCTACTTTCTGAAAGAAAAATCTGAAGCTCTAAATTCATTCAAGAAGTTCAAACTATTGGTAGAAAAAATCGCCGACATGTTCATCAAAGCCGTCAGGTCAAATAGAGGCGGGGAGTACACATCAACCGTCTTCACAAATTTTTGCGAGCAACAAGGCATCAAGCGATTCTTGACTGCACCATATTCGCCTCAACAAAACGGTGTGGCCGAGAGAAAGAATCGGACCATTCTCAACATGGTCTGGTCGATGATGAAGAGCAAGAAAATGCTGAAGGAATTTTGGGCGGAAGCGGTGCTATAAGCAGTCTATGTGCAAAATCGATGCCCTCATGTGAAGTTGGAAGATCAAACACCGCAAGAAGCATGGAGTGGACAAAAACTAATAGTGTCTCACTTAAAGGTTTTCAGTAGTGTGGCCTACGCGCATGTACCGGATCAAAGAAGGACCAAGCTCGATGACAAAAGCAAAAGGTACATCTTTATCGGTTATGATGAAAAGACAAAAGGTTTCAAGTTGTTTGATCCAATAGTGAAGAAAGTAGTGGTCAGCCGAGATGTGCATGTAAACGAGTCAAGTTCGTGGGATTGGGAAAATTCAATGGAGGTGATATTCGAGAAAGAAGAATTATCTACCGGTACAATCACTACACCAACAAACACATCGACAAATCCACCAACAATCGATGATGAAGATGAGCCAAGACATCCAAAGATGCGAAGCATACAAGATTTGTACGACTCGACAAGTGAGGTACATTTAATTTATCTTTTGGCGAATGCCGAAATAATTACATTCGAGGAAGCGGTACGAAATGAGAAGTGGCAAGCAGCCATGAATGAAGAAATAAAAGCAATCGAGCGAAACCAAACTTGGGAGCTGGTTCAATTGCCAAAAGGAAGTCAGCCCATAGGAATAAAATGTGTATACAAAAAGAAGATGAACGCTCAAGGCGAGATAGAGAAGTACAAGGCAAGGCTTGTTGCAAAGGGCTACCGACAAAAGGCGGGGATAGACTATGATGAAGTTTTTGCCCCGGTTACAAGAATGGAGACGATTCACCTTCTCATTGCTCAAGCAGCTCAATTCAAATGGATGTTAAGTCAGCATTTTTAATGGCGTGCTAGAAGAAGAGGTGTACGTGGAGCAACCACCCGGGTACATGAAAATTGGGGAAGAAAAGAATGTACTGAAATTGAAGAATGCACTTTATGGATTGAAACAAGCACCTCGCGCTTGGAATACCCGCATCGACACTTACTTCAAGAAGAACGAGTTTATTCAATGTCCATACGAGCACGCACTATACGTGAAAAAGAATGAAGGTAATTTGTTCTTTGTCACTCTTTATGTTGATGACCTCATCTTTATGTGGAACAATAATGAAATGATAGAGGAATTTAAAAGAGTGATGACTCAGGAATTTGAGATGACGGACTTGTGTTTAATGAAGTACTTCCTTGGTCTGGAAGTTAGACAAGAAAAGACTGGAATTTTTATGTCACAAGAAACATATGCAAAAGAAGTTCTAAAAAGGAACAAAATGACGGATTGCAACCCGATATTGACACTAATAGAACCCAGGGCGAAACTTTCTAAGTTTGACTGTGGAGAACGAGTAGATGCGACCAAATACCGAAGTCTAGTTGGGAGTCTTCGCTATCTCACATGCACAAGGCTGGACATTTCTTATAGCGTTGGAGTTGTAAGTCGATTCACGGAGGAGCCGGTCTACATGCATTTAAAAGCGGTAAAGAGAATTTTGTGGTATATTCGAGGAATCGAATCCCTTGGGTTATTCTACACCAAAGCCGAAGATTTCATGCTAGTAGGATATTCCGATAGCGATTGGTGCGGTGACGTGGATGATCGAAAGAGTACATCGGGATATGTGTTCTTTTCGAGGGACACGACATTCACTTGGTTGTCGAAGAAACAACCAGTCGTGACACTCTCTCTACGTGCGAAGTAGAGTATGTGGCAGCAGGAGGCTGTGTGTGTCATGTGATCTGGTTGAGAAGATTACTAAAATAGCTAAATTTTACTCAAAAGAAGGCCACACAAATTTACTTGGACAGTAGATCAGCGATCGAATTGGCAAAAAATTTTGTCCATCATGAAAGAAGCAAGCATACTGACCTGAAGTTCCATTTCATCCGAGAGCACGTGAAGGAAAAAGAGATAGAACTGGTGTATGTGAAAAGCGAGGACCAAGCAGCTGACATCTTTACAAAGCCACTGTCCACAAGACTATTTGAGAAAATAAAAAATCTACTCGGCATGAAGGACATAAGAGAATTAACTTTAAGGAGGGGTGTTGATGAATAAACTTAATTTGCTATTAAATTCGTGACTGCATAGTGGACAATTTTTTTAGGCTGATTAATGAGCGAATTTGAAAGGGCAATTCTAGATCATTCTGGGCAAATGAGGAGTCTATTTGATGTGTCTTGAAGTCTAGTTTCTGATGGTTCAAGTTTCAAGTCGTTTGGAGTTCCTTATAATAAGTTATTGCAGTTTTAGTAAATAAGGGTCATATTTAACTATTGTTGTTTAGAATTCTATTTTTACATTTGTATTGTATACGAATTTCAAGAGTCTTAAGTGTCTATAAATAGAGTTGTATTCTATTGTGAGAAAAGTGTGAGAGAGAATAAAATACAAAAAGATAATTTGAATAATTAAAGAATTTTGAAATTTGTATCTCTTCCCTTCACCAAAATATATCATATTATTAACATATAAATCATAATCCTCCTAGTTTTTCCATTTTGTTGTCTCAAACTCCCCCATTTGACAGATATCATCTTATCATGAACTAGTTGCATATACTACTCAATATCACGTCTCTTACGTTCCACTACAAACGGATGGTGCGATTTGACTATTTTTTTAAAGGTCAAAAGCCAGTTGGTTGAAGTTCAATGATGTCTAACATTAACCACTAGCTATACATGTTTTTTTTTCCCCCCATATATATGAATTATATTATAGTACTCTTAATCCCTTAAAATAGAGAAATATCTCTAGTAATCAAATGATGTGACTAACTTTTTGGTTAGCATGATAAACTTAGAGATTAGGGTATAATTATTGAAAGGAATATTATATACATATCACTAGGGTCACAAGATATGGGTCAAATTAACGAAAAGTCATACTAGGGACGGAGCCAACTACAAATAATACTAATTAAAAAAAAAAAAGACAACATAATATTAATTTGAATTGAAATCTCAAATTTCGACATCACGTGTTAGATTTATAAATATGACAACATGTTATAAACATCTATATAATAACTATGGTATTAATTGAGTCTATTCCCTTATTACCTCTAGGTTTTGATTAAGTTAGATTCGTAAAATCTTATAGGATCTTCGATTTATTTTGATATCAAATATGAGGGGAAGTAGATTTATTTGCTACATGCTTGATAGATTTGATGCTAATGCAGTCAAATGGGTGTAATATATGATCATACGTCTTAAAAAACAAAGCAAATACTTTTCTCTTTGAAATCAATCTCTTTGATAATGATTAAGTGAAACTTTTTTGTGTGTATAAAGATCATTATCTCTATGAGAATGATTATATGTAATCCTCTTTATTACTTATCAAATATATTGCACGAGTGGCGTCTAGTGGCCAAAAAGTAATGGCCTTCTCTATTATGTGAAGCGGCATAAGTTCAAAGTAGCTAGCCTTTACCTTATTCCCCCCTTGTTTTATTAATAATTACACAAGTCAAAATGAAATGATAATGACGAGAATATCATCTATATCGAAAATATAAGTCTTAGAAACTCAGTGCATAAAATAAAAAGTCATTTCATTTATTTTAAATTTATATAAAATTAAAAATCTTATTTTTTAAAATGACATATCTTTCTTATAAACCTAATTTTCAAAACTTACATTCACGATACGAGAATAAAGCATTTGCTTTGACGTCTATATCTCAAGTAGTATATTAGTATAATCGAAACCATCCGAAAGATATCAAATAATGAGCCATCATGAAATGATAATATACCCCACCACCTATTCTTCCTCCACTCTCTCTTCTTCATAAGAAACATAATTGATACAACTAAGAAAGATATTATATATATCTTCTGCTGATCAAGATCAAGTGCTTCATCACTTTAAAAAGCTGCTGCCTAGCTGCATGCCTAGCTAGATAGACAATGTGTATTCTCAGAAAATGTGACCAGATTTGCATACTGCCATATTATAATCAATTGATTAATGAATTTTAAGTGTTGATAGCGGTGGCTAATCATCATTATGTGGATGCTTTAAGTGATGCAGTTCGTGCAACCATTTACAATATAAAAATCTAGAAGCTCCTATCACAAATACACTTTACATAGTTGGAGGCTCTATAGAATGATAAGGACAGCGTAAAAACATAACGTTAATTAACTAATGTATGTCTAATGGCGCCAAATGTTAATTACATACATGTTTGATTTGATGGCATAATTGGTTCATGACTGCCTCATCGGTTTGGTCTCTTTCTGACTTTGAGTTTGCGATCATGAATATGAAAACACAATGTTAAGAGAATTTTATTTAGTGTGTACAAGAAGTACAATCGACAAAGTGAATATATCTATATATCTACAATATACTTACTAATTAAGATTTTTGAAATATTGTTTATGTTTAAATGAAGTAGATTGGAATTTGTTGAAAAATAGCATAATGAGATGATATGTTTACTGTTTTAGCTTAATTTGGAGTGAGCCCACTTTATATAAATAAAATTTTAAATAGTAAAATAAATTCGAGTTCTACTCTATATATATTTCGATTGGATCCGACCCGTCTCCGAAAATATTTGAATTTCACGAAAGTATACAAAGAGCACCTGCATACGCCACTATCCAATCCATCGAATGTTGTCAGATTGTTTATCCGACGGTGGGTATCCGACTTTAAAATACATATATATATATATATATATATATATATATTAAATCAATCAAAAGAGGGTATTTAGTATTTTTACCTTTTGGATGACGAGAGAGGTACCAAATTAGAGAATGAAATAATTATGAGAATAGAATAATTATTATTGATTGATTTACTTTTGGATTTGTACATGATATATATGGACAATGATGTAAAAAGGTTAGATAATAAGAGTTAGGCTAATTCTTTGTCGTCTACGGTTAAGCAAAGTAGGATGTTAGTTGTCCACCCGATTTCCGACCTATGTGTATAGAACATATATTATTTTGGGTCGATATTTATCCGAATAAATCTTTAATAGTATAGTATCTATATCCGGGTTGGACAAATATTTTAAATTTGGATATTCTGAATATATCTATTAAAATAATATATGAATGAATGAGAAATTAATTTTTAAAATATACCAATTAAAATAAATTAAAAAGAAAAATAATTATCTCATACTCGTAAAAAATTGAAGAGGGTTTATATAGGTTAGACCAATTATTGATGGGTAACAATATATATATATATATATATATATACACTTAAGAATGATTTCTCTTGAGCATGAACATGCAGAGGTGTAAATCTAGCTTGAATTAGGATTACTCGTATGTGTCCGCACCTACACACATGAATGTCGAACCAAATCGATCATGGTCCACCCTAATCAATAAAGCCTATAAGGGTTACTAATTTAAATATGATTGATTTTTTAAACTCGTAACTCCCCGATTAATTCGGATTCAATTGGGCTCCTAATTTCATTTTTTATTTCGGCACGCCAATAAACCTCGAGCACCCATGTAAAGGGAATGCTTTTTTTTTTTTATAAAGGAAATTATAATTCACATGCCTCGAAAATTCTTTGTCCACTATTATACGTACTATGTTGTATGTATTCTATTTATTTTGTTGTTGCTGCTATTATACGTATTCTGTTTACTGTTATACGCATTACATTTAATGGTATGCATATTATGTTTACTGTCATATGCATTCTATTTGGCCAAATAAACTAGTAGCTTGAGCCACATGCTTTTATGTACCTTATTATTTGATCCAAGTATTTATGTTTAAAGTTTACTCTTGGCCGGAACTGACCTGTTTTTCATATCTTTCACTATCATGCTCTCCTTAATGGTTCGAAAGACAAGCCGACAGACCAACTCGGGTTTAACAGTAATTTCAAAATTAGGTACAAAGTAGAGAGAATGAGATGACATATCGATGCATATGATGCGAGCCATATTAGTCTTTGACGGAAAAGAAAAAAAATATAAAGAGAGGGTTAAGTCTAGTTATTTGAGACTTGAGCTAATACGAACACACTACATTCCAAATCCCTCCATTTACCCAACCAAATTGACCAAATATGGATTATGGGTTGAATCATTGGGGCAAGGAATTAAAGCGAAGCCTTGTTGGATTGGATAGCCATTGGAAAGATTTTTTTTAAAAATATGTTGGGGAAAATATTGTAAATTAAGGACTATACAATTGCAAAAAGATGCTAGGCTAACTTCATATTTGGGCCTTGGTATGATTTGCTAAATGGGCCGAAGATGTTAAACCAAAAGGCCCATATCAATTAGATAACTCATCAATGATCAAACTTACCAATTCTCGAAGCAATACCATACGTTGAACACAAGTAACATGCTTAAGAGTACAATCAGGCAAAAGCAAAGATACAGAACTGTTCACACTTTTGGAAGATAAATCTTCCATTGATTGAAATGATGATAAATTCCATGAGTAAATTGTTATCATATACGAGCAGAAGAAACTTCTCTACATTTTAAAAGTATGCAGTATACTTAAATACACGTCGTGCAAGAGTTGGCACCATGAGTCCGGTATAGCATATTTGAACTTAATGATACCAACATTTAAAATGACATATTTTTAAGTATACTTTTTGTAATTGAGAGGAGTTGGATCCGTGTATAAGTAGTCAACAAAAGTCGCATCTGCAAGAGAAGTAGAGACAAATTCCAAGAGTTGCCTGTTCCAATCCCGTACATGTTCTATCACAGTGTGAATCAATAAGACATATTCCAGACCATCTTGTACTCTTACGGACACATGAGCTTTCTGTTTATATAAATCACATTAGTTAAACAAATCGTTAGTGTAGATGATCCAACGTATATATGTCTACAATATAATTAAATATTAACTCGACCTGCATTATTTGCGAGAAGGGCAAAGACCATAAAGAAGATCACGATGAATACAAGCGACGGGTACGAATCTAAACTCTTTTTCTTAGCCATGGCTTAGTTTTCCCGCCAATTCGATCGAGTGAGTAGAATTGCTTGCTTAATTATACCTGTTCATACTTGAACATAAGGTTTTTATAAGTAATTAACGGCCCACGTTGTACGGTTGTAGTACATTTGATTGACTTGTCTCATTAACTGTACAATAGACAGATTCTGTAATAGAATATGAGAAGGAAAATAACACTTCATCAGCTAGTATTAACACAATCTACAAGGATTAATGAATATATAATTTATGTAATTAACCAATTGAACCTTTGGAAATTGGAGTAATGGTGTTTCGGTCTTAGAAGAAGAAGCCGTCCAATTAGTTAATTAGGTCTTACCAATTCTAGTCTTGCTTGCAATATCATTTGATGCCCACTTGGAAGAGGAAGGCGCATTGGAGACTAGAATTCCATAGATATATCTAAGAGCTAGCTAGACAGCTACACATAGATAGCTACGTTATGAAATATTGAGAAATTCTAGTCTACTTCCCAAATATGTGCATCAAAAGTATTGACGTGATCAAACCACGTCAGCACTTAATTAAAAATATATATATATCCTGAGCTGATTTGAATTATTGTTTGAATATTTTACTTTAGAAGTAGGTTAGAATACCTCTTGAATTTTATACCATTTATAAGATCGACCTAAGGATCTGTATAATTGTTCTTCGTTAGTGAAAATTTTCTTCGCGGGAATGTCAATCCCAAATTGATCCCCCGGCCCCTTGGTGCTAATTCAAAAGACATATACTCGTGAATTAACAAATTAGTAAGTACATTGAGGCGTTAATTAAGGTGACCTCCGAGTATAAGATACTGCTATTTACATACCCATTTTGATAAGTAAGCTTATTGATCACTACTAATTACAAACAACCACCGGGTCTAAAACCGATTCGGTTATGGTTGATGTCGTACACCATCTCTAACGTCTTTTGCATCATGTTTCCGAGTATCGCTGCGTCAATCCCGCCAAGATTCTTGGTGAATGCTAGACATGCCTGTAGCTTATTCACCACATACAATATTCCGGTCGGGTGTATATCCACCTTAATCCCGCTAACAAAGTGAAAAGTTAAGGTCGGGATGGCGACTAAATTGTAACTGCTTAAGTTGTAGCATGTATCAAGTGTAAAATGGCTTTGCGTAATCGGATAATCCATTTTTTTCATGAACTCTTCTCTCAATGCTTTATATATTATGGGCGGCAATTGAGTTATTTCTGTTCCTGAATCAATTATTGTATACGTATTCAAAAAAACTGTTCTCCCAATCGGTAATAATTGTCCTCCAACACTTATGCCTGTGATGTCGACACCATAAAACGTCGAATCGTGAATCTTTAATGGTGTATATATCATAGATTCCCTAGGTTCATCGCCAAATCTTAGGTAACCAGTGTAACTAGAGACGGAAGGTAGACAATACGAGAACATCCGTCTATAGGTTTCTTTAGATTGGTTAATGATTGAGATATTTTGTGTTCCAAGACCTAATATCCCAGCAGCATTGCCCCAAGAGTCTCTTTTATCATAACTACATCCATAAACAAAGTTATTGACCATATTATGAGGTGTCAATGTTAGTCTTTCTTTACTGAGATGTCCAACCGTTGATCCATGACTAGTGTAGTATAATACATATTTACATATTGATGATGCTCCACAATTAGTTAACCATACCCCTGCATTAATCCGATAAAACATTAAACGCAAAAGAATCAGAGATATTTTTGTCCGAACCCGATTTAGAGTGAGGAGTTGGGACCAAACCCGTCAAAGAACGCCAAGTGGAAAGGCTGTCAGAAAAATCAGTTGTACACTGCAACTTCTTGACACCCTTTCCTTTTTGGTGCTTTAGGATTGGCTTGGTCCAATTTAAATTAGCTTGCAAGCTCCTTACCTACACCTGATCTAGACCAGAATTTTTCATAATATCGCGCACAATATTTTATCGTAATAAATTACCTGGAGTCGAATTAAGGTGAAGGCACAGAAACGAAGTACCGTCAACTGTGGTATACGATTTAGATTTTAGCGGGAAGAAGCTTTCATTCATTAAGGGACGTTCCCATAGCCTCTTCTTGCACCTCACCCATGTGAGATCAATGCTAGTGTCAATTATGAATGAAAGTTCCTGCTTAGGGCTGCCGAGACTGACAATAGTAATGTAATTTTCCAGGCCAATGTTGCTTTGATACTTAGTCTCTGGAATCATCCCTTCCTTCGTGCTGCTTATTAAATTATTCTTCATTGAACTTATGGCAAGCCTATTGTTGATATTATAGACACGGTTTTTGTCTTTGGCAAAGATTTGTTTAGGTGTGAGGACGGTTTCTCTATCTTGCTTGAGATGAGAGCATGAACCACGTTTGTGTATCACTGTTAATGTGGCATCCTTGCTTATATGGCCTGAATTACAATTAAGAGATGATTTAAGTCTGAACGACAAAAATTAGCCAAATTGATACTCTTGATTAGATGATTCCTAATTTATTGTACTGATGTAACTTAATCTTAATCCTACATAATTCCTATAAGAAATTGCCCGGGACACAATATTTCTCAATTTAGAGAAATTGGGATGATTTTTTGATGTTCGAATTTCAAACCCATGTACTTCTTCTTCAATGGAATGTAAATGCATAAGATTTATGTTATGCACAAGAGATAATAGCTAACATGCCATTGATCATATTTAGAGAAATATGGGAGTTCAATTAGTATTTGTTTAATCTATACCAACCTTGTGGCGATGACATGCAAGTACTTTTGGGTAGCAAAGAGTCAAGCTGGATGGTATGTGTCCTCTGTTGAGGACTAGAGCTTTCTTCCATCTTCCTATCTTTCACGGCAAACACATGTTTCAAATTGAAAAGTGGGCATCGAGAAACACAAGAAGAAAGGAGGAAGCACATGATCAGAAGAGAGTACAAAAAACTAAGACACATCTTGTTCTTACTCTTTGCTAGACTATGTTGATAGTAAATTATAAGGTCATGAACTAGTTTCTGCTTTATAAAACAACATGTTGAACAAATCACTAATCATGCACGATCTATCATATAACTCCACATCATGATATGATTCACACGTAATGTTCTATTGGGTTTGCTTTATTCTAAGCCAATTGGTATTGATTTGTCTGAATGATTCAATTTTAACTTTCTTAAAACACTTTTAACACATCTGAGTAGCCAACCCTTCTAATTCATCCTGAGGTCTGCAGAACATTTCTTTCACATTGTCTGATTGGTTTTTGCGGTCACAAAATCGCCGCAAACGACCCATTTTCTAGTAGTGATTTTGTTCGGAAAAAAATAATAATAATATATATATATATATATGTATATCTATTTGCACATTAGCTAATACGTTAATATGTAGGAATTGAGACATCCCAATTCTTCATTGATGAAGAACCTCAAGCCACTCAAGAAAGTTATGCCATAACTATCCATGTGTTATGAATATTGTTTCTAAGTAGATTAGATTTTGTTAGAAAAATAGTATAATGAGATCTTATGTTTACTTTTAATTTTGAGTGTGGCTACGTGTAAGTGAAAAATCAAAGAAGCTTTAGGAGCAGATTAAGATTCTATTTTGATAATACTTATAAACAATATATTATATGCTCAAAACAGGGTATTTAGTATTTTTTTTTTTTTAATTTTTTTTTTTTCGGCCAATTTGTATTTGACCTTTTAGATGATGAGGGAGATGCCAAATTAGAGAATGAAATAATTAAGACTATAGAATAATTATAATTGGTTGATTTACTTTTGGATTGTACAGGATATAAATATGGACAGGGATATAAAAGGTAAAATACTAGGAGTTAGGCTAATTCTTCGTTGTATACGGTTAAATATGGAAGGAGTATCGATAACATTTTTTTATTTTATTTTTTCTAAAATAAAGTAGGATATCAATTATCAACTCGATATCAGATCATGTTATTTCGGGTGGATATCCACCCGAATAACCCTTAAATAGTATAGTATTTACATTCGATCGCATTCGGTGGATATTCCGGATTCAGATATCTTGAAATGACTATTAAAATGATGTATGGATAAATAAGAAATTGATTTTTAAAATATATTCATTGAAATAAAAAAAGAGTAAAGATGGTATATTGGTTACTAATTTAAATATAGTTGACTATTTAAATCCGTGACTCACAGGCTAATTCGGATTCAATTGGGCTCATAATTTCATTGTTAAATTTGCAAACAATTTTTAGGGTAACGTAAAAAAATGAATCTATTTTAAGAAAATTGTATTTTTCGAAAATCCTTTGGTCACTATTATACTATTCTATTGTTCATATTCTGTTTATTGTTGTTGTTACTGCTACATTTTACTTATATTTCTGTAAATCTCTGTATACCATCAATATACCCAACAGATTTATATCTCCTCTATTTTGTAATAACTAGACCCTCTAATGTTTTTTTTTTTTTTCAACCCTCTAAAGTTTGAAAAACTAGAAATACATCACCAAACTTTCAAAAAGCATTAGACCACTTATTTTTCTTTCTTTCTTTTTTTTTTTTTTTTTTTGCCAAATAAACTAAGGCTCGAGTCTCATTCTTTTATGCACCTTATTATTTGATCCAAGTATTATGTTTAAAGTTTACTCTTGACTCGAAGTAGTAACTCATTTTTCATATGTTTCACTCACGCACTCCTTAACGGTTCAAAAGATATGATAGATCTGATCTAAGAGTAAACTCAAAATTGGGTACAAAATGGAGAGAATGAGATGGCATATCAATGCACATAATCCGAGCCATTGGTTTCTGACAGAAAAGAAAAACGAAAAAGAAAATCAAGAGAGGGTTAAGTCTAGTTATGTCACGACCCGACTTACCGGATTTGTGACTACCGTGAGAACTACATGATTGAAAATATCCAAGATCCGTATACAAGAAATCTTCGGGCACGTGATACTCACCCACCTTTTACTTACTTACTTTCATAAATTAGAGTATATGTACACTCGAAATTCCTTTCTATTCATCAAAAATGTTACTTACAGTCCGAACAGCTCTTATTACACAAAATATGTGCTAAACGCAACAACAAAATAAAATGGCTTATATATATATAATATTTTACATCTAAAGTAACTTATATTGTTTATCCAAATATACAGTGAAATATCTAAATGTACATTAAAATGTAGTCCACTAGATGAGAAATTTACCCAAAAGCAGCTAGGCAATCAACAAGCAAAATTCTGAAGGGCTCTACCTTTTCTAATCTGAAAATGTTTACAATAAAATGAGTGATTACAATATTTAGTGAGTGATAATGACAACTTATTTTGAGTTTAAAACCGGTAAGAACGAATTCATTAAAACTATCTCAAAACCCGTTATTTTCATAAAATAGGATAAGTTCGTATATTTTCATTAAAAACAATAAAGATATCATTTACAATTCAACTCTTAAATTTTGAACATACTCATACTTGTTTCACAAACAAAACGTCACCAAAACCAAATTCAGTGAATCTATATCAATTCATGAAATCAACACAAGCGTATGATTCAAAAAGTGGCTCTCGTGTCATTTTACTTATATTAAAATACCTATAAAATCAGTAAGTATATGATTCAAGAGGTGATCCCATAACACTTTGTTTCTATTAAAATATACATAAAATCAGTAAGTGTTGGATTTAAGAGTTGGCCTCATTACATATTGCTCCCACTTTGGATTTAAGAAATGGCTTCCATGGCACTTTATTCCTACTAAGAGTTCATAAATACAAAATTTCATGTACTTCAATCCAAATAAAATATCGCGTATCATACATAAAGCATATACTCATGTAATTCTTATCTCAATCTAAATATTTTCATAATTCAATCTAAGGCATATACGATGTTTAGGTTTAAATGACTGAGATACTACATAATTCATACAAGAACCAGCCCAGAATAGGACATTTATCAATTTAGAGAAATCGATACTATTTTTTAAGGTTTGAATTCCGATCCAAGAAATTCTTCATCAATGGAATGTAGATGCATAAGTGTATATCATTCATAAGAGATATCAAACATGCTATTCATATGTATTTAGATAAATATGGGAGTTAATTAGTATATGTTTGAATCTATACCAACCTTGTGGCGAGGACATGCAAGTATTTTTGGGCAGTAAAGAGTCAAGCTGAATAGTATGTGTCCTATGTCGAGGACTAGAGCTTTCTTCCATCTTCCTATTTTTGATGGCAAACACATGTTTCAGATTGAAAAGAGGGCATCGAAAAACACAAGGAGAAAGGAGGAAACACATGATCAAAAGAGAGTAGGAGATAGTAAGACCCATCTTGTTTTTACTTTTTACTAGACTATGTTGATTGTAAATTGTAAGGTTATGAGCTAGCTTCCGGTTTTATATAAGAACATGTTGAAAAAATTACTAATCATGCATGATCTATCACTTAACTCCACATCATGATATGATTGTTAATAATACGATATATTTCGGTGGAGGGAAGAGATACTAATCTCACAACTCTTTTATCATTCAAACTATCTTCTTGTATTTTTTTCCTCTCTCACACTCCTTTTTCACAACATAATACAACTCTATTTATAGACTCTTAAGACTCTTGAAATTCGTATACAACATAAATGTAAAAACAGAATTCTAAACAGCAATAGTTAAATTTGACCATTGGTTACTAAAACTGCAATAACTTATTATAAGGAACTCCAAAAGACTTGAAACTTGAACCATCAGAAACTAGACTTCAAGGCACATCAAATAGACTCCTCATTTGCCCAGAATGATCTAGAATTGCCTTTTCAAATTCGCTCTTTAATCAGCATAAAAAAACTGTCCACTATGCAGTCACAAATTTAATGGCAAATTATGTTTATTCATCAACACCCTTCCTTAAACTTAATTCTCTTTTGTCCTTCATGCCGAGTAGATTTTTCATTTTCTCAAATAGTCTTGTGGACAGTGGCTTTGTAAAGATGTCAGCTGCTTGGTCCTCGCTTTTCACATGTACCAGTTCTATCTATTTTTCCTTCACGTGCTCTCGGATGAAATGGAACTTCAGGTCAATATGCTTGCTTCTTTCATGATGGACAGGATTCTTTGCCAATTCGATCGCTGATCTACTGTCCAAGTAAATTTGTGTGGCCTTCTCTTGAGTAAAATTTAGCTCATTCAGTAGTTTTCTCAACCAGATCACATGACACACACAGCCTCCTGCTGCCACATACTCTGCTTCGCACGTAGAGAGTGTCACGACTGGTTGTTTTTTCGACAGCCAAGTGAATGTCGTGTCCCCCAAAAAGAACACATATCCCGATGTACTCTTTCGATCATCCACGTCACCGCACCAATCGCTATCGGAATATCCCACTAGCATGAAATCTTCGGCTTTGGTGTAGAATAATCCAAGAGATTCGGTTCCCCGAATATACCGCAAAATTCTCTTTACTGCTTTTAAATGCGTGTAGACCGGCTCCTCCATAAATCGACTAACAACTCCAACGCTATAAGAAATGTCCGGCCTTGTGCATGTGAGATAGCGAAGACTCCCAACTAGACTTCGGTATTTGGTCGCATCTACTCGTTCTCCACCATCAAACTTAGAAAGTTTCACCCCGGGTTCCATTGGTGTCAATACCGGATTGCAATCCGCCATTTTGTTCCTTTTTAGAACTTCTTTTGCATATGTTTCTTGTGACACAAAAATTCCAGTCTTTTCTTGTCTAACCTCCAGACCAAGGAAGTACTTCATCAAACCCAAGTCCGTCATCTCAAATTCCCGAGTCATCACTCTTTTAAATTCCTCTATCATTTCACTATTGTTTCCCATAAAGATGAGGTCATCAACATAAAGAGCAACAAAGAGCAAATTACCTTCATTCTTTTTCACGTATAGTGCATGCTCGTATGGACATTGAATAAACCCGTTCTTCTTGAAGTAAGTGTCGATGCGGGTATTCCAAGCTCGAGGTGCTTGTTTCAATCCATAAAGTGCCTTCTTCAATTTCAGCACCTTATTTTCTTCCCCAATTTTCATATACCCGGGTGGTTACTCCACGTACACCTCTTCTTCTACCACGCCATTCAAAAATGCTGACTTGACATCCATTTGAAAAATCTTCCATTTGAATTGAGCTGCTTGAGCAATGAGAAGACGAATTGTCTCCATTCTTGTAACCGGGGCAAAGACTTCATCATAGTCTATCCCCGCCTTTTGTCGATAGCCCTTTGCAACTAGCCTTGCCATGTACCGCTCTATCTCGCCTTGAGCGTTCATCTTCTTTTTGTATACCCATTTTACTCCTATGGGCTGACTTCCTTTTGGCAATTCAACCAGCTCCCAAGTTTGGTTTCGCTCGATTGCTTTTATTTCTTCATTCATGGCTGCTTGCCACTTCTCATTTCGTGCCGCTTCCTCGAATATAATTATTTCGGCATCCGCCAAAAGACAAATTAAATGTACCTCACTTGTCGAGTCGTACAAATCTTGCATGCTTCGCATCCTTGGTTGTCTTGGCTCATCTTCATCATCGATTGTTGGTGGATTTTCCAGTGTGTTTGTTGGTATAGTGATTGTACCGGTAGATGATTCTTCTTTCTCGAATATCTCCTCCGTTGATTTTTCCCAATCCCACGAACTTGACTCGTTTACATGCACATCTCGGCTGACCACTACTTTCTTCTCTAGTGGATCAAATAACTTAAAACCTTTTGTCTTTTCATCATAACCGATAAAGATGTCCTTTTGCTTTTGTCATCGAGCTTGGTTCTTCTTTGACCCGGTACATGCGCGTAGGCCACACTACCGAACACCTTTAAGTGAGACACTGTTGGTTTTTGTCCGCTCCATGCTTCTTGCGGTGTTTGATCTTCCAACTTCACATAAGGGCATCGATTTTGCACATAGACTGCACATAGCACCGCTTCCGCCCAAAATTCCTTCGGCATTTTCTTGCTCTTAATCATCGATCGGACCATGTCGAGAATGGTCCGATTCTTTCTCTCGGCCACACCGTTTTGTTGAGGCGAATATGGTGCAGTCAAGAATCGCTTGATGCCTTGTTCCTCGCAAAAATTCATGAAGACGGTTGATGTGTACTCCCCCCGCCTCTATCTGACCTGACAGCTTTGATGAACATGCCGGTGGTTTTTTCTACCAACAGTTTGAACTTCTTGAATGAATTTAGAGCTTCAGATTTTTCTTTTAGAAAGTAGACCCACGTTTTCCGAGTGTAGTCATCAATAAATGTAATAAAGTACCTTTTTTCACCAAAAGATTTTGGAGTGATCGGTCCGCAAATATCGGTATGTATGAGCTCGAGTGGTTTTTCCGCACGGTATTCTGCCTTTTTCGGAAATGAGGTCCTTGCTTGCTTGCCGAGTAAACATCCTTCGCAAAACTTCGTGGTGTAGTCCATGTCCGGTAGTCCATGTTCTTCTTGGCCAATTCCTTTAAGCCACTATAATGAAGGTGACCGAACCTTAGATGCCACAACTGTGATTTGTCTTCCTTGTCGACTTGTAGACATTTTTCCCGTACATTTCGCAAGTTAAGCTTGTACATGCGATTTTTGGCCATTTCGACTTGTGCTACCAAACGCCCTCGATTGTCCTTTAATTGTAGTACCCGGTTTTTCATGAATACCGAGTATCCCTTCTCCATGAGTTGCCCCATACTCAAAATATTGCTTTTAAGACCAGGTACGTAATAAACATTCTCGATTGACCCTTCCATAGCACCTTTTTCTAAATAGTGAACCGTACCTTGGCCTTTTACTTGGATCTTTGATGCGTCTCCGAACGACACGTGTCCATCTTCAACCTCTCGCATCTCCTTGAATAGGTGCTTGTTCCCGCACATGTGGTTGCTTGCACCGGTGTCAAGGTACCAAACTATGTCGCTATCGGTATTGATATCGTTGTATACCATCATGAGAAACTCTTCTTTCGTCTCATCCTCCGTGACAAGGTTGATGTTCTCCTCCACTTTCTTCTCGGCATAGCAATCTTTTGCGTAATGCCCGACCTTGCCACAATTGTAACACTTATCGGAGTTGCAGCCCTTCGCATAGTGACCGTATTTGCCACACTTATAGCACTCGATATTCGAGTGATTTGACCGGCCGCCTCTCCCACGACCACGTCCTCTACCTCGCCAATTTTGTTGGCTTGATTGCCCCTTCTCCTCATAGTATCCACCTCGACTACGGCCTCCACCACCATGACCATTGCTGCGACCTCCACGGCTGCGCCCTCTACCATGAAAGTTTTGAGTATATAGTACCTTTTCGTCTTTGATAGACACTTTGGCTTGCAGTGCTTCCTCAAGCGACTCGTTCTTCTTCTTCTTGCATTGCTCGTGTGCCTCTAGCGACCCAGCGAGATCATCAATAGTTAGGCTCTCTAAGTCCTTCGACTCTTTGATGGCGCAAACGACATTCTCGAAATTGTCAGTTAGCGACCGCATAATTTTCTCCACGACCCTTGAGTCCTTTAGAATTTCACCGTTGCACTTGAGCTGATTTACCACGGTTTGCACACGCGTGATGTAGTCGGATACACCTTCCGACTCCTTCATCTTCATACCCTCCAACTCGCCGCGTAGAGTTTGGAGTCTTACTTGCTTTACTCGGTCGGCCCCCTTGAAAACTTTTTGCAACGTATCCCATGCTTCCTTGGCAATTGTTGCGCTCGCTATCTTTTCAAAATCCGACTCGTCAACCGCTTGGAACAACATGTATAGCGCTGCCTTGTCCTTCATTCGCGTTTCTTTCAACGCCTTTACTTGATTCGTCGTTTGAACTGTGTTTGCAGCCGGTTCTTCAAAACCTTCTTCGACTACTTCCCATGCGTCTTAGGCACCAAGTAGTGTTCGCATTTGGATGCTCCAGTTGTTGTAGTTGGCTTTCGTCAATAGTGGTAGTGGCATACCCCCAACCAACATTCTTCCGGAATTTGCCATCGGCTCTGATACCAATTTGTTAATAATATGATATATTTCGGTGGAGGGAAGAGATACTAATCTCACACCTCTTTTATCATTCAAACTATCTTCTTGTATTTTTTCCTCTCTCACACTCCTTTTTCACAACATAATACAACTCTATTTATAGACTCTTAAGACTCTTGAAATTCGTATACAACATAAATATAAAAACAGAATTCTAAATAGCAATAGTTAAATCTGACCATTGGTTACTAAAACTGCAATAACTTATTATAGGGAACTCCAAAAGACTTGAAACTTGAACCATCAGAAACTAGACTTCAAGGCACATCAAATAGACTCCTCATTTGCCCAGAATGATCTAGAATTGCTTTTTCAAATTCGCTCCTTAATCAGCCTAAAAAAACTGTCCACTATGCAGTCACAAATTTAATGGCAAATTAAGTTTATTCATCAACAATGATTCACAAGTAATGTTCTAATTGGCAGCTTACTCTATTCTAAGCCAATTGCTATTGCTTGTGCCTCGAATGATTTCATTTTTAACTTGCTTAAAACACCTTTTTCACATCTGAGTAGCCAACCCCTCTAGTTTATCATGAGGTCTGCAGAACGTTTCTTACGCAGTGTCCGATTGGTTTTTGGAGCGATTTCTGTCCCCACGAAACACCCGTTTTCTAGTAGTGAGTTTGTTCGGGGAAAAAATATCTTTTTAATGGTGCACTTGATTTACTCTAATACTAGCTCTATTAGCAGAGGTCTAGAAAAAGTGACAAGGATTTTCTTAATACTTCCTTCCCGCAAACGAAACGAAGAATGTGCAAAAAACCAAAAAAAAAAAATATATATATATATATATTCCTTCTTTCTGTGGGGATCATAAGATTAGATTTAGCTATAAGAAGAAGATTTGATTGATAAATAACTCACTTCTTAATCATCGACCTCCTTAGTATTATGAATGTTTCCAATTAGTGCAATGAGATGTGTCCATTAATATATTTCTTGATTCGAAATGAGAGCAATTGTTTGAAAAATAATCTTAGCGTGTCTGGTGTGGGCCGGAGGTTTCTTTACCGCCTTCTTTTTTCTTCTCATTGGAGTGATGGACTTAAAATATGTTAATATGTAGGAATTGAGACATGCCAAAAAAGTTATTCCATTACTATACATATGTTATGAACAAGTTTTGAATGCTAAAAAAAATTTCCCGTTAAGCTCCGGATAAGAAGCTTCTTAACTATTGCTAGTTACCATTCATGGGTTTCTCTCATGAAAAGACACATTGCTACTTGCATATAGATAGTATGTATGTGACAAGAGCAAGACAGAGTGAAGTAAAAATGACTAAGCAGAAACAAAATCAACTACAATCACATTCATATCTTCTGCAAAGGATGAGATAAGATTATGGTGCTTGGTTCCACGTGGCACTATGACAGTGGTTCAATGCTAATTAACCGATAGGGCTAGCATTCGATAACTTTTTTTTCTGGTTCATGTGGTCAGTATGGAGTAACCATGCCGTCTTGTATATTTTGAATCAAAAGGTCAAAATTTCGTATAAAATTAATTCCATAAGTTTGTGACCATAGGATATGATTAAATCCTTCATTTCCTACTATTTATAGGAAGTGAAAGAAGGTTGGTCTTCAACTCTTGCAGAGAACTCAAGGCAAGTAGAAGAGAAGTAGAAATGGCTTCCTCTATGATTTCCTCGGCTACCGTAGCCACCGTGAGCTGTGCCACCCCGGCCCAGGCCACCATGGTTGCACCCTTCACCGGGCTCAAGTCCACCGCAGCTTTCCCAGTCACCCGCAAGAGCAACAATGACATCACCTCTCTCCCCAGCAACGGTGGAAGAGTCCAATGCATGCAGGTATGTAACATGTTAACTTTATGTCTGCCTGATATATATATTGTAGTAATTTCGTAAAATGGTATAAATTAAGCTTTTGAGACTACTGATAATTAACTCGAAAACAAATTATGTGGTACGAAAAAACAGGTGTGGCCACCAATTGGTTTGAAGAAGTACGAGACTCTTTCCTACCTCCCACCACTTTCAACTGAATCATTGGCCAAGGAAGTTGACTACCTTCTTAGAAATGGATGGGTTCCTTGTCTGGAATTCGAGACCGAGGTAATATATATACGAGAAAATTTTTTTTGTATGAATCTGACCAATCTAAAAATGATGTGGAAAAGCTGTCAAAAAATAACGAGCAGAATTTCTCTTTACAGGAACTATAAAATTCTGAGTAGTTTGATATTAACCATCTTTTTGTTTTGTTTATTTGTAGCACGGATTTGTGTACCGTGAGCACCACAGGTCACCGGGGTACTATGACGGACGTTACTGGACAATGTGGAAGCTTCCCATGTTCGGATGCACCGACTCGGCCCAAGTGATAAAGGAGCTTGACGAAGCCAAGAAAGCGTACCCTAATGCCTTCATCCGGATCATCGGATTCGACAACAAGCGCCAAGTCCAGTGTGTCAGTTTCATTGCCTACAAGCCACCAGGATACTAAATTTGATTTTTTCCCCATATAATAATATATGCTTCCGGATTTTATGTATGGCCCGTTTTGAACAAAAAGGGTTTTGATCAGAGTTGTTTTGTATTTAGGTTCTTTCAAGAATAATTTATTTTTCTTTTTTGTAATGTTTTTCCATCGGCCGAAAAAGGAAGAAAAATCGATCTCATTGTTTCTGAATTTTTTGTTGGATTCGGATATATATCATCTATCTAATGGAAGTTGATGAGAATTATACTCAAGTGATTAAGGGTCATGTTAAGTTTATGTTATCTTATGATGTTATCTTATGATGTTCCCTTAATTAGTTGACTATATATAAATAATGTGTTTGATGGTCATTAAACAACTCAATCTTCTTTCCATCTTCTCTTAGTTAAAAGCATGAAGGAGATGTTATGTAAGGATTATGTTTCATGTTCTTAAGTATCGATTTAAATGTGTTACATCAATTTAAACCTAATCTCGATCATTGTGGTAAACGGAATCTTATAAACTCCGATAAATATATCGGAGATTAATCATATGGAGATTGCTTTGGAATGTGTGTAGGTGTCGATGTAATGTATAGTCTGGACCCTTGATTGGCATTTGTGGGAATGCAGTAGTTTTTATCTTATCCACATATGTCAGAAGAGGCCATCAATCTTTCTTGCTTTCTAGCCTTACAGTTTACATTGATTTTTACTCTTATTGTTCTTACCAAAATGTCCATGCTTTACATGAACTAGTACAAAAACTAGTAGAAAACTCCTTAAAAAGAAGGATGGAGGCCAAGATCAGGCCATGATTTTTACCGTTAGTGTTACTCAAGAGAGAGAAAAACGAAAAATACAATTGAAAGAAAGAGAAATTCTTGGGTGAACCGTGATTACGACAAACTGATCCATCTATACATGTCAATTACACTATCACATCATATATTATATCAACTTTGTGTGCGATTGAAATAAATCAGTTTATTGTAAATACGGCCCACCGAATAAATTCTCTTGAAAGAAACACGAGAAAAGTTTGTAGTAGATGAGAGCAAGAAGAATACATGAACCAACAAAAGTGAGACTATTAAGCAGGAAAACAAAAGATACATTACATTGTAAAATTGACATATAACCCCATCTATACAGAAATTAGTAATCACCCCAAAAAACCAACCTTAAGAAACCTAAATACTACATCTAATATATATTACAAGAATAAGAAGGGGAAAAATGGGCGCAATCCCTCCAGCATATCCCCAAAAATCCCTCGAATACGATAGAATACAGGAGAGGCATGTCGTTTCTCACATACATGTTATTCAAACCCTCTAAAACACATTAACAATGAGAAAATCACAAAACAAAAATATGTTACATATACACAATACTAACAGCTTCTTCTTTTGCTTACTTCTCTTGGAAAAATAGTCAAAAATTTCCTTCTTGTTGTTATGTCTTCAATGTTAGAAGCTCCCTTTGTATTTACATTTCCTCGTTCTGAGCCCTCCTATGCAAAAGCAGGTATGCTGGAATTTTGGCAATCCCGATTGAGATAATCAAATCCTTCTACTCTAACTGTGGCTGGTTTGAGACCAAACTTCATTCTAGCACAACCTCCTTTACGAGCTGAAGATGATGGAGATGATGGTGAAGACATTGGTAAGGCCGAGAAAGGACTGAACTTTTCATCTCCAAAATGTGCATCTTGAATTAGTGGGTTTGCTGCCCTGCTTGGGGGGGACCCATTAAAAAATGGAGGTGATGAAGGTATCTGGCTATCAAACCTTTCTGCCTCATAACCCTCCTGCCAAAAAGCAAACATCAGCTTACCACAACATATCAAGGACCAGTTTAGACATGCATAACAATGAACCTATCATCAATGTGAAAACCAGGTCACATACGTAATAAATCAACCATCCAAAATATTCATAAACACAACATTTAAAGGATGTTATTTTGACCTAACAATATCATATATTTATCGCATGGATTCAAAATGTTCTTAGGCAAAATGCCCATAATGATACCTTAGAGATACACACCAAGAATCCAGTAAGCATAAGACAGCAACACAATGAATTATATATGTTTGTCTAAAATAGGTAACTAAAAGGATTAGATAACAAATAAGAAATGACTATCACGCTTCAATTTCGATATCAGTCATAACTTTATGGCTTATGCCACTCAACTTTAGATTACAACAAATTAACAATAACCAATATAAAGAAATATAAAATTACCTTCTTGAGAATGAGGTCAAGAAGCTCTGCCCCAGCTTTAGAATCACTAACATCAGTTCGGTGGCTGCTGATTAAAAACAAAAACCAAATTACGTTACAAACTTGCCTATAATATAACACAATCTTACAAGTAAACATAGACTTGGAGAAACATTATTACCTCATATGCCAAGGCCTAATAGGATTGTTTGCAAGAATTCCAACTCTCCGAGGCTTAGGGCAAACAACTGGGTCCTTCTGATCAGAGATCAAGGAAAATCCTCTCATCTCTTCACAGGCGGCAAAGGCATTCTGCTGAACATAGAAATGATTCATCTTTAAGTTTGATGCTGCAGAAGAATGCATGTGCAGAGCACATCAACACATAACAAAAAATATGAGACAAACTCGACAATGAAATCAGAATTCATCAAAATGAAAACCAAACCTTTTTTTCAATCGGTAAGAATCTCTTTATCTGTATAAATTATAGCATGAGCTAAGAATTTATATTTCTAACGGACATATTCACACAAATCTTCTCTTTCTAACTAAATACCTAACAGAAATCAAGATTACCTCAATTCATCAGATCCAAATCAATAGTTTTGGGTAGGGAGAAGAGGAAATGAAACTTTCCCCTCTCCCAAACACAAAAACAAGCAAAATCAAAACTTTTATAAGCCACGAGCCAGAACCATTTGCTTTTACAAATATACATATATGTTTCTTTCCTTCTTAGCAAGCACAATCAAAGGACAGTTTTGTAGCAATAATGCGGACGAAAATTTAGA
This sequence comes from Coriaria nepalensis, assembly GCA_027186245.1. Taxonomy (NCBI): domain Eukaryota; kingdom Viridiplantae; phylum Streptophyta; class Magnoliopsida; order Cucurbitales; family Coriariaceae; genus Coriaria; species Coriaria nepalensis. Next base: position 7,597,145 of record CP114496.1, on the reverse strand, counting down.
ACAGATAATCTCGTCCTAATAAGGAATACAGATCCGGGCCATGAACGCCAGCCTAAAATTGGAGAGTTCTTATCCAAAATAGAAAATTGAAGGAAAAAAATAATATCAAGGCCAGATTTACAAACGCCATGAACTCGTCTCCAACACTCGCGTAGATGGAAGATCATTCTGAGAGACAGAGAGGGACAGAGAGAGACAGAGAGGGACAGAGAGAGAGAGAGAGAGAGAGAGAGAGAGATGACCTGAGAAGTAAGCTCCAGAAATCAGAGAGCAGAAAACGCAAATCAGTGTTCGAAGCCACAGACTGACAGGAGGGAGAGGAGAACACGGAAGTAGGTCCGGACATATTTAAAGGGCAACAACTTCATCGTTTAAGGACGCCGTATTGACGACTGACGTAACGCGTTTTTGGAAGATAAGATTTGATTGGTTCCTCATATCCAAATTGCTTAAGCGTTTTCAAAATCCAATTTAAATATATCATATTAAATATAATTAATTAAAATTCATTGTTTGGACTTTGGATAGCTAGTGATTCAAATGGGTAAGAGTCAAACTTACAGTTCCTAATGCATTGGAAAAAATACTTCTAACATATGAAAAGTTCATGGAAAACATGTCAAACTTGGTTTGGATTGGACCAAGTAAATTTTCTTTCATGAGATACAAGACTTAAAGCTCCTTTAGTCGCATAGTTGGTCAATAACTGTATATTAACTTATAAACTATGTTAATTGTTATCACTTCAATAACTGTCCACAAATCAATGGGTGATTTCTCTCTCGCATGCGATCTTGATGTATGTGTTTGTGGTATGTTCTCGTGATTATACTTGGTTTGCTCTCTTTTCTTCCTATTTCTGATTGATTCATGTTTAGATTTGTTAAATCCATGAAGGTTATGATTTCCTTTGGTTTGAATCTATGTATATAGTTTCGGTTCTTGAATTAGGTTTCAAGTCTAGAATTATTGAGTACGTATAATTCATATAGTTGTCTAGATATTATATTTATATAAACTGTCGATGATCATTGTATATGAGTTTTTTTAAAATTGGAACTTAATTGGATATAGTTTCTTATATCAAATTTTGATCTTAATAAGTTGAACCTTTATAATTACTGTGAATTGATTTATTATTTTTCTTTCTTTGCTTTTTCAGTCCGATTTGCAAAAAGAACGGTGACATGAAATTGAATTAGGGTTTACTTATTAATTTGGTTAAGAGTTAATAAATGGATAAAAGAACTTGCATAAAATCTCAACAACAAAGAAATTTTTGAATAGCTATTAGGTTATCATGAAATAGAAATCATATAACTCCTTATTATATTTCTTTGTTTGGCTAATTCATTAATTATTATCCTATCCAATAATCATTAGTTGTCATTTCCATGTAATAATCAATCAAATTGACTGATTACAAATCAACGACACCTTCTAGGACCAAACCCAATCCTCTTTCTTCCAACATCATAGACTATCTCCATTGTTCTTTGAGCTAAACTCCCAAATACCATCTTACTGTCTTTCTCAGTCTCCTTAAAGGCAAAACAAACTAACTGCGAATTCACTTTGTGCATGATTCCTGATTGATCAATAACAACCTCAACCCCACCTTCAAAAACAAAGCTTATAGACGGAAGCTGGGTTGAATAGCTATCGTTCTTATCATAACATGTATCAAATGCATGGTACTGATGGATCTCTTGAGAATTACCCATCTTTCTTCGAAACTCATCTCGGACAGGTTTATAAACTGCAGGTGTCAGACGAGTTATGATAATCCGGGAATCCATGACTGCATTTGCCGTAGAAGATGATATCGTCATGTTAACCGGCAACAGATACCCATCTACTTTGACACCAACTATGTCTAGGCCATAGGTATTTTCCAACATGTCGAGTGGCGTGTATCCTGTCGAGATGATGCTGGCTTTACCAAAGATGAGATAGCCATCGTGTACGGATGAAGAAGGTATACAATAAGAGAATGTATGACCGTATAAGCTTGCGATTTGTTGAACAAATGAGAAGCTTCCCACTCCTAGGGCAAGTATTCCAGAGGGTTTAAAATGTAAATTAGACTTGCGGTTGCAACCAAAAAGAAAGTCATAAAATATGTCACGTGTGAGGGATAGCTTTTCTTTGGTGAGATACCCATGAACGATTTTGTTGGGCATCCAGTATGAGTTGTATGCACATTTTGATTCGTGACAAGTAGATATAAACCCTATACCAAAAGAAAAAAAAAAATCAAAATGTTAAGATTGTTATCATGTACTAAAATTTGTTAAGTTACATGGGACTTGCACAAGGTAAAGATTTGAACTTACATCCAAAATTTTAATATGGAATATCATATATATTAAATATTCATCTTATCAACCAACTGTATTATATATAGGATGATTTTTTCTCAATTACATCCCGTAATTTGTTTAATCAGGACATTTTTGTTAATTACCTGGGGTAGTGTTCAGTTTAGAACACAAATCTGAGGGACAATGAATATACTTCAATGATCTAGAAAAGGTTGTTTTCCGATCACGTCTATCATTACAGTTGACCCAATTGATCCAATTAACGTGACTTCCTGTATCAACTATGAGTTTAAGATTCTGTTTAGGAGTTCCGAATCCAACGGTCACAAACGGTGCTTTAATCTTATTGCTAGTCTTAACCAAAATACTAAGAGATCTAGAACCGGCCGTTGTACTATGTCCACGAAAGTTGGAAACATGTTGTTGATTGTCAGAAAAACAATGAATGCATTGAAATGAAAAACTGATAGTGATGAACAAGATACCTACAAAAGAGGAGGAAGGGATGATGGTTATGGATAGCATATTTTGTCTTCTTAATAAGTTGGCCATGTTCATTGCCTATTGGCCCCCTTATATATAGGAAATAGGTAGTAGCTTTAAAGTTTCAAATGAAATTTGTTTTCATTTGCTAAAATGGTTTTGCAATCTCTAGCAACTTGCAAGAGTCGCTAGCAAATATGCTATCTATATCTTTGACACTCAAGCAACCGCTAATGAAATTTAACATTTTTAGACTGGCCCCAATGGTTGTTTTTTTTTTTTTTTCCCAAGTATATTATTATATATATATTTTTAAATATGGGGAACTCCCCATATATTTAAATATAGTTTAATCTTAAGTATCGAGCATGTGGTTTAAATTTAGAAATATCTGAGAGAAACACTTATACTTACCACTCGAGTCACTTTTGAGGTTGGTATAAATTCTTGATAGATTATCGATAGATCAATCTCCTCTATATTATGTTGGCTAAAAAATAATCTCCTCCATATTTTATTATACTGGTAAAGTGCACAATGCTAAGGTTGAACAGAAAACATTGCTTCAACTCAAACTGCTCTGCTACGACTCTATTGGTTGGTTTTTCCCACCGAGTTTTAGTTGAGGTTGGGGCTCCAACCAAACACATATCTTATTAATCTTGTGATTGTTTGTATGTTTATGAGGGGACGAATTGTGATTGTTTGTAATTATGATTGGTTCTACTATTCAAATAAAGTGATAGTTTGGTCATTATGATGCTCAAATTTTCTTTAAGTATGCTGTTATACAAAGATCATTTCTATAAATCATAGATATTATAATATGCTCATGTCTAATAAATATAAAATATATATTATAATTAAAAAAATTAATATATATATATATATATTAACACAGGTTAAAAAAAAAAAGTTTGGTGCACCTCTCCTGCATTTAGAGGTAGTGATTCGTGCCGGTACGGTTCGGCCCAGCCCGTCACAGCACGGACACAATAACAGATCTTAAACGTGCCATGTCGTCTCGTGAGATCGTGTCGGCCCGTGAGCCCGTTTTGGTCCATGAACTCAAATACTTGTTTTTCTAAAAAATTAATTTTAAATAAAAGAAATAGTTTTAAAGTGATTAGTAAAATATTAATAATGTAACACATATTTAATATATTGTTAATCTTTCATAATAGTTATTTTTTAATAAATTAGAAGTTAGTACTTTTAATAATTAAAATTATAAATAAACTGTAATAAATATTGTTTAGCTAAATAAAATATTGTATTAATCGAAAGATTTTTAATATATAAAATGATTTTTAGAGAAAAAACTTCTAAAATTAGGATGTACTTTTGGGCCCATGCTTCGGATGAGCCCAAAAGAGCTGTGTCATACTCCGGGCCGGCATGGAAAATCCGTGTCGTGTTGTGCCGTCCCACATGCCTGCATAGTTGGGCACGATACGGCCCGACACTCCTGTCGTGTCCATGCTCGTGTTGTGCATGCTTATATCGGTCCGACCTATTTTACCATCTCTACCTATATTGTCACGGACCAATAATGCTAAGGTTGGTCGGATTTGGTAAGGGACCGATGCTTACGGCGATGAGTGGTCAAAACCACTATTTCTTTTCCCTATGTCATGGTCGAGTAGAAATGCATCTTATTCAAAACGTTGATCACTTGTCCGGTTGGATTACAAACACATCTTAAATAACTAATTAAGGATAAAATTTTGATTAAATTCGGTCAAGATCAATTACGAATAATATTAAATTAATATTTATTATTATAAATAGTTGGTTTACGGTATTAAAAATAAAATATATATATATATATATTGTAAACTTTCTACTAATAAAAATTATAAGATAATAATATCGTGATTAAACTGATCTATTTTTCCTGAATTAATTTATAAATGTGAGGACCTAAATTTAATAAAATAAAATATTGGGGGAGTAATATCTAATTTACTCATTAATAAATTGCGTAACTGTCTTCCTTTTTCTATCCCTGAAAAGTCAGATCCACCTTCTATCTCTTCTCTCTCTTCTCATATCATTGCAGTTTTTAGAAATATAATTTTTTTTTTTAAATCATGAGATTCTCACATGGCTTTGAAACCCACTAAGCTGTACAGGCGCCACACAATGGCCGGTAACTTCCATTTCATTATCTTACGCAACCAAAAATAGAAAACTAAAAAATATTACAAAAAATTAAAAAAGCCGACTTTTACTTTTCTTTCTCTGGTTCCAGATTATTGAGCTTATGAATAACCAGAAAAAAGTCTTCCTAAAATGGTGTAGAATTTAGGGGTAGGGTTTGTGCGCAAATCAAGACAAGCTCTAGAGAAGCAGCAGCAGCAATGGCGCCGCAGCGAAGAAGGTTGCCAGGTGTAGACGACGAATTGCAGAAGCTTCTCAGTGCTAACATGGACGAAGCTCCAGCTAGACGACGCGCTCGAGATGCTTTCAAGGATATTCAGCTTGGAATCGATCACTTATTGTTCAGGGTAAGCTGTTCATAGTTTTTTTTTATGTATAACAGGGAAATTTTACTGGCTTAGATTTTTCTCTTGTTTTGTTTCTCATTTCCTCTGCTTATTAGTCCCTATTTCTTTTTTGCAGACACCTTATCCTGGATTAAAGATAGAGGAGGTAACATTTGTAAATGTAATGTGCAATCAGTTAGTATTTTTATTTAGAAATTCTGAACCGAGTTCATGACGGAGGACCAATCCATCTCAACCATTTATGTCGGCTTTATACTGTCACGTTCAACACAACTTGTGTGTGGTTTTGAGATGGATCGGTTTACACAAGAAAGTCTCTTCTTTTTTTTTTCTTTTTAAATTTTAATTTTTGGTATAAGAGTGTTAATCTGATATTTGTGGAGAATTTTTGCATGTGCAAGGTTTCTAATGAGGAGGAGGGATTTCCTTCTTTATGGTCTAGTCAATTTTCTAGACCACTTATGTCTCTACTTAAAAGGGGTTTTGCTGTTGCAACCATTTTCGTATGCTTTCTTTGAAGTCCTTATACTCTGTTTTTCCAAGTCAAGATTGACCATTTTTAGTATCCTGCATTATAGTCCTATGACCGCAATTCTAAAGGAGTAGAAATATTCTCGAAAAGTTGGCTTCCGGAGAGCTCTCGTCCCAAAGCGGTGGTGTGTTATTGTCATGGTTATGGAGATACTTGTACATTTTTCTTCGAGGGCAAGTAACCCTCTCTTCAAGCAAAGTCATGATCGATTTGTTCATGTATGCGGAGTTAATAACTAGTTCATGATTTTGCTTTTCAGGCATTGCGAGGAAATTAGCGGCATCTGGTTATGCAGTCTTTGCAATGGATTATCCTGGATTTGGTCTTTCAGAAGGTCTTCACTGCTACATCTCGAGCTTCGACCGCCTTGTTGATGATGTCATTGAGCATTTCTCAAAAATCAAAGGTGGGTCAGATTATCATTTATATCTTATATCATCATTTTAGTTTCTCTCAAAAATGAGAAATTTTACAATACTGGATAGTATTCTAGGTCTGTATCTTGTAAAGACTATTAGCTGTAAATAGAGAATAACTCGTTATGATTTCTCTCTTAGAAATTGGTTGTTGATTTCAATTCGATGGCAGAGAACCCGGATTTTCGAAATCTCCCAATCTTTCTCTTCGGACAGTCTCTGGGAGGGGCCGTGGCTCTTAAGGCCCACCTAAAACAACCTAAATCGTGGAGCGGCGCAATTCTTGTCGCACCAATGTGCAAGGTACTTTCCCTACCCAATTAATACTAAACCTCTATTTTTCACAATTTCATTTCATACCTCCTCATATTTAGCAAAATTAATTCCTTTTTTTTTCCTTCCCATAGATTGCAGATGATATGGTTCCACCATTTTTGGTGAAGCAAATCTTGATTGGTGTGGCCAACTTTCTTCCAAAGAAAAAACTGGTTCCACAGAAGAATCTGGCCGAAGCAGCATTTAGAGACAGCAAGTATAGAGATCTGGTTTGTCTCTTAAGTAATCAGATTAGATGCATATAATAGACTAGATTCTTATATTCTAAACTGACCCTTCATCTTTTGTTTCCGAGCATGTAGACAGCCTATAATGTCATTGCTTACAAGGACAATCCTCGCTTGGGCACTGCTCTTGAAATGCTGAAAACCACTCAAGAAATCGAACGTCGATTGGAAGAAGTAAAAAACCCAATTTCCATAACTTACTATCTTTATTTGATCTCTTAGTTTAAAGATAATTATCACATTGCACGGATTTTTGCAGGTCTCCCTGCCACTGTTGATCCTACATGGAGAAGAAGATATAGTAACAGACCCATCTGTGAGCAAGGCCTTATATGAGAAAGCTTGCAGCTCAGATAAGAAGCTTAATCTTTACAATGATGCATATCATTCTCTTCTTGAAGGCGAGCCCGATGATATGATCACTCGGGTTTTCGATGATATCATATCTTGGCTGGACGAGCATAGCAGTACAAATTAATGGATGCTCATTGCTCGTCTCCGTCCATATTTCTTGTTCATTTATCTGTATTCATTCTGTAGGAAAATTAAAATAAAATAAAAACAGAGCTCATATATTTTTGAGCCATGTATCCATTTCTTAAGCAGGACAGTTCAGACTTCAGTGTAAACTGATATGAAGCAAAAGACTCTTTTAACCCTGCATTTAGTTAATTAAAGTATTATTATTTCTTATAATAGTTAATTAAGAAGGAATATAAAGAGAAAGAAAGCGACAGGCTTGCCAATACCATTACAGATTTATATATAATAATAATTATTATTATTATTATAATAATAAAATGAATAATTTATAAAACAGCAAAAAAAATCGATAGCTTCAAATTAATTTAGATATATTATTGAGATTGAATAAAAATTAATTTTAATAGTTAATTTTTTTTACATATTGAAAAATTATTTTGTAAAAAAATAGATAAATAAGTTATTTAAATTTAATATAATAAAGAGTCCATTAGATAAAAGATCTCCAGAGAGAAATGATTCAAAATTTTAGCCCACAAAATTTTTTTATTTATAGAATGATTCACTAATTTATATTTAATTAAAAAAATATAATAAAACCCAAAATAACCAGAATATTTTGGTCAAATTAGCATACAAAATTACCACCCTACTCTCATCTCCTTCCTTTCCATGCAAATGTTAACCTGTAACGAAAAAAAAAAAAAAGGCGACCAAGCCCTAATATGAAAGCTTCATTGCAATTAGATTTCTCATTTTAGTCATTTTTAATATGTTATTTGATATTTATTTTCCTCTTTCGGCATTCATTTGCGAACTTCGGCGTTCATTTTCTTCCATTGGTATATTTGAAGAAATCATTTATTTCTCTTTCAATCATCGATGAATATTCACAAAAGTAATCGGGACTTTGTTTTTATATTAAGCTTTCGTTTCATTTTGAAAAGGAAACGGAGAAATTTGAAGTTTATAATGTCTTCACGAAATTTGGATTTGAGTTGCAAAGCTCGATGAGCTTGATGCTCGATGCTTAATGGGTGGATATGGTTCGAGCAATCATGCATTGAGCAACATTATATAATTTCTCTTTTTTTTTTCTTACAATCAAGATTATTGATTTGTCTTTTTATGTTTCTTTAATCTTTGTGTAGAAATGAACATTCTTTTATTAATTATATGTTTCGATGGTAATGGAAAGATAATTTGAACCGATGGGAGAAATAGAAGTCGTTATATTGGTATGAAAATAAAACAGATGAATCAATTGAAGTATCTGTTGGATCTAATATCACGTATATTGAGCTTGTGGAAGTTGTGTGTTATTATATTGAAGCTAACTACAATGAATTCAATTTGCAACTATTGACATAATAAAATGATGTCTTCAATGCTATATATAAAAAATGACGAAAATGTGAAATGATTTTTGTGCCACTTACAAAGAGAAGATTATAAATCTTCTTTGTACATGAAGTTGATTCTAAAGACTTAGAGAGATACACTTAGAGAAGAAGATTGTCAATTACCTAACCTTCATAATATTAATATTTTTTTTAGGAAGACATATATGATCCTATTGATGAAGATCGTAGGAGTGACATACTCGTTCTTGCTACTTATAATATTGAAAATTATGTTGATTATTATAATTATGATTGTAGTAATGATGAGGATTTTGAAGAGGATAGAGATGGTGATATTAGTGTTGATACTGAAAAGAATATGGTTGTGGATTATGTTGAGGATAATGATATTGATGTTAAAAGAATTGTAGAAGAACCTATCACTAATCAAAACAATGAAGCCAATGGTAATAATATAGGTTATGATGATGATTTGTGATATGAATCATGGCTGGAGATGATGAACTCGTGATTAAAGGATCAAAGATCATTCTACTCAGATTCGAATGGTGTGTAGAAGACGCCACAATCCGAGATGGAAGAACGGATTAATAAGTCGGGTTGAATACCATAGATAAATTTGATAAGTTCGAAAAGTTCTAAAAAAATTAAATAATATTTTCTGTCATATAATTTTTACAAAAAAAATCAACCCTCTTTATATAAAGGATGTTCTAGCAACAAAAACATAACCTAAGCAATGTATGACTCTAAAAAACTATATAGACAACTAAATAAAGCTAAGAAAAAACTAAACAAACAATTAAATAAAGTTCAATTTGCCCAATTTGATCAAAACAACCCAAAAACACAAAAATAGAAAAAAAAAAAAAAAAAAAAAAAAAAAAAAAGGAAGCTATCCCTTACATGATTTGGAGATATTAAACTCAAATAAATGCTTGAAAACTTAAAAGGCTTTATCCATCATTTAATCTTATTTTGATAATATTGACCCAAATCTACCCAAAACTTTTCAATAAGTTCATTCATTTATTATGAGCTTATGAGAGTAAGACTGCCCATCAGTTTAACCAATACTTTATCCACTCATATACTTAAATCACACACTAATTGACCAAGAAAAGTTGTAGTTATCATCATATATACCGCGTTCACCAGAATCTGGAAATGTAAATGAAGATGATGATTTTGTTATCCTCATTCCTTCCCAGCTCTCCGCATGCATTTAAAATATTTCAGTTTCGGTTGTTCTTTCTCAATCGACTAGAGGAGAGTTTTATATGAAACAAACTTTACTTCAAAGAGTGAACTAAAGGTAAGTCTACATATGCATGTATTCGACATAATTTTAAGTTCAAGATTAAGAAGTCGAGCATGACTATATTTGTTGTTATTTATATAGATCCAAATTGTAAGTGGCGGATCTATGCAACGAGAATGAATAATTCTTCTTTTTTTCTAAATACAAACTTATAAAAATCAATACACCTGTAATCTTACATTCATACAAGGCAATCATCGGTAAGTATCAACATCTATGATTGGACGACATGTGAAGGACAAGTATCGAGAATGTAATAAGACTTCTACAACGTGAAATCTTTTTTATATTGTTCAAAATGATCTTGAAGTAACAATTAATTACTATTAGGTATAAAAATTTGGTCGAAAAAGCAAACACATTTCACTTCAAACCAAGACCAATTAAACAATTAAACACATTTCACTCCAAAACACATACAAAATCCTAAATTTAGCCCAAAAAATAGTAGTTTTCAATGGTTTAAAATTTATCTTAGGCGATAGAGGCCGCTCTTTTTCAACCATCCATTCAGGTACGAATTTAGCTCGTTAAAGATGAAAATAATAATAAATGTGCTAAGTGAAAATAGAGGAATAGATGGAGGGGTTCGTGTTTTTTTTTTTTTTTTTCAAAAATAATTTAAGTGTAATCACATTAATAACTTTTTTTAGATTTAATGTTTTTTTTTAATTAATTTTACAAATTCTTTCGCATAATAAATATATATAAACAATCTCAACCATAGATTGTGATCGATCCGGACTCCTTCCGTCTTGTACCGAAATAAATAAATAAATCATAAAACATCAAAAAAGATGTTCGGGAAAAAGAACGTTGTGTGTCGGGCTAATTTGAGTGCGCCACTAACTTTGCTTCTCCAGCTTCTCTGCCTCTGTAAGAAGCTGCGTGTCTTTACTGCCTTCCTCCCTAGTGGAGAAGAATTGGTCACTCTTTTTCCATTGTCAGCAACTATCCATTTCTTCTTTTAAACTTAATATTCTAAATCTAATGATTATTATATTAAGCGAATGAGGAGAAAGAAGAAGATTCAATTATTATAATTCTTCTGCTTCTTCTTGCACCTGTTGTTCCTCTGGGTTTTGCTACAAACATGTTGTCTTCTTCTTCTTCGTCTTCCTTCTGCCACTCTCCAGTCGCGCCACTCAAGGTAAATCCATGTTCTTTTCTTCTGGGTATTTTTAGTTCTATGTTTTCAGATCCAGTTCTTCAGCTTTTTTTTTTTTTTCCCCCTGGTAGCTGGGTATGGTTTTGATTGAAAGGGAAATTTAGTAGTAAGTAACCAGCTGAAAGTTGTGATAGATCTGAGATGATTGCAACTCTGTAGTCTGTACATTTCAAAGTCTTACGCTTTGTTTGGAATCAAATTCGTGCGAGAGTTCAATTGAAAATCATGGAAGAAGAACTCAATTGAATTGATTTGTGAATTCGTTACATTGATAGTCGTGTGCTGCCATTTTTCTTGCTCATAAACTCCATAACTTTTCTTACCACTTTGAACTCCTTGTTTCATCATTTTTTATGGAATTTTACAAACTTGAGGCAGTTTATGATAAAGCTTCCTCCTCAATGTAACATTGGAATAAACAATCAAGTATTATCATCATCTCTCAGAAGTCATAGGCCCAATCTTCTCGGCCTACGGGTCCCAAAATTCCGAGCAGATTTAGATAGAGACTGGAGTTTCATTGGAGGATCAAGAGTTACTATTACCAGACCTCAACTTGCCGAAGCCGATCTCTGCCCTAAGGGTCTAAGAGTATCTGCATCATGTAATCAACAATCCTCTCTTTTTCGCCCATTTTTACAAAATCATTAGAAGCTTTCTTCCTTTTTCAAAATATTACTTCAATTTGCTTACATTTTTCTTTGAATTTTTTTCAGGGTTGGCCGGATTACAACTTGCTAACAGTGCTTTTGCACTAGGAACAGTAGCAGTTCTTCCGTTTTACACCCTCATGGTTGTAGCTCCAAAAGCTGAATTGGTAATTTTGTTTTCCACTTAATTCTGAAATGACATTATTCAGATTTTCACCTAAACTTGAACATGGGGATAAAATTTATGTATACAGACTAAGAGGTCTATTCAAAGTGGCACTCCATTTGTCGTTCTTGGACTTCTATATGCATATCTCCTTTACCTTTCTTGGACTTCGGATACTGTTCATTACATTTTCGCAAGTAAATACTTGCTACCTGAGGTACATTTTCTTTGCTGGATTGAAATGTCTCATACATTGACTGTAAGCATACGATGTGAGAGAGCTGAAGTGGGGCATACCACACAGTACCCACCATCTTTTCTCACATTAGCTGCATGTGTCTCAAATCTGTAATAAACTCTATTTCTTTATTCAGTTAACTGGAATTGCTAAGATGTTCTCAAATGAGATGACTTTAGCTTCTGCTTGGATTCACTTGTTGGCTGTAGATCTCTTTGCTGCCAGGTTTCTCTCATTTACATTTGTAGGATTGTTTTTCTTTTTCCCTCTTTGTATTAGTGTTAATTGTCATTGTGATTTTTTTTTTCTTTTTACAGGCAAGTTTATTACGACGGGCTCGAAAATGAAATCGAGACACGGCATTCTGTTTCTCTCTGTCTCTTCTTCTGTCCGATTGGAATCGTTGCTCATGTCATCACCAAAGCTCTGACCCAAATTCCTGGAAATAGTACTGAAAAACGTGGCATGTAACAGGGACAAAACTTTCTCAAAACATTTTATTTTAACTGAGAAAAAGGTTATCATGTTTAAGCATTTGTTCGTTGAATCGAATCTGATACATGATAATTGTAAAACTACAGCTTCCGGAACTCTGGTTGTTAAGAAAAGGGGTGAACATACAACACTTCTTCTGTTAGCTCCACTCCAAATTTCTGATCAACCTTCTCCTTAACCAAAGAAATAAGATTAAGCATGTCTTGAGAAGTGGACCCACCCGAATTGATAAAGAAGTTTGCATGGATGTTAGAAACTACGGCCCCACCTACTCGCAAACCTTTCAATCCGGTTCCGTAGATCAACTCACCAGCAGAAACTCCAAACCCAACCGGATTTCGGAAAACCGATCCAGCACTCTTTTCCCTTAGTGGTTGAGACATCCTCCTCCTATATATAATATAATTATCTTCCATAAGCAATATTTCTTAAAGCATACTGAAAATGTAACAGCTAACAACCTTTTAAGATACTCTTCTTGCCTGCTCCTTGCTGATTCCGAGCAGTTAAGCCGGAATGTGACTGCAACAATGGCTGCTAAGTCGTTCATATCTTGGAGGGAGGAATATCTGTAACCGAATTCGAGTTTGGTTCCGATGAATGTCTGGAATGCCCCCGATTTTGTTATGATTTCGACACTATCAATAGCATCAGAAATCTCCTTCACACCAAAAAAAGAAAAAAAATAATAATAATAATAAAAATCCTACATAATGCTTTTTCTTAAATTTTGTTAGTTTAAACTGGATTTTCTTATTTTATGTAAATGAAAGTGGAGGTCTGCTTCTTCAACAGAGGAGGGGTCAAAATATAAATTAAAATAATTCAAGAGAAGAAAATATAATTTTTTTAAGGTCAAAACTATAGAAAGGATAAACTCGGATAAATAAGAGTTTAACTACGGATAAGACACGTAGATGCTACGTGGACAAATGCCTCATTATAACTAATCTTTGAATCAGAGGATTGATTATAACTCCGGTAGAACTTTGATAAATTAATAATAATTTTCGTCAATCCCAACTCAAGGATAGCATGCTAAATTAATAATACATTAAATTTATAGATAATATATTTTAGAAAATTTATATAAGTTCCATGAAATATATAAATTAATAATTTTTTTGATACATAATACTTATGATATAATAATGAGGTATTCTTAAAATATAATTCAATCACTAATTGTTTCTTTTTAAAATTGACATCAGCTTGAATTTCATCTCTAACTTTTTGTAACATGATAAGAAGTTTTAGTATATTTTTCTTATACTACAATAAAAAATTATTTAATTTCATCACGGCTTTGAAAGCATCTTTTCACAAAACATGATCTATAGTAGAATTATCATCTTTAACTTCAATATTTTGATCATTTTTTATGATATTTTTAATTATCTACTCATCGATCAATATCTCCAAACTTGTATTGTTTTCTCTAAGATATCTAAACATAAAAGTTGTAGGTTTTTCTTTTAACTTTCTATAGATACCAAAATCAATACATTTAAACGCGTATATTAAAAGTTATGATTAATTAATTGACATAACTTTTTAATAATAAATATGAAAAAATTAAATCTTGAGACTGATAATTTACCCTAAATTTATGATATACATTTGCCATCATGGTGAACTTTTTTTTTATTTACTAAACTAAATTTATATATTTAAATAAAATTAATAAATTAAAAATATCTTTAAAAATTAATTAAAAAATTATTAATTTAATTAATTTATAATTTAATATTTTACTAAATTAATAAATCTCTCTAATTTTAATATTTTTAATTTATTGAAATTTTATTGGAGGATTCAATAAAATAAAAGAAAATGGAGGAGGGTTCCCTATAGTTTATTTTTTCTGTTGTTATTTTTAAGAAATGAAGGAATTTTTTCGGGGTACCTGGCCATGAGCTCCAGCATTCATGAAAGCAGCCCCACCAACTGTTCCAGGAATCCCACCTGCAAATTCCAGGCCGGAAAAACCTTCATTTGAACATTTTATAGCCAATGCATTCAATCGGAATCCCGTTCCAACTCTGTAAATCCCGGGTTCTTCCGATTCCAAGAACTCGATCCGGTTCAGAATAACGCAGCCATTGTAACCCAGATCGTCGAAAAGGCAGTTCGACCCTTTCCCCAAAATCATGTAATTAATACAATGCTCGTTACAATATCTGCAAAAAATACTAACAAAAAAAGGTAAATACTTTTTTTTTTCTAGTTTTTTCTAAGTAAAAGAGAAAAGTGAAGGGAAGATAAAGGACCTGATGGCAGAGAGAAGATGGGAGGGATTGAAAACTTGGATGAAGTAATTACAGGGCCCTCCAATGGCGAAAGTGCTTAGATTTTTTAGAAGCTTCTGATTACGAATCAATTTCAGTTCTTGATGGGTTTGTTTCTGTTTGTTAAAGAAGAAGCAGAGAGATGGAGTTGAGTTTTTGGGTGAATGGGTTTGTAGTAACAGAGGACGAGGTTGATAAAGATAACGATATGACATGGAAATTTTAGGGCTTTCTGGAGGGGAAGGGGTTTTAGCTCCGGCAACTACTACGTCGTCGACGGTGGCGGCTTTTTTCAAATTTCCTTTCTTCGTGGAAGAAGCATAAGTGGGACGTTGCCTCTTGACTCCTATTTTTACTATCTTTGTCCTTAATTCTTACATACATTATTTTACCTTTACCATTTTTTTTTGTGGGTCTTGCCAAATAAAAATGATTCCTGATTTCGATTCCACAGAGAAATACTATTGAATTTGATTCCTTTTCCTCTCAAGAAATTGAACCAAGCCCCCACGTAGATTGCTCTTAGTCTTAGTCCAGCGGGAAAAAAAATACAAAAAGAGACAGAGATGATAGAACGGAATTAAGTAAGAAGAACAAAACTTACTAGTTCCCTCTGGATTAGAATAAGAAAGTGGATTCACTGGTGACAAGCTAACTTGTAGAAGTGGCCTATGACTTCTATAACCTATCACAACTGGTCAGAGGAAGCTAAAAGAGCTATACAGTACAAATATGGCACATTGTTTCCATTTGAATGAATGAAGCCCCAATTCTTCTGTCCGAACTTTAAAAAAAAAATTATTGTTGGATGTGGACTTAATCGATCAGAATTTCCCAGGAAAAGCTGCAGTTAGTAGAACGCAATACAATTTCCCCCTCTTCAGTAAAGATAATAAACATGGACAAAGAGGAGTGTGAATAACCTGCAGCCACATAGTTATACAATGTTATACTTTCAAAGGCACATTCTTACAAAGTTAGAAAGAAAAATATTCATACTTTCAAGTCGGAAGCGATGACATCTGAATTTCGTCGTCCAACACATCATCTGATTGGTGCGGATTTTGGAGAGAATCCTTCTTAGTACGGTCCAGAGTAGTTGCCTCATAAATCCCTACAAATTCCATGCATAAATAAAGAGAACTTAGCGAAGGAGAAGTTATTTAGCTTGGAAGAAAGATGAAAAGAAAAACTAGTACATGGATTACCTACCAAAACCCAATATTAAGCAGCATAATAGGAAGCCTAATAGAGAAAAGTCCATTTTGTACACAATCTCCATGAAGATAAGGCATCCTGCTGCTACCATCAAGTGCCTGGGAGAAGAGAAAACCATGTGCAACCTACAGAAAATAAAGATTGTGATCAATCGTTTGTGAGCAATGTGGGATTATTTCTCGAGACATTTAATCATTTCAAATAAAATGGTGCTAAGAGCATGAGAGGATTGAGGATTTTACTTCTCTTCTGCAATGCTGTCTACGTAGAAAATTAGGACAATTCCAAATAAAATGGTGCTAAGAAAAGCCCAAGGAGAGAATGACATTTCCGTGCTGCTATCTGAAGATGATCCCTGAAAAGGAGCAATGAGAATAATGCCCTAGATCTAGAATTGGAATCATTACAGGAACTTGTCCACCTATCAACCCTCAAAATGACTAGGTAAGGCTTACTATGATGGAGTCCCACATAGCAATGGGAAACATGAAACATGTTGCGGAAGCAATAGTAATGGCATTAAGCCGCCTTTTAAGTTGATTCTGGAGAAATGAACGCGATCACAATCAGATGAGTAATGGTGAATAGTAGCTTATACTGATTTGC
The DNA here is from genome assembly GCA_027186245.1 of Coriaria nepalensis. NCBI lineage: Eukaryota > Viridiplantae > Streptophyta > Magnoliopsida > Cucurbitales > Coriariaceae > Coriaria > Coriaria nepalensis. The sequence goes on along the minus strand of CP114496.1, from coordinate 7,580,320 downwards.
AGAAGGAAAATTAAAATCTAATAGACCATATACATGGCAGCAACAATTGTCCAAGATGGATGCAGATAGTTGAAAATGCACACCTTGAGTGAAACACGCCGAGCAATCACCCTCCTTAATGCTGATAGGATTCCAGCAAAGATGGGAACTGCCATTTGATTCATACCCAACACTTGTCTTGTCTGATCTTCAGTATGAGGACTATCTTTAAACGGTAGTTTCAGGTCAAGTTTTAACATGCTTGATAAAGAGGGAATTAGAAGGGGGGGTGGGGGGGAAAGAGAAAAAAAAGAGAGAGGGAGAGAGAGTAAATAAGTGAATAAATAAAGGATATAGACTGGTGAATATGTTGCCATAGCCCAGCCTTGAGATAAGAGGTAGAAGGATGCCAACATTGCTACAAGACCACCAACCTGTATGTATATAGAGGAGACCATCATATTAGCAAACTATAAGATATGTAGTTTTGATTCAATACATGTCTGCTTTTGTGTGTCTTCATAGATGAAGATTAACAGCTAATAGGATGAAAATCCCATATTCAACTTAAAAGTGTAAGAACGATGAATCAAATCCAAAAAAGCTACCTTTTTCCAAACATGACCTCTCCGACCATACAACACTGAAGAAAGTACTCCAAGGACAGCACCAGAATACTCCGCCAATATAGTTCTATTGTAATATGGGGAAACAAATCATAACTGAAACTACTGACATATGGATGGACTTCAAACAGCAAGAGACACACTGTAATAAACACCAAGTGCAGGTCTGGTGGAACTAATTAATTACGAAAGAAACTTACCTAAGTGGTCCACATGACTTGAGGCCCTTTCCCCACAATATGAAATATAGGGCTGTGATTCCACCATTTATAACAGAAGGCACCACCTGAAGAAATAAAACCACTAATTATGCAATAGAAGGGGTAAATGTAAGAAGTAAATTCCTTTTATGTGCCTCAATAAGTCTGACAATCATAATTCCTACTTAACCTGGTTATTAGAGAGGGGCCTTCCCTTCCAAGGCTTTTGCAAAACCAAAAATATGATGGCTGCTGGAACAAGGCAACTAAAGAGAAACAGTATAACTGAAGCTCCCGTCTGAGACAAATAGCGGAACATGGAGTAAACCGACCATATTCGCATGAAGTTTCCAATTATATGTATAATCTGCAATGGAGTGTGCCTGAAATAAATCCAAAATGAAACATAGGTTACAATACGGGGAGAATAAAATCACACTCTGATTTAAGAATCAGTCATATATAATCAATCTCTCATTCGTCATATGTAAAACTAAGAATTGGCTATAGACTTATAGCTCCGCTCCAAACTGAACTTACTGAACTAACCAATCACTCATTTAGACATGCAAAAGGCCATATATAACGCTATCAAGCTAACTAAACTAATCGCCGGTAATTAGAATGAACATGAATGTAACCGCGAAACAGAAATCAGAGTAAAATCAAGCAAGTTCTAAGCATCCAATTTGCGAACCCTTCCATCATGTTTCTTATTCAAATAAAGATTCAAATCTCAAAGCAAGCAGATTGAACATCATCACTTTAGGATTCAAATTAAGCTAAATTAGATTGACTCGAATCACAATCTTCCACATTTTCAGGGGAAAAAAAAAACAAACCTTAAATGTGGAGAAGGTCCTCTATCCTCATTGATTTTCCCTGGAGACATCATTTTCAGAAACCAATTGCTAAGTCGACCGTCGTCTAATCTCTTTTTCTTCGTATATGGAATGAAAAATGCAGCAGTTTAGTCGAAGTTTTCGGTAATGAAGAACACGCATCTCTCATCACTCACGTGCTTCTCTCTCTCTCTTCCTTGAGTAAGGGGGAAGAAGAAGAAGTAGCAGAAAGTGACGAAGTGTGAGGGGCCGGATCAGGGCCTTTTGACGTCAGGCCCAAGATTAGAAGAGGCCTGGCCCAGTTTTGCCGTTCAGTGAGACCAGCCCGAGTTGAAATTTG